>JBAIAA010000133.1:0-600000 GCA_037893245.1 Crossaster papposus | reverse complement strand
GGCGGTGGGCATGGCGGCGGTGGGCATGGCGGCGGTGGGCATGGCGGCGGTGGGCATGGCGGCGGTGGGCATGGCGGCGGTGGGCATGGCGGCGGTGGGCATGGCGGCGGTGGGCATGGCGGCGGTGGGCATGGCGGCGGTGGGCATGGCGGCGGTGGGCATGGCGGCGGTGGGCATGGCGGCGGTGGGCATGGCGGCGGTGGGCATGGCGGTGCAGGGCATGGCGGTGCAGGGCATGGCGGTGGGCATGGCCATGGTAGTGGACGGCATGAATGCTACCTAGACAGAAATAGGAACTATGAAGTTTAGCACAATAATAGTAACTAAATTTATTATTATTAAACAATTTGTTATAATTTTGAACAAAAACATAGGCCTAAGTCGTTTTTATACATGAAAGAAAAATCAAGTCGTATGCATGACATGAAGGCAGAAAACTAACTTTATCATATAAATAAAGCCACACAAAACAAAAAACATTACCGGTAATTCTGTTTCTGTTGGCTACTGTGCAATCACCATCTAGTGCATATCCAGCACTAGTCCCACTAGTGTGCCCCCGGCAGTATACCGGGGGCACACTAGTGGGACTAATCCAGCACATGTACATGTACACATGTGCTTGTGTGCAATACGTACGTTCTGCGTATGTAAAGCCGAAAGACATGGCCGAAAAAGTTGAAATCGCGCGCACGAAAATCGTCGCAAAATACATGAAAAAAATGTCGCCACAGGCTAAATTGTATATCAAACGAAAGATCATTGCTTCCTTTATCGATGTGTAGTGATCATTTTTGGCAATATTTGTTAGTCCAGTCAGGGCGCAGAAACTAAACACACAACAAAAACATTTCTTAAAATTATACTCTAACTTCGAGTGAAAAAATTTCTGCCAAAAACACACTGAATCTCGTCATATTTTATATCATTCGATTCAGAAAATCGTTCGCTTTCCACTTACCACGCCATCTTGGAGAATCACTGCTTCGTTTGCAATGTGTAGCTCGTGAAAACAAAGCGGTCGAACTCTCGCAATTACTCGCGTAAATCTCGTGGCCGATTTGCGACGCCGGCCCTGCAAATAAAGTTCGGGATATGACCTCATTAACGCGTGCACTGCGGACTGACTGTATTTAAATGAAAAATGTTTTTAAATAGCCGTAACAACTTATACTTATCAATAGGGCAAACAATAAAATGTCATTTCGATTTTAACTTACGTTAGTTTGTAATTTTCCCGCACATATAATTATTTGGTACAAGTTTGCACATTCAATAAAATAACTCTTTAGACACAGAAAGTGAATTGTGTATGATATACTTGAATTGTGTATGTTAAAATAAAATGCCAACATGACACCCAAGATCCATAATTTTAGGAGTTAAAATTCAATGAGTTAATTTAGTCAATAACATGAATTTGGAAGTCATCTTTTTGTTGAATTTAATTATATTTTATAATAATGAGTTAAACATCGTGATTGATACAAAATTGCCTTTTATGTTTCATTTTTAATAATTCGTTAAAAACTAATTCTGCAGAGCGAACAATTTCGGACCTTCTTTATGTGTTTTAGATTTGACGAGTTTGTGGCTGAGTTTAAGGCTGAGATCATTTTTCCACCGTAATTGTATCAAGTCTGCCCTCAGATTGAAGCTCAAATTGTTGATCCTAGGCTATATTTACACAATCTCACACTTTGTATTTACCAAACGGCCTTCTTTAAAAAAAAAAGAGTTATGGGGCACATTTCATGCTAATGAGCTCGCGTAGAAAGTCTTTCTTCAATTAGGGTAGTGCACCGTACATAATCACAGCCTTGCGTACACTCTCAATTTCAAGCTGCATCCAAAATCGGACACGGCCTGATGACTGATGACAATCGTTCTTGCACAAAATCGATCTTATAAAGTCCGGCAAACTTGTTTTCTTCTTTATTCATTCTGTCCATTTTGTTTACTGATGTCTATAGGGCAGCTTAATTGCTGGCATTATTATAGACCTTGGCAATTTTGCACGACTCGGTAAAACGGTAATTGAATAAACGAGGCGCAGTCTCTTGTCACGTTTTTCCCAAGCATTAAATCCACTCCTTTAAGGGAGCTTCATATGTAAAGGTTCAGTTAAGCTTAGATATGAGGCAAATGGTAAAGATAACAAGAACATTTCTACACACTTCATATGCGATATTTGGCATTTGAGAAAACCGGAACAGTGCAGGAAGGACGTACATGTACATGTATACGTTTACCAACATTTCATCATTTTAATAAAATTTGCATTTCTGATCAGCCTGTGCTGTCTCAGCTTAAAGAACGGCTCTTACGGACTGCTTATTGGTCAATTGATTCGGAATACATCAGGATCGAAATGACGTTTATTAACGGCTTTCTGCTTCTGGTATTGGTATCTATCGCACGCAGTTTGTGGCCCGATTTGGGTGTAGCTGCTCTCTGCAGCACACATTATGATCATCACTGCCCGCCACCCTGGCTTGCCTTCCAGGGGCACTGCTATCTGTGGGTGAACAAACCAATGTCCTGGATGGATGCTGAGCGCTACTGCCAGATGCTGTCCCACCCAGGGAAGATGGCCCACCTTGCATCCATCCACAGCCAAGATGAGGATGAATTCATCAGCGATTACATCAGGAGCGCCTATGGCTTCGATGCTACTCCTAGCTACTGGATTGGCTACAGTGACATCGAGTGGCAGCACCATTTTCAGTGGAGTGATGGCTCTGATGGTTCTTACGAGGGCTGGAATCCAGGGCAACCATCACATAGCCACAACGGGAAAGACGAAGACTGTGTCGTACGCTGGCCCGGTCGTCGCCACAAATGGAATGACCGTTCGTGCGATGTAAAGTCTAGAGCCTACGCTACTGATGATGTGGGACACCTGCCATAATATTTGAAGTTACTGAACTACGTTGACTTTTGCACGATAATAAAGGGACAGAATCAACCGGGTTTGGCAGCCAGGGGAACGACAATGATTGCAACAAGGGACAGATAAAGACTGTGTCGAAAGCCGATCTAGTTTTCGCTACGAATGAAGTGACATTTATTTTGTGCGATACATGCAAATTGGTCTTTGATGCAGTATGCAAGTACTATTAATATAACAAATACTCTGATTAATTAGGTTTCTGAGATTAAACTTGGAATTAAGTATACTCAGAATCTACGTCTGTGCAGCAAATTAAACATGGCATGAAGGTATTTTGACTGGAAACACCAATGTATAAACTATGAATCATAATAACTTAGACTTGATGATTCGGGTTGATGTAGTGAATTCAAAGGGATGCTTAAAGGTAGGATACACCATTGGTAATTGCTTGAATTATTAAGAATGGGTGAATTTGGGGGGTTGTATTTTATAGTAAATATCGTTTAACTAACCTGTCCGATGTTTTACAATCATGAATGCCGAAAAAACCACGAAAAACGGCGTTTAAGTTGATTTCAACCGGCGTCGAGCAGTTATTCTTATGTTATTTGTGGTTTTTTTGCGACCGCCGTCCTGTCCGAAGTTTTACAATCATGGATGCCGAGAAAAAAAGCTAGAAAAACGGCGTTCTTCCTTTAAAAAAATAAAATTCAATTTGTCGGAACAATTAAAGAATACCTAGCGCAATCATTTTGCTGGGTGCCTAGAATTATTATTTACTTTCGAATAAGTAAGCTATTCCCTAATAATTTGGTAGTAAAATGTTTAGATATTTGCAAATGGTGTTTCCTACATTTAGGCATCTGCTTAGTATTTCTGAACACAATATAAACAAGTAATACTCTGTTGTATTGGGGAAATGCACATTTTTGTCATTCGTGTGAAATTTAAATATTTTATTGAAAAATATGAACTCACTGAGGGCCTCTATTTCGTTATTGTATCTGATCTTTCTTCATAAATTCATTGTAGTTCTGCAGTGAAACGAGAAACACACAAATCAGAAGAAGAACAAATCGGCCGGAGCAAAAAAAACCAGTACAAGGCACATAAATAGCTTAGAAATTAAGGCACTTGCACAGAAAGAACTATAGCTGTTTTATGAACTAGTTAAATAAAACGAGAATAAAACTAAATCTTCGCATGATGACATGTAGATGTGTCTTTGATTTCAAAGCAGTGAAAACTACAAAATATGAACGAAAATGAACTCCATCCAAGTATACAAAATAGGAGAGAACATAGGACATAGAATCACTTGGCCATCAGAAAGACTCAGTTCTCCTCAGCCGGGACTAAATTTGGATGAAACGTCTTTGGACTATTCAACCACATGGGCTCAACATCCAACTAGGAAATGATTAACTTATTTGTTCTTCTCCCAAGGTCATCTGTTTCAGATTAATCCCTTGCTAGGATTGTTGTTTTTGTTTTTGTTTCTGGTTTCTGTTGTCCAATTTCCTTTTACACCCCTTTCTTGTAGTACTGTTTTTAGTTTTGTGTCCTTTGATCTTCACCCTGGCGCCTTCCTTGTGGTTTTACCCCTATTTTGTTCTCCAACCAGGTTTTCACCCCTTTACCCAATTGGTCTGTCTTTGATCCTATACCCACCCTGACATCTTTCATTCCTTGGCCTTATTCTTCTGTGGTTGGTTCTTCCACCCCACTTCTGTTATCCCTCTTTTGTGTTTCTCCTTCTAACCATGTTATGCATCATGCTTGTATGTCTCTCTTTATATAGGTTTATTTTAAGCCGCTTAAAAAGAACCTGACTAGTCTCTAGAATAAGGTGCTCGTTGCAGGAGTCTATAATATGCGAGCAGATACGGTGATTATACAAACAATAACAAAACGAGACTCGCTTTTGTTACTTTTCCCCAGCCGTTTAACCGTCAGCTTCAGCGATTCTGCATAATGAATAGGTTCGATGCAGCTTGGCAAATGTGATTTCTTGTAACAATGGGTGTTCACTGTAACAAATTAATTTACAATAATCTGTTGCTTGCATTGACAAGACCATACAATAATATAATCGGATATGGTCGATAATACAATAGCTCTTGCTGGCTGTTAAATAACTTGTAATTGGGTGACTGGCGGAGCTCTCAGGGAGCGAAACGTTTGTGGCGCTGTCAACTGCGTGGGAAGTCATAATTGAGCGTTTTCAGGCCCAACGGCCACCTTTTTCCGGTGATGAGCTGCTCTTGTACAGATTGGATTGACTAATGTAATATGTAGAAGTGGGCCATAGCAGTTGAAGCATACGAACAGTTTCAAAATATTTTGGAACGGGTGTACGTGGTAGAAAAAAACAATTACGATTTCCGCGAATTATAATTGAGTGTCATTTAAATTTCCATAAACGTTAGTGTCTGGTGTTGCTGAACGACGCATGCATAATGCGGGCGAAGAGTCATCAAAAGACAGCAAAAAAGATGAACTTATTTGGTCTAATGCTACTGATATTGACACTCGTCCGTTTTTCATCTGACGACGTCGACGGTGTAGTAGCTGCTCTCATCTGCAGCACACCTTACTGCCCGCCAACCTGGCGTGCCTTCCAGGGGCACTGCTATCTTTAGGTGAACACACTAATGTCCTGGATGGATGCTGAGAGCCACTATCAGATGCTGCCCCACCGGGGGAAGATGGTCCACCTTGCTTCCATCCACGTCCACAGCCAAGAGGAGAATGAGTTCATATCAATATGGCGTCAGCGTCATCGTCGTTTAGAACCCCATTCCCGTTTCGAAATGACGATTTAGGCCTATGTTTTAGGAATTTGGCGACTATAATGTTCTTTTATCTAAGCTATATGCAAGCAAGAAGTTTAATAAGAAATCGTAGTTTGCGAAGAAAATGTTGAATTATCAGCAAGCTTTATTTTGGTAATTAAATTGGCCCTACATTATAGTAATACATTGTAATAAACATAATTATTAAAACTTCTGCAAACTGTTTTCTGACTACCTAAAATATACCAACCAAATAAATTAAAAGGGCTTAGTATTGCAATCTTGCTTACAAGATTTCAGAGGCAAAATAGAAAATTAGTTTGGAGAATCCATTTTGAGTATAAGAATCCTTCAAATACTGTTGTGTGTTGTTTTTTAACTGTACAGTTTCGATCAAATTCTACACGAATAAACCAGCACTCCATTAAAATGTTTTAGAGGCCCAGAAACTAAAAATTAAAATACCGCATAATTTGCAAAGAATATAGAAGTGAATCGGCTGTGTAATTTACAGCAAAACACAAGATAAGTGGTTTTTTTTGTCAAAATCGAAGCCCGAATACATTTTTGAATCTTTATTTTCTTAAATTGGGAGTGCTGTTTGAGGCAAACCGCGTTTCGAGTAGAAATATCACTATCGGGTATAATTTAAAAGTAGGATACAACATTTGCATCCATGATTGTAAATCTTTGAACAAGTCAGTTAAACGATATTTACTCTAAAATACAACCCCCAAATCCACCCATTCAGGATAGTTCAAGCAATTACCAAGGGCGTATCCTCCTATGTTTTAAACGGTTTTCTCACACATCATGACATATACAATCGAATTAAATTGAATTTACACAGGTAGATTTTCCCGGTAGATTTGTACGTTTATCGTTCGAATTCACCGCTTGTATTATTAGTGCGAACACGTGTAAACACCGTGACACGAGTAAGGTCAAAAGTGCGTGGAGCGACTTAGATTTTTCTTAAGGAAAATATGTTTTATTGTCATGAATTAAGGCAGGTTTTTGGTCAGAAAAGTGACCCCCGAAACTCAAGCTTTTAGGGTGAATTGGTGCCGTGTACAATTTATAATTTATAATTTATACACAACGTGTACATGTGCATATCGTAGTATGCGTACACGTCGAGTCCGATGTAAACAACCGTTTTCCCCCCGTCTTTTCTCGGGAACAGTAAGACATTAGGTTGGTTTCCTTTAAACCATATAATTTGAAATAGGATAAGTAAACAATCCAAAATATGATATTTTGGAGGATTTCAGGACATGAATGATTGAGATGCAGGCTAGCGATACAAAATATTCAGAAAACAAATACATATGTAGCACGTCCTACGAGTCCGTTGTTCACTCCAGTATGCCGGGCGCGTCGCACGATCTACTCGCGCGATCAATAACGCATTGTCACTGTGCTTCTGTGAAAAATCGATCGCCTTTGCTTTTGTCAGTGACGATACCGACACAGAACTGGCGGCGTCTCATGCACTCATTCCTGCGCCTAAGGGCAACAAAATAACTCCCACCGGAATACATTTGTATATTACTCTAATGAAACAGAGTACATGTAATATTTATTTAGACGTCAAGCCGGCCCGGCATTCGTTGCAAAAAGATACAAACATTCTATTTTTCTTGAAAACACAGCACACCAGGTGCCGTGATATCAGACTGTTATTCATTGAAACAGTAAACAAAGGATGATAATAAATAAGATTCAAAGCTTTGCATGGTGGAGACTAGACTAGAAAGCTTTGCAGTAACATCATGTGAAAGGATCTCTTTTATAATAACCCAGTACATGTATATGTTATTGATGTTTGCACATTTAAACCCATATGGTCCACACTTAGTATTCCAATAAAAGTAGTGTTTAGGGTCTTTAGGAGACAATTCTAAGGAATTGTATGCATGAAACAAACACAATGGGTCAATTAGCATAACAATAACCTAAAATCAGTTTTAATATCATGAACGCCGATAAAAAAAGCATGAAAAAACGGCGTTCGTTTTTAATTGCTGTCTAGCAATCGTTAAAAACAAAATGTTCGGAACAATGACATGATACATAGCGCAATAATTTTGCTGGATGCCTAGAATCATTGTTAACTTTCAAATAAATAAGATATTACCTAATAATTCGGTAGTAAACGTATGTCTGCAAATGGTGTATACGACCTTTAATGTTTGTTTTTACTCGTTTTTATTGATAAAAGAACGCGCGTGTATTGACGCTAGAAATAATTTTCTTTATAAAATATAAAATAATGTCTAATTACATGTAAACATTTTACTTTAAAAGGGAAACATAAGCAATTAGCACCCGTTTTAGTATCGGTACAAAACATCTGTCGGGAAAGAATATTTGTATACATTTGTATTGGTTTAAAAAGTTACTACCTAAAACCTGATTGGAAAATAATGGACAACCTCGAGCTAATCTGGCAATGGAGGGCGCTATTTAAGTTGTACTGGGTCAGTCATGGTCTGCGCGGGGGCGCCCGTGCCGCCGGCGATCGCGATCGACGCGTCTTGATCCTTGCTTGTTTATCGTCAATAAGAGTTGGATTAGTGTTACAACTACTGCAGAACCCTTCTAAAACAAGGTAAGATCTGTTTTATGCATGAACGGCTACACATTATATGACTGTGAGTACTATGATCTGCACTGAATGCATTATTAATTTTGTCGTCAAATCGGTTTAAAAATGAGAGGCTTTTTCACAAACATACCCCGTCCAGCAACGCGTAATGTATACCCGTCTAAAAATAGCTGGCTACGTGCGTTTGTTATTATGGGATGTATTTAAGTCTTTGATCAAGTCTTTGGGCAAGACGTTGCTCAATACACAGCCACGGAAGGGCGCTATCGCGACAAACCATTGTCACTCACTAGCACTAGTGCTCAATTGGAGGATATAATGATTTATCGTCAAATCACGGGATCTAAATTAGTCTTTGGGCAAGATGTTGCTTAATATACAGCCACAAGAGGGCGCTTTCGCGACAAACCATTATTACACACGAACCGTTGTTTCCGACTGGTTCATAAGCACTAGTGCTAGTGAGTGACAATGGTTTGTCGCGATAGCGCCCTCCCGTGGGGCTGTGTATTGAGCAACGTCTTGCCCAAAGACTTGATCTAAATTAGTGAGTTTTCACGATTATCGCATAATAACAAACGCACGTAGCCAGCTATTTTTAGACGGGTATACATTAGGCGTTGCTGGACGGGGTATGTTTGTGAAAATGCCTCTCATTTTTAAACCGATTATGATGCCACCCTAAACTTTGGACGAATTGGAGGATATAATCTACTGTAGATGATATGTAAATCTCATCCAGTTTCCATGTGTAGTTTTTCCGCCAAATGTCGAGGAACTCAAAGTGTATTACGGGAGCGACACACCAGAGCCAACACACCCCGCTTGCAAATTGACCTGTAATTTCAAAATCCATTTCGATGCCACCCTTGGACTTTTACAACTACTAGATGAGGAATAGAATAATACAATTTGTAAATATTTTAAACTTTCTATGCATAGCTTTCCTGTGATTTATCGCCAAATCACGGGATCTAAATTAGTGCGGTGTCACGATTACCACATACAAATGCACATAGCCTATTATACAAGATTTATGCTTCCGTCACACCAAACTAGTTCTCAAAACGTCTTGCCCCGTCCTAAAAAATCGGGTAAAATTGCCCGTTCACCTCGTGCGGACAACGTTTCCAAGCAGTCCAAGCCCGTCCGTAGTCAGTTTAAACCCTTTCTGAACTTGTTCTACATCGTTCCTCATACGTCCTACCCCGTGCTAACTATTACTTAACAATACCACTTCGTTCTCAGACAGTTCACCTCGTTCTCACCACGTCCTCATCTCGTCCCTAGTGTGTTCTGAACGTAATTGCAATCGCGTCCTGGCCCGATGGCTATAAATACCCAGCGCGTTTTTCCAGTCCTTATTCGCATTTTCCGCTTCAACCTGTGCATAGGCCTATTAACGCTTCGAAGATTTCCGACATCAACATTTACGAGCATCATGCCTCCAAAGAGAAGTGGATCGGGAAGACGGGCCGTGGGAAAGCAGCCAGTATCACTACCCGAAGATTCCGAAGCCCCGTCCCTAGTAGGACCGAAGTACGGCAATTCCATTTGTAGTACGCCCATCTCGTTTTAAGTACGTTGTCACTCCGTCTAATTGCAGAACGGGATGGCCGCCAAAAAATGTTGAGTAAGCTCTAAGTTCTAGAGCACCCTTTCCGTCTGAGCCCGTTCGTGAACAGTTGCTACTACGTCCACTACGTTCGCACACAGTTTGATCCAGTTCGGCAACATTTTTCAAGAACGGGGTGAGAACTATAGTTTGGCGTGATGGGGGCATTACGCGTTGCTGGACGGGGTATGTTCGTAAACAATGCCTCTCATTTTAAACCGAATATGATGCCACCCTAAACTTTAAACAAATTGGAGAGTTGAATCTACGTCAATCTCATCCAGTTTCCATGTGTAGTTTTCCCTCCAAAAGTCGAGAAACCACATTGAAAATAATATATAAATTATTATGTGCAGCGACACATCTGATTCTGAGCCAACACACCCCGCTTGCAAATTGACCTGTAATTTCCAAATTCATTTCGATGCCACCCGGCCGCGATAATTTTTTCTGCAGGTAGGTTGGTACAAAGTGTACATTTTATTAGCCAATCAGAACACAGATGGTGTTGAGGTCATCGATGGTGTTAGAGTTGTCTGGGATCTGACTAGGGTTAGGGGTTTAGGGTTAGGGTTAGGATTAGGGTTAGGGTTAGGGTTATCCCAGACAACTATAACATCATCGATGACGTCAACCCCATCTGTGTTCTGATTGGCTAATGCACCAACCTACCTACAGAACAAATTATCGCCACCCGGCCTGGGACTTTCACAACTACTACATGATTACAATTTAATGACAATTTTTGTAATTGTGTGAACTGTGTATGCATTGTTTATCAATCAATCAATCAACTCAACATTTATTTTCACATTGACATCCTCAGTTACAATTCTTATGCACATAAAGGAGAAAACATATATGTATTTACAAAGTATTCATCAGACATTACATAATCGAAAGCATAAAAAGATGTCAACATGCAGGAAAACGGTGAAGCAGAGCTTTTGTACCTTTCCCTGGGACAGGACAAAAACTACACACGGACAAAATCAGGACAATAGAGAGTGAGACCCCGTACAGTATGTTACATAATAGCTAAGCAAATCAGTAAAGAACAAATATATTAGGCATAAGTATTAATCATTGATTTCTTCAATTTTTTTGCAAATGAAAGCACAGAATTACACTTTTTCAAATCAATGTTGAGTTCATTCCAGTATACGACATCACGTTGAAATGGGCCGTTTCTAAAAAATGAAGTCTTACATTGTCTCATAAACAGATTACCTTTCAATGAACTACGTGTTCCGTATGTATGAACAGAAGTAGTAAATACAAATATGTGATGAAAACATTGTGGAAGCATATTGTGAGTGTATTTAAACATGAGTGTACCCAATCTATAATGATAAAGATCATTAAGTTTCAAAATATTAAGTTTAGCATATAAAGGACTGCTATGATCAAGGTAACCTGCATTATTCACAATACGAACAGCCTTCTTCTGCAGCGTAAATAGTTTGTTGAAACCATATACACTTGAAGAACCCCCAAAGGCAAGTAGACCATAATTTAAGTATGAAAGGATAAAGGAATTATACAATATTAATAGAATACTTTTAGGTACAAAATGTTTCAAACGGTTCATTATACCAACATTTTTTGAAATTTTACTACACAAAACATCAATATGATTATTCCAAGTGAGATTTTCATCTATATAAAGTCCAAGAAATTTAGTGGTTTTGACTTGATGGAGTACAGTACCATCAAAACTAAGGGGAACTGTAGCATGGTATTTATGTTGCCGTGGACAAAAAATAATATAATTAGTCTTAAGTAGATTAATTGATAATTTGTTCGAAATAAGCCATCCACTTATTTTGACAAGTTCAATATTAACATTTTTGATGGCTGTATCCACATCATGGTGATTGTAAATTAAATTAGTATCATCTGCAAATAGACAAAAAGACATGAGATCGGAGGAACTACATATATCGTAAACATTATCGTAAACATTTTGACGTCTTTTTATCACATGTCCATAGTACATGTATCCGTATGAAATGTTTACACAGACGGGGAACATATTTCGGGTTTTTCGCACAATAGGTATTATCAGTATAGAGCCTAACAGTTGATCCCTGGTGGCGCACTTCCGACATCATCAAGCCAACAGCTACAAGCCAATCTTTTATATTGAAGGCGAAAGTATGGTGGCCCTGAAGGGGCATCGCACATCGCACATTTCTGCGATGTCGCCGATTTTATCGCACATTTTTTCGCCGATTTCTGCGATATTGCACATTTTATCGCACATTTCTGCGCCGATTACTGCGATATTTCCCATTTTATCGCACAATTCTTCCGCAGAAATGTTCGATAAAATCGGCGACATCGCAGAAATGTGCGCAGAAATGTGCGATGTCCCTTCAGGGCCACCATAGTAAACAGAAATTGGACAGGAGAAACCATCACTCAGAGTGGAAAAAAAGAGAGAAAAATACAATCCTGGCAAAGGATTAATTTGAACAGATGACAATGGGAGAAGAACAAATAAGTTATAATCATTTCCTAGTTGGATGTTGAGCCCATGTGGTTGGATAGTCCAAAGACGATTCAACCAAACTTTCTCCCGGCTGAGGATAACTGAGTATTTCTGATGGCCAAGTGATTCTATGCCGTATGTTATCTCCTATTTTATATACTTGGATTGAGTTCATTTTCATTCATAATCTTGTAGTTTCCACTGCTTTGAAATCAGAGACACATCTACATGACTTGTTATCATGCGAAGATTTAGTTTTATTCTCGTTTTATTTAACTAGTTCAAAACAAAAAATATAGTTCTTTACGTGCAAGTGCCTTTAATTTCTAAGCTATTGTAATTGTGTTTGATTCGGTCGATTTTTCTTCTTCAGATTTGTATGTTTCTCGTTTCACTGCAGAAATACAAACAATTTATGAAGAAACAATAACAGATACAATAACGAATAATAACATATAATAACAATAACGAAATTGAAGCCCCAAATTTAGTTAACAATTATTCAATAAAATATTAAACTTTCACACGAATGACAAAAATGTTCCCAATGCAACTGAGCATTCCTTTGTTATGTTGTGTTCAAAACTACTAAGCAGACGCCTAAAGGTAGGATACACCATTTGCAAATATCGAAACATTTGAAAACAAATTATTAGGCAATAGCTCACTTATTTGAAAGTAAATAATAATTCTAGGCATCCAGCAAAATAATTGCGCTAGATATTTAATTGTTCCGACAAATCTTTTTTTTAAGAACGCCGTTTTTTTCTGTTTTTTTCTTTCTTGGCATCCATGATTGTAAAACTTCGGACAGGTTAGTTAAACGACAAATTTACTTATATATAAAATAAACCCCCCAAATCCACCCATGCTTAATAGTTCAAGCAATTACCAATGGTGTATCCTACTTTTAAGCATCCCTTTGAGTTCACGACATCAACCCGAATCATCGAGTCTACATTGATGTTTCCGGTCAAAAAAACTTCATGCCATGTTTAATTTGCTGCACAGACGTAAATTCTGAGTTTAATTTCAGGAACTTAATTAATCAGAGTATTTGTGATATTAATTCCTCGCATGCTGCGTTAAAGACTAATTTGCATGTATCGCACAAAATCATTGTCACTTCATTCGTAGCGAAAACTGGATCGGTATTCGACACAGTCTTTGTCTTTCCTTCGTTGCATTAATTGTTGTTCCCCTGGCTTCACAAACCCGGTTGTTTTTGTCCTTGTACCATCGTGCAAAAGTCAACATAGTTCAGTAGCCTCAAATATTATGAACAGGTGTCCCACATCATCAGTAGCGTAGGCTCTAGACTTTACAGATGAATGGGTTTTGCGCATCGCACTTACGGTCATTCCATCCGTGAAGAAGTCCGAGCCAGCGTTCGACACAGTCTTCGTCTGTCTCGCTCCAGTTGGTATGTGATGGTTCCCCTGGATACCAGCCCTCGTAAGATCCATCAGAGCCATCACTCCACTGGAAATGATTCTGCCAGTCGATGTCATTGTAGCCAATCCAGTATTTAGGAATAGCATTGAAGCCATAGGCGCTCCTGATGTAATCGCTGATGAATTCATCCTCATTTTGGCTGTGGATGGACGCAAGGTGGGCCGTCTTCCCCCGGTAGGTTATATTTTGGCAGTGGCTCTCAGCACTAACCCAGGGCATTGGCGTGCCCACCCGCAGGTAGCAGTGCCCCTTGAAGGCAAGCCATGGCGGGGGGCAGCGGCCTTTAGCGGAGACGGAGTCGCATCTTGTGCGGGGTTCCTGTGACCAACAGCGAGCCAAGGAACTGAAGAGCATGAAGAAACATGTGAATGCCAAGACAAAAAATGTCCACTTCATCGTGCCGCTTAGCCTCCGATTCTGACGAATTCGCCGGTTTTGATAAAAAGTCACATTTACTTCAGTGAGATTGTAAAAAAACAGAGTATTAAAATTGGAGGTGGTTAGTCAAGTTGTCGCAGTGTAGAATGACGCCGGCTGAATGTCAACTGCTACGGGTGGCGGTGTCGTTTAAAATAAAGTCGGTCTAAGCTTTATACGTACCATGTGCTATAAAGAATCAATGAAACGCATATTCTGATACCTTGTCTATGTCTATACGTGCAAGTCCATATAGGCCTACATACATGTAACTATTTACTACACCTCGTAAATATTCATGAGCAAATTGGAGCGCGTCATTGGCTGATTCCGCCGCGCGAATGCTGCCGTTCAGTATTCTTTCTGG
Source organism: Crossaster papposus (assembly GCA_037893245.1). Lineage (NCBI taxonomy): Eukaryota > Metazoa > Echinodermata > Asteroidea > Velatida > Solasteridae > Crossaster > Crossaster papposus. The sequence goes on along the minus strand of JBAIAA010000133.1, from coordinate 585,350 downwards.
TTATATTCTACATATAACATTAGTCGAGCTCACCGAACCTTTACAATTATTGTATGGTCTTGTCATACATTAAATCACATTTGTCAAGCTGCATCGAACCTATTCCAGTATCTTTGATGAATTCATCTTCATCTTGGCTGTGGATGGACGCAAGGTGGACCACCTTCCTGTTTAATAAGGTCATATAATTTAAGCTCGATCGAACCTTTGCAGTTAGAGCATCTTCTCTCAAATGACTGGCTGTACCCAATAAAGTCCGCCCTATACAAGCGACAACGTAATTAAAGGGAAATTCCAGGCTGAGTAACATATTACCTAGTCTAAAAATATATGGTGACATGCTAACTTCTCTTAACGAGAACGAGGAGGCGCCTATTATATTCACGATATCTTGACATTCAGGAGTACAAGGTCGCGTCCATATTGTTCAAATTTCCCGCCTCATGCGGGACATTATGACATAGTGTCTGCACCTCAATGCACATCGCTTTATTGCGTGTTGTTCGCACTGGTATCCTACCTTGACGCGGCCAACTACATTATGCATACGTATGTTGTACGGCGCCCGACTATTGTGAGTACACGAATTGCATTTCTGTGCAGAATATCGACGTGACGCGCCACAAACTATCGTTTATTTTTTTATTTTCTGAGAAGAATAGAAAATCTGTGAGCTAGTAATCACGGCACCAGGTCCTTTTCCCCGATAAATTTTGAGCCCACTCTCACATGTACAGTACACATTATGTATACGCTATGTCGTACACAAAAGGGTTCACTTGCATTACTTGCGCGTGCAGGGCCGCTATCGATCGGGCTTCGCGTACTGATGGTGCAGACACTACGTCACAATATCCTAGATGTACCGATAAACCAGAACAAAATGGGAGCTCAAATGACGGTAAGCGCAGTGCGAGAAAATCTCTGTTTTATATGATTACCAAAACCAATACAAATTTAATTAAAATCAAGTCACAATGGCAATTGTACGAAGCTGTCTAAGGGACACGGTGAAAATAATTGTTTTCTCTCACTTCAGCTAACTCGTACGTACGACTTATATTTCGTACTTACGAGTTATATGTCGTACGTACGAGTTATATGTCGTACGTACGAGTTAAATGTCAGACTTATGTCGTACGTACGACATAAGTAGGCCTACGTATGTCGTACGTACGACTTAAATGTCAGACTTATGTCATACATACGACCTAAATGTCAGATTTATGTCGTACGTACGACATAAGTAGGCCTACGTATATGTCGTACGTACGACTTAAATGTCAGACCTATGTCGTACGTACGACTTAAATGTCAAATGTCAGACTTATGTCGTATGTACGACATAAGTAGGCCTACGCCGCGCGCACCTCATTCTGTAGGGCGACCGTTGAGCTACTCCAATACTACTAGGTACTGGTAGCATTGGTACGAAGCTGTATTAGGGACATGGTGAAAATAATTATTTTCTCTCACTTCAGCTAACTCGTACGTACGACTTATATGTCGTACGTACGACATAAGTCTGACATTTAAGTCGTACTTACGACATAATGCTGATATTTAAGTCGTACGTACGACATAAGTCCGACATTGAAGTCGTACGTACGACATAAGTCTTACATTTAAGTCGTACGTACGACATAAGTCTGACATTTAAGTCGTACGTACGACATCAGTCTGACATTTAAGTCGTACGTACGACATAATGCTGATATTTAAGTCGTACGTACGACATAAGTCTGACATTTAAGTCGTACGTACGACATATAACTCGTACGTACGAGTTACATTTCATAAGTCGTACGTACGACATATAAGTCGTACGTACGACATATAAGTCGTACGTACGAGTTAGCTGAAGTGAGAGAAAATAATTATTTTCACCATGTCCCTAATACATCTTCGTACAATTGACACTCTTTAACATTATGCCATTATAAACTAAGGGTGGAGTTTCCCTTTAAAGCTATACCAAGAACTGCCGCCACTGTCACAACAGTCCCTACTGGTGGGGGCGGGCGCCAGTTATTACATTATCGACCGGTTCCAATTATATCGTTTTATGAATATGGTCTTGCCGGCGTCACATTATTTATGCTGGGAGTAAGGGAATACGGTACCCTACATGTAGATAAAATTATACATCGTGCACCTATTATTACAGGAAGTCGCATTTGCCAAGCTCTGTTGAGCCCCTTCATAATAAGCGGAGCATTTGATAGACAGGTTTTTTCAAAATACGGTGTTCTTCCAATTGCCAGTGATGGCAACGAAGCAAAATGTAATTAATAGAGTTGCTTGAGTTTGCAGACAAAAACAAATTTTCTATAGCACCGTATGTCATTCCATTCACTACCATATTGGGATCGATATTCGATGCAGTCTTCGTTGTCTCGCAATTTAATTGGTTCACCTAGCCCCCAACCCTCGTAAGATACATCAGATCCATCACTCCACTGAAAATGATTCTCCCAGTCGACGTCATTGTAGCCAATCCAGTATCTAGGAGTAGCCGCAAATCCAGAGGCGCTCTTTACATAATCTCTGATGAATTTATGCTCCTCTTGGCTGTGGATAGATGTAAGATGGGCCATCTTCCCCTGGTAGGACATCATCTGTCATTGGCGCTCAGCATCCATCAAATACATTGATGTGTCCCCCCCCCCCCCCCCCCCCACAGATAGCAGTGCCCCTGGATGGCAAGCTAGAGTGGCGGGCAGTGAGGTGTGCTGCAGAGAGCAGCTACTACACCGTCGACGTCGTCAGACAAAAAACGGACGGATGTCAATATCAGTAGCATGAGACCGAATAAGGTCATCTTTTTCGCTGTCTTCGAATGACTTACTTCGCCAGTATTATGCGGTCGTTCAGCAAAACCAGACACTAACGTTTATTAAAATGACACTAAATTCAAATTTGCGGTAATCATAAATTTCGCCTCTTTCACGTACTTACAGCCGTTCCCAATATTGTGAAATGTTCGTATGCCTCAACTGCAATGACCCACTTCTATGTTCTACATATAACATTAGTCAAGCTCAACCGAACCATCACAAGAGCAGCTTCGTCTAAAAAAAGGCCGTTTGGCCTGAAAAGGATACATTATGACATCCCACGGAATTGACAGCGCAACAAACGTTTTGCTTGGCAAGAGCTCCACCAGTCACCCAGTCAACAGTCATTTAACTTCCATCAAAATTATACTGTATTATCGACCAGTTACAATTATTTTATTGTATGGTCTTGTAAGTGCAAGCAATGGAATATTGTAAATTAAATTTTACATTGAACATCCTTTCGTTAAAGGAAATCACATTTGCCAGGCTGCATTAAACCCATTCATATGCAAAATCACTGAAACTGACAGTTAAACGGCTGGAGAAAAGAGGACAAAGAGAATAAAAAGATTCTCGTTTCCATATTGTTTTTTTGTATAATCACCGAATCTGCTCGTACCATGGATGCTGAGAAAAGAAGAAAAACAGCGTTCGTTTTTTGTATTTTCCCACGTACATTTCCAATTCAATAGATACCAGGCAAACAAGGGCCAACTTACGCTCCCAGGGTAACGTCTATATTCCAGGAACCACCAGAAAATCAGGATAAAACCTAAAATAAATGAGCAACTTTGCATAATTACATTTCAATTCGACCAGTATTCTCCTTTGACAAACTTCATTATACACAGGATAATTAGACAATTAAGTAATACTATATATTCTCTACAGGCCCCAAAACAAACTCAGTAGTTTATAATCCCAGAGTTGTAATGACTCGAGTCAATGACTCGACTCAAGTCTGACGGGTCAATTTTTGGCGACTCGACTCAAGTTGAGTCACTGTAGGCAAATGACGACTTGGGGGGGGGGGGGGAGGGGGCTGGGCGCCAGCTTATATATGTTCTGTTTGGTCTCTGTTTGGTTTGGGAGAAAAACGGGTATATCAAGTTTTGTTTGTGGGGAGGCACCTGGGGGGCACCGCGATTTTTGTTTGTTTGGTTGTTTGGTTTTGTTTAGGGGTGGGGGGGGGGGGGTCAACTTCTTTCAAATGACTGGCTGTACCCGATCAAGTCCGTCATATTTTGCATCGCACAAATTTTCAAACCGTTTGTGACGAAAACTAGACCGGCGTTCGATGCAGTCTCTGTGTGTCCCCTCGTTGCAATTGTTGTGGTTCCCCTGGTTGCCAAACCCGATGGCTTCTTTCCGTGTAACATCGTGCAAAAGCCAAGTTCAGTAGCCTCAGACGTTGACATGTATCTCGCATCATCAATAGCGTGTAGGATCTAGACTTTGCAGATAGATGGGATTTTCTTATCGCACAAATAGTCATTCCATTTGTGGCAAAAATCGGACCAGCGAGCGACACAGTCTTCGCTTCCTTGGTTGTTTGGTTCCCCTGGCTTCCAACCCTCGTATGATGCATTAGATCCATCACTCCATTGGAAACGATTCTCTCGTTCGATGTCACTGTAGCCAATCCAGAAATTTGAGGTAGCCGCGAAACCAGAGGCGCTCCTCATATTATCTCTGATGAATTCATCCTCCTCTTGGCTGTTGATGGACGCAAGGTGGGCCATCCTCCCCCGGTAGGACAGCATCTGGCAGTGGATCTCAGCATCCATCCAGGACATCGGTGTGTCCACCCACAAATAGCAGTGCCCCTGAAAGGCAAGCCAGGGTGGCGGGCAGTGATGATGTGTGCTGCAGAGAGCAGCTACTACATCGTCGACGTCATCAGACGAAAAACAGACGGATGTCAATATCAGTAGCATGAGACCGAATAAGTTCATCTTTTTTGCTGTCTTCTGATGACTTACTTCAATAGTAATATTGGGTCGTTGTGCAACACCAGACACTAACGTTTATTGAAATTTAAATGGCACTAAATTATAATTCGCTGTGATTATAAATGTTGCCTCTACCACGAACACCCGTTCCCAATATTTTGAAATGTTCGTATGCCTCCACTGCAATGGCCCACCTATATATTGTGGCGAAAATCGCCAAGACGCTTATTTATTGAGAGTTAACTGAATTAATATTATTAACTAGCTTAATAATATCCCAATTCTAGAAACTTCGTTTATAACTGACTCTAGCCTAGCTGGAATCTTGAAGTGTATCTACATGTAATAACATTTGTTGAATTGTATGCTTTGATCTTGTTTCAGTCATAATTCCTCGGGGATGAACTTTCAGCTGTACTTACGCTGACTCCACGTAGTGTGTTTGCCGTAATTTACTGAATGAACGTATTGCATGCTGTACGTACACACACATACATGTATATCGTACATGCGTGCGAAACGACTGTGAGAGGCGCCAGTACATGTACATGTACTGTTGTGTTGTTACAAGCTACCGTAGACTGTTGTATTATCTGGCCAATCATCGCTGTTGTATGAGATGCGCGTTTCGCGCACATGTGGAGCGCGTCCGCATCGTGCCTATAAATTCCGCGAGATAACTGGCAAAAACAGTACTTTGCTATCAAATGGCAATCGTCTCATAAAACCCCTTTCGAATCCCGGATCTCTGCCCAAACTTTCGACATTTTTCCAATTTTTAATCCGTTTCCTTATTGGCATTATAATACTCCTGTTATCTCCAATGCTATCTTCTCTCAAGTTTCGAATATTACAAATGAAACCGACAAACGAAACAGAAGCGTTGAAATAATTAACACAGTCTGGCAAAACTCTCTTCATATTTATACTGACGGATCACATAATCCCACATCTAATCATGTTGGTTGTGGTCTTCATATACCACAACTAAAATACTCCAAAGGTTACCGACTTAATAACGGTGTATCTATTTTTTCTGCGGAACTTTTTGCGATTCTCCTTGCCTTGGAATGGATTGAAGATGTGAAACCTATGCATTCCTGTATCTTTAGTGATTGTCAAAGTGCCATTCAAAGCATATCCCAGCATTTTCCTGAAAATAAAATTGTATGTGATATTCGGTTTGCTCTTCTAAATATTCACAGGCAAGGGAACGCTGTCACATTTGAATGGGTTCCCGGCCACTGTGGCATTCCCGGTAATGAAACTGTAGACAAAGTTGCCAAATTGGCGACACAACGAGCTGAAAGTGACTGCTGCATTCCACTGTCCCACTCAGAAATTAAACATGTCCTTAAAGAACAACTAAAAGAAATTTGGACGACTATGCTCCCAAAACTGGACCCCCAAAAACACACAAAACTAACCCCCTCCTTCTCGTTTCAATGCTGGGGCCTTAAACGTAAACAAGAAGTAACCTTCCATAGATTAAGGTTTGGAACATGTAGAGGTCTTAATGACTTTTTATATAAGTTTGGCCATCATCCAAATGGGTTATGCGATACATGTCTTTCCCCTGATAACATCGAACATTTTTTATTGGTCTGTACAAAATATATCACCCAACGACATAAACTTCAGAGAACTCTTAAATTATCTCCAACAGAAATGACCGTTAATCATATCTGTCAACATAAAAACTGCCTTGCAACTCTACAATATATAAATGATTGTAATATGTCCGTTTAATTTTCTATTTAATTTAGAACCCTCCTGATTTACTGGTGTTGCTTATATGTGGGGGGAGGGGTGCGGGTGGCTCGCTGGATGTTGCAGGGCTGCCTTTTCATCACTCGGAGGTATGCGGACCTGAGAACATTACCGGCAGGTTGGGGAGCCCGGGCTCCCTAGTTTGCTGGGATACGGCCGACCTTGCGGGGGCCTCATGGTGGCGCTGTGTATATCTCGCGGGTTTCTCGCGCCTAACCTCCCCACATACCTAACTAGACTATAGTTATAGCGCCGCTTCGCGGCGCTATCTGCTAAATTATGCGTTAATGGCACACAGGGCACATAAGCTGCCAAAAGCTGCCAACCACAAATTACTACAACTACAACAACAACAACATTATTGGGGTTCTGTTTCATCGGAGCAGGCCGCGCAAGATCTCAAGACAAGACCTCAAGGCGTATTTTAGAAAGCCCCCAACCGTGCCTAGATCTGCGCTATTGGGCTTTGTCGGAGAAAACCACATGGACATTTCCGTGTGTAAAATCCGACGCTAGTAATAAAGACTAAAAGAAAGTATAGTTTATGCGCTGTAATGTTTTTGAGCTATATTCCTGTTGTATAACAGGCGACAGAAATAGCGGCCATCGAATCCTTAAAAGCTATCCACGCTACCACTAAATAATCTCATGCCACAGCTTTATTGGAATATCTTTGTTTACAATAATAGAGGGCGCTGTTTTAAAGATGTTCAGCTCAGATGTACTCGAGAAGTTTCAATAAACTAAATTACCATTTTGATTGGTTGAAAGAATTACTCCCTCTTGTGGACATTATCTTTTATTGCTCCCCACATTCCCTCCAAGAATCCTGTCTCACTCATCTACACTTCATTAAAGATTCCGGCAGATAACTGGGACTTGATTTTACTTAGGGGTTAGCCCAGACTGACATTAGGCGACCCGGAATCGTTACATTTTGGTGGCAGCGGCGGGGATCTCATTTTTGGTGATAAAATTGAAAATATGGAATACCAAGTATCCGAGATCCAAGACGAATCCACGATGAGCGAGTCAAGAGAAGAAAATGAGGGATTAGTTGCAATTTCCGATGAACAAGAAGCAGGGGAAGATAAATTTGTTCAAGTAACAGAAGGCGGAGATGCAAGGTCAAGTTTTTCAACACCGTGTAACCAAGAGCAACTCATACAAGACGGTGAAGCTGTACTTGGAAGACTGATGACAGAAGGAGAGTTACTCAAACGGGAGCTTAACAAGGCCAAGGAGAAAAACAAGACAAAGATGGGGGAAATGTTGGAAAAGCAAGAATCAAGAGAATTGAAGGGAGATGTTAGAATGCGAATCAAGCCGACTACTTATGATGGAACAAGTTCATGGAAAGATTACGTTGTCCAATTTGAGATGTTGTCTGAGATGAACGGATGGGATGAGAAGGTGAAGGCTATGTATCTCGCGGCAAATTTAAGGGGTTCAGCGCAGTCCGTACTTGGGGACTTGGACAGTGACAGACGCCGTGATTACAGTGCATTAGTTGCAGCATTGAGCAATAGATTTGGATCGGAAAACCAACACGAACTGTTCAGGGTGCGTCTGAAGAATCGGCAAAGAAAAAGAGAAGAAACCCTACCTGAACTTGCGCAAGTTATAAGGCGACTGACAAGATTGGCGTACCCAACAGCTAAATATGATTTGCAAGAGACATTGGCCAAAGAGCACTTTATTGATGCTCTTTGTGATACCGAGATAAGATGGCGAGTATTCCAGTCCAAGCCCGACAGCCTCGATGATGCTGTTCGTATTGCCGTGGAGTTGGAGGCATTTCAAGCGGCTGAGCGACAGCGTGGGTTCTCAAGAAAAACGGCAAGAGTTGACGGATCAGGATGAGAGTAGCAAGAAAGGTCAACAGATTGAAAAGAGACTTTCAGAGATGTCCGCTGAAATCTGTTGTATTTCCGAAGCAATTGACAAACTAACAAATGACAGGAACCCAAGAGCTGTTTTCCAAAACAAGATGCCAGATACAAGTTTCAAGGACCGTAATCGACAGTACGACAGACATCCACATCATAGAGATAGAAGACAAGCTCCAATTTGTTGGAATTGTGGTCAAGCGGGACACATTGCACGCGAGTGTTTGGAACAAAAGCAGAACAGTTCACGTAACATGCGACCGGGAAACGGACAGCAGCCGAACCTATGGTCCGAGCCTCGGCTGAGAAATCAAGAAACAAGGGACCAACAATAGAGACAAGTGTTTCACCAGGAAATGATGTAGGTACACAAGGCATGGAAGTGATTGCGCAAGTGCATGGTTTACAAGTACATTTCCTGGTAGATACAGGTGCAAGTTTGACAATTTTGCGTCCAGATGTTTATTACAAGATTGCACAAATTTCAAGACCAATACTGAATTCAACTGAAGTAAACGTGGCCATGGCTGATGGTGAACTCACTCCTTGTCTGGGATGGGGACAATTGGAAATCAAAATTAGTGGCACTGCAAAGAGCATAGTGCATGATGTTTATTTGGCAAACATTGAACCCGAAGGAATTTTGGGTTATGATTTTCTTCAGAGACATAACTGTTCATTAGATCTTGGAAGAGGTGAAATGCGAGTTGGTCACAGACAAGTTAAATGCTGTGTTTATACGTCATCAGCAGTTCCGACGTGCAGTAGAGTGACAGCAGACAAGACCGTGACAATTGCACCAGGAGGAGAGGCATTAATACCTGGCAAGTTGCAACAGAAAGACAGAAACTTCAAGTGTGGTGTTGTTGAACCAGAATCAAGATTTTCAAGAAATCACAATGTTCTAATAGCCAAGACTTTGGTTAATATTCAGCAAGAATTAATACCAGTGAGAGCATTTAACCTCAAAGATGAACCAGTAACTGTTTACAAGGGCGCATGCATTGCTATATGTGAGTCGGTTGACAGTAACTGTATCGTTCAAGATCAAGATAAACGGCGGGTAGCGGTTTTGAAAGAGCACCATACTCAAGAGAATGATGGTGAGATTCCAGATCATTTGGTCAAACTATACATGACAAGTTGTGAACATCTGAACAAAGATCAACAAACTCAATTCTCAAGAATGCTGAGAACCTACCAAGATGTTTTTGCAAGAGATTCAGACGATCTTGGCAGAACATCGGCAGTTCGACATGAAATTGAAACGGGATCAACGAAGCCGATCCGACAACCACCGAGACGGCTACCAATTCATCAACGACAGGACGCAAGAGAAGAAATTGACAAGATGCTTAAGCGGGGGGTCATAGAACCATCGTCTAGTCCATGGGCTTCGCCCATTGTTTTAGTAAAGAAGAAAGATGGGTCCACAAGATTTTGTGTAGACTACCGAAAGATCAACACTGCTACAATCAAGGATTCGTACCCTTTACCAAGAATTGACGACACATTAGATACGTTGTCAGGGTCCAAGTGGTTTTCCACTTTAGACTTAGCAAGTGGGTACTGGCAAGTGGAGATGGCAGACAAGGACAAACAGAAGACGGCATTTGTTACCAACCAAGGACTTTATGAATTCAAGGTGATGCCATTTGGGTTGTGCAATGCACCTGCAACCTTTGAACGGCTCATGGAAAGAGTTTTGTCGGGTTTGCAGTGGCAAACATGTTTGGTGTATATTGACGACATCATCGTGTACGGAGACAGTTTTGAACTGTCTATGCAGAGATTACAGGAAGTGCTGACAAGAATCAGAAGGGCAGGGCTAAAATTAAGTCCGAAGAAGTGCCACATTTTCCAGAGGTGTGTCAACTTTCTAGGTCACGTGGTGTCGGAGGAAGGAATACAGACAGATCCGGTTAAGACGGAAAGTGTCAGAAAATGGCCAACACCAAGAACAGTGACGGACGTTCGTAGCTTTCTCGGGCTGTGTTCATACTATAGGAGATTTGTCAGAGGATTTGCAGAGATAGCAAGACCATTACATCGACTGACTGAAAAGATGCACAATTTCGCATGGAGTAAAGAGTGTGACTGTGCATTCAAGAAGCTAAAGAGAGCACTAGTTTCGGCACCGATCTTAGGCTATCCTTCAAGTGATGATACATTCATTTTGGACACGGACGCAAGTAACCAAGGTATAGGAGCGGTCTTGTCGCAGGTACAAAACGGTCAAGAACAAGTCATCGCTTATTTCAGCAGAGCGTTGACGAAAGCCGAGAGGAACTATTGCGTAACAAGGAAGGAGTTACTGGCTGTTGTCGCATCGACAAAACATTTCCACCATTACTTGTACGGCAAGAAGTTTCTCATCCGCACAGATCACGGCGCTTTGCGTTGGCTGATGAATTTCAAAAGTCCCGAAGGCCAAATTGCAAGATGGTTAGAGGTAATGAGCACGTATGAAATTGAAATTCAACATCGACCTGGCAAACAACATGGGAATGCAGATGGTTTATCAAGGAGACCATGTGATGAGTGCCACCAGTGTGACAGAATAGAAAAGAATGAAGGGGACGCACAGATCATCAAGCACAGTTTAAGACAGCCACGTCAGCCTCGAACTGATGAAAGCAGAGTTAAGGAAACAGGTCTAAGCTCAAGTAATCCACATTGTGGAACAGTCACAAGAAAATCAAGCAAAACACTAAGTGGAGAAGACGTCCCTGATGAACCAATGGAGGATGAACTAGTAACAAGACAGGAAATCCGAGAAGAACAGAGAAAAGATAAAAGCGTTGGCAAGATACTCCAATGGAAAGAAACTTTCAAAGTCCGACCTGAGTGGTCTGATATTTCCCTTGAGTGTGCAGAAGTAAAGAGTTACTGGTCACAATGGGATCGATTAGAGCTCCGAGAAGATGTTCTATGTCGACGATGGGAAACACCGGCAGGCGATCGAGTGACGTGGCAAATTGTTCTTCCGAAAAGTTTGAGAAGAAAACTAGTGACAAGACTACATAGTGACAAGGCGTGTGGTCACCTCGGGCAAAACAAAACAAGAGGACGAGTAAGATGCAGATTTTACTGGAACAAATGGCAACGGGATGTGAACCTCATTTGTTTAACCTGTGACAAATGTGCGTCAAGAAAATCCCCAAACAAGACAAGACGAAGTCGCATGAAAACCTACAATGTTGGAGTACCCATGGAGAGGGTTGCCATGGACATATTGGGACCGTTACCGCTAACTAATGGAGGTAACAAATACATTTTGGTTGTAGGTGACTACTTCACGAAATGGACGGAGGCATACGCATTGCCTAATCAAGAGGCAACTACAGTAGCCACTGTTTTCGTAGAACAGTTCATATGCCGGTACGGAGTGCCAATGGAACTCAATACTGATCAAGGACGGAATTTTGAGTCACAACTTTTTAAGGAAGTTTGTGAGCTCCTTGGCATTGACAAGACAAGAACTTCAGCGTTACACCCTCAATCAGACGGAATGATTGAACGCGCCAATCGCACACTAGAGAATTTACTAGCTATGTTCATAGATGATGAACAGAAAGACTGGGACAAGTGTTTGCCGTATGTAATGATGGCATACAGAACCGCTGTTCATGAGACAACTGGGTGCTCACCCACTGAAATGATGTTAGGAAGAGATGCAACTCTACCTGCAGATTTACTCATGGAACAACCAAGAACAAGAGACCGCCAAGAAAGTCAGACCGAATACGCATCTACCCTCCGAGAACGACTAGAGAAAGTCCATGACTATGCAAGGAGACATATCAAAATTTCAAGTGACAGACAAAAGCGAAACTATGATCGCAAGGCAAACTTTGGAGGATATCGTGAGGGTGATACAGTTTGGTTGTACAGTCCGAAGAGAAAAAAAGGATTTTGTCCCAAGTTTCAACTACCTTGGGATGGGCCCTACGTAGTTACAAGTCGACTAAGTGACGTTACATATCGAGTCCAGAAAGGTGCAAGAGGGAAACCTCGAGTAGTGCATCACAACAGATTGAAGCAGTACACTGGGGAAAATGCACCGACATGGTACAAGAACAAGGCAACGTCGCCACAAGGGACAACCCCGGAGATGACAGATCAAAGAGAAGTACCAAGTCAAGACGAACCCGAAGAAGTACCAAGTCAAGACGAATTCGAAGAAGTGCCCCGAGAAGAGAAACGGGACGAAATTGGTTACGCAAAGAATCAAGGAACGCGTAGTCGCCGAGAAGTCCGACGACCAGCGAGATATAGAGATTAGGGCAAGCAAGAAATAAATGGCAAGCTTCATTATGAAGAAATAACCAATAAATTTAAGAATATTCCAGATGAGATATTACGCTATATTAATGATGCAAGAACTTTAAGATGATGCTGACGTACAAGACAAGAATTCAAGAGGAATTCAAGATGTACAAGTAGTTAGTAGTGGAGGGAACACTACGGAGAATTTAATCAAGTTATTGCAAGGGATTATGGAGAATACAAGGACAAGGTGAATAAAGTGTAATGCAAGACGTCATGACGCTACAATGATGAACAAGTGACACATATTTGGGAGGAATTTTTAATTTGATCCCTGGCACGGAACAAGTTATTCAAAAACCCAAGAGAATATGAAGCCATTCATCACAGAAAAGCAAATTCATGATGTTAAAATACCTAACACCTTTGATCTACGTAGAAGGACCGTAATCAAGTTCTGGACTCTATTGTTGTGCTCGATGTGCGTTATGGGAATGCGCACCGGGGCAAATAGTGTTTTATAGAGGGCGCCCTCGTTGTTTTGCGGAAGAGCCGCGTGGATGTATGTGAGAGGGTCCAGTTTTGCAATAATTTGTCAAGAAACTGTGATAAACAGTGTGAAAAGTGATTTGAGAAGTTTCTCAAGAATTAATTTTTAAAGAAGAAAACGGTCTACAAGCCAAGAGAAGGCAGTTGACCTCCAAATTGTGATCTAAGATGGATTAAAGACGGCAGCGTAATATTCAAGTCTTGTTTCCTTTGTATTTATCAACAATTAATTAAAACAGATTTTGCTTCGGGACTGGTGAATAGAGAATTTCCCCAAAGTAAATAAAAAGATCCACGGTTTATTTACATCGAGAGCAGTGTGGCAGATGAATCAACGCACAAACAGTGACGTCACGCAATTGGGCGCCAACTTCAATCTCCCTGAGAAAAGTGGTCAATTTGTGAAACGAGCATCGATCACGTGCACGGCGCGTGATCGCAAGGGCCGGCTGTACTACGCGTACGGGATTGCGCTATCACTACCAGTACAGTTTAGCAAGAGATAAGAACGAGAGCAGACAAACAGCAGAGAGCAACATGAGCAATCGCCAGAGAAACGAAGGATGGGGAAAATCTCGGCCACCCACGGTGCACATCTGCAAGATGTGTGACAAGACCTTCCCTCAGTTTTCTTACTTCCAACAACACATGATGAGGGAACACAAAATGCATCCCAGAGATTGTCGGGAAGTCGCCCCTACTGCGAGATGCCAGTCCAGGCCTAGCGTAAAGTCAACTGTCACGGTCAAGTCAAGAGTAACGAGGCCAACCCCGACATGTAAGCCTACGGCTCCGGCGACCAAGAAGACAAGCATGGCAAGATCAAGAAAGGATGACATCAGGCGCATCGTTGAAGCGACTCGTCACAACAAGACGGAAAATTTGGCGGAGAATATCCTGGAGACCATGACGACCATATCTCTGCCGAAGTTGTCACCCTTTCAATCCCCATCACACTCGCCGTCTCCCGTTCCATCTCCCCAGCCTACAGTAACGGCCTCACCCATATCAAGTTGTGCATCACCAACCAGGGACCCGTTTGCACCCACGACGCCGGACAAGGAACTCTTCTCCGAGGATGGAGAGACAGACAAGACAGACACAAGCAAGACACTACCGCCGCCCACCGTCATCAAGACCGTCGAACCACCGCTTCAGCCTCCGGTGACAAGCCTGACTGCGCCCAGTTACCTGAGGAACGGCCCTCCACAAAGCTCTGCGGGAGCCGAGGTCAACTTCTTGAGGAAAGAGGCCTACTCTCGAGGCCTCGTCAAACAACAAGACAGCCAGCTGCATCAACTCGACCACGGCGTCATCTATCGCCAGGTAGTCGAGGCTGCACACTTCCCTGACGGACGTATCTACTCGGTGAGATTCAACGAGTATTTGCTGCCGACCAACGCAGCTTTCGGCAGGCCGCAGTGGCAGGTCGGCTACACTAGATCAACTTCTTCGGCAGCACCAGAACAATGAACAATTAACCATAACCGTCCCAACAACTACATGTACAAGAGACTGTACCTGACTAAACATCTAGACGTTGCGCGATGTACACTTGAACAATATCTTTTACGTTTGGTTTAACGTTAGAATGTTTATAATTATGGTGATGTATACGTCAACGCGGTTAGTAATTTCCCCAACGTTATTGGAAATTGGAAGCTGTTCTCTAATTTGTCAAACATGGTAAGTCAACATTAGACATAGGCTAGCATCGTTTACCTCGAAATTTTGGTCAAATGTGTGTGTTCTAGCATGTTTTTGATGGTGTGAAAACCCGCACGCTCAGTTATTTAGTACTCGCTGTTGATAACATTTATTTTGTGCATTTCGGAATACCCGCCTTCCGAACTTCCAGGTGTTTATTGACTGACCTGGGAGCACGTCATGGTAACCCAATGAATCTTTAGCCTGTGATTGGTTAGTTTTTACACACAACTCCTGGCGAAGAAAGTTTAGTCAGAGCCTTTGTTGTCAATCTGCTCGCGTACCTCAGTATTATACGAGTCTAGGAACCAGAGTCCCAGACTAAGTTGTTGCACGCGAATGACGATTATAAAACTTGGGGTAATTTATATATTTCGATGATAATTTATATAGATGTACTCGAGAAGTTTCAATAAACTAAATTACCATTTTGATTGGTTGAAAGAATTACTCCCTCTTGTGGACATTATCTTTTATTGCTCCCCACATTCCCTCCAAGAATCTTGTCTCACTCATCTACACTTCATTAAAGATTCCGGCAGATAACTGGGACTTGATTTTACTTAGGGGTTAGCCCAGACTGACATTAGGCGACCCGGAATCGTTACAATATATTCTACATAAAACATCAGTTAATCCAATCTTTACAAGAGCAGCTTTATCACCGGAAAATAACCGTTGGGCCTGAAAAGGCTCAATTATGACGTCACACGCAATTGACAGCGCAACAAACGTTTCACTCAGTAATAGCTCAACCAGTCAACCAATGAACAGTCATTTAACTGCCAGCAAGAGCTATTGTATTATCGACCAGTTTTAATTATATTATTGTATGGTTTTGTCAGTGCAAGCAAGGGAACATTGTAAATTAAGTTGTACAGTGAACACCCTTTGTTACAATAAATCACATTTGTCAAGCTGCATTGAACCTATTCATATGCAGAATCGCTGGAGACCGCTGAGAAAAAGTAACAAAAGCGAGTCTCGTTTCGTTATTGTTTTGTATAATCACCAAATCTGCTCGCATATCATAGACTCCAGCAACGAGCAGCTTATTTTATATACTAGTCGGTTTTTTTTAAGTGGCTTAATGAAACCTATAAAGGGAAACATACAAGCATGATGCATAACATGGTAAGGCAAAGAAACACAATAGAGGGATAACAGAAGTGGGGTGGAAGAACCAACAAAAGGAGGATTAAGCCAAGGAATGAAAGATGTCAGAGTGGGTAAAGGATCAAATACAGACCAAGGGGGTAAAGGGGTGAAAACCTGGTTAGAAAACAAAATAGGTGAGAAACCACAAGGAATGGACCAGGGTCAAGATCAAAGGACACAAAACTAAAAACAGTAGTACAAGAAAGGGGTGTAAACGGAAATTGGACAGGAGAAACCAGAGGAGTAAGAAAAAAACGAAAACAAAAACAACAATCCTGACAAGGGATTAATCTGAAACAAATAAGTTAATAATTTCCTAGTTGGATATTGAGCCCATGTGGTTGAATAGTCCGAAGACAATTCATCCAAACTTTCGTCCGGCTGAGGAGAACTGAGTCTTTCCGATGGCCAAGTGATTCTATGCCCTATTTTCTCTCCTATTTTGTAAACTTGGATGGAGTTCATTTTCGTTCATATTTTGTATAGTTTTCACTGCTTTGAAATCAGAGACACATCTACATGGCATCATGCGAATATTTAGTTTTATTCTCGTTTTATTTAACTAGTTCACAAAACAGCGACAGTCTTTTATGTGCAAGTGCCTTTAATTTCTAAGCTATTTATGTGCCTTGTAGTTTTTTTGCTCCGGTCGATTTTTCTTCTTCAGATTTGTGTGTTTCTCGTTTCACTGCAGAAATACAATGAATTTATGTAGAAATATCAAATACAATAACGAAATTGAGGACCTAAATGAGTTCATAATCTTTCAATAAAATATGAAACTTTCACACGAATGACAAAAATGTGCATTTCCCCAATACAACAGAGTATTACTTTGTTATATTGTGTTCAGAACTACTAAGCAGATGCCTAAAGGTAGAATACACTATTTGCAAATATCGAAACATTTTACTACCAAATTATTAAGAAATAGCTTACTTTTTTGAAAGTAAATAATAATTCTAGGCATCCAGCAAAATGATTGCACTAGATATTCTTTAATTGTTCCGACAGATTGAATGTTTTTTAAAACGCGGTTTTTAAAACTTCGGCATACATAATTGCAAAAACTTCAGACAGGTCAGATAAACGATATATTTACTATTATATAAAATAAACCCCTCAAATCCACCCATTCTTAATAATTCAGGCATTTACCAATGGCGTATCCTACCTTTTAGCATCTCTTTGAAGTCACTACATCAACCCGAATCACCGAGTCTAATGATCCATAGTCTGTATGTTGGTGTTTCCAGTCAAAATACCTTAATGCCATGATTAATAATTAGCTGTACACAGACGTAGATTCTCAGTTTTTATTTTTGAAAATTATTTAATCAGAGTATTTGTGAAATTATTACCCTGTATGTTGCATCAAAGAATATTGATGTTATTTTTGGAACATCGCCCAAAATAATTGTCACTTCATTCATAGCGAAAACTAAACCAGTCTTTGTCTGTCCCTCCTTGTAAACATTGTGGTTCCCCTGGCTGCCAAACCCAGTTGTTTCTGTCCTTGTACCCTCGTGCAAAAGTCAACTTAGTTCATTAGCCTCAGTATTATGGACAGGTATCCCACATCATCAGTAGCGTAGGTTCTAGACTTTACAGATAAATGGGCTTTGCGCATCGCACGAACGGTCGTTCCATTCGTGGCCAAAACTGGACTGTCGTTCGACACAGTCTTCGTCTATTCCGTTGTGGCTATTACTTGGTTCCCCTGGAATCCAGCCCCCGTAAGATCCACCGGAGCCATCACTCCACTTGAAATGATTCTGCCCGTCGATGTCACTGTAGCCAATCCAGTATCTAGGAGTAGCATCGAAGCCATGGGCGCTCCTGATGTAATCGCTGATGAATTCATCCTCCTCTTGGCTGTGGATGGACGCAAGGTGGGCCATCTTCCCAGGGTGGGACAGCATCTGGCAGTGGCGCTCAGCATCCATCCAAGGCATTGGTGTGTCCACCCACAGATAGCAGTGCCCCTGGAAAACAGCCCAGGGTGGCGGGCAGTGAGGTGTGCTGCAGAGAGCAGCTACTACACCGTCAACGTCGCCAGACGAAAAACGGACGGATGTCAATAACAGTAGCATGAGACCGAATAAGCTCATCTTTTTTGCTGTTTTCTGATGACTTACTTCAATAGTAATATTGGGTCGTTCTGCAACACCAGACACTAACGTTTATTGAAATTTAAATGGCAATAAATTATAATTCGCTGTGATTATAAATGTTGCCTCTACCACGTACACCCGTTCCCAATCTTTTGAAATGTTCGTATGCCTCCACTGCAATGGCCCACCTATATATATTCTACATAAAACATAAGTTAATCCAATCTTTACAAGAGCAGCTTCATCATCGGAAAAAAATGGCCGTTGGGCCTGGAAAGGCTCAATTATGACGTCACACGCAATTGACAGCGCAACAAACGTTTCACTCAGTAAGAGCTCAACCAATGAACAGTCATTTAACTGTCAGCAATAGATATTGTATTATCGACCAGTTCTAATTATTTTATTGTATGGTCTTGTCAGTGCAAGCAATGGAATATTGTAAATTAATTTGTACAGTGAACACCCTTTGTTACAGAAAATCACATTTGCCAAGCTGCATTGAACCTATTCATATGCAGAATCGCTGGAGACCGCTGAGAAAAAGTAACAAAAGCGAGTCTCGTTTCGTTATTGTTTGGTATAATCACCAAATCTGCTCGCATATCACAGACTCCAGCAACGAGCAGCTTATTTTATATACTAGTCGTTTTTTTTAAAGTGGCTTAATGAAACCTATAAAGGGAGACATACAAGCATGATGCATAACATGTTAAGGAAAAGAAACACAAAAGAGGGATAACAAAAGTGGGGTGGAAGAACAAACAAAAGCAGGATTAAGCCAAGGAATGAAAGATGTCAGAGTGGGTATAGGATCAAAGACAGACCACGGGGGTAAAGGGGTGGAAACCTGGTTACAGAACAAAATAGGTGAGAAACCACAAGGAAGGGACCAGGGTCAGAATCAAAGGACACAAAACTGAACAAAGTACTACAAGAAAGAGGTGTAAACGGACATTGGACAGGAGAAACCAGAGGAGTAAGAAAAAAAACGAAAACAAAAACAACAATCCTGGCAAGGGATTAATCTGAAACAAACGACAATGGGGGAAGAACAAATAAGTTAATAATTTCCTAGTTGGATGTCGAGCCCATGTGGTTGAATAGTCCGAAGACAATTCATCCACAATTTCTTCCGGCTGAGGAGAACTGAGTCTTTCTGATGGCCAAGTGATTCTATGCCCTATGTTCTCTCCTATTGTATATACTTGGATGGAGTTCATTTTCGTTCATATTTTGTATATTTTCCACTGCTTTGAAATCAGAGACACATCTACATGTCATCATGCGAAGATATAGTTTTATTCTCGTTTTATTTAACTATAGTTCACAAAACAGCTACAGTCTTTTATGTGCAAGTGCCTTTAATTTCTAAGCTATTTATGTACCTTGTATTTTTTTTGCTCCGGTCGATTTTTTTTCTTCAGATTAGTGTGTTTTTCGTTTCAATGTAGAAATACAATGAATTTATGAAGAAAGATCAAATACAATAACGAAGATGAGGCCCTAAATGAGTTCATATTTTTCAATAAAATATAAAAAATTCACACGAATGACAAAAATGTGCATTTCCCAAATACAACAGAGTATTACTTTGTTATATTGTGTTCAGAACTACTAAGCAGACGCCTAAAGGTATACACCATTTGCAAATATCGAAACATTTTACTACGAAATTATTAAGAAATAGCTTACTTTTTTGAAAGTAAATAAAAATTCTAGGCATCCAGCAAAATGATTGCGCTAGATATTCTTTAATTGACAGATTGAATGTTTTTTAAAACGCGGTTTTTAAAACTTCGGCATCCATGATTGCAAAACTTCAGACAGGTCAGATAAACCTTTTAGCATCCCTTTAAAGTCACTACATCAACCCGAATCACCGAGTCTAATGATCCATAGTCTGTACGTTGGTGTTTCCAGTCAAAATAACTTAATGCCATGATTAACAATCAGCTGCACACAGATGTAGATTCTCAGAATTGTTTTTTGAAAATTATTTAATCAGAGTATTTGTGATATTATTACCTTGCATGCTGCATCAAAGAATATCGATGTTATTTTTGGAACATCGCCCAAAATAATTGTCACTTCATTCATAGCGAAAACTAGACCGGTTTTCGACACAGTCTTTTGTCTGTCCCTTCTTGTAATAATTGTGGTTCCCCTGGCTGCCAAACCCGGTTGTTTCTGTCCTTGTACCCTCGTGCAAAAGTCAACATAGTTCAGTAGCTTTGATATTATGGACAGGTAGCGTTTTTCTCAGTAGCGTAGGATCTAGACTTTACAGATGAATGGGATGTGCGCATCGCACTGACGGTCATTCCATTCGTGGCGATAACGGGGCCGGCGTTCGACACAGTCTTCGTCTATCCCGTTGTAGCTATGTGTTGGTTCCCCTGGATACCAGCCCTCGTAAGAACCATCAGAGCCATCACTCCACTGGAGCTGCCCGTCGATGTCACTGTAGCCAATCCAGTAATAAGGAATAGCATTGAAGCCATAGGCGCTCCTGATGTAATCGCTGATGAATTCATCCTCCTCTTGGCTGTGGATGGACGCAAGATGGGCCATCTTCCCAGGGTGGGACAGCATCTGGCAGTAGCTCTCAGCATCCATCCAGGACATTGGTTTGTTCACCCACAGATAGCAGTGCCCCTTGAAGGCAAGCCATGGCGGGGGGCAGCGGCCTTTAGCGGAGACGGAGTCGCATCTTGTGCGGGGTTCCTGTGACCAACAGCGAGACGGAAAACTTAAGAGCATGAAGAAACATGTGAATGCCAAGAAAGAAATGGTCAACTTCATCGTGCCGCTTAGCCTCTGATTCTGACGAATTCGCCGGTTTTGATAAAAAAGGTCTTCAAGTCACATTTACTTCAGTGAGATTGTAAAAAACCAGAGTATTAAAATCGGAGGTGGTTAGTCAAGTTGTCGCAGTGTAGAGTGACGCCGGCTGAATGTCAACTGCTACTGGTGGCGGTGTCGTTTAAAATAAAGTCTGTCTCTCGTTTATACGTACCGTGTGCTATAAATAATCAATGAAACGCATATTCTGATACCTTGTCTACGTCTACGTCCTATTCCGCCGCGCGCGTCCGGGAAGTAAAAGTGATACACTGCCAGGTGACGTCAACCCGGCGAGTATCCAGTTCGCTGCCGTGCAGTATTCTTTCTGGTTATTTTCTACATATAACATTAGTCGAGCTCACCGCACCTTTACAATTATTGTATGGTCTTGTCATACGTGAAATCACATTTGGCAAGCTGCATCGAACCTATTCAGGTATCTTTGATGAATTCATCTTCATCTTGGCTGTGGATGGACGCAAGATGGACCACCTTCCTGTTTAATAATGTCATATAATTTAAGCTCGATCGAACCTTTGCAGTTAGAGCATCTTCTCTCAAATGACTGGCTTTACCCAATAAAGTCCGCCCTATACAAGCGACAACGTAATCAAAGCCATACCAAGAACTGCCGCCAGTGCCTCAACAGTCACTACTGGTGGGGGCGGGCGCCGGTTATTACATTATCGACCGGTTCCAACTACATATCGTTGTATAGATGTGGTCTTGCCAGTGCAACAATATTGATGCTGGGAGTTAGAGAATACAGTATCGTAGATGGAATTGTACATCGTGCACCTATTATTACAGAAAGTCACAATTGCGCCAAGCTCTATTGAGCCCCTTCATAATATGCAGAGCAGTTGATAAACAGTTTTGTACCAATTATGGTGTTCTTCCAATTGCCAGTGATGGCAACGAAGTAAAATGTAAAGTAATAAATAGAGTTGCTTGAGTTTGCAGACAAAAACAAAGTTGTTATTGCACCGCATGTCATTCCATTTACTAACAAATAGTGAGATTCATAATGTACATATTGAAAGTTTCTTTCACTTTTATTTTGTAGATTTGCTAAACTATACATTTTTAGAAAGGTTAGGATATACTTAACATGAAAACCAATGTGTACATTTGTTTTCAGGTTCTTTATGGCGGTCATCTTTTTTAAATGGCAAAAACAATTTTAAATTTATTATGTTCTGTTAATAAAATAAGGCTTAGAGGTCTAAATATAAAGGAAAATCATAACAAATCACACGATAACATCATCATGATGTCACTTCAAAGTTCATCTATAACAAATCCCGCCATACCTGTATACCAAGTTTGAACCCAATAGGACGTATACTTCCAGAGATATAAGGCATTGAATATTGTAATTAGATTGTACAATGAACACACATTGTTACAGGAAATCACATTTGCCAAGCTGCGTCGAACCCAGGCGGACGCCCCCCCCCCCCCCTCCCCCAATAATTTGTGTTTTTTAAAGTCCGCTCCCCACAAAAAATACCGCCCCCCCCCACCTAAAACAAAAAGTCCACCCCTCCCAAAGAAAGGAAAAAGTCTACATCGTAACTATGCAACTTCGCCTATATATGGTCTATTTTAATCCACATTTTGAGCCGTACGCTGCTAGCTGCTACTTTAGCTCATCACGCCCAATGAGAGACTTTTAAGACGATTGGTGGCAGCAAACACAACGGTTCTTTTCCATTGTTTACGCCACGTTTAAGCTAACGTGCGCATGTTCGAAATTATTGAAAATAATCCCGCCCTAAAGTTATTCAATTTTTGGCGATAACTGGGCCAGCGTTCGACACAGTCTTTATCTGTCCCGCACGAGTTGGTATTTGATGGTTCGCCTGGATACCAGCCCTCGTAAGATCCATGAGAGCCATCACTCCACTGGAAATGAATATCCCAGTCGACGTCATTGTAGCCAATCCAGTATCTAGGAGTAGCCGCAAAGCCAGAGACGCTCTTTACATAATCTCTGATGAATTCATCCTCCTCTTGGCTGTGGATGAATGTAAGGTGGACCATCTTCCCCCGATAGGGCAGCATCTGGCAGTGGCTCTCAGCATCCATCGAGGACATTGGTGCGTCCACCCACAGGTAGCAGTGCCTCTGAAAGGCAAGCCAGGGTGGCGGGCAGTGATGAGGTGTGGTGCATAAAACAGCTACAACACCGTCGACGTCGTCAGATGAAAAAACGGACGGATGTCAATATCAATAGCGTGAGACCAAATACGTTTATCTTTTTCGCTGTCTTCTGATGACTTACTTCGCCAGCATTATGGGGTCGTTCAGCAACATCAGACACTAACGTTTATTAACATTTAAATGACACTAAATGATAATTTAGTGTCATAAATGTTGACTCTACCACGTACACCCGTTCCCAATATTCTGAAATGTTCGTATGCCTCAATTGCAATAGCCCACTTCTATATTCTACATAAAATGTTAGTCCAGTTCAATCGAACCTTTACAAGAGTAGCTTCAGCAGAAAATGGCCGTTTGACCTGAATGCTCAATTATGACGACCAACGCAATTGACAGTACAACAAACGTTTCGCACAGTGAGAAACACTACACATGTATTTTCTTAAAGAAGCAGAAGCACACTGACAGGTGCAGACAGGTGTAACCAGGTTATTTAAATGACAATGAGTAATAGAATAGTTTGTCTATAAGTAGAACGCTTGAATGCGTTCACGCCACTCACGTGTTATGTACAAACAAGAATTAGGGAGATTGATCTATAATTTGTTACTATATTTTCTAAGGAAACCTGCCTAGAAGCTAATATAATCTGAATATTCATGACTGGCCGGTTTAATCCTGGCATGGCCGACAGGGGGCGCCCCGACTGGGGGAGAGAAGAAAAATGGCGGCGACATCGCACGTTTCTCCAAATGTTGAAGATGCAATAAATGTTTAACTGGGATCAGGTCTCCTGACGTGATCAAGGTGCAGTCATCAGGCACAAAGGAGGGTCTGCCTCACGTATTGGACGGGACTTGTGACACCGACGTTGGATCGTGGGAAGTACTGGGAGTGTTTGACGGAGAATAATCACCATGACATGTGCCGGGAGTCTACACGCTACCCGAACACCGTGTGCAGTTGGCCGTTGTTTCTTGAGAGAAAGAAACCTACCTCCATGTCGAAACTGTGTTTGTCTTGGCAACTTCCAGCTGTATATTTGAGGAGTGCCCATCGCTGGATTTACCCGGGACAGACACTTATTCCTCCATGACTCTCAGTCTCAAGCTTCAAGTTCAAGTCCTCGTCATAATTCTCGAATGAGCTGTTGTGTATCTTTTGTATAAGATTTCATCTGTAAAGTTTAAGAGCTCACTGTGATAATATTATTATTAGCCCAACCTAATCATAATGCATCTGTTTTGATTTTGGGATGAATCCATAAATAATAGTCATTGTTCTTTACATCAGTGTGGTCTTGTTTGACTCCTTGTTGCGTTTGGGGAGTTTCCATCTTTATTTGTGTATTGTTTTTAGTCTGGCACTTTCCGGACCGTAACAAATTGGGGGCCTGTCCGGGAAACGAACCAAAATAGGCACAACTTTGCAATTTTGTGCTTGCGATGTGTCAAACAGGATCACACATTTAGTGTATTGTTGCTTGCGGGTTATTGTAGTTTACGTACATAATCATGGCTAGTACCAGTCAGTTCGAAGTGCAAGCTTTCGCAGAATCTGAAGATTTGTCACTCACTAAGTTACAGCAGTTAACTAAAGATGAGTTGCACGAACTTGCCAAATTTCTTAATCTAGAAGTTTCTCGAAGTACTAAGAAGCACAAGCTGGTGAATGTTCTCGCGGAGAAGTTAAATCTAGACGGGACAGAATCTCCACAAAGTGTTGATCGAGATATTGAACTTGCCAAAATTGAGCTGGAAAAAAAAAAGCTCAGACTTGAATTTGAAAGGCAAGAAAACGACAAGGAAAGAGAAAAGCAAGAAAAAGATAGAGAATTTGAAATGAGAAAGCTTGAACTCGAACATCAACTAAAAATAAAAGAATTCGAGATTGGTACACAGAAAAACTCTGACCAGGGAAAATCTCAAAATAACTTTGATCTGGCGAAAAACGTAAGGTTGGTGCCAAAGTTCAACGAACATGATGTTGATACATATTTTCTGTCTTTCGAGAAAACTGCAGAAAGTCTCGGTTGGCCCGAGAAATATTGGCTTTTGCTCTTGCAGAGCACATTTCTAGGTAAAGCTCAGAAAGTGTATGCCACACTTTCAAAGGACCAGTGTAGTAATTATGCTACTATGAAAGCAGCCATTCTGAATGCTTATGAGCTAGTTCCAGAGGCCTATCGGCAAACATTTTGTAAATTGACTAAATCGTTTGGCCAAACCTACGTTGAATTCGCGAGACAGAAGGAAATTGGTTTTGATCGTTGGTATCAATCGCTAAAGAATGAGAAGAATTATGTGGAGTTAAAAGAGGTTGTACTCATGGAAGAGTTCAAAAACAGTGTTCCCCAGAGTATTAAAATTCACCTGGAAGAGCACCAGATCTCTAAATTAAACAAAGCTTCAGTAATAGCCGACGAATATGACCTAATTCACAAAATGAGCAGGAATAACACTAATTTCCAGCCAAAGAAATTCTACAAATACAGTGATAATGAGAAGGGCAAGTCAGGGTTTGAGGCACAATCTAGCACTGGAAATCTTGCGCCGCCAGGGAGGTATTCATCGCCAAGGGAAGCCAAGGAGGACCGAAAGAAGATTAATTTCCCTCCATGTGAATATTGTCACAAGAAAAGTCACTCGAAGTCGAGGTGCTTCAAGTTCATGGCTGATGAACGTGAGCGTTCTGGGAAGCCCGTTGCTTTTGTCGGCAAGGACATTCTTCTTTGCGAGAAGTCTGGTGAGGTCGATGGCGACCGTGGTTCTTCTTTGAAGGTGGTTGGTAAAATCGACCAGGTTGATGAAATCTACAAGGATTTTGTTTATCATGGTGATGTGTCCAACACGACGGATGAAGCCTGCAGTCCAGTTGTTATTCTGAGAGATACAGGCGCGTCACAATCACTGATGCTGGAGGACGTGATGTCATTGTCTCCAGAGAGTTCGCTTAATGCGAAAATGTTGATTCAAGGTATTGGGGGAAATTTTATGCCTGTCCCGTTGCATAGGGTGAAGTTGAGATGTGATTTGTTCACTGGCCCTGTGGTTGTTGGAGTGGTTCCTAGTCTACCGATGAAAAGTGTTGGATTTTTGCTAGGCAACGACGTCGCGGGAGGCAAAGTGTCGGCATCCCCTATTGTTTCTGGTGAACCTGTGGAGGCGCCAGAAGTTCAGTCTTTGGAAGAAAAGTTTCCAGACGTCTTCCCCGAGTGTGCAGTGACGAGATCTCGAACGAAGCAGATGCGGAAGGATGCTGCGGAGTCAGTGCCCATAGAGGACGACTCTGGTATTTGGTTGGCTGAAACTTTCTTCAATAATTTAGAAGATGAGGGAGGGTCTCAAGATGCTAAGTTTAGCCGTTCCTCGCTGATAGAACATCAGAAAGCGGACCTGGATTTGAGAAAGCTCGCCCAGATAGCGTGTTCTGAAGAAGAAGCTCAAAAGGTTCCAAAATGCTACTACTTCAAATCAGGCGTGTTGATGAGGAAATGGAGACCTACCCGGAGACCAGCTGATGAAGAATGGACCATTGTTTATCAAATTGTTGTTCCTCCTTGCTACCGTGACAATATCCTGAGAATCGCCCATGACATTCCGGTTGCAGGTCATCTTGGCATAAGAAAGACTCAGTCTAAAGTCATGGCACATTTTTATTGGCCGAAGCTACACCAAGATGTGGTCAAATTCTGCAGGACGTGCCATACATGTCAGATGGTGGGAAAGCCTCAACCATCAATTAAGCCTGCACCGATGATTCCAATTCCTGCATTTGATGAGCCATTTACGAGAGTCCTCGTGGATTGTGTTGGTCCTCTGCCACGGACGAAGTCTGGGCATCAGTTTTTGTTGACCATCATGGATTTGTCAACTAGATTTCCTGAGGCCATTCCATTGAGGAGAATCACAGCTAAAGTTGTTGTTGAGGCTCTTATGCAGTTTTTCACAAGATATGGACTGCCGAAAGAAGTGCAGTCCGACCAGGGGTCTAACTTCATGTCGGGTGTGTTTCAAGAAGTTATGCGTGAGATGGGGATAAAGCAGATAAAGTCATCCGCGTATCACCCGCAGTCCCAAGGAGCCCTGAAGAGGTACCACCAAACCCTCAAAAATATGATGAGAGCTTACTGCAAGGATTTTCCAGAAGATTGGGACAAAGGAATTCCCTTTCTGTTATTTGCCACGAGGGACTCCCCGAATGAATCGACTGGTTTTACTCCGTTCGAGTTAGTCTACGGTCATGAGGTGAGGGGGCCTTTAAAACTCATCAAGGAGAAGTTCCTGGCAGAGGATGACGAGACCAATCTACTCGACTATGTGTCGAACTTCAAGGAGAGGTTATCAAGAGCCTGTTCTATCGCTCAAGAACACCTCAAGGAATCTCAACGGGTCATGAAGACAAGAGCAGACAAGAAATCCGAAGTCCGCATCTTTAAGCCCGGCGAGAAAGTTCTAGTGTTGTTGCCTCTGCCTGGCGAGCCCCTTAAAGCCAAGTTTAGTGGGCTTTACTGTGTCAAAAAGAAACTTAATGACGTCAATTACGTCATCAGTACCCCAGACCGACGAAAGAGCCAAAGAGTTTGTCATGTTAACATGCTCAAGAGATATTACGAGCGCAATAATTCTGGCCTGCCTGTGGGGATAACTGTTATTGAGCCAAATAGTGAACAACCACAAAATGACAATGAGACAAAAGCTTCCGAACTTGAGTTTCTAACTGTTCAGCTTTCAAATTCTGAAATTATAGCCGACTTAGACAACATCCTTGGCCATTTGAGCATTGACCAACGACAAGACCTATCAAACCTGCTCCAGAGGTGCAAGCGGGTTTGTTCTGATAAACCAGGTCGTACTTCAGTTGCAGTTCATGATGTCGATGTAGGGGATACAAGACCTATAAAGCAGGCACCCTATCGGCTCAACCCGACAAAGTTGTCAAAAGTTCGGGAAGAAATTAACTTCATGTTAGAGAATGACATTATAGAACCAAGTCAGAGTTCTTGGAGCTCTCCCATTGTCATGGTACCAAAATCTGACGGTACACTTAGATTCTGCATCGACTATCGAAAGGTCAATGCAGGAACTAAGAGTGACTCTTTTCCGATACCTCGATTAGAAGACTGTATTGATCGAGTGGGACACTCTGCATTTGTCAGTAAAATAGACCTGTTAAAGGGTTATTGGCAAGTGCCCTTGACTGACCAAGCCAAAGAAATTTCAGCGTTTGTGACACCCGATGGTCTGTACCAGTGCAAAATGATGCCGTTTGGGATAAAAAACGCCCCGGCTACTTTCCAGAGGATGATGAGTACAATCATTTCTGGGCTTGAAAACTGTGTTGTCTACATTGATGACATTTTGGTGTACAGTGATAGCTGGGAAGACCACCTGAAACACTTGAATGCCCTATTTGACCGTCTTTCTGAAGCCAATTTGGTGATAAACTTGAAGAAAAGTGAATTTGCCAAAGCTACTGTGACATATTTAGGTCACGTGGTCGGTCAGGGTCGCATGCTGCCCCGGATGGCAAAAACACAAGCCATTCAGGACTTTCCCATTCCCACTGGGAAGAGAGAACTTATGCGATTTCTTGGAATGAGTGGATTTTACAGAAAGTTTGTTCCAAACTTCAGCACTATTGCCACTCCACTGACTAAACTCTTGCAGAAAAATGTCAAGTTTGTTTGGTCCGACTCATGCCGAAATGCATTTGACAAGTTGAAAGCCATTCTGACAAACGAACCAGTTTTGGCCGCGCCTAATTTTGACAAGGCGTTCAAAATAGCCGTTGACGCCAGTGATGTTGGTGTCGGAGCCGTTTTGCTCCAAGATGATGAGTTAGGCATTGAACGACCGATCAGTTACTTCTCTAAGAAACTGAACAAACACCAGACCAAATATTCAACCATCGAAAAGGAAGCGTTGGGTCTGGTACTTGCTCTCCAACACTTTGAAGTGTATGTGACAAATGGTGCTGAAGAAACCATAATTTACACTGATCATAATCCACCTGTGTTCTTAGACAAATTCAAGACCAAGAATCAGAGATTATTTCGATGGAGTTTGATTTTGCAACCATATCCACTCAAGATTATGCACATTGCCGGAAAAAAAACAATGTTATTGCAGACGCTCTGTCTAGAGTTTAGAAGTTTGCACTCCATCGCCAGTACCAAGTTGATCAGAGTACATGTACTTTTGTTTTGTTTTTCATAACTTTTAACTTTGTATTACTGTGAAAGTTTTAATTCACCTTTATTGTAAATTACGTGAAGAGTATAAGCGAAAATTTCCCCTGTAAATGTTCACTTCTTTTAGGGGGGAGATGTTATGTACAAACAAGAATTAGGGAGATTGATCTATAATTTGTTACTATATTTTCTAAGGAAACCTGCCTAGAAGCTAATATAATCTGAATATTCATGACTGGCCGGTTTAATCCTGGCATGGCCGACAGGGGGCGCCCCGACTGGGGGAGAGAAGAAAAATGGCGGCGACATCGCACGTTTCTCCAAATGTTGAAGATGCAATAAATGTTTAACTGGGATCAGGTCTCCTGACGTGATCAAGGTGCAGTCATCAGGCACAAAGGAGGGTCTGCCTCACGTATTGGACGGGACTTGTGACACCGACGTTGGATCGTGGGAAGTACTGGGAGTGTTTGACGGAGAATAATCACCATGACATGTGCCGGGAGTCTACACGCTACCCGAACACCGTGTGCAGTTGGCCGTTGTTTCTTGAGAGAAAGAAACCTACCTCCATGTCGAAACTGTGTTTGTCTTGGCAACTTCCAGCTCTATATTTGAGGAGTGCCCATCGCTGGATTTACCCGGGACAGACACTTATTCCTCCATGACTCTCAGTCTCAAGCTTCAAGTTCAAGTCCTCGTCATAATTCTCGAATGAGCTGTTGTGTATCTTTTGTATAAGATTTCATCTGTAAAGTTTAAGAGCTCACTGTGATAATATTATTATTAGCCCAACCTAATCATAATGCATCTGTTTTGATTTTGGGATGAATCCATAAATAATAGTCATTGTTCTTTACATCAGTGTGGTCTTGTTTGACTCCTTGTTGCGTTTGGGGAGTTTCCATCTTTATTTGTGTATTGTTTTTAGTCTGGCACTTTCCGGACCGTAACACACGCTTTTCGCATATACTGCAGTCAAGACATTCTAAATTTCGCGCTGTACTATAACGTGCGACCGATGAAGAAAATCATCCGAGTACTGCGGCAGGCCACGCCTCGGCCAGGCCAACCCAACCAGCGTTATTTGACCTGCTTGACTCCTTCAAGAACTATTACGACGATAAACTTAACACTTTCAAGAAACAGATAACGGACAAAGCACCGGCTGCAGAAGATAAGCAACCTCAGCCAAAACATGCACAACCCACGTATATATTTAAGGGAAACAAGAAACGGTGCGATAAGGAGATTTTTGACAAGGTAGAGAAAGCACAACGCCTATTCTCTAAAGCAAAGTACGACGAAGCTGGGCAAACACTAGATCCTATAATTAATGAAATAAAGCAAAGAAATAAGCTGATACGCCTAGCGGATAAGAGTGAGGCAGGGTGGGGCGCAGTTGAGGAGTATGATCCTGACGAACTTGCATCCGATAGCGACGATGACAAGAATATACGATCAGCCCAAGCAAGAGCCTTGCGTAAGAAGCGACAACTTCGTCAAACAACAGCGTCGCAAAAACGGCAGGCAACGACACCATCTCAGTCTCAGCCTACTTCTACTGCTAATTTTCTCGTGGCCCTCTACACATTGACGGAATGGTCTTTGGCCACACCCAAGCCACCACATCTGACAACTGCTTCGGCAACGGCCGTTCCGGTCATTGGAGACGCTTCTACCCGCTCGGACGTCCAACCCACGGGCCGTCTGCACCCTTACCGTCTGCAAGCACCAGTAAGCTCTGAGACCCCAACAGCAAGCAAGCAAGGAAGAGAGAGTTACAGGTTAGTTCACATACCTTGCTTGTATGCATTCCGAATTGGCTGTGTCGTGCTAGAGTTACTAGATCAGTAAAGAGTACGGAGAAAGTAGTATAGTGGCAATTGAGTCAAATAGGCGGGTAAAGATGATACATGCCTAACAATGTTACAATGCGAATTTTTGGTTCATTCAACTTATTTCATAGTTCGTGATCAACCAGCAATACCCCATGCCGTTGAATTCTCAAATTATAGAGGCCCGAAAGAAGAATTTCCACGAATAGGAACAAGGACTCGCAAAACCAACTGTAAAGGGCAGACTTAAATCGGCTATAGAATTTCAGAGAAACGTTGGAACAAATGAATAACTCATTAGTGTTATCAAACAAGGATACAAACTATACCACTAATTACTACACCCCCTACAATACTCCAGACAAATAATAAATCTGCGCTTGATGCCAATTGGAATTCGCACAACAGGCCATAGAAGACTTGGTGACTTCAGGCTTAGTGTCTGAAGTTTCACACGCACCCATAGTTGATAATCCACTTTCAGTTTCTGTTCAAAGTTCTGGTAAACTCAGATTAATATTAAATTTAAGACACGTTAATGCACATAATTAGAAAGAGTTCGATGACTGGAAAGTTATAGTGTCGTATTTACGTCTAGGTGATTACATGTTCACTTTCGACCTCAAATCTGGATATCACTATAATTATATACATTGTTTTCCCCCTATCAAACCTATCTTGTATTTGTTTTGACAATCGATAAAATTACTCGGTTTTACGTGTTCACAGTCCTTCCTTTTGTATTATTATCTGCACCTTATGTTTTCACTAAATGTCTCCGACTGCTAGTTAACCACTGGATATCTCAAGGTATTTTCATTGTTGTATACCTAGACGACGGCTCATGTAGTTCTCCAGATGAAACGGCGGCTACTAATACCTCTAAGATCATTAAGAATGATTTGATTAAGACTGGATTAATTCCGAATAAAGATAAATCACTCCTGTCATCACTTAATTCTACGTCCTTGGCTATAAACGAAAACCAAACACAAAAATCCTGCACAATGTTGATCGATAACTAACTATCAAACTGCTACTGTCAACATTGTTCTTAACTGAGCGAAACGTTTATTGCGCTGTCAATTGTGTGGGATGTCATAATTAAATCTTATCAGGCCAAACGGCAATTTTCAGGCGAAGCTGCTTTTGTTAAGGTTCTAATGAGCTTGACTAATTTTATAGGTAGAATATAGAGGTGGGCTATTGCAGTTGAGGCATACGAACATTTCACAATATTGGGAACGGGTTTACGTGGTAGAGGCAACATTTATAGTCACAGCGACATTTAGTGTCATTTTAATAAACGTTAGTGTTACTGGCGAAGTAAGTCATCAGAATACAGCGAAAAATATGAACTGTTTCGGTCTCATGCTACTGATATTGACATCCGTCCGTTTTTTGTCTAACGACGTCGGCGGTTTAGTAGCTGCTCTCTGCAGCACACCTCACTGCCCGCCGCCCATGCTTGCCTTTCAGGGGCACTGCTATCTGTGGGGGACACATCAATGTCTTGGATGGATGCAGAGCGCCAATGTCAGATCCTGTCCTACCAGAGGAAGATGGCCCACCTGGCATCCATCCACAGCCAAGAGGAGCATGAATTCATCAGAGAGTATGTAAAGAGCGCCTCTGGCTACTCTTAGCTACTGGATTGGCTACAATGACGTCGACTGGGAGAATCATTTTCAGTGGAGTGATGGATCTGATGTATCCTACGAGGGTTGGGGGCTAGGTGAACCAACTAAATTGCGAGACAACGAATACTGCATCGAATATCGATCCCAATATGGTAGTGAATGGAATGACATACCATGCTATAGAAACTTTGTTTTTGTCCGCAAACTCAAGCAACTCTATTAATTACTTTACATTTTGCTTCGTTGCCATCACTGGCAATTGGAAGAACACCGTATCAACTGCTCCGCATATTATGAAGGGGCTCAACAGAGCTTGGCAAATGCGACTTCCTGTAATAATAGGTGCACGATGTACAATTTCATCTACATGTAGGGTACCGTATTCCCTTACTCCCAGCATCAATGTTGTTACACCGGCAAGACCATATTCATACAACGATATAAATGAAACCGGTCGATAATGTAATAACCGGCGCCCGCCCCCATCAGTAGGGACTGTTGGGACAATGGCGGCAGTTCTTGGTATAGCTTTAAAGGGAAACTCCACCCATAGTTTATAATGGCATAATGTTAAAGAGTGTCAATTGCCATTGTGACTTGATTTTTATTTTATTTTTATCTGTTTCGGTAATCATATCAAACATATTTTCTCGCACTGCGCTTACCGTCATTTGAGCCGCCATTTTGTTCTGGTTTATCGGTACATCTAGGATATTGTGACGTAGTGTCTGCACCATCAGTACGCGAAGCCCAATCGATAGCGGCCCTGCACGCGCAAGTAATGCAAGTGAACTCTTTTGTGTATGGCATAGCGTATACACAATGTGTACTGTAAATGTGAAAGTGGGCTCAAAATCATACGGAGAGGGACCTGATGCCAGAATTACTAGCTCACAGATTTGCTATTCTTCTCAGAAAATACAAAAATTAACGATAGTTTGTGGCGCGTCAAGTCGGGCGCCGTACAACATACGTATGCATAATGTAGTTGGCCGCGTCAAGGTAGGATACCAGTGCGAACAACACGCAATAAAGCGATGGGCATTGAGGTGCAGACACTATGTCATAATGTCCCACATGAGGCGGGACAATATGGACGCGCCCTTGTACTCCTGAATGGCAAGACATCGTGAATATAATAGGCGCCTCCTTGTTCTCGTTAACAAATTAAAACAAACTCTATGCGGAGTCAGCATGTCACCATATATTTTTAGACTAGGTAAAATATTATTGAGCCTGGAATTTCCCTTTAATTACGTTGTCGCTTGTATAGAGCGGACTTTATTGGGTACAGCCAGTCATTTGAGAGAAGATGCTCTAACTGCAAAGGTTCGATCGAGCTTAAATTATATGACATTATTAAACAGGAAGGTGGTCCACCTTGCGTCCATCCACAGCCAAGATGAAGATGAATTCATCAAAGATACTGGAATAGGTTCGATGCAGCTTGCCAAATGTAATTTCATGTATGACAATACTATACAATAATTGTAAAGGTTCGGTGAGCTCGACTAATGTTATATGTAGAATATAACCAGAAATAATACTGCACGGCAGCAAACTGGATACTCACCGGGTTGACGTCACCTGGCAGTGTATCACTTTTACTTCCCGGACGCGCGGTGGAATCGGCCAATGACGCGCTCCGATTTGCTCATGAATATTTACGAGGTGTAGTAAATAGTTACATGTATGTATATAGACTTGCACGTAGACATAGACAAGGTATCAGAATATGCGTTTCATTTATTCTTTATAGCACATGGTACGTATAAAGCTTAGACCGACTTTATTTTAAACGACACCGCCACCCGTAGCAGTTGACATTCAGTCGGCGTCATTCTACACTGCGACAACTTAACTAACCACCTCCGATTGGAATACTCTTTGTTTACAATCTCACTGGAGTAAATGCGACTTGAAGACTTTTTTTTTAAATCAAAACCGGCGAATTCGTCAGAATCAGAGGATAAGCGGCACGATGAAGTTGGCCATTTTCTTCTTGGCATTCACATGTTTCTTTATGCTCTTCAGTTCACTGGCTCGCTGTAGGTCACAGGAACCACGCACAAAATGCGACTCCGTCTCCGCTAAAGACCGCTGCCCCCCGCCATGGCTTGCCTTTAAGGGGCACTGCTACCTGTGGGTGAGCACGCGAATGCCCTGGGTGGTTGCTGAGAGCCACTGCCAGAATATAACATACCGGGGGAAGATGGCCCACCTTGCGTCCATCCACAGCCAAGAGGAGGATAAATTCATCGCCGAGTACTTCTGGGCATCTCAAAACAACCATCCTCTCTTGTACTGGCTCGGTTTCAACGACCGTGAAACCGAGGACGAATTTAAGTGGACGGACGGGTCTAGTTCGTCGTACACAAATTGGGACGCGGGTCAACCTAATGTTGGCTTTCAAGAAGACTGCACCGCAAGGAAAAAGTACATTATTGGCAAGCAGTGGCACGACCACCGGTGCCAACGCCTATTTCCATTTATCTGCAAAATGTAGCAGACAACTACAGAGCCGATCCTGGGTTTGACAAGAGCGCAGTTTTGATACTATACTGAAAATGTCTCATCACCGTAAAAGTGCATATCCAGACAGCCACCAAATTTACTATGTAACGGCGAGTTATCTATGTCTCAAGTCGACGTTCCAGTGCCGAAATGACAGTTCCCATCGTCATTAAACCTTGTCAATGCAACGATTCTACGCTCGCCGCTTTGCTATAATAAAACTGGTACAGTAGAGCCATTTCCAAAAACTATCTGCATATTCTTGAAGCTTCAATCGCAGTCTACATGGAAAAAACACACTTGGAATGCACGTTTGTGAACTCCATCGAGTACTCTACACAATGAACCCTAGATGATACCTTTTACACATCGACTCATTCTCAATAGGTTTTGTTGCGGCAAGAATTACTTTCAAACGTAAATCAAAACTCGGTTAAATGTTAACGGGACGACTTCGATAAATTACCCTTGTGACAAACAAAAGAATTCTAACAATTTTGTACGTAACAACGTTCTGCATTACCAAGTCCCCCTTTCCGCAACAATCAAATAAGTTCACCGATTTCTGTATGCAAATTTACCAAGTCCGTTTTTTCTTGTAGTTTATTTGTGTATTATAAGATAAAAAGTCGTATCCCAATTAAGTGATCCCCACAATGTCGCTTCCCAGGTTGTATCGTAAAATCGGGCGCGATCCCTGGCCACACGGCATTCTGGTGTTTATGATTTCTGACTAGCGCCCTCGAACTAAAAGATACTGACAATTTGGGAGACCGCCAACATAGGGCAAGATAGCTCAGTTGGTAGAGCGCCGGTCGGGTATTCCGGAAGTCGCAGGTTCTAGTCCCGCCTTGCCGATGTCTTTGTTCACTTTGAAATGTAAATAAATAGACATTGACAGACTTGACCTCCCTTGTAACAATTCTGGATCCGCCCCTGCGATGTTTGAGGCGTTCAGCACAGGTAGCTTCTGATCAGCGCATTGGACAAAGCTACATTCTAATAAGGAAAACGCGAACATTAGGCTGGATTTAGCACTGGAACGAGAATCCGGAGGTCCCTGGTCCAAGCCCTGCATTAAGTCAATTTCATTGTTCAATTTTTAAATGAGTATAGTATTCACTGCACCTAGTCAGTTTTCCATGTGATTCAATAATTTTGAAATATTAATAAAAAAACAAGTAGTATTTGATAATATTTGAAATAATGTAGAGGGCAATCCCATGGTAACTTTCGTTACATTTTCAGGCATTTTGGAACATGCAAAATTAATAAGTCTCGCGACTTAATACATTGGGTTTAACTGTCCGACTTTCCTGCATTTTAAAAAAAAACTGCCGTTAGGCATAGCCTTTTTGAACATTGTAAATACAAACTGCAAAATGTTTGTTGTTTTTTTGGGTTTTTTAGTGGCAACATTTTTAAATTTTGTAACTTTAGTTACACGAAAAAAAATGTTTTTAATGTGCTTTAAACCGTTTCTTATGCATGCACCGATACAATTATGGCCAGGATAATGCATACCTTGTTATTTGCTGGTAACCAAAATATAGGTTTTTTTCTGGCTTTTATTCAAATTGATCAATTCTTACATTCATTTTCGTTCGAGAAGAATTTTGCAAGCTTTTACCGAAGCAATTTTGTCATGAATTTGTATCATTCATTTTCAACGTTTGGTCACCCTTTTAAAACACCGGGTCGAGAATACTCGTCAATACAGTTTAAATTCGTCTCAGCTGTTGTCAAAAAGCAGCATTCAGAGATCGAATTAGTCTTTATGTCAATCAATTTAACACTTTATGTTAAATAAACTTGTCTGCTGTTTGCTTGAGTCAAGCACACATCAGACTAATGTATTTAACATAAGTTTAAAATTGATTGATGGAAAGACGAATGCTGCTTTTCGGCAACAGCTGAGACGAATTTGAACTGTAATGACGAATATTCCCGAGACAATGTTGAAATAGAGTAACAGAACGTTAACATTGAATGATAAATTACTGAATTGGTTTGGACGAAGTTATTAAAATGATTTTTGTTTAAATAGCCGGAAAAACCTATATTTATCAATAGGGCAAACAATGAAATTTCTTTTCGATTTTAACTTACGTTAGTTTGTAATTTTTCCGCACATAATTATTTGGTACACAAGTTTGAACATTAAATAAAATAACTCTTTAGACACAGAAAGTGAATCTTATAATACTTGAATTGTGTATGTTAAAATAAAATGCCAACATGACAACCCCAGATCCATAATTATAGACACCCCCCCCCCCCCCCCACAAAAAAAAAAAAACCAAACTTAAAAAACTATAAAACAAAAAACACAACGGGTTTTGGTCCAAGTTAAAGGTATAAGATACACCATTGGTAATTGCTTGAATTATCATTAATGGGTGGATTTTTTTTTTTTTTTTTTTTTGGGGGGGGTTGATTTTATGGTAAATATTGTTTAACTGAGCTGTCTGAAGTTTTACAACCATGGATGCTGGGTAAAGCAAGAAAAACGGTGTTTGTTTTTAACCGGCGTCGGGCAGCGGTTGTTTTGTTGTTCTTGTGGTTTTTTTCGCGATTGCCGTCCTGCGCTATATATTTTTTTTAGTCCATTATTGAGAACAATTACATAATATCTAGAGCAATCATTTTGCTGGATGCCTACAATCATTATTGACTTTCCAATAAGCAAGATATTTCTTAATAATTCGGCACTCAACTATATATTCCACATTGACGTCATTCTTCATCCATTGTTATATATAGTTTTGGCTTTGGGTGGTGGAGGTGTGCTTGTCTAGAATGATTCTCCATCCATTGGTATACATAGTTTTGGCTTTGGGTGGTGGAGGTGTGCTTGTCTAGAATGATTCTCCATCCAGTGGTATACATAGTTTTGGCTTTAGGTGGTGGAGGTGTGCTTGTCTAGAATGATTCTCCATCCATTGTTATAGGTAGTTTTGGCTTTGGGTGGTGGAGGTGTGCTTGTCTAGAAGGATTCTCCATCCATTGTTATAGGTAGTTTTGGCTTTGGGTGGTGGAGGTGTGCTTGTCTAGAAGGATTCTCCATCCATTGGTATAGGTAGTTTGGCTTTGGGTGGTGGAGGTGTGCTTGTCTAGAAGGATTCTCCATCCATTGGTATAGGTAGTTTGGCTTAGGGTGGTGGAGGTGTGCTTGTCTAGAAGGATTCTCCATCCATTGGTATACATAGTTTTGGCTTTGGGTGGTGGAGATGTGCTTGTCTAGAATGATTCTCCATCCATTGTTATACATAGTTTTGGCTTTGGGTGGTGTAGGTGTGCTTGTCTAGAAGAATTCTCCATTCATCGTTATACATAGGGGGTATGTTATATAATAGTAAATATATAGTTTAACTGACCTGTCCGGAGTTGTACAATCATGAATGACGAGAGAAAAAGCTAGAAAAACGGCGGTTTTTTTTTATATAATTCAATTTGTCGGGATGCCTTTCATTTTCCTGGATGCCTAGAATTATTATTTACTTTTAAATAAGTAAGCTATTTCTTAATATTTCGGTAGTCAAATGTTTCAATATTTGCAAATGGTGTATCCTACCTTTAGGCATCTGCTTAGTATTGTATTGGGAAAATGCAAATTTGTGTCATTCGTGTGAAAGTTTAATATTTTATTGAATAATTGTGAACATAATTTAGGGCCTCAATTTCGTTATTGTTATTATATGTTATTATTCGTTATTGTATTTGTTATTGTTTCTTCATAAATTCTTTGTATTTCTGCAGTGAAACGAGAAACATACAAATCTAAAAAAAAAATCGACCGAAGCAACCAAAATTACAAGGCACATAAATAGCTTAGAAATTAAAGGCACTTGCACATAAAGAACTATAGCTTTTTTGTCTAAACTAGTAAAATAAAACGTGAATAAAACTAAATCTTTGCATGATGACATGTAGATGTGTCTTTGATTTCAAAGCAGTGGAAACTACAAAATATGAACGAAAATGAACTCCATCCAAGTATATAAAATAGGAGAGAACATAGGACATATGACCACTTGGCCATCAGAAAGACTTAGTTCTCCTCAGCCGGGAGAAAGTTTGGATGAATCGTCTTTGGACTATTCAACCACATGGGCTTAACATCCAACTAGGAAATGATTAACTTATTTGTTATTCTCCCATTGTCATCTGTTAAGATTGATCCCTAGCCAGAATTGTTGCTTTTTTCTTCTTACTCCGACGGTTTCTCCTGTCCAATTTCTGTTTACACATCTTTATTGTAGTGACATTTTGTTTCGTATTTCCACGACATCTGTTTGTGCATTGTACCATTCAGGACAATGCTCTATTGTCCAGTTGCACAACTGCGTGGCGCATATAAAGCCACGTATGGGCTTTCTTAGCTCATGGCACACAGGGAACAACGATTGCCAAAGGTGCCGTCCAACAAACAACAACAACAACAACAACTTCTTAGCTCACTTTCGGTCAAGCTGGCATCCTTGTTGTACACTAGTTTTGTTCATCTACCGCATCGTTTTAATTGTGCATCCTGCGTAAGTAAAAACATGTCGCACGAATAAAGCCCAATGCCTTCGCAGCCCACCGAGGGAAACCAGGAAATCTTGCGTGCAATTCAGACACTTGCTCACAACTTGAACTCGCGAGTTGAGACTTCCTTCAAAAAAGCAAAGACTTCATGCCGATGCCCCTACTTTTAAAAGAGAAAGGAACCAACAACAGTCCAACCATTGCGAGAAGGTCCTGTCCTCCGTAGAGTATGCTACAGTCACACGGCCATGTTACGGACCTGCGGATGCCTGCGTATATTTGGATAATGAAAATGCGTAATTTTTAACCCCAATACGGAAATTTGAGCAAAAGTTACCTATATTCTGCGGACGATACGGATTAGTACGGATGTACGATACGGATGTTACGTATGAATTACGGATGTTACGGGTAAAACCTGCGGATGAACCCATCCGCTGCCAACCCGCTGACACATGTTACTGACGACTTACGGATGACTTACGGACGATACGGATGACTTACGGATTTTACGGATGACTTACGGACGATACGGATAAGTTACGCTCGTGTCTGCGCATGTCGGCTTCCTCTGGCGTCCGCACCATCCGCATATAAACCCACGTGGATCGGAGCTTGCTTCAGTCGCATTTCATCAAGTCTGAGATCTAGTTCCAGTTATTCAACAGTTTCTTCTCCATCTTTTTAATAGTGTTTACGTACCCCTATGTATCCGCAGGCAACTGCACACCCGACAAAGTGTGCGGATCAGTTACGTATCTAACGTATCCTGCGGATGAGTTTACGTATTTTACGTATGAGTTACGTATTTTACGTATGGATAACGTATATTCTGCGGATGCTTACGTATATTTCATCCGCAGCAAAATTTTGAGATTATCAAAATTCCGCTGCGGATCTGCGTATGTCTGCGGATCCTGCGGATTGAATTACGGATGGATACGGATGCTTACGGATGATACGGATCCTTACGGATGCTTACGGACTTTTATCCGTAAGCATCCGCAGCTACCGTAAGTGGCCGTGTGACTGTACCTAGGAACATTAAAACGCTTGCCATCGACCAGGCCACGAACAAATCTTCAAGTGGCAGTTACAGCTCTTTAAGGAGCGTCATAAACGAATACGTATAGCCGATCGCTCCGCGCTAAGTTGGGGAGTCGTTAA
This sequence comes from Crossaster papposus, assembly GCA_037893245.1. Taxonomy (NCBI): domain Eukaryota; kingdom Metazoa; phylum Echinodermata; class Asteroidea; order Velatida; family Solasteridae; genus Crossaster; species Crossaster papposus. Next base: position 544,204 of record JBAIAA010000133.1, on the reverse strand, counting down.
GAAATATGTTGCCGATAAATTGGATAAAATGGCATTTAAAAGGCAGAAAAGCCGCCGCCGCAAAGAAACCTGCTCTAAAGAAATACGCAGCATGGACAACATGGACCCGCCATATCTACCAGAACGTGGGGATTGGAAGCACGACCAAAGGTAATCATTTTCTTGGCAAATTGTTTAAATCTGGTAATAGCCTTGCAGCTCCAATTTGCGGCGTCGATTTGCCGCTCCACATTATTGCGGCTCGGATAGGTAACCGATTTGCGGTTTACACATTTGAGCCAATTTGCTGCTCTAAACGACACTCTATTTATGACATTTAAAAGCCACGCCCACAACTAATTTCTCAGCAAAATGGTGTCCAATGTTTCAACAAATGGTTTGCAAGGCATTTGTCTAGTTTGCACCCAAAACACATGCAACAATATAATCGCAGTGAAAAATGCGTATTGTTTAGAATCAGAAAAACCCATTAAAGGGGCGTGGCTTGTTAATTTTAAAGTGATATTATATACATAAAACATAATTAATTATCATTTAAAAACATTGTGGATATTTTCTCAGATTCAACTCACCGTTAGGGACTAAAAACAGTAATTGTGTTCATTTTTGCGTGAATATATAGCGGTTTTCACTTTTTGCCCCCTTTTGTTTAAAAATAGCCACAGAAAAAACCTAGAGGGTCCATGTTCGGGGTCTGGTACCTGTAGTGCAGCGGTCATTTCGTCTGTCGTAACTCATTTTGTACTCAACTTGTTTATTTGGCATCATTTTTTAGTGGTACCTCGCTCATCTATTTAGTACCCAGTTTTTGACCCCTTTAGGGGTCCCCCGGGGGTACATGCAGCTGGTGGTACCCGGCAGACTCTCATTTCCATTCATTTCAGGTGACCCCCTACACATTCTCATAGTCAGATATTGGTACCTAGTTCATCTAACCAAAATGTCTCTGGGCTGCTGGTCTATTGGGTAAATGACCTGTTTAATATCTAGAATTAAAGTCTGCCCACATCGGTATGTTTTCCAATTCAATTACCGTTTTCCAATTACGTCACGTAATTATGCACCCAACGTCAAACGCGCATGCAAATGCGACACAATTCTGCTCGGAATTTTCTGAGCGATTATAGCAGAGTATACAAAACGATCTTATCGAAGGTCATGGCGTGGTACGGTGTACGTTAGAGGGCGACCGCATCGGTGGCCTAGCGCGCGCTGCATACCGCGATTAGGTCGTCTTGCAAACAAGACTAGTATCTATAGCTCTCCAGAATAACAATCTGTAAATTCTTCAAGCACCACATGGCCGCCGCCATTTTGCGGTCTGACGAACGAGGGCGGTATAACGTTTTTATGGTCACCATATCAGTCACAGCATGCAGTACGTACGTACGTAGTCATCCTCCGTGCAATTAAGGGAATGTAATTTTGAATTTTTTTCAAAACGTGCGCTTATTAATTGCAATTAATTGCGTCGCTCCATAACCTTGGTTGAAAATTGGAATGCATGTGATCAAGCTATTAATAGGGCATTACGCCTTGAAACCCCCGAACATTTCATTAGTTGATTGTTTACTGATCTTATTTCAAAAGTCTGGTTGAAATAAAGAAAACCATGGGTCTATGTAATGTGTTTTTATTAGTTTAAATGACAGATTATATTTAAATGAGTGATTTCCAGAATGTAACAGTTATAAATGTGATTAATAAATATGAGGAAAAAAACCAAAAAGTGTTGGGGAAATGGCCCCGCCCCTAGAATGGTACCTCATTAGCATAGACAATTAGCATAATCTTGACGTACGTTTGGGAACTCGTTGGCCGGCCATTAAAACCAGTCAACGCAGAATCATTCAACCGCATTCAGTTCGATCATCGATTAGTTCTGGATTTTTTTTTTAATAATCATAAAAATGCTAGCCATATGTGTTGACACAATAAAGCTAATATGAGCATGCGCACATTCCCAACTGACCCGAGGTATCGGCAGATTTGGACTTCTGTGGATAGGTCTGACACCGAGCTCCACGCTATATGCAGCGACCACTTTGAGCCAACCTGTTTTGAGGCAAATTTTGGAAACGTACAGGTTGTTTGGCATGAACATTAAAAGGTTGTTAAAACCATGGAGGAAGGATCAGCTTTCCTTCCTCCATGTTAAAACCAACTGATGTACCAACAATGTTCTGGTGTACTCAAAAAGGCAAGACACCTGCCAAAAAACGAACGGGAGTTTTTGAAAAACAAAAAAGGAAAAAAGGGTACGAATCCCCTCCATGTTTCTACACGCTGTGGGCATATACGCGGGGAGAATGGCGTGTGATGATGACACGAGGGCCGCGTATACGTGCAAGTTTGTACATGTACATGCACCATGTTTTCCTTTCTCCATGCATGCACTTACATGTAGGTTCGCATTATGTACATGTACATGTACATGTACAGTGTGGATTCTGCATGAACCGTGCTCGCCGTCCAGACGTATAGTGCTGTCTATTTTTCCGGGTTTCTAAATTTGCGTCACAAACAGCGCCACCATTTGTCAGTGTTTGGATAGGTTAAAAAGGAGGCTAATAAAGTTTTTGCTGTTTCGATCAAATTCTACACGAATAAACCAGCACTTCATTAAAACGTTTGAGAGGCCCAGAAACGAAAGATTAAAATACCGCATAATTTGCAAGGAATATAGAAGTGAATCGGCTGTGTTTTACAGCAAAACACAAATTACTAATGTGTTTCGTCAACATCAACAAAACAACATAAGAACCACTGCGCCTGGCCCAACGCCGGTTAAAAACGAACGCCGTTTTCCTTGCTTTCCTCGGTATCCATGGTTGTAAATCTTTGAACAAGTCAGTTAAACGATATTTACTATAAAATACAACCCCCCAAATCTACCTATTCATGATAATTCAGGCAATTATCCTACCTTTAAGGAATGATCACATGTTTTAAACCGTTTCTCACACATCATGACACATGAAATCGAATTAAATTGAATTTACGCAGGTAGGTTTTCCCTGTTTTTTTAAACGTTTATTGTTCGAATTCACCGCTTGTTTTATTAGTGCCAATGCAGTACATGTAAACACTGCGACAAGGTCAAAAGTGCGTGGAGCGATGATTCTTTTTAAGGAAAATATTCTTTATTGTCATGAATTTAGGCAGGTTTTTAGTCAGAAAAGTGACTTCCAAACCGCGAGCTTTTAAGGTGAATTGGTGCCGTGTGCAATTTATAATATAATTTATACTGAAAACGACTAGACAGGAAACGCGTGCGTACACGTCGTGTCCGATGTAAACAACCGGTTTTTATCGTCTTTTCTCGGAAACGATAAGACATTAGGGTGGTTTCCTTTGAACCATATAATTTGAACTAGGATAAGTAAACAATCCAAAACATGATATTTTTGGGGATTTCAGGACATGAATGATTGAGATGCAGGCTAGCGATAAAATTCATGTAGATAACAAATACATGTAGCGCGTCCTACGAGTCCGTTGTTCACTCCAGATTGGAAGGCGCGTCGCACGATGTACTCGCACGATCAATAACGCATTGTCAATGTGCTTCTGTGAAAAATCGATCGTCTTTGCTTTTGTCAGTGACGATACCAACACAGAACTGGCGGCGTCTCATGCACTCATTCCTGCGCCTAAGGGCGACAAAATAACTCCAACCGGAATACATTTGTATTTTACTCTAATAAAACAGTACATGTCATATTTATTTAGACGACAAGCCGGCCAGCATTCGTTGCAAAAGGATACTAACATTCAATTGTTCTTGAAAACACAGCACACCAGGTGCCGTGATATTAGACTGTTATTCATTGACACAGTAACAACAAAATTATAATAAATGAGATTCAAAGCTTTGCATGGTGGAGACTAGACTAGAAAGATTTGCAGTAACATCATGTGAAAGGATCCCTTTTATAATAACCCAGTACATGTATATGTTATTGATGTTTGCACATTTAAACCCATATGGTCCACACTTGTACAAATTAGTATTCCAATAAAAGTAGTGTTTAGAGTCTATATGAGACAATTCTAAGGAATTGTATGCATGAAACAAACACAATGGGTCAATTAGCATAACAATAGGATAACTTAAAATCAGTTTTAATATCATGAACGCCGAGAAAAAAAGCATGAAAAAACGGCGTTCGTTTTTAATTGCCGTCTAGCAATCGTTAAAAACAAAATTTTCGGAACAATGACATGATACATAGCGCAATAAATTTGCTGGATGCCTAGAATCATTGTTAACTTTCAAATAAATAAGATATTACCTAATAATTCGGTAGTAAACGTATGTCTACAAATGGTGTATACGACCTTTAATGTTTGTTTTTACTCATTTTTATTGATAAAAGAACGCGCGTGTATTGACGCTATAGAAATGATTTTCTTTATAAAATATGAAATAATTACTTAGCACCTGTTTTAGTATCGGTACAAAACACCTGTCGGGAAAGAATAATTGTAAACATTTGTATTGGTTTAACAAGTTACTACCTAAAACCTGATTAGAAAATAATGTACAACCTCGAGCTAGCCTGGCACTGGAGGGCGCTATTTAAGTTTTACGGGGCCAGTACTCAGTCATGGTCTGCGCGGGGGCGCCTGTGCCGCCGGCGATTGAGATCGACGCGTCTTAATCGTTGCTTTGTTTATCGTCGATAAGAGTTGGACTAGTGTAACAACACTGAACCCTTTTAAAACAAGGTAAGATAAGTTTTATGCATGAACGGCTACACATTATATGACGGTGAGTACTATGATCTTCACTGAATGCATTATTTATTTTGTCTCAGTTTTAATTTTGTAAAACAGATTTTGTTTCTCAGGAGGGTATTAAAGCTAGATATATCTTACTCGGCACATGGAGGAATAAATATTCTCTCATTTTTTAAACCGATTATATGATGCCACTCTAAACTTTGAACAAATTGGAGGGTAGAATCCACTGAAGATGCTACGTCAGTCTCATCCAGTTTATATGTGTCATATGTGGGTTATAATCTCATCCAAATCTCGCCAAAAGTCGAGGAACTCCAGCACCACATTAAAAATAATGTATTATGTGCAGCGACACATCAGAGCCACACACCGCTTGCAAATTGACCTGTAATTTCCAAATCTATTTTCATGATACCCTGAGACTTTTACAACTACTACATGAGGAATAGATTAATACGATTTGTAAATACGATTTGACCATGCATATAGTTTTCCTGTGATTTATCGTCAAATCACGGGATCTAAATTAGTCTTTGGGCAATACGTTGTTTAATACACAGACACCAGAGGGCGTTATTGCGACAACCCATTATCACTCACAAACCGTTGTGGTTGTTTCCGACTGGTTCGTGAGCATTGATCTCCATTGTTAGTGAGTGCGTGAGTGATATGGTTTGTCGCGATAGCGCCCCTTCGTGGCTGTGGATTAAGCAACGTCTTGCCCAAAGACTAGTCTGATCTAAATTTAATGCGTTGTCATGATTATCGCATAAAAACCACTGACCTCTACACCTGGACGGACCATTGTTCATATTCTGCTGCGAACTGGAAACTGGAAGTGCTGGAAGTGCAACATGGCGGACCCAAGACGTCACTTCTGTGAGCCAATGAAATGTCCAGGTGTAGAGGTCAGTGGATTTACTCTATACATTTTGTATTTATAAACATTACGTCATACGTACCGTACCCACTGAACCTTACACCTGGACATTTCATTGGTTCACAGAGTGACGTCGTGGGTCCGCCATGGTGCACTTCCAGTTCGCGCTGACTTCAAGTGTGAAACAATGATGATCTGTCCATGTGTAGAGGTCAGTGATAAAAACGCACGTTTTTTGCACAATAATTATCAGTATAGAGCCTAAAAGTTGACCGCTGGTGGCGCGCTTCCGACATCATCAGCTATAGCTACATAAGACAATCGTTTCTATGTGACAACATGAAGGCGAAAGTATGGTGGCCCTAAAGTGACATCGCACATCGCACATTTCTGCGCAGATTTCTGCGATGTCGCCGATTTTATCGCACATCAATCAACTGAACATTTATTTTCACATTGACATCCTCAGTTACAATTCTTATGCACATAAAGAAGAAAACATGTTTGTATTTACAGAGTATTCATCAAAGACATTACATAATCGAAAGCATAAAAAGATGTCAACATGTAGGAAAACGGTGAAGCAAAGCTTTTGTACCTTTCCCTGGGACAGGACAAAAACTACACACGGACAAAATCAGGACAATAGAGAGTGAGACCCAGTACAGTATGTAACATAATAACTAAGCAAATAAGTGAAGACAAAATGTATTAAGCATAAGTATTAATCATCGACTTTTTCAAATCAATGTTGAGCTCATTCCAGTATATGACACCACGTTGAAATGGGCTGTTTAAAAAAAAAATGAAGTCCTACATTGTCTCACAAACAGATTACCTTTCGATGAACTACGTGTTCCGTATGATGTCATCCTGAGCCACGCAGCCATTCGGCAAGATCCGTAGTTATTAGCGCCAAGATTCTTGCGCCCAATCAGAGCCTCTGTTACAAACTGAATTAAGGCTGTATTCCGAACCCCTGGCTTTGGCTCCGTCTCCGGCTACAGCCTATTGCTAAATTGTATGAATGAAGCCTGAGACGAAGACAAAGCTGGGGTTCGGAAAACAGTCTATTGGCATGCGAACCAACTTTGACCTCAACGCGCATTTCTATTGGTCCATTCGCTTGAACATCTGAGGTGTTCTTACAAATGTTCATCCTTCCACGTACAAATAAAAATTAATCGGAAAAATTGTAGAAATTAACGTACATAACGTGAAATAAAGTTTTGCTATTATTTATTATACAGAATAAGAAACATGAAAAACTGGAAAGCTACGTAAACGCCAATATAGTGATAGAAATTGTCATTTGACCAGGGGTGGACGTTCATATCATGTATTGGCCAACTTGTTTATTGATTGCTGCGAATGTCCGCAGGGTTTGAGAGCGACAATTTAAGAGCCCGGTAAACTCTGCGTGGCTCAGAATGCAGTGATGTCGGTTCGCATGAAATTTGGCCCTGAACGTTGTGGATTTTACAATGGTTTCAATGAGGCTTAACTTAGGCTAGTGCGCCCTGTACGGTGGCTGCAATTATATATGACATGGTCTCATTGTTTTCCGTTCAGTGTCAATTTCATAATCATTCAGCTGCTATTGCTCAGTACAATAATTTGCTTAGTAACAGTAGGGGTAATTACCAGCCAATTCTCGTACAAACTTGAACAAGTGTAATTGTGTAACCGGTTTTTGTCAAGGAAGCTTGTCAAGAAAGTCAAGAAAGTGTGTTTTGGCGGTCATAAACAGTCGTAACCAAGAACTGGTTCGGTAATGTTTTTGTCAGCGAATTTCTTTGAGAATGTTCAAAGAGAAAACGTCCATAAACCAGTTTCTTGTTGTTTGCGTCATGGTTCAACTTCATTCAATGAGACTACAAAACAAACACCGTCACAACGTGACCGTTCAGCACGTGAGTCGGGCGCCCTCAAGGGACCTTAATTTGCGAATGTATATTTATAAACGTGCAGTTCTCGGTAAATTCGTTACAGCAAAAGCTTTTATTCTGACCATCACAAATGTTCGCTTGGACAACAACAAATATCAAAGCTATAACCTTTCAAAATAAAAGTTGGAAAAGTGAAGATTAATTTCAAATTCATCTAAACTGGTTTAAATACATAAGGGCGAACAGTACGTCATCTGTCCAAAGCTAGCCGCGATCTAAGTCCTAATTGTAGCCTCGATCTCAGCCTCGAATTCGTCAAATCTATTGTTCATTAAAAATGAAACATAAACGGCAATTCTTTTTCGACAACGATGTTTACTGATATTATAAAATATGTTTAAATTCAATAAAAAGATGACTTCAAAATTCATGTTATCACCAAACACAGCTTCACTCTATAGTTAGTAGATAGAGAGATCCCATTTCCATTATGCTTTGTGCATAGAGTTATACAGACGTCTTTGAATCAAAAGTGGACATTTTTTGGCATAAACTAAAAGATCATACCACTGGATACACTTAATTTTGTAAAAGGCGAAATCGGCCAACTAATTATGTCCATCCTCACCTAATTAAAATAACACAATTTCCCCATATTTTTTGTGCATAGAGGTAAAAGACGTTTTAAAAACAAAATCCCCCTCACGTATTTAAAACAATGGCCGTTTTATTACATAAACTGAAAGATCATACCACTGGGCACACTTAATTTTGGATAAGACAAAATCGGCCCACTAATAATTTATGTCCAGCCTCACCTAATTCAAAGGACATCATTTCCCCATGTGCTTTTTGCATAAAATTTAAAGACGACGTCTTTAAAACAAAACCCCCCCTCAAGTATTTAAACAAATTGACATTTTTATTGCATAAACTGAAAGATTATACCACGGAGCACACTCAATTTTGGATAAGGCAAAATCGGCCCACTAATTATGTCTAGCCTCACCTAATTAAAATGACATCATTTTCCCAAAGGCTTTGTGCATAGAGTTAAAAGACGTCTTTAAAACAAAATATTATTTTGTAGTACATGTATGTCAAAGAGTGATAATTCACCAAAAACGGTAATCTATCGCAATTATTTCCATGTAATGCCATGTTTCCATGTAAACTCAGAGAATTGTTGTTGGGTATATAGCGCCCTTTTGACGATTTTTGCCTATAATACTGCACATGTATTTTCTGTTATAGATAATGCCCGAGTTACGCGCCATTCGTGGGTAATAATGTCCCGAGGGCGAAGCCCGAGGGACATTATTACCCACGAATGGCGCGTTAACGAGGGCATTATCTGACTTAAACTCCACCCGTGACGTCAGCCTATTGTCCTAGCGCTACATTATTTTGCACGAATGGAGCGTATTTGTTCTTTAGTAAAGCGGAGCAAATCGCGTTACGTAACTTGGTGAGCAGGTGGAATTATTGAATTATAATGAATTTGAATGAATTCGACTATTCGGTTTGTAGCACAAAGGACGTGTTGTGCTAGAACACGCTCCATTATTTTGCAAGAATGGAGCGTTGGAGACACTAGTACCTTCCTCAAGAGGGGTGCATTGTCTCCAACGCTCCATTCGTTCAAAATAATGTAGCGCTAGGACAATAGGCTGACGTCACGGGTGGAGTTTAATAAGAAGCTAAAGCACACTGGCAGGTGCAGACAGGTGTAACCAGGATATTTAAATGACAATAAGTCATAGAATAGCTTGCCTATAGACGATGTGCCCTCTGCTTACATCTGTATTCAAATGTGCCAGTATTCGATGCAGATTTTTTTTTTGGGGGGGGGGGGGGAGGGCGGACTTTTTTTCCTTTTTGGGGGGGGGGGGGGGCGGTATTTTTTTTTTATTGGGGGGGGGGGGGACTTTTGTTGTTGTTTTTATAATATTTATTATTTATTAATTTTTTTGGGGGTGGGGCGGCCGCCTGGTTTCAATGCAGCTTGGCAAATGTGATTTTCTGTAACAATGGGTGTTTATTGTACAATTTAATTACAATGTTCCATGTTATAAACATATTACAAGAATGTTAAATGTATTATGTTCTGTTGATGATATATGGCTTAAAGGTCCAAAAATGAAACAAAATCCTAACAAATCACACGATGTCGTCATCATGATGTCGCTTCAATGTATATCTATAACACATTCCGCCATACCTGCATACCAAGTTTGAACCCAATCGGACCTATACTTCTAGAGATATAGGGCATTGGAAAAAAAATGAAGCTTTAATGTGACGTGACATATGAAAAGTCATTGGGTGTCACATTATTAAGGTGTAGTTTTTTCCAATGCCTTATATCTCTGGAAGTATACGTCCGAGTTCAAACTTGGTATGCAGGTATAGCGGGATGTGTTATAGATGAACTTTGAAGTAACATTATGATGACGTCATCGTGTTATTTGTTAAGATTTTCTTTTATTTGTGGGCTTTTAAGCCATATTTTATCAACAGAATATAATAAATTTAAAATTATTTTTGCCATTTAAAATGTTTTAAGATGGCCGCCATAAAGAACATGAAAACAAATGTAAACATTGGTTTTCATGTATACCCTAACGTTTTCAAAAATCTACAAAAATCTACCAAAAAAAAGTGAACGAAACGTTCAATATGTACATTATAAATCTCAATATTTGGTAGTTAATGGAATGACATGCGGTGCAATAACAACTCCGTTTTTGTCTGCAAATTCAAGCAACTCTATTAATTACTTTACATTTTGCTTCGTTTTCATCACTGGCAATCGGGAGAACACCATATTTGGAACAAAACTGTTTATAAACTGCTCCGCATATTGTAAAGGGGTTCAATAGAGCTTGGCAAATGCGACTTCCTGTAATAATAGGTGCACGATGTACAATTTCATCTACGGTACCGTATTCCCTTACTCCCAGCATCAATATTGTTGCACAGGCAAGACCGCATTCATACAACGATTTAATTGGAACCTAGTCATTTGAGAGAAGATGCTCTAACTGCAAAGGTTCGATCGAGCTTAAATTATATAAAGTTATTAAACGGAGAAGATGGTCCACTTTGCGTCCAACCACAGCCAATATGAAGATGAATTCATCAAAGATAATTTGAATAGGTTCGATGCAGCTTGCCAAATGTTATTTCACGTAACAGCGGGTACGTGTTCACTGCATTGCTTGCAGTGTCAGATCATACAATAATATCATTAAAACTAGTCGATAATACAATATCTATTGCTGGCTGTTAAGTGACTGTTAATTGGGTGACTGGTGGAGCTCTCACGGAGCGAAACGTTTGTTGCGCTGTTAATAATTGCGTGAGATGTCATGATTAAAGGAAACATGTAATAAGGATTTTTGTTTGCTTAAATCAATAAAGTATAATGTTGACGACAATATTATGTGTGTAGTTGTGTTTATTTTCTGTAATAAATGGGGAAAACAAATTTTTGAAAATTTTGTTCAAACCACTCCGCCCCTCGAAGGGAAGCCTCATTAACATAAAACCTCGCGAGGGGTCTGACGAAAATCGAGGCAGAGACTCACCGCGCTGCTACCTGGCCTATCGTATACTGACTGCGCGCATTGCAACAAGTGTCCGTCTTTACATGGTTTTTCATTCTGAATCAGGGTAAAAATACAACAGTTTTCGGTCATGCCAACTAGATGTCTAGCTGCTAGGTGTAGCAAAACTACCAAGGATAGAGTAAGCCTCAATTTGTTTAAGGCTGATCCTAAATATCGGCGGATTTGGACAGCCAAAGTAAAGCTTACCAGAGCGAGGGGTCTGTTTGAAAAGATTGATTCTACAAAATAACAATAACAAAATGTTAGAGATAGCGTCTCTTGTAAACGCATCGACTACCGCCCTAATTTAAATGTGCCAATATATGGCACATTTAAATTAGACAATTCCAGAGGTTAAGATCGAGCAAGGCATCATGGAAAAATGGCGCAGCAATATCGTATATAGCCAAGGTAAGGAAGTTGACGCCAAGCACTTTAATGAGCATTTTGCGCATGGGTAATCCTTATTTCTCCCACAAAAAAAGGAGTGGCCATGCTGTCTTGGAAGCGATATTTTTCTACTAAATGAGTTGTAGGAAGAACGTTTCTACAAACTGCGCAATGACCCAGATAGCAAATATGAAATTATTTACTCGGGAAGAGGATAATTTGTTTTGTGGCATCATTATAAATTCTTGTTTTTTTCCGACTACATGTCGCCATGCGGCAAAACGACCCGACAGGAATTCGAATTCGGGCCGTAAACACTGGTTCTCATTTGGGATACAATCTGATTTGGGGTCGGGCCGGCCTTGCGACATGCATTGCGAAACAGTTTGTGCATCGTGCGTAGTGTGTGCTTAATAAGTTAGTCGAGGGGTCTTGGGTCGTGGGGGTCAATGCGATTTTAGAACAACCTAAGAGCAGACCAATTATTTATCCACTTACGGTAATTACGAATCGAGAACTGACCTCGAACTGCTTCCATTAGTGTAAATAATGGCTGCTTTGTTGTAATAAAATGTTAATAATAATCGGCCTAACTGCGAAGGCCTGTGCCAATAATTGATACTTTTTGTGTGTTTCTTGGCTAGGCTATTTACCCCGCATGGCTGACTATCTCATCTCTCTATCTTGCTCGAGCCGTGGTCTGCCACATTTTTCTCTTTTTTAGAACGCATCCTCTCATATTCTGAGATTCCACAGGTTGTTGTATGTCTTATTTTGCATAATAATCATTTTCAATAGTTTTCAAATAACCAATGTAAATTTGCTATACATGTTCTTCTAATTCCTTTTTGGTCGGCGGAAATAAAAAAAGTATTTTTTTCTTGGGTCGGGAGCCAAAAATAGGGTCGGTCGGGAATGAGAACCGCAGAAATAAAACGGGACACCCTAAACAAACCACCGACATGAACGCCAAACGTTGTTTTATCAATACATAGTTTATTCAGTGTAAAATCATCCTCCGCGCATTATATACACAAGAACAGTTTAATAGGTATTCTTGATATATTATTTTACCGGCAATATTTTGATAAAATAACTAGTTGAATAGGAATGATAAATACACCAGGGGAATATACATGTACAAAATTATATTGAAATAACCGATATATATATATATTAGATGATGGAAATGCATGGAATTGCCAACGAACTTAGAAATTACGTTAGAAATTATTATTAAACAAAAGGCTAAATAGTTCCTTACCAATCTTGGAGCTACCGATTATAGAGCTATATTGTAATTTAATATGGCTCTATGCTACCGATACGACTGTGCTAATTGTAACAAACCTAACCCTGTTCTGTAATATACCGTGTAATTCCGGTTTCACACTATGCAGTTGCCCGGGTTATCTCATGGTTAACGAAATATTTACCCCGAGATTACCAGGGGAATTTTAAGTGTTCACACTACACTTCTCTGGGTTAGAAATTCTTCTGGTTAACTGCCTTGAAACCCCACTTAACCCGTGTAATTTCTAACCCTACTCGAGAGGTAGGTTAACCCACCAATCTCGGGGTTAACGACGGCCTTGAGACAATTTTCCGGGTTACTTTCAGTAGTGTGAATGCTTGCCGGGTTTCCTTCAACCCGGGTTCGTTAGTCGAGTTGTATCAGCACAGCCAGCCTTGCGCGTGCGCGCTGCGAATGTCAAACAATGACGTACTTTATTTAGTAGTCTCTTGTTGTAATGGCTTTATTTTTACGTGTACGTACTGAAACATATGAAGCACGATATGTGGCAGAGATAACCCCCCTCTTTTGTGTTGACCATTGTGTTCCCGGAATCTCAGGAATTCTTTTTAGGTTTCAAGGGGGGATAAGTCAGGTTACAATAGTGTTGAGTGCGTATAAAGTACAGGGATAAAAGGGGGTTACCCCTCTGCCACATTTCGTGCTGGGTATAATTATACTGAAAGACACCAGTCTGTAGTGTTCGGTAACTCGTCTTGATAAGTTTGTTTTACGTACACTAAATGCAAGGCACCAGTCTTAACACGTACACGTGTAGGGAAATTACCTTTAGCGCTGTTATCGTTTAATGGTAGTGTACACCATTTCCGAATCTTCAAAAACAAAACTACTAAATTTTTAAAAACCAATAGAAAAAAAAGCACTTAGAAGTTATCGATTTTTTTATCACTTTAAGAGGAGACTAAATGGCGTAAGTGAATACAAGATCGATCTGCGTCTGGCGATGGCTGTACCAGCCCAGCTAGGTGCACTGTGGGTGTGTTCGTTTAGCTTACACGTGTATCGAAATGATGTTGCTAAATTAGCCATCACGTGATCCCCGATTTCAGCCCAGTTTAAGTCCTGCCCCCAAACAACCAATTTTGTGGCTTACCTCCGATTTAATTTTGTGAAGTGTCGGTCAAGCTAATCGAACGCACCTCATATCAGTGAGAGATAAATATGAGTGATCTGTCCACAGATGAACCACTTCGGCAGTTGGAGTTGAGAACGGTTTGGTGTAGGCGCGGTGTACGGATAGCGCTTGCCTCTTTGATGCTTGTTGAGTAAACTACCTTTCGCCCGTTCCCGCCAAAAATGAAGTGTGTCCTGGCATTTGTAGGGATGTTGCTCATTGCTGCAGCCAGTTATGGAGGTAAGATAACAATTTAATAACCAGTTCGCGTCAAATGCCGTGTATTCACGCAGTTATGCATAAAATAACGTTCTTACCTTTACATTTTTATAAATGAATAAAGAAAACCACAAGGTTTTATTGACTTGCTAAATTCAATGACGATTGTGCATCACGAAAAAGAACGATTTAACAATTTAACCACCGCGTCATTCCAGATTCATTTCGCGCGAAATCGAATGCTGCAGAAAATGACTATTTGATTCCATTTAGAGATTAGGCAACAATAAACAAGTGAAGATACGAAACAGTTGTCTAACACAATATTTTTTGATTATTTGTTTGTTTCTCTTTAGGTAATACTTATTAGAATTCTCATTTTGCGAAATTAATTACCTCGTTATTAGAAATAATAAAAAATTATAAAAATCAGAAAAAAATCTCAAGTCGAATCAGCTTTGCTAAATTGAATGATGATTTGCGTCTCGAAAAAGAACGACGATATGCTAAATTGAACACATTGCTGAAGGAATTTGAATGCCTCTGAAAAAAGTTGAATGCCCGAATTCTGAGCCTGTGCCTGCATGTGCTTGTGCTTATATGAAACACAATTACCACTGACTGGTTAGGTACAACTAGCAAAACACCATTGTTGACCACTCAACATAGCCTGTGAATGGTGACAATTTGAATTTGCTATGACATCTACTATGGACAGATCTGACTACACATTGCTTACCATTTCGTACCATTGAACCTTCAAATTCTGCAAGAAAAATGATACCAAAATGATTAAATTTTGACCAGAAGTTGTAGATTCAGATATATCTATATTTTGTGATAATATCAATTTTGCTTTCTTGTCCACCCAAAGATGTCTGGGGTATTTTTGGTCCACTAAAAGGTTTTCACGCGAAATGAATTTGGAATGACGCGGTGGTTATATTGGCTGCTCATTCGCCGAAATTGGCCGGGAAAACATGTTCATTTTAAAATATCGTCGTTCTTTTTTGTGACGCACAATCGTCATTTAATTTAGCAAGTCAACAAAACCTTGTGTTTATTTATTAAATGTTATCACTACAAGATAAAATACATTATTCTCCACAAACACACGGTGGTCCAAACTCTATGCGAATCAGCTGATGGTTGCCTTGGTGCAATAGTAAATATTATGAATGAACAGCCACCTGGCCCAAACCTTGCTGACAGCCCAGAAAGCCAACGAGCGCGGGTATGCACGATATTTATCCATTGAAACAAAGCCAATTGATACAATGTAGCAAATCAGGTTCACCCGCTACATACTATACGCAGGACGCGCAATAGAGCGTCACACTTCGGCTTAGCTTTTCGAAGCCTCTACACCAAATGGGCCCAGTTGTGTGCCAAGCATGGCAATTTGGGCAAGCCTGCCCAGTTTAAGCTCAGGCATTATCTTCTCTTTTTATGCTGTTATGAAAGCGTTTTAAAAAAATGTAAAAATTTGATAGCTTGAAATGTAATAAGAATAAATAAACTAGCGGCTCGAGAAACTAAGCCAAAAAGTCAAATCATCGTGTCTGTGTGGCTTTGTGTTTGGTTTGAGAATAAGTGTCCATTATATATTTTAAATGGCGCCGCGGTTTTTTTTACGGGGGGGGGGGGGGGGGTCTTTGTTTGTTACTTGACCAAGATCTAATTTTTGTTTGCTAAAACATTAACTTTTGTATTGTATGGGTGTTTCTTTATGTTTTTTCTCTTGGTTTCTTATTGTTTATTTATGTTGATTTCTGTGCCAATAATTAAACCGTGTTTAGGCCTATGCCTTTAACATTGTAAAGCACATACCATTTTAACAGGGCGTTTTTTTAGATGGCACAAATGAAAGAAATTTCTGCCCAATAATGAATTTGAATAACCGAACATACCCAAAAAGCTAATTTAAAGGCTGTTTTGTCTAATTGTTAAACTGTTAATTTGTTAATTTGAATGACGAAACGGTACTTTTGACCAGTCATAAAACGAAATTAAATGACCATTTTTAGCAGTATTGGACTTCGCGCGAAATAGAATAGGTGCGGTGGTTAAATTGGATGCTCATTTGCCAACAATCTATAGTAAAAACAGAAACAATTTTTTTTTTCATCGATATTTATGGCAGTTTTACTTTTTGTCTCTCGTAAAAACAAAGACATAGAGAACAAAATAAATCACACGGAAAAGTCCTATATACCCAGCGGCTCGGAGGTGCCCGACAGAATATTCACGACCTTTATGTGCGATACATGCACGGTCTAGTCTATGTAGTTAAGGTCGGTCAAAACAGCCGATTTTCTACGCATTTTTATGCCTTGTCAAGCTTTGACATTTATTTTATGTGTTATCAAAAGTAACATATTAGGCTATGGGGAATTAAACCAGGTGGTCTTGTCTTTGAAACATACCAAATAAATGCTATATAAACCTCTATATTTGCTCAGCATTTGCCACGATCGCATCATATAAAGGCATCGTCTCATCGATGCATTTAAGGCTGACGACGCGGACTACTTAAATGTAGCAAATACACTGGACATCAACCACTAATGTCTTGGTGGATAGTTCATTGATGGATAGACAATTGAACTGATAAAATAATAGAGAAGTCATTTACAAAAACATATTAACCTCAATCCACCAAAATCCTCATTTGGATAAATTCCTAAGTAACCGCAATTCATTCAAATTCATCAAGCATTAGGCCTTATGACCTGGAGCCTGCATTATCCTTCAGTGTCCAAAACCCCTAAACGCCCTCAATCCTGCAAATTTATCTGATGCATCAACTTCCAAGTGACCTCATTCCTGCAAAATCTTGCAATTTGCAAAGAGGATTTGGGAGGATTTGGGATGGTTAGGGTTAAAATACATTTAAGATAAACGGCCAACACATTAATGATCAATTAGTCCCACAATACATTGATTTATTAATGACTTAATTCAAGTTGTATCGTGAATTGTATAGCCATAATATGGCTATACAATTCACGATTTCAATTTCAAAAAGTATATATTATTTACTTTTTGAAATTGAATGCAGAATATGCGATTTTAAATTATAACAAAATGAAAAAGAATATTCAATTTAGGCCGTGACACAATGACAGTTTTATTTGCTGCGAAATAGACTGTACATTTTCTATAATCGGCCACGGATCCGTCAAACCGAAAGCCTAATCACATATTTGTAACCGCTAAAATGAAACGTTATGCACGTTCATTTATTTGAATGAAACAAAATGAAACATAATTCTCGTTTTAGCACAAATGAAACCCGGATATATACGTCGTTACCAAATTCAGCGCCAAATTGAATGTATCTTTTACAAATGAAGGTGCACATTTTCCGATATCGTCCGGGAAAACCTGGATTACACCAAACGCTAGAAAATAAAAAGTAAATACTTTTTGTTATATACGACCCATTGAAAAAAATGTTTGTAGACGCTTGTTTCAATGTTGTTACAGTGCGCTTGGTACACGCAGAGACTAGAACGCTGTACTTTGGTCCCGTGCCACCGCCGGCTCCTGGGGAGAAATTCGACATGCGCCAGGCGTTGAAATCAGCCATGCCCAAAAGAGAGGATCGATGCCGCCGACAAAGACCTACGGAAAGTCGTACAGAAAGACGTACGTAAACGGTTTCTTATGTTTCCGCTCTTGATAGCAGACTACAAAATACTAATTACACAGTACCTAATATTATTGTTGTTGTCTTTCCCTTTTATTTTGTCAAAATTGTCCCTAAAATACAGTTGACTATGAGAAAAATGCTATGACGTCATTGTTTTTCTAGAGCTCTTCATAGTCTTTCTTCGAGAACGTATAGTGTAATATTTCTAGGAGTACGGGGAATATGCCCTTCAATGCTATAAAAATAACATCGTGTTGTACTTTGGGTGCGTAACCTCTGGCTTGTTATGAGTATTTAGACGTTATTAAGACGGAATACTGAGATAAAAAGATGACTTTCCGCGATATCGTATCTCGGGAAAACGTCTTCCCGCTACATTACATTTTCAATAATAATTTCGGATGCTATAATCATCTTTACTCGCAGCTAGCTCAGGTGCTGACTTGCGAAAGACGCGGCTTAAATTAAATATTTTGTGAATTTTTCTATCGAATTTTCTCACAGCCGAAACTACAACCGTAACCCCTAAACAAACCACTACGGAGGACTTGGGCAATGGTATGTATATTAAGTGGAATACAGATTTTGAAAACGGTAAGGGCCGAGGAAATGTAACCAAATCCTCCATTGATTCTTGGATTTCGAAATTGTTATGGATACAAAAAGAATATAACAATTGTATGGCACCAAGTATTAACGTTGTTCAAATGGATATACATTCGTTTTTTTTAATTATTAACCATGGTTATTGTGATACAAATGAAACAGATGACATTTATGTCAGGTGTGTTCAAGTTTTATAGTCCCGCCCCTAATAACACCTTTGGCATCAATTTTCATAAAATATAGGCGAATAATTATACGGCAGTGTTCGATTAGCTTCAGTTTGTGGCTAGTGGTGTTACCCCGCGTAAAACAGGAAAGCTACTCAAATGCACGTACCAATATAAACCATTACTTTACCTAGGAGAGATGATAGCTTCTGATTGGTCGAGACTCGATCACATGGAGGGCATTATTTTGTAGTAATTGCCCGGCTTTCAAAAAGAAGCGAACTCCAAAAGTGTTTTGTTCTCCTATTTATCCTGTCAAGTTTTACAAATTCAATATTCTGTGATTTTTTCTATCGATTTTTCTAACAGCCGAAACTACAACCGTAGCACTCGAACAAACCACTACGGAGGACTTGAGCAACGGTATGTATATTTGGAATAAGGGCCGAGGAAATATAACCGAATCCTCCATTGATTCTTGGATTTTACTGATTTAAATTGATTATGACGAAAAATTATTTCGGCGGGAAATTCGCTGCTGTTTACTTAAACAATTTCGGCCGAAAAAGAAACAGAAAACCGATTTCGGCCACTTTTGTTCTCTTTGTGAAAACGGTGACGAATTTTACCTCGTGTTTTGATAAACACCTCCTTACCCAACTGCTTACCCAACAGCATTTGCTAGAATATTAGTATTTGCTCCATTTGGTATCAATAAAAATGAGTAAATGCTTCATATTTGCAGTATTTACTCGTAATTTTTCAAGGTTGGGTCGGGGCTACCTTGAAAAAAGAGAAGCAAATACTAATATGAAAAATAGGAGCTTTCGTATATGTGGTTAGGCAGGACTCAAAAGGCACGAACATGGAAGATGGGGTGTCTAGGAAAAAAATATAAGCAGTTGTACTGAATTTGGGGAAAGAAATGTTTGTATCTGTACGCGCGGCATTTTTCAAAATGCGCGTGTCGTCTGTTAACGCTAGCGCGTTGCTATGCACGGGTGGGCATCATGTGGTCAGCTAGTCTGGTCTCAAAGTATGGGTAATAATATTAACACATATTGAAGAGACAGGGTACCATGCATAAGCTAAAATAAGGCCCCTGAACATGAAAACAAAACACTGGAAATTTCTCCAAAAGTAAAGTCAAAGAAAATTTGGAGCATTTTCACCATTTTAATCGTTAAAAAGGTATTTATTAAAGGGAATAACAGTGCGAGGACCTAGTCATTACTGCGTTATGATTGACCGGGTTGAAGGATGACCGCTGGTAACGGACCTCCCCAAACCCGGTCAATTAAAACGCATTAATGACCGGATCCTCGCACTGTTATTCCCTAATTGATGTTCCCACTTTACACGCGCTCACAAGCCCAACAAACGAATGATCGCGGCGCGGCCATGACCTATACATTTACCAACAGACAGAAAATAGAATCATGCGTGGTAACAGGTTGGCCTAGTGTATCCAATGTTGATCAGCCTCTATCTGTACTTTCACTCTGCTTCTGTGTGGGTTGATAGGACAAGACCTTCATTTACGACAATAAACATAACACTGTCTCGTTTTCTTTTTCTCTTCTGCTCTTTAATTCACAGCCCCCTGCCCCTTCGAGGCGAGTAGCATTATCTGGCTTAATTATCCTACCGGAGGAAGATTTGACTCGCCCTTGAGGCGGTTGGATTTCCGAGTCAGCGTTTCGAGAGATGGTGTTGGCCTCCATCTTTATGGGCCGACGGGCGAAAACCTGTTCCCCTTCTGTGAGTAGTGCTGCTCTTAGCCCGATCGGACCGATCGCCGTTTGCAAATTATTAGCCACTTTGCTCGGTCCCACCGCCCAGAATTCTGAGAAGAAAGTCGTGACCTGGCCTTTTGACCTTCCCAATTGCACGCAGCGCAGCTGAGCCGTGGAACCGATGACCTCCAGTTCACAGGTCACACACAATCTATCCAATCATAGCTCAAAGCGCATCCCAGCGTTACTGGTTGTCAAAGTGATCCAGATACCTGAACTGGGTCTAGATCAATCTGGAAATTTAATGGAATCATCCTCGACCCATAAGCTATCTACCTACCAAGTTTCGCTGAATCCATCCAATGTTTTCTTCCCTGTAATCCTGCTAAAAAGACAAACAATCAAATAGACAGACAGCAGATAAACAGCGGGACATACCAATAGCTCGACAGCCCGACAGCCCGACAGCCCGACAGCCAGACAGACAGGAGTAAATACGTCCCCGCCTGAGATGGGCGGGGGTAATCATGAAAACCTCGCTCGAAACGCGTAAAACTTTCACCACTTTAGTAAGATATCCTTTCAGTAGAATGGATTAGATCGTGGAGTTTTCTATTCAATATTTCTCTTTTTTTCGTGGCAGTGTTCCAAGATGCTCATTGTTTCTACTACTATGGCACCGTGGACAGAAACGCTGATTGCAAGCTGGAAGGCGGCAGCGGTCGTTACTGGGTGGCGGTCACAGACGATGAAATACAGGTAGGCAAGTACGGAAACGACGCAGCGATGGTAGTAACGAGCCGCCACCCCGACCTTGTTGAGATTTGGAGCATTCGGATAGGCGGCATGAATGGGGCAGAGTTTAATACGACCATCTACGCGCCGTGCTACAACTAGCCACGTCACACACAATCCGACCGGGTTGAACTGCAACATCTGGGCAGTCATCTCTATTGCATTTCTTAAAATCTCCTTAAAAAGAACTAGGTTCAACCTCCCCCCAATAAAAAGAAACAAACCAAACCAAATAAACAAACAAACTAAACAACAACAACAACAAACCACCCACTCCCCGAAAAAAAAGAAAAGAAAAAAGGAACAAACACCCCGCTCCAGAAAGAAAAAAACCCAAACAAACAAACAAACATCCCAACAACCCACCAATAAACACCCAAAAAACTAAGATAACAAGAGTTAAGAATATGTTCATAAACAAGGGGGCCATTTGTTTCTTTGTCCCGATTATGTCTGACATGAAGTATTCTTTTTATTGGGGACACATTTTTTGATGCCTTCTAAGTTCTATCTCCAATAGCGATACATGAAGCAATTTACATTAAAAACAAATACAAAAGTTTGAAGTCAATTTCACTGACACTTGCATGAAAAATGTGGGGATTTAAACAGGACAGTCATAACTGGGACACAAAAAATGTCAGACTTGTGAACTACTTATGTATGGATTACCAATCACAAATAGAGGTGGATGCATAATTTGTTGCAGGGGGAATTAAGGTCGTTCAGATGGTTTTTGTATGACCGATTGTTGCAGACACTGCAAAAACTGTGTTTAGCGAGTAAACACTTTTCTATAAACAATAGATCTAGATCAATGTAAACATAAATAAAAATGGACACCTACAAAGCATAATTCCAACTAGCCCTAGTCTCCGGCTCCGTACTAGAGTAGACTCTATGCTGTAGACCATACCCCCTTGACTGCTAAACGTTACCTACTGTGGAAATTTCTTCGTGTTAATAATAGTTAAGACAAAAAAAAAAAAAAAAATTTTTTACTTGTATTGTTAATATTTTTCAATCCGAATTTTTGACAGTGATCTCTATTTTACCTTAATGTGTATTTTATCGAGAAAATTATTTAACTGACCTGTCCGAAGTTTTAAAATCATGAACGCCGAGAAAAAAAGCAAGAAAAACGGCGTTCGTTTTCAACTGCCGTCTAGCAATCGTTCAAAACAAAATCAAATTTTCGGAACAATGACATGATACATAGCGCAATCATTTTGATGAATGCCTCGAATCATTGTTAACTTTCAAAAAAATAAGATATTACTTAATAATTCGGTAGTAAACTTATGTCTGCAAATGGTGTACATTTGTTTTACTCATTTTTATTGACTACAAAAGGACGCGCGTGTATTGACGCTAGAAATGATTTTCTTTATAAAATATGAAATAATGCCTAATTACATGTAGATATTTTTCTTTATAAGGAAAACAAAATTATTTAGCACCTGTTTTAGTATCGGTTCAAAACACCTGTCGGTCTGGAAAGAATAATTGTAAACATTTTTATTAGTTTAAAATTTTACTACCTAAAACCTGATTAGACAATAATGTACAACCTCGAGCTAGTCCGGCACTGGAGGGCGCTTTTGAAGTTTTACGGGGTCAGTCATGGTCATACGACCTTTAATGTTCGTTTGACTCATTTTTATTGATAAAAAAGACGCGCGTGTATTGACGCTGTGGAAAAGATTTTCTTTATAAAATATGAAATAATGCCTAATTACATGTAGATATTTTTATTTATAAGAAAAACAAAATCAATTAGCACCTGTTTTAGTATCGGTACAGAACACCTGTCGGGAAAGAATAATTGTAAACAATTCTTGCTATATAAACAATTCTTGCTATATGTTTGTAAACATGTTTTGAGATCCATAGTCCATTAGCCACTCGTGTAGCATAAAGAAATTTGTTCTTTAAAATGTTTTAATATACATGCATGAATATTAATATCAATGTTTGACGTCATTGCTTTTTTCATGAATAAACATAGACTAGCTGAATAATCATGAACATTGACAATGTGTGCTGCAAATACAAACAACGCCGGTGTGATATGAATATCAGACTCCTGTGACAATCGGACCCCTTTTCCGCTATCGTTGGTTAAACCCTCTCACGTGACCGGTCAATATTCACTCAGACATGCGCAATACTACCAATAAGTCTGAAATTCATAGTCTGACATTCACTCGACACCGGCCGCATAGTGTAATTAATTTGTTCGCCATGTGGACGCCATCAGTTGGTGATAACAAAACTCAGATTTTTCGATATTTTCGAATTCCCAGTCCCGTAGTCCACGTTCTAGCAAATGTCTCAAAGAGCTGTAGATCCGATTAGATAGTACTTTGGGTGATTACTGTTTAAACAATTCTAGATCTAGATCAATGTAAAAACAAATTAAAAAATGGCACCAACAAAGCATAATTCCAACTAGCCCTAGTTTCCTGCTCCATACTAGAGTAGACTCTATGCTGTAGGCCATACCGCCTTGACTGCTAAAAGTTACCAACTGTGGACATTTCTTCGTGTTCATATAGTTAATAAAAACAAAAACAAAATTAAAAACATATTTTAATTGCATTGTTAATATTTTTCAATCCGAATTTTTAAATGTGATCTCTATTTTACCTTAATGTGTATTTTATCGTGAAAATTGTTTAACTGACCTGTCCGAAGTTTTAAAATCATGAACGCCGAGAAAAAAAGCAAAAAAAACGGCGTTTGTTTTCAACTGCCGTCTAGCAATCGTTCAAAACAAAATCGGAACAATGACATGATACATAGCGCAATCATTTTGATGGATGCCTCGAATCATTGTTAACTTTCAAAAAAATAAGATATTACTTAATAATTCGGTAGTAAACTTATGTCTGCAAATGGTGTACATTTGTTTTACTCATTTTTATTGACTAAAAAAGGACGCGCGTGTATTGACGCTAGAAATGATTTTCTTTATAAAATATGAAATAATGCCTAATTACATGTAGATATTTTTCTTTATAAGGAAAACAAAATCAATTAGCACATGTTTTAGTATCGGTACAGAACACCTGTCGGGAAAGAATAATTGTAAACAATTCTTGCTATATAAACAATTCTTGCTATATGTTTGTAAACATGTTTTGAGATCCATAGTCCATAGGCATAAAAACAATGTTATGTTGGCGTAACGGGCCCCCAAAAATAGGTTAGGTAGGTAGGGATTTTTTTTTAATTTTTTTTATTTACTCCCAGCAATGAAAATATATACACAATCCACACACACAACAATGAGAAACGGTTTCAAACGTATTTATAACTAGATTTATATAGATTTTAATCATTAAATTTCGTCCCTTGAAATTTTTTTTAAAAAGGGGTCGGCCGTATTTTTAGGGTCGGTAGGGTTACGCCAACATAACATTTTTTTTTATGCCTTAGCCACCCGTGCAGCTTAAATAAATCTGTTTTTTAAATGTTTTATTGTACATGCATGAATATTAATATCAATGTTTGACGTCATTGCTTTTTCATGAATAAACATAGACTAGCTGAATAATCATGATCATTGACAATGTGTGCTGCAAATACAAACAACGCAGGTGTGATATGAAAATCGGACCCCTTTTTCCCTATCGTTGTTTAAACCCTCTCACGTGACCAGTCAATATTCACTCAGACATGCGCAATACTACCAATAAGTCTGAAATTCATAGTCTGACATTCACTCGACACCGGCCGCACAGTGTAATTAATTTGTTCGCCATGTGGACGCCATCAGTTGGTGATAACAAAACTCAGATTTTTCAATATTTTCGAATTCCCAGTCCCGTAGTCCACGTTCTAGCAAATGTCTCAAAGAGCTGTAGATCCGATTAGATAGTACTTGGGGTGATTACTGTTTAAACAATTATAGATCTAGTTCATTGTAAAAAAAAATTGAAAAATTGACACCAATAAAGCATTATTCCAACTAGCCCTAGTATCTGGCTCCGTACTAGAGTAGACTCTATGCTGTAGGCCATACCGCCTTGACTGCTAAACGTTACCAACTGTGGACATTTCTTCGTGTTCATATAGTTAATAAAAACAAAAACAAAATTAAAAACATATTTTAATTGCATTGTTAATATTTTTCAATCCGAATTTTTAAATGTGATCTCTATTTTACCTTAATGTGTATTTTATCGTGAAAATTGTTTAACTGACCTGTCCGAAGTTTTAAAATCATGAACGCCGAGAAAAAAAGCAAAAAAAACGGCGTTTGTTTTCAACTGCCGTCTAGCAATCGTTCAAAACAAAATCGGAACAATGACATGATACATAGCGCAATCATTTTGATGGATGCCTCGAATCATTGTTAACTTTCAAAAAAATAAGATATTACTTAATAATTCGGTAGTAAACTTATGTCTGCAAATGGTGTACATTTGTTTTACTCATTTTTATTGACTAAAAAAGGACGCGCGTGTATTGACGCTAGAAATGATTTTCTTTATAAAATATGAAATAATGCCTAATTACATGTAGATATTTTTCTTTATAAGGAAAACAAAATCAATTAGCACATGTTTTAGTATCGGTACAGAACACCTGTCGGGAAAGAATAATTGTAAACAATTCTTGCTATATAAACAATTCTTGCTATATGTTTGTAAACATGTTTTGAGATCCATAGTCCATAGGCATAAAAACAATGTTATGTTGGCGTAACGGGCCCCCAAAAATAGGTTAGGTAGGTAGGGATTTTTTTTTAATTTTTTTTATTTACTCCCAGCAATGAAAATATATACACAATCCACACACACAACAATGAGAAACGGTTTCAAACGTATTTATAACTAGATTTATATAGATTTTAATCATTAAATTTCGTCCCTTGAAATTTTTTTTAAAAAGGGGTCGGCCGTATTTTTAGGGTCGGTAGGGTTACGCCAACATAACATTTTTTTTTATGCCTTAGCCACCCGTGCAGCTTAAATAAATCTGTTTTTTAAATGTTTTATTGTACATGCATGAATATTAATATCAATGTTTGACGTCATTGCTTTTTCATGAATAAACATAGACTAGCTGAATAATCATGATCATTGACAATGTGTGCTGCAAATACAAACAACGCAGGTGTGATATGAAAATCGGACCCCTTTTTCCCTATCGTTGTTTAAACCCTCTCACGTGACCAGTCAATATTCACTCAGACATGCGCAATACTACCAATAAGTCTGAAATTCATAGTCTGACATTCACTCGACACCGGCCGCACAGTGTAATTAATTTGTTCGCCATGTGGACGCCATCAGTTGGTGATAACAAAACTCAGATTTTTCAATATTTTCGAATTCCCAGTCCCGTAGTCCACGTTCTAGCAAATGTCTCAAAGAGCTGTAGATCCGATTAGATAGTACTTGGGGTGATTACTGTTTAAACAATTATAGATCTAGTTCATTGTAAAAAAAAATTGAAAAATTGACACCAATAAAGCATTATTCCAACTAGCCCTAGTATCTGGCTCCGTACTAGAGTAGACTCTATGCTGTAGGCCATACCGCCTTGACTGCTAAACGTTACCAACTGTGGACATTTCTTCGTGTTCATGTAGTTATGAAAAACGAGAAAAAAAATACTTGCATTGTTAAAAATATTTCAATCTGAATTTTTGACAGTGATCTCTATTTTACCTTAATTTGTATTTTATTGTGAAAATTGTTTAACTGACCTGTCAGAAGTTTTAAAATCATAAACGCCAGGAAATAAATAGCAAGAAAAAACGGCGCTCGCTTTCAACTGCCGTCTAGCAAACGTTAAAAACAAAATCAAATTTTCGGAACAATGACATGATACATAGCGCAATCATTTTGATGGATGCCTAGAATCATTGTTAACTTTCAAAAAAATAAGATATTACTCAATAATTAGGTAGTAAACTTATGTCTGCAAATGGTGTATACGATCTTTAATGTTCGTTTGACTCATTTGTTTTAATAAAAAAAGACGCGCGTGTATTGACGCTAGAAATGATTTTCTTTATAAAATATGAAATAATGCCTAATTACATTGTGGAGGCAGCGATGTGTCGTCTTTGATGCAGTAACAGTAGAACGGTGAGTTGGGAGGGCGCCACCATGCGGCGGAGTCTGGTTATGCCATTCTCCCGCCTCCGTCACTGGTCGGTTGCCTTCCGACTTCCAATTACAGGTAAATTTCCTTCTTTTTGCAAGTTTGATTCAAATATATAAACTAAATGACAATAAACCTGGTATAACAAGTATCATTTAGATTTATTAATTAGCCCATTAAAGCTCAGGATTATATGTATTTTTCAGCAATTACAGTTCAGTTAAAGTTGTAAAGTTGTTGACACTGTCATGGCGCCGTCCAAGGACCATGCCGTTTTGCTAGTACATGTACATGTGCATTTATGAACACGAGTCTGAGCTTTATTGTATGTGGAGAATTGATCACTGTAAGTTAATGCGATCTGTGAAATAGGTATTTTACAGTGCAGGCATCGGTATTAAGTCTAAGTTGACTGAGTAACGTGGGCATATTTTGACAAATTAATGGTAATCCATAGTCTATAGTTTATGCTACAACAGCGCCCTCTATGTCATTGGTAGACTAGTCAAATATTGGCATTGGCATAGTGTTTTAATTAACTTGCCAAGGTTTATTATTTGGTGCAAGTTGTCTGTTAAGCTAATGGCTTTTAGAATAAGCTTTAATATAGATCTGATAATTCTTAAGGATTTTAAGACAAGATGATCAATCCCATATGCTGTTTTGATTGGTAAAAACCCACTGTACTGCTGGATTATTGTTTAATACAGGTCTTACAGATACAGGTGTATGATTCAAAACAAAACGTTGGAAGTGTTTGTACTAATTAATTCTTTTGTGAAAGAGTTGCATTATTTCAGCCGAAGTATTCACTTTATTGGATAGATTTTGGTGAACACACACTACATGTATTTATTGTACTAATGATTTCATTTATTTTTTCTTTCCTTCCTACTTGTTAATTGTTTACTGTCCAATTTGATGCCATTCTCCCGCCTCCGTCACTGGTCGGTTGCCTTCCGACTTCCAATTACAGTACCGAATAAAAGAGTCAATCTGAACCCACTGATTTAGAGGTTTCAGTCATTCTGTAACCTCCATAATAAAACCCCCCCTCCACAACATGTAGATATTTTTCTTTATAAGAAAAACAAAATCAATTTGCACCTGTTTTAGTATCCGTACAAAACACCTGTCGAGAAAGAATAATTGTAAACAATACTTGCTATATAAACAATTCTTGCTATATGTTTGTAAACATGTTTTGAGATCCATAGCCCATTAGCCACTCGTGTAGCATAAAGACATCTGTTCTTTAAATTGTTTTAATGTACATGCATGAATATTATTATCAATGTGTGACGTCATTGCTATTTTCATGAATAAACATAGACTAGCTGAATAATCATGATCATTGACAATGTGTGCTGCAAATACAAACAACGCCGGTGTGATATGAATATCAGACTCCTGTGACAATCGGACCCCTTTATCCTCATCGTTGGTTAAACCCTCTCACATGACCGGTCAATATTCACTCAGACATGCGCAATACTACCAATAAGTCTGAAATTCATAGTCTGAAATTCACGCGACACCGGCCGCACAGTGTAAATAATTTGTTCGTGTGGACGCCACCAGTTGGTGATAACAAAACTCAGATTTTTTCGATATTTTCGAATTCCCAGTCCCGCAGTCCACGTTCTAGCAAATGTCTCAAAGAGCTGCAGATCCGATTAGATAGTACTTGGGGTGATTACTGTTTGAAAACTTATAGATCTTGATCAATGTTAAAAAAATAAATAAATTGGCACCAACAAAGCATAATTCCAACTAGCCCTAGTCTCCGGCTCCGTACTAGAGTAGACTCTATGCTGTAGGCCATACCGCCTTGACTCTAAACGTTACCAACTGTGGACATTTCTCCGTGTTCATGTAGTTAAGAAAAACGAAAAAATAAAACACAAATTTTACTTACATTATTAACATTTTTCAACCCGAATTGTTGATAGTGATCCCCTTATAAAAGTGTTTCCCGTTATTTTGCGACAAATAACCCTTACCCTATGTATTTTATCGTAACAATTATTTAACTGACCTGTCCGAAGTTTTAAAATCATGAACGCCGAGGAATAAAAGCAAGAAAAAACGGCGTTCGTTTTTGACTGCCGTCTAGCAATCGTTAAAAACAAAATTTAATTTTCGGAACAATGACATGATAGCGCAATCATTTTGATGGATGCCTAGAATCATTGTTAACTTTCAAATAAATAAGATATTACATAATAATTCGGTAGTAAACTTATGTCTGCAAATGGTGTATACGACCTTTAATGTTCGTTTAATGTTTATTTTATTGATAAAAAAAAAGGACGCGCGTGTATTGACGCTATAAATAATTTGTTTAATAAAATATGAAATAATGCCTAATAACATGTAGATATTTTTCTTTATAAGGAAAACAAAATCAATTACCACCTGTTTTAGTATCGGTACAAAACACCTGTCGGCAAAGAATACTTTTAAACATTTGTACTATTAGTTAAAAAAGTTAGTACCTGAAACCTGATTGGACAATAATGTACAACCTCGAGTTAGTCTGGCACTGGATGGCGCTATTGAAGTTTTACGCGATCGACGCGTCTTGATCGTTGCTTTGTTTATCGTCGAAAGAAGTTGGAGTAGTGTTACAACACTGAACCCTTCTGTTAAAAAAGGCAAGGTAAGATCAGTTTTATGCATTAACGGCTACACATTATATGAATATGAGTACTATGATCTGCACTAAATGCAATATTTATTTTGTCTCAGGTTTAATTTTTTTTTAAGATTTTGTTTCTCAGGAGGGTATTAAAGCTAGATATATCTTACTCGGCCCATGGCAGAATAAATATTCTCTAATTTTTTGAACCGATTATGATGCCACTCTAAACTTTGAACAAATTCGAGGGTAGAATCCACTGAAGATGCTACGTTAATCTTATCCAGTTTCCATGTGCAGTTTTACCGCCAAAAGTCTAGGAACTCCAGCACCACATTGAAAATAATATATTATGTGCAGCGACACATCAGAGCCACACCCCGCTTGCAAATTGACCTGTAATTTCCAAATCTATTTCCATGCCACCCTGGCACTTTAACTACTTCTAGATGAGGAATAGATTATTACGATTTGTAAATATGTTAACACTTTCTATGCATAGTTTTCCTGTGATTTATCTTCAAATCACGGGATCTAAATTAGTCTTTGGGCAAGACGTTGCTTCATCCACAACCACGAGGGGGCGCTGTCGCGACAAACCATTATCGCCCACGAACCGTTGTTTCCGACTGGTTCATGTTCGTGACGTGTGATCACTGACCTCAACACCTGGACGGATCATTGTCCATATGCTGCTGTGCTAACACTTGAAGTCGGCGCGAACTGGAAGTGCAACATGGCGTCACTGCTGTGAGCCAATGAAATGTCCAGTTGTAGAGGTCAGTGGATTTACCAACCAACTGAACTCTACACCTGGACATTTCATTGGCTCACAGCAGTGACGCCATGTTGCACTTCTCTGCATGTCGACTTCAAAATGAAACAATGGATGATCTGTCCATGTATAGAGGTCAGTGCGTGTGATATTGGTTTGTCGCAATATCGCCCTCTCGTGGCTGTGGACGTAGCCAGCTATTATTATACGGGTATACATTACGCGTTGCTGGACGGGGGATGTTCGTGAAAATGCCGCTCAGTTTTAAACCGATTATGATGCCACCCTAAACTTTTGACAAATTGGAGGATATAATCCACTGAAGATGCTACGTCAATCTCATCCAGTTTCCATGTCTAGTTTTCCCGTCAAAGGTCCAGGAACTCCAGCACCACATTAAAAATAACATATTATGCGCAGCGACACACTAGAGCCAACACACCCCGCTTGCGAATTGACCTGTAATTTCAAAATCCATTTCGATGCCACCCTGGGACCTTTACAGCTTCTAGATGGGAAATGGGTTAATACGATTTATAAATATCTTGAACTTTCTATGCATAGTTTTTCTGTAATTTATCGTCAAATCACGGGATAAACATGAGCGCAGTGTCACAATTACCGCATACAAACGCACACAGTTAGCCTATTACACACGGGTACATGCGTTACTGGACGATGTATGTTCGTAAGATTTATCTCTGCAGACCAGCCACAAACATAAAATCATATGATACCTCACGCAGCAAAACCGTTTCAGTATCTTCAAAAAAATTACTAAAAAGAGGAGAAATAGTTTTGGCTTGTGAAAACTCCCATAAACACCCTCCCCTTCCTATTATTAAAGAAAGAGTGCAGAAACACTGCAGCTGACTCTAGGATTGAAAAGACCAACCACAAAACAAATAAACTGATTATTCCTTAAAGTATGCCTGCATAAAACGGTTTCTCCTTGCTATTTCCTTGCAAAAACACATTATCTTTAACTAAAAAACCTAATAGTCTCACAGAAAAAAGAAAAAAAAGGAAAACCCACATAACCAAGCGTTACACGTCCTTTCCATGTAAGCAAGAATCGTTCAAATATTAAAAAACAAACGTGAGCCGCATGTATGATTACGCTACTTCTCAATAAACACATTGCAAAAACCCTTCAACTTTAACTAAAAAACCTAATACTATAGTCTCACAGAAAAAGAACAAAAAATCCACATAACCCAGCGTTACACGTCCTTCAATTTAATGTCCTTCCCATGTGAGCAAGAATCGTTTTAGTAATTAACAAAACACGTGAGCCGCATGTATGATTACGCTTCTTCCCAATAAACGCAATCTCGCAGAAAAAAAGTGTGGCCAGAAAAAAAACTTAAATTAAGAATTACACTCTGGGCAGTATACTACGCAACCACAGACCAAAAGGAGAACAATCCACATAACCCAGCGTTACACGTCCTTCAATTTAATGTCCTCACATGTGGCAATGTCACCTGCGGGTAAATACGGGTTTTTTTCTGGATGCTGAGCGCTAAGATGGTCCATCTTGCGTCCATCCACAGCCAAGAGGAGGATGAATTCCTCAACAAGTACGTGCATGTTAGAAGCGCCTCTGCAGCTTCGATGTTACTTCTATGGCTACGATGACATCAAACGGAAGAATCATTTCCAGTGGAGTGATGATTCTATAATGTTTTACGACAGTTGGCCAGCTGCCAGAGAAACCAAATATAGCTACAAGGAAACAAATCGAAGACTGTACTGTGTCGAATGTTGTTCCTATCAATTGAATGCCAGTATATCGAATGACAATTTGTATACCAAGAAATATCCTTTTCTCTCCAATCTCTAGATCTACAGTAGGTTTTGTTTTGTGAAGAAACACGTGCTAACATATCAGGTCAATCACACGAACAAAATAGTATAAGAATATGTTGTAATGTAATTTACATTATGATTTGATATGTTGTCTACTGCAAGAAGTAGACAACTAGCCAAAATCCCGAGAGGATGTTTCAGGATGAAACCAAGTATACCAACCAAGTAGATTAAATCACGCTATAGGTAATTTTGCGTGCGCGCATTTTGTGCTGATAACGAAAATTATTGCTCCTGTCATCACTCAAATCTACGTCTTTGGCTGTAAACGAAAACAAAACACAAAAAAACTGCACATTGTTGATCGATGACTATCAAACTGCGCTGGAGAGAGGCTACTGTCAACATTGTTCTTAACTGAGCGAAACGTTTGTTGTACTGTCAATTGCGTGGGATGTCATAATTAAATCTTTCAGGCCAAACGGAAATGTTCAGGCGAAGCTGCTTTTGTAAAGGTTTGATTGAGCTTGACTAATTGTAGGTAGAATATAGAGGTGGGCCATTGCAGTTGAGGCATACGAATATTTCAAAATATTGGGAACGGGTGTACGTGGTAGAGGCAACATTTATAATCACAGCGAAATCTAATTTATTGTCATTTACATTTCAATATTTTTCGTCTGATGACGTCGACGGTGTAGTAGCTGCTCTCTGCAGCACACCTCACTGCCCGCCACCCTGGCTTGCCTTCCAGGGGCACTGCTATCTGTGGGTGTACAAACCAATGTCCTGGATGGATGCTGAGACACACTGCCAGATGATGTCCTACCGGGGGAAGATGGCCCACCTTGCATCCATCCACAGCCAAGAGGAGGATGAATTCATCAGCAATTACATCAGGAGCGCCTATGGCTTCGATGCTATTCCTAGATACTGGATTGGCTACAGTGACATCGACGGGCAGAATCATTTCCAGTGGAGTGATGGCTCTGATGGATCTTACGAGGGCTGGAATCCAGGGGAACCATCACATAACCACAACGGGATAGACGAAGACTGTGTCGTACGCTAGCCCGATCGTCGCCACACATGGAATGACCGTTCGTGCGATGTGCAACACCCATTCATCTGTAAAGTCTAGAGCCTACGCTACTATTATTATTATTATTATTATCTTTATTTTACCAGGGAGACCCATTCACATAAACTTGTGGTCTTCCATGGGGCCCTGGGAAATACAATTAAAATAATAAAACAATAAATAAAACCTAAATAAAGTTTTAAATGTACTTTAAAGTAGAATGTACACAAAACATAAAATGGTAAAACAGTAAACACAAGAACAAAAATTAAACAATATAACACATAATTAAATAAAAGTACATGTAGAGTAAAATAAGTAAAATTCCTATAAGAAATACACACAAATATATACGAGAATCAGAATAAAACTAATTCAAAATTTAGGAAAATCTGGCCAAAAAATAAAGGTTACGAATTGGAATTGTTAAAATATTACAATAAAATAAACAGATACAACTGGGTGGGTTTAAACAATTAAAATGAAACAGCGAAAATTAAAATAATTAAGAGTCAGAAGTTAAAAGACTTGTCTTCAGAAGTGATTTAAAATGTGATAAAGATGGCGCCGAACGAATTTCAGTACTCAAGGTATTCCATATTCTGGTGCAATTAATTATTGGACTGTGTTTGTAGCACTCCGTTTTATACTTTGAGATAACCAAATTATTAGCTGTAGCTCCTCTTGTATTGTAATGGTGTGCATCTGAAAGTTGTGTTACGTTATTTGTTAAATACGACGGCGCAAGCCCATGAGTACATTTAAACATAAAAACTGTTTTTAGGTAAAAAAATCGTTCATGTAATGGCAACCATCCTAATTCTTTAAAAAGTTCACTCAATGGAGTGTCAAAACCCTTAGACAAGATTAAACGTGCTGCATACTTCTGTAACTTAATTAATTTATCATTGTGCATCTGATACCTATCTGACCAAATTTGTGAGCAGTAGTCGAAGTGTGGTAAAACAAAAGCGTTATACATTGTTTTTAGTACATGAAATGGAACACATGGTTTTGCGCGTCTCAAGATTGCAAGTTTTGTCTGTACCGTCTTGACAACACGATTAACATGGTCAGTCCATTTTAACTCTTCATCAATTATTACTCCAAGGCATTTAGTACTGTTGACCCGTTTAATTAAACACTGGTTAACTGTCACTGTAATTTCACTCGAGTACTTCAATTTTGCCTCTGTGCCTATGATCATAACACTCGTTTTATCAAAATTGAGCACGAGTCTATTATTCTCTAACCATCTGCTTATTTGGTCTATCGCAACGGATAATTTGTTTGCAACTTCATTCGCCGTCTTGCCGCTGACAGTAACAGTAGTGTCATCGGCAAACATGTCTACCATACCATCAGTAACTACAGGTGGCATGGAATTCACATATATAGAGAATAATAGCGGACCTAGAATTGAGCCTTGTGGCACTCCGCTAACAACCTTTAATCGATCAGAGAAAACTTTTTTAAAACAGACCCTTTGAGTCCGATTTGACAAGTAGCTTGAGAACCAGTTCAGTGTACGATTTGAGCAGTCAAGTGCTTTCAACTTAATGAGAAGAATATTATGGTCAATTGTATCAAATGCCTTCCTTAGGTCAATAAAAGCCACTCCATTAAGTTGACCTTTTTCAATATTCCTGCTCCATTGATTGACAAGTTTGGCTAAAATGGTTGATGTGGAGTGCAAAGGTCAAAGCCGGATTGATTAGCATGCATAAGTTCATTGTCGTTAATGTATTGTAACGAAACGCGTTGTCTGGGGTCGACACACACACAGGAAGGAAACTGACACAAGTATTCTGTGGTTTCGGTGATTCTAAGGTCGTTTTAATGCACTCCTTCTCTGGTCACAAACACTGACATGACGCTTACCGCTATCGCGCGGCCCTGGAACTGGTCTAAACCAGTTCGGCGTATGCGCTATCCAGAACGGGTTTCCCTGGCGTACCGTCAGGGGATTACACCATGGAATCGCTCTAGTGCCCTCTATCGGCCAACCGGCACAAACGTTACACAGCCCCCCACGAAGACCTTGTTTGCCCCCAAACAAGACGGTGGGCTCTGCCGCCGCACACCCGGAAGACCCGCACCGGAAAGCGCACAACGCCAACATTTATACAACAATTTACATTACAACAATTTACATTACAACAATTTACATTACAACAATTTTTGGGGTAAGCCCCTTGCCCCGGCACACCCCTGGCCCCGGCACACCCCTGGCCCCGGCACACCCCTGGCCCCGGCACACCCCTGGCCCCGGCACACCCCTGGCCCCGGCACACCCCTGGCCCCGGCACACCCCTGGCCCCGGCACACCCCTGGCCCCGGCACACCCCTGGCCCCGGCACACCCCTGGCCCCGGCACACCCCTGGCCCCGGCACACCCCTGGCCCCGGCACACCCCTGGCCCCGGCACACCCCTGGCCCCGGCACACCCCTGGCCCCGGCACACCCCTGGCCCCGGCACACCCCTCTAATGTTAAGACTTGACTGCGACTGTGACTGCGACTGGCTCCTCTGACTGCGACTGGTGCCTTCGACTGCGGCTGGCTCTTGCGACTGCGACTGTGGTTCCTGCGACTGCGACTGCGGCTGGCTCCCGCGACAGCGACTGGCTCCTGCGACTGCGCCTGGCTCCTGTATCTGGTGCCTGCGACTGCGACTGGCTCTTGCGACTGCGACTGTGGTTCCTCCGACTGCGACTGCGCCTGGCTCCTGCGACTGCGACTTGCTCCTGTGACTGCGACTGGCTCCTGTGGCCGCGACTGTGACTGCCTCTTGCGACTACGACTGGCTCAGAGAGCGTGGGCGTCCCGGCGAGGCCCCGCCCCCGCTGCGCCGACGGACCCGGCTCGGAATCGTTCCGAGTGGAACAAAACGTCTGCCGCGCCGCCGTTCACAGCATGGGCCGGGCCCCCCCCCCCCCCCCGGACTCGGTTTAATTCCTGCAGAAGATCCAGAGAATGTCTAGACGAGGCCCCGCCCCCCACTGCATCCACGGGCACAGCTCGGAATCGCCCCGTGTGGAGCAAGACGTCTGCTGCGCCACCGTCTACAGCATGGGGCGCCCCCCCCCCCCCCCCCGACACAAACCTGGTAGCGGACCCGGACAAATATGGGAAAGGGCGCCCTCTCTCCAAATCGGAGTGGACGCACTGAAGCCCCCAGCCATAGGCGCATGTCCCGAAATTCCCCGCCATCCTTCTCTAACTCCTCCCCCAGGAAACATCCAGACTCCCAGGTCCCCATAACCTCCCTAGAGAAGGCCTCTAACTCCGCCAGCGTGATGTACGGAATGCACCGGCTCCTGGGCCCCGCTCCCTGGGCCCGCACTCCAGCTCGCCTCCCCGCCGCAGGGCGAGTCGGCCGCCACACCATCATGGTTTCGTGAAAACATGAAACAACTTCACCTGGTTTCCTTAGTCCTCCTGCATGCCAACCGCTGCCACCAATGTAACGAAACGCGTTGTCTGGGGTCGACACACACACAGGAAGGAAACTGACACAAGTATTCTGTGGTTTCGGTGATTCTAAGGTCGTTTTAATGCACTCCTTCTCTGGTCACAAACACTGACATGACGCTTACCGCTATCGCGCGGCCCTGGAACTGGTCTAAAACAGTTCGGCGTATGCGCTATCCAGAACGGGTTTCCCTGGCGTACCGTCAGGGGATTACACCATGGAATCGCTCTAGTGCCCTCTATCGGCCAACCGGCACAAACGTTACAGTATGCATATAGCTGATCATAGACAGATTTCTCCAAAATTTTACTGATAACTGGAAGGATAGAGATCGGTCGATAATTGCCTACGTCAGACTTTTCCCCAGCTTTGTATACCGGTATGACCTTTGCACTTTTCATAATTTGAGGTACCAGGCCGCATTGAAGAGACCGGTTAACCAGTTTAGTTAATGACTCGAGAACAGCAGGCAGAGCAATTTTTAGCAGGCGACAACTGACATCGTCGTCCCCAGTAGCTTTATTTACACTCATTTTATTTATAATCTCAACAATATAATTTTCTGAGACAAATTGAATATCAAAGCCATTTTGAATGCTATCATTCTTGTTTGATGTACTGATATTGTTTTGCTCTGGTAGCTTCTCGGTCACTTTCTTTGCGCAGGTAATAAAATATTCATTAAAAACATTAGCAATATCGTTTGGCTTGTCACATTGTTTACCTTCGTGGTGAACTGTGTTTGGCAAAGTAGTTTTTTTTTTGTATATTACCTCATTAATACAGTTCCATATTTTTTACCGTTTCCTCTGTTATCAGAAAGAATACCACGATAATAATCAGACTTCTCTTTTTGTATTGAGTGAGTGACTCTGTTTCTCAGTGAGCGATATGCACTCCATAATTCCGTATTATTTGATTTAACAGCAGCTTTGTGTATTTTATCTCGCTCTTTCATTAAATCCACGATATCACGTGGTATCCCTGGACAGGCATTCTTCCGAATTTTGCTTAAGAGGAATATGAGAATCGACAACACTCATGAGCATGTCAACCCACTTTTGACAAGCCAAATCAATGTCATCAATGGTATCAAGAATGTCCCAATGTGGACAAGATAAATCATGGATAAAATTATGTGCGTCAAGTTTATGAAGCGGCCTGTATGATACATAATTATGACCATGCTGGGCTTGATGTTGACGCTTAGTATTCCTGATAGTATAGATAAGGAAATGATCACTGACACCCGTGCAAAAAACCCCACTGTCATTATACACATCTGGATTGTTGACAAAGATTAAATCGATTATAGTTTTGCTTCGACTGGTTACCCTGGTTGGATACTGGATTAACTGTGTAAGCCCGTACATCTCTGTATAAAACTTCACATTTTCTGTATTAAAATCACCCAGTAAAATAATTTCCTTATTGTCCATTACTGCTACAGATAAAACGTTGTCAAGTTTTTCAAAGAAAAGACTACTAGAACTAGGTGGTCTATAAACAGATCCAACTAATATCGGTGCACATTTGCCATACTTTATTTCGAGCCAAATATTTTCTAGATGCTCGCACTCGATATCAGATCTTCTCGTAAAAGTGATCTGATTAGAAATGTAAACTGCAACGCCACCACCGTGTCTAGTTCTATCTTTTCTTACAATGGTATATCCATCAATCAATATTTCATCATCTGATATTGTTGAATCACACAGTGTTTCATTTAAACAAATTACATCAAATGGCTTTAGTTTAAATAAATGTCTAAGTTCATCTATTTTACTAACCGCACTGTGGATATTAAGATGGGCAAACTTTATTCCTTTACCTTTAAGTTTATGAATAGATCCGTTGTCTAAGTCACGGCAATTTGTGGTGTGACACGAGTCGGGTGATTGTGTCCGAGACCCAGTGAGTGGCTCCTGGACTGGTTCGTTCTCTGCTGGTACTTGAACCATTCGGTCGCTTGTGATGGCAGTGGTTGACGTAGTCTTTGGAAGTGAAAGCGATTGTTCTGTGTTGACTGCGTTGCAGCTGGGGCGATTGGCGTTCTCATCCTTGTTTTCCACGCTCGTTCCGGAAAATCCGTGCCTCGGTTAGCACGAACAGCTTCCGCATACGTTGTGCCAGGGGCAACTCTGGGTACCTTGCGGTAGTCTTGCTTGTCCAAGACTGTTGACTTTCCTGATTCTGAGTACAAGTAACGAAGAAAGTTCGTAGCTAATGCGGCCTGACCAAATCTATTGAGGTGAACACCATCGGGGCATAAGTGACAATAGGTAACGTTAGCATTATCAATGAAGCCCCACCCCCGCTGGTGAGCAGCATCCTTCACGTATCTGTTTCTGAGGCAGTCTCACCGTACCGGTGAATGACGCCAGATAGAGCAACCCGCTGGTGAGTCGGTACTTCAGGGGAAGACTGGATTGACTCTACCAGCGAGATCATTTTGTCCCGGATGTCCTCAGCGCTGTCGTTGACGTTGTTGGTGCCGATGTGCAGGATTATCTCAGATGGTTTGTGTTGTTTAATGTCAGCAATGGCCCGCGGGTAAATGTCATCAACCCTGGCACCTGGTTTGGATGAGCATTTAACCTGCTTGGAACGCGACAGCTTGTGACCTTTAATATGCTTGATCATGGAGTCACCGATCACTAAAACGTCAGTCCGGGGTTACTGTTGTGGCGTTTGCGGTGCTTTTCTTGGTATTGGCTAAGTTGCTGCTGGAAAGTTGGATACTTGGGCTGATGCTGTGAGTGCTGGGTTTTCTCACTAGAGACTTGGGTAGATTGCATAACGTCGTAGTATGTGTCAATAAGCCGTTCCATTTCTCGAACGGGATCATCATTCGTGTCAGCTTCACTGCATTCAGACAATACTGAAAAGCGGTTTGAGATCGGCACTGGTTCAGAACAATGACTGTGCTGCGAAGATGCGCTCGGGCCTGCATTGACACTATTGTTCTCTTCGTTGCTACTTATCAGCATATCAATAGTTACTTGAAGGCTGCGGCGTTCATCCTTTAGTTCTTGTAGTTGTTCTTTCTCAGAATTTTCTAACACATTTAGTTTATCAGAAAGTGCTGAAATTTGACTTGAGAATTTTGAATCTAGCACTTTTATATCTTGTTGGAGCTGATTAACTGCAGATAAAATCTTTTCCAACATGGTGTGTTTAGTATCATGTGTAGGTACCAGTTCATGGGTGCTTGCTTTGGGACGGTTTGCAGGTGACATGGCATCGGCGTTTGAAGCAACAGTTTTTATAGTTGATTTAACCTTGACATTATTACCGCTGTTGCTCAGGCAAGATTTAGGAAAGCTTGATCGGTGGTCAAACACGAAAAGACATAGACCTCGTATATCATCAGCTGCTATCTCAGCAGATCTGCGTGCCTTTAACGTACCTGTAATAGCTCCTTCGCCATCTTGGATCTGGTCACTGTGAACACATTTTTCTTTGGCTGATTCAAACACTGTTTTCCTTGCTTGTAGTAGATCCTCCAGACAGAAATCACTGATTAGCAATGGCTTTATTAGTTCAGTTGGTGATTGCTTGAGTTTTAGTAGCACTTTCTGTAATTTCACCTCAATCTTTGACATAAAACTCGGAGCGTCGTCACACACACGTCCGTTCGCCATGGTCACTGTTGGTATTGCTACTGATGATGTTGGACACCTGTCCATAATATTTGAAGTTACTGAACTATATGTTGACTTTTGCACGACAATAAAGGGACAGAATTAACCGGGTTTTGCAGCCAGGGGAACGACAATGATTGCAACGAGGGACAGATAAAGACTGTACATGTACACAGTGACGCTAAAGTCTAAAATATTATCTTAAAATGCTATTATCTTTTTATTTTTTTTAAGTTTCTTTTAAAATTATATTTAAAAAGAAAAGACAAAAAAGGCAGTCTCAAAAAAGGAAGCGGGCGGTGACGCTAAACATGTTTTTTGTTTTATTTGGCCTTTTGCATCATGCTTGTATTTCCCCCTTTATCAACAAAAACCCCGACTAGTCTATACAACAAGGTTGCACGAGCGTCAATGCGAGCAGATTTGGTGATTATACAAAACAATAACAAAACGAGACTCGCTTTTTAAACTTTTCCCAGCCGTTTAACCGTCGGCTCAAGCCATTCTGCATATAAATGAATTCGATGCAGCTTGGTTAATGTGATTTCCTGTAACATCGGGTGTACACTGTAAAATTTAAGTTACAATATTTCATTGCACAAGACAATACAATAATATAATTGGAAATGGTCGACAATACATTATTTCTTGCCGGCAGTTATGTGCACAGCTATGCAGAGGTTTAAAACCTCTTCCAAAGAGTCAGAGATGGACCGTTTGTCCCCGACTTAAGTGTTTATTGGAAGCGGTGTGAAACTGTAAATAAATACTACAGAACGCTTGTATAGTTTTAATAATAAAGTACAGAACGTTAATGGACTAAACCCCATGTCTAATTTGTATACAACCGTAATTAATGGACGACCAATCGATATGAAGACGATTTACTTATTTTAAAATATAACAACAGAGACTAATATTAAAAGTTAACATCCGAAGGACTAAGACAAGTCTACCCCAATAAGAATGATGAAACAGAGAACAATACCCTCCAAATGATAAGTGAAATTACAATAAAGATTTCACACAGGCAGATGTAGACGAATGTTCCCCATAAATTGACATGTCATGTAGTGAGCGAGATAACTTGGGTAAACCATGCCTTTAGGTACACACAAAACCCATTCGCAATGCTTACATGTACATGTATGTTCCAATGCCGTACATGAACGATGTCCATCCCCATCTCCATTGGTTAAGTCGGCAAAATATCCCCTTGGATACACCAACGCTAACTTGCGCGCTGCGTGTGGAAATAGACTAGATTCAAGAAATATGTACTATTACAAATTGCTGACATGTCCCTTAAATTAAGCTTAAATTCAGCAACTGAGCAGAGCGAGTTCCAGTTCTTAACAGTTGAGACCAAGAAGGAATCTTCGCAGGCCCTGGCTTCGTGACTGACTTGAATGAATTTCTGGTTGTTTCCCCTTGTATCTCTGGTACTAGGCTAAACATAGTTGTGTAGTGGAATGTCGACCAACCCATTTTTCCTTTTATACAGCGTAATTTTCTTCTGTTTTGCAATGTGTCCCATCCCAGATCTTCCAAAAGTTTAGTAACAATTATTCCCGTATTTGAAGAAAAGAAAAAAAAAGAGGTCAGTTTTTTTTCAACGATGATCGGCTGACCATTGTTGGAAATAAACACAAAAAACTAATCCTTTCATGAAAGTGACAGCTTACCAGGTGCTGTGATTTCACAGGATGCGTCAGGCTATTATTCACTTTATAAAGTCAAGTAAGGTATTTTGTAATAATTCAGTGGTATCGTTTTTTGTTTGGTTGTCGGTGCTGTTTCAAAAATTTCGATATTTATTTGCGAACGAATTTTGAAGGAAGATCATGTAGTGTATACAAATAAATTAGATTTGTTTTGGCAGCGGCGCCTTTACACACTGTTAAAAAGTTGTGTATACACGATTTTCAGGGGTGAAGGGGGAGGGGAGGGGGCCACTGTTCCAAGCAGCTAAGTGAAGGCAAGTTGCGGCGCCTACGCCAAAGTCGTACCCGCCCGCCGTGTTCGAGGGGTGAGGGTGCATTTTCCTGTAATCTATACAGCATATTTTTCTGCAAAGGTTCGATGGAGCTTAAATTATATGACCTTATTAAACAGGAAGGTGGTCTGCCTTGCGTCTGTCCACAGCCAAGATGAAGATGAATTCATCAAAGATAATTTGAATAGGTTTGGTGCAGCTTGCCAAATGTGATTTCATGTATCAGCGGGTGTTCACTGTGCAATCTAATTTACAATATTCCTTTGCTTGCACTGACAAGACCACACAATAATTGTAAAGGTTCGGTGAGCTTGACTAATGTTATGTAGAATATAACCAGAAAGAATACTGAACGGCAGCGAACTGGATACTGGATAAATCGGTCAATGACGCGCTCCAATTTGCTCTTGAATATTTACGAGGTGTAGTAAATAGTTACATGTATATCGACTTGTACCTAGACGTAGACAAGGTATCAGAATATGCGTTTCATTGATTCGTTATAGCACACGGTACGTATAAAGCTGAGATCGACTTTATTTTAAACGACACCGCCACCCGTAGCAGTTGACATTCAGCCGGCGTCATTCTACACTGCGACAACTTGACTAACCACCTCCGAATTTAATACTCTGTTTTTTTACAATCTCACTGAAGTAAATGAGACTTGAAGACCTTTTTGTTTATCAAAACCGGCGAAATCGTCAGAATCAGAGGCTAAGCGGCACGATGAAGTTGACCATTTCTTTCTTGGCATCCACATGTTTCTTCATGCTCTTCAGTTCACTGGCTCGCTGTTGGTCACAGGAACCCCGCACAGGATGCGACTCCGTCTCCGCTAAAGGCCGCTGCCCCCCGCCATGGCTTGCCTTCAAGGGGCACTGCTACCTGTGGGTGGGCACGCCAATGCCCTGGGTTGGTGCTGAGAGCCACTGCCAGAATATAACCTACCGGGGGAAGATGGCCCACCTTGCGTCCATCCACAGTCAAGAGGAGGATGAATTCATCGGCGAGTACTTCTTGGTATCTCAAAACAACCCTCCTCTCGAGTACTGGCTCGGTTTTAACGACCGTGGAACCCAGAACGAATTTAAGTGGACGGACGGGTCTAGTTCGTCGTACACAACTTGGCAGTGGGGTGAACCTAACAATGTTGGCTTCCAAGAAGACTGCGCCGCAAGGAAAAAGTACATTATTGGCAACCAGTGGAACGACTTACTCTGCCACATCCAGCTTCCATTTATCTGCAAAATGTAGTAGACGACTACAGAAGCCGATCCTGGGTTTGAAAAGAGCGCAATTTTGACACTATACTTGTGAAAATGTCTCATCACCGTAGAAGTTCATATTTACATATCCACCAAGTTTATGACGTTGTAACCTAACGGCGAGTCATCTATGACACAAGTCGATGTTCCAGTGCCGAAATGACAGTTCCCATCGTCATTAAACCTTGTCAATGCAACGATTCTTCGCTCGCCGCTTTGCTATGCTAAAACTGGTACAGTAGAGCCATTTCCAAAAACTATCTGCATATTCTTGAAGCTCCAGTCGCAGTCTGCATGAACAAAAAAACAATTGGAATGCATGTTTGTGATTGAACTCCATCGAGTACTCTACACAATGAACCCTAGATGATACCTTTTACACATCGACTCATTCTCAATAGGTTTTGTTGCGGCAAGAATTACTTTCAAGCATAAATCGAAACTCGGGTAATTGTTAATTGACGACTTCGATAAATTACCCT
Organism: Crossaster papposus; assembly: GCA_037893245.1. Classification (NCBI taxonomy): domain Eukaryota; kingdom Metazoa; phylum Echinodermata; class Asteroidea; order Velatida; family Solasteridae; genus Crossaster; species Crossaster papposus. The sequence continues at coordinate 499,788 of JBAIAA010000133.1, read as the reverse complement.
CGTGACAAACAAAATAAGTCTAACAATGTTGTAGGTAACAACGTTCTGCATTACCCAAGTCCGCAACAATCAAATATAAATTCACCGATTTCTTTGACCACTCTAAAATGTATGTACATTTACCTAGTCATTTTTTTCCTTGTAGTTAATTTGTGTATTATAAGATTAAAAGTTGTATCCCCATTGAGTGATCCCCACAATGTCGCTTCTCAGGTTGTATCGTAAAATCGGGCGCGATTCCTGGCCACACGGCATTCCGGTGTTTATGATTTCTGACTAGCGCCCTCGAACAAAGATACTGACAATTTGGAAGACCGCCAAATAGGACAAGATAGCTCAGTTGGTAGAGCGCCGGTCGGGTATTCCGGAGGTCGCAGGTTCTAGTCCCGCCTTACCGGTGTTTTTGTTCATTTTGAAGTGTAAATATATAGACATTGACAGACTTGACCTCCCTTGTAACAATTTTGGATCCGCCCCTGCGATGTTTGAGGCGTTGAGCACAGGTAGCTTCTGATCAGCGCATTGGACAAAGTTACATTCTAATAAGGAAAACGCGAACATTAGGCTGGATTTAGGACTAGAACGACAATCCGGAGGTCCCTGGTCCAAGCCCTGCATCAAGTCAATGCCTTTTTTTTCAATTTTTTAAATGAGTTTAGCATTCACTGCACCTAGTCAGTTTTCCATTTTGATTTAATAATTTTGAAATACTAATTTAAAAAGTAGTATTGGATAACATTTGAAATATATGTAGAGGGCAATTCCACGGTAACGTTTGTTACATTTTTAGGCATTTTGGAACATGCACAATTAATAAGTCTCGCGACTTAATACATTGGGTTCAACTGTCCGACTTTCCTGCATTTGAAAAAAAACTGCCGTTAGGCATAGCCTTTTTTAACATTGTAAATAAAAACTGCAAAATGTGTTTTTTATTGTATTTTTTTGAGTGGCAAATTTTTTTTATTTTGTAACTTCAGTTACAATTTTTTTTTAATGTGCTTTCAAACGTTTCTTATGCATGCACCGATACAATTATGGCCGGATAATGAATACCTTTTTATTTGCTGGTAACCAAACTAATTATAGTTTTTTTTCAGGCTATTTATTCAAATTGACCAATTCTTACATTCATTTTCGTTCGAGAAGAATTTCGCAAGCTTTTACCGAAGCAATTTTGTCATTAATTTGTATCAATCATTGTCAACGTTTAGTCACCCTTTTTAAACACCGGATCGAGAATACTCGTCAATACAGTTTAAATTCGTCTCAGCTTTTGTCAAAAAGCAGCATTCAGAGATCGAATTAGTCTTTATGTCAATCAATTTCACACTTTATGTTAAATAAACTTGTCTGCTGTTTGCTTGAGTCAAGCACACATCAGACTAATGTATTTAACATAAGGTCGAAATTGATTGAAGTAAAGACGAATGCTGCTTTTCGGCAACAGCTAAGACGAATTTGAACTGTAATGACGAATATTCCTAAGACAATGTTGAAATAGAGTAAAAGAACGTTAACATTGAATGATAAATTACTAAGTTAAATCTTAGAGTATTCAAATGAAAAATATTTTAAAATAGCCGTAAAAACTTATATTTATCAATAGGGCAAACAATGAAATGTCATTTCGATTTTAACTTACGTTAGTTTGTAATTTTCCCGCACATTTAATTATTTGGTACAAGTTTGCACATTCAATAAAATAACTCTTTATAGACACAGAAAGTGAATCTTATAATACTTGAATTGTGTATGTTAAAATAAAATGCCAACATGACGACATTCAATGAGTTAATTTAGTCAATAACATGAATTTGGAAGTCATCTTTTTGTTGAATTTAATTATATTTTATAATAATGAGTTAAACATCGTGATCGATACAAAATTGCCTTTTATGTTTTATTTTTAATAATTCGTTAAAAACTAATTCTGCAGAGTGAACAATTTCGGACCTTCTTTTGCTGCATGTGTTTTAGATTTGACGAGTTCGTGGCTGAGTTCAAGGCCGAGATCATTTTCCCACCGTAATTGTATCAAGTCTGCCCTCAGATTAAAGCGCAAATTGTTGATCCTAGGCTATATTTACACAATCTCACCCTTTTTATTTACCAAACGGCCTTCTTTTTCAAAAAAAAAGATTATGGGGCACATTTCATGCTAATGAGCTTGCGTAGAAAGTCTCTCTTCAATTAGGGTAGTGCACCGTACATAATTATAGCCTTGCGTACACTCTCAATTTCAAGCTGCATCAAAAATCGGACACGGCCTGATGACTGATGACAATCGTTCTTGCACAAAATCGATCTTATAAAGTCAGACAAACTTTTTTTTCTTCTTTATTCATTTCGTCCATTTTTTTCACTGATGTATATAGGGCAGCTTAATTGCTGGCATTATTATAGACCTTGGCAATTTTGCACGACTCGGTAAAACGGTAATTGAATAAACGAGGCGCCGTCTCTTGTCACGTTTTTCCCAAGCATTAAATCCACTCCTTTAAGGGAGCTTCATATGTAAAGGTTCAATTAAGCTTAGATAGTAGGCAAATGGTAACAATAACAAGTACATTTGTACACACTTCATATGCGATATTTGGCATTTGGGAAAACCGGAACAGCGCAGGAAGGACGTACATGTACATGTATACGTTTACCAACATTTCATCCTTTTAATGAAATTGCATTTCTGACCAGCCTGTGGTGTCCCAGCTCAAAGAACGGCTCTTACGGACTGCTTATTGGTCAATAATTGATTCGGAATACAGTAGGATCGAAATGACGTTTAATAACGGTTTTCTGCTTCTGGTATTGGCATCTATCGCACGCAGTTTGTGGCCCGATTCGGGTGTAGCTGCTCTCTGCAGCACACATCATGATCATCACTGCCCGCCACCCTGGCTTGCCTTCCAGGGGCACTGCTATCTGTGGGTGAACAAACCAATGTCCTGGATGGATGCTGAGAGCCACTGCCAGATGCTGCCCTACCGCGGGAAGATGGCCCACCTTGCGTCCATCCACAGCCAAGAGGAGGATGAATTCATCAGCGATTACATCAGGAGCGCCTATGGCTTCGATGCTATTCCTCATTACTGGATTGGCTACAGTGACATCGAGTGGCAGCACCATTTTCAGTGGAGTGATGGCTCCGATGGATCTTACGAGGGCTGGTATCCCGTAGAACCAACAAGTTACGATCCGAGCGGGAAAACCGAAGACTGTGTCGAACGCCGGCCCAGTTATCGCCACGAATGGAATGACCGTACGTGCGATGCGCAAATCCCATTCATCTGTAAAGTCTAGAGCCTATACGCTACTGATGACATGGGAGACCTGTCGATAATATTTGAGGCTACTGAACTAAGTTGACTTTTGCACGATAGTACAAGAACAGAAACGACCGGGTTTGGCAGCCTGGGGAACAACATTGTTTGCAACGACGGACAGAGAAAGACTTTGTCGAACGCCGGTCTAGTTTTCGCTACGAATGAAGTGACAATTATTCTGTGCGATAAATGCAAATGATTCTTGGATGCAGCATGCAAGTACTATTAATATCACAAATACTCTAATTAATTAGGTTTCTGAAATTAAACTTGGAATTAAGTATACTCAGAATCTACGTCTGTGCAACAAATGAAACATGGCATGGAGGTATTTTGACTGGAAACACCAATGTATAAACTATGGATCATAATAACTTAGACTCGGTAATTCGGGTTGATGTAGTGAACTAAAAGGGATGCTTAAAGGTAGGATACACCATTGGTAATTGCTTGAATTATTAAGAATGGGTGGATTTGGGGGATTTATTTTATATAATAGTAAGTATATCGTTTATCTAACCTGTCTGAAGTTTTACGATCATGGATGCCGAGGAAAAAAAGTAAGAAAGACCGCGTTTTAAATAACATTCAATCTGTCGGAACAATTAAAAAATAATCTAGCGCAATCATTTTGCTGGATGCCTATAATTATTATTTACTTTCAAATAAGTAAGCTATTTCTTTATAATTTGGCAGTAAAATGTTTCGATATTTGCAAATGGTGTATCCTATGATTAGGCGTTTGCTTTAGTTCCAATATAACAAAGTAATATTCTGTTGTATCGGGGAAATGCACTTTTTTTGTCATTCGTGTAAAAGTTAAATATTGTATTGAAAAAATTATTATGAACTCATTGAGGGCCTCAATTGTTGTTATTGTATTTGATCTTTCTTAATAAATTAATTGCATTTCTGCAGTAAAACGAGAAACACACAAATCAGAAGAAGAACCGGAGCAAAACAAATCTACAAGGCACATGAATAGCTTAGAAGTTAAAGGCACTTGCACATAAAGAACTATAGCTGTTTTATGAACTATAATAAAACTAAATCTTCGCATGATGACATGTAGATGTGTCTCTGATTTCAAAGCATTAGAAACCACAAAATATGAACGAAAATTAACTCCATCTAAGTATATAAAATAGGAGAGAACATAGGGCATAGAATCACTTGGCCATCGGAAAGACTCAGTTCTCCTCAGCCGGGAGAAAGTTTGGTTAAATCGTCTTTGGACTATTCAACCACATGGGCTCAACATCCAACTAGAAAATGATTAACTTATTTGTTCTTCTCCCATTGTCATCTGTTTCAGATTAATCCCTTGCTAGGATTGTTGTTTTTGTTTTTGTTTCTGGTTTCTGTTGTCCAATTTTCTTTTGCACCCCTTTCTTGTATAGTACTGTTTTTAGTTTTGTGTCCTTTGATCTTCACCCTGGTCCCTTCCTTGTGGTTTCTCACCTATTTTGTTCTCCAACCAGGTTTTCACCCCTTTACCCAATTGGCCTGTCTTTGATCCTATACCCACTCTGACATCTTTCATTCCTTGACCTAATCCTCCTTTTGTTGGTTCTTCCACCTCGCTTCTGTTATCCCTCTTTTTGTGTTTCTCCTCCTAGTCATGTTATGCTTGTATGATGTCTCCCTTTATAGGTTTATTTTAAGCCGCTTAAAAAGAACCTGACTAGTCTCTAGAATGTGCTCGTTGCCGGAGTCTTTAATATGCGAGCAGATACGGTGATTATACAAAACAATAACGAAACGAGACTCGCTTTTGTTACTTTTTCTCAGCCGTCTCCAGCGATTCTGCATAAGAATAGGTTCGATGCAGCTTGGCAAATGTGATTTTTTGTAACAATGGGTGTTCGTTGTAAAAAAAATAATTTACAATATTCTATTGCTTGCATTGACAAGACCATACAATAATATAATCGGAACTGGTCGATAATACAATATCTCTTGCTGGCTGTTAAATAACTGTTAATTGGGTGAGTGGTTGAGCTCTCACTGAGCAAACCATTTGTGGCGCTGCCATTTTCCGATGATGAAGCTGCTCTTGTAAAGATTGAATTAACTGATGTTTTATGTAGAATATAGAGGTGGGCAATTGCTGTTGAGGCATACGAGCATTTCACAATATTTGGAACGGGTGTACGTGGTAGAGGCAACATTTATGATCACCGCTAATTCTAATTTAGTGTCATTTAAATGTTAATCAACATTAGTGTCTGGTGTTGCTGAACGACCCCATAATACTGGCGAAGTAAGTCACCAGAAGACAGCAAAAACAATGAACTTAATCGGCCTCATGCTACTGATATTGACTTCTGTTCTTTTTCGTCTGACGACGTCGACGGTGTAATAGCTCTCTGCAGCACACCTCACTGCCCGCCACCCTGGCTTGCCTTCCAGGGGCACTGCTATCTGTGGGTGAACACACCAATGTCCTGGATGGATGCCGAAAACCACTGCCAGATGCTGCCCTACCGGGGGAAGATGGTCCACCTTGCGTCCATCCACAGCCAAGAGGAGGATGAGTTCATAAAAGAATATGGCGTCAGCATCGCCCCTACCTCTCATTTCTGGATTGGCTACAGTGACATCGAACGAGATAATCATTTCCAGTGGAGTGATGGCTCTGATGGATCTTACGAGGGCTGGAATCCAGGGGAACCATCACATAGCTACCTCGGAATAGACGAAGACTGTTTCAATCGCTGGCCCACTCGTCGTCATGAATGGAATGACCGTCCGTGCGATGGGCAAATCCCATTCATCTGTAAAGTCTAGAGCCTACGCTACTGATGATGTGGGACACCTGCCCATAATATTTGAGGCTACTGAACTATACTGAAAAGCAAAAGATACTTACCACCTGTTAAACGTTTAAATAGCACCAATAACATTGCGTGTAGTAATGTGTGAACTTATTTGTGGACAATAGTGTCCTCACTGTCAGACCAAACGGTGTCTAATGGTCACTTGAACCTTAAATGGTCGCTTCATGGCACAGCTGTTGAACAACTGTTTTGACAGTCAGTGATTAGCCAAAGGGTATGGGATGATTGTAATGAGCTGCTCGGAATGTCTTGATGTTGGTTTTAAAAAGGCCAGTGCAAAATGGACATTTCATGCAACATGCCACGATTGACAAGGGATCAACGGCAGCGTGCCCTTGGCATGCTTCAAGGCGGACTGAGCTACCATGAGGAGGCACGTCATCTTGGCTGTTCACACCAGACGATATCGGCCCTGGTGGGCACAGAAACCCTCCACAACTCTGCAGATGACAGACCTCGTTCAAGGAGGTCAAGAGTCACCACTGCAAGGCAGGACAGGCAGATGGTCCTAAGTCACCTGCGGAATCGATTCCGTCCAGCAACCCGGACTGCAGCAGAAACTCCGGGGCGTTCAAATCCACAGATCTCTAATGATACCACCCGAAGACGACTGCATGACTATGGTCTTATTGCCAGAAGGCCATACAGAGGCCCCGTGTTGACGGCAGTTTATCGCCGCAACCGACAGAGATGCGAGCAGCATCAGCGGTGGACCTTGGTGGACCTTGGCACATTGGATCATCCTGATGGGCGTGAGCGTGTCTGGAGAAGAACTGGCGAACGATATACCGATTGTTGCGTGCGGCAAACCGACATGTGGGGTGGCCCAAGTGTGATGGTGTGGGCCGCCATATCAGCCCGGTAGCCCTGTAACGGACGCCACTGGTGGTTGTGGATGGGAATCTTAACGCCCAGCGGTATGTGGATAACATCCTGTGACCTCACCTGTTGCCATTCCTGCTAGACCACACAGAACTGAGAACCTTTCAGCATGACAACGCTCGTCCCCATGCTGCTCGCTTTACCACTGCATTTCTCCCAGGCGAGAACATCAACACCATGCAGTGGCCTTCGCTCTCCCCGACCTGAATCCCATAGAGCACCTATGGGTTGAGCTTAGAAGACGCGTTAATGGCAGGGCCAGGACACAGGCAGAGCTGCTTCAAAAAATTGAGGACTGAGGGGGACGAATCCAGCAGCAATCCATTCAAAGAATGGTAGGCAGTATGCGCCGACGATGCACTGCCTGTATCCAAATCAATGGTGACCACACACGCTATTGAAAGGGAACTGACATTGCACCCTCTTCTCTTTGCTGTAGAACAAACTGATGAGATGGTGTATCTTGGTCAAAAAACTTGACATGCCATCAATAAAATGCTAATGTTTCAATTAGCAATTGTTGGTTTGATTTATTTTCAACTGTAACAATTTCATGACATTTTAAACAAGTGGTAAGTTTCTTTTGCGTTTCAGTATATGTTGACTTTTGCACGATGGCACAAGGACAGAAACAACAGGGTGTTGGCAGCCATGTAAACAACAATTATTGCAACGAAGGACAGACAAAGACTGTGTCGAACGCCGGTCTAGTTTTCGCTACGAATGAAGTGACAAATATTTTGTCTTTGATGCAGCATGCAAGGTATTAATATCACAAATACTCTGATTAATTAAGTTGTTGAATTTAAACTTGAAATTGCGTGTACTCAGAATCTACGTCTGTGTAGCAAATTCAACATGGCATGGAGGCATTTTGACTGGAAACACCAATGTATAAATAATAACTTAGACTCGGTGATTCGGGTTGATGTAGTGAACTCAAAGGGATGCTTAAAGGTAGGATACACCATTGGTAATTGCTTGAATTATTAAGAGTGGGTGGATTTGGAAGGGTTATTTTATATAATAGTAAATATATCGTTTAACTGACCTGTCCGAAGTATTGCAATCATGGATGCCGAGAAACAAAGCTAGAAAACGGCGTTCTTCCTTTAAAAAAAAAAAATTCAATTTGTCGGAACAATTAAAGAATATCTAGCGCAATCATTTTCCTGGATGCCTAGAATTATTATTTACTTTCAAATAAGTAAGCTATTTCTTAATAATTTGGTAGTAAAATGTTCGCAAATGGTGTATCCTACCTTTAGGCGTCTGCTTAGTAGTTCTGAACACAATATAACAAGGTAATACTCTGTTGTATTTGGGAAATGCACATTTTTGTCATTCGTGTGAAATGTAAATATTTGATTGAAAAATATGAACTCATTGAGGGCCTCAATTTCGTTATTGTATCTGATCTTTCTTCATAAATTCATTGTAGTTCTGCAGTGAAACGAGAAACACACAAGTCAGAAGAAGAAAAATTTACCGAAGCACAAAAAACTACAAGGCACATAAATAGCTTAGAAATGAAAGGCACTTGCACATAAAAGACTGTACCTGTTTTGTGAAGTAGTTAAATAAAACGAGAATAAAACTAAATCTTCGCATGATAACAAGTCATGTAGATGTGTCTCTGATTTCAAAGCAGTGGAAACTACAAGATTATGAATGAAAATGAACTTCATCTAAGTATAGAAAATAGGAGAAAACAAAGGGGATAGAATCACTTGCCCATCAGAAAGACTCAGTTCTCCTCAGCCGGAAGAAAGTTTGGATGAATTGTCTTCGGACTATTCAACCACACGGGCTCAACATCCAACTAGGAAATTATTAACTTATTTGTTCTTTCCCCATTGTCATTTGTTTCAGATTAATCCCTTGCCAGGATTGTTGTTTTTGTTTTCGTTTTTTTCTTACTCCTCTGGTTTCTGTTGTCCAATTTCCGTTTACACCCCTTTCTTGTAGTACTGTTTTCAGTTTTGTGTCCTTTGATCTTGACCCTGGTCCCTTCCTTGTGGTTTCTCACCTATTTTGTTCTCTAACCAGGTTCACCCCTTTACCCCCTTGGTCTGTCTTTGATCCTTTACCCACTCTGACATCTTTCATTCCTTGGCTTAATCCTCTTTTTGTTGGTTCTTCCATCCCACTTCTGTTATCCCTCTTTTGTGTTTCTTTTCCTTACCACGTTATGCATCATGCTTGTATGTCTCCCTTTATAGGTTTCATTAAGCCACTTACAAAAAACCGACTAGTATATACAATAAGCTGCTCGTTGCTGGAGTCTATGATATGCGAGCAGATTTGGTGGTTATACAAAACAATAACGAAACGAGACTCGCTTTTGTTACTTTTTCTCAGCCGTCTCCAGCGATTCTGCATATGAATAGGTTCAATGCAGCTTGGCAAATGTGATTTATTGTAACAAAGGGTGTACACTGTAAACAATTAATTTACAATGTTCCATTGCTTGCACTGACAAGACCATACAATAATATAATTAAAACTGGTCAATAATACAATATCTATTGCTGGCAGTTAAATTACTGTTCATTGGTTGACTGGTTGAGCTCTTACTGAGTGAAACGTTTGTTGCGCTGTCAATTAGGTGTGACGTCATAATTGAGCCTTTTTAGGCCCAACGGTTATTTTCCGGTGATAAAGCTGCTCTTGTAAAGATTGGATTAACTGATTTTATGTAGAATATATATAGGTGGGCCATTGCAGTTGAGGCATACAACATTTCAAAATATTGGGAACGGGTGTACGTGGTAGAGGCAACATTTATAATCACAGAGAATTATAATTTAGTGCCATTTAAATTTCAATAAACGTTAGTGTCTGGTGTTGCACAACGACCCAATATTACTATTGAAGTAAGTCATCAGAAGACAGCGAAAAAGATGAACTTATTCGGTCTCATGCTACTGATATTGACATCCGTCTGTTTTTCGTCTGATGACGTCGACGATGTAGTAGCTGCTCTCTGCAGCACACCTCGTCACTGCCCGCCACCCTGGCATGCCTTCCAGGGGCACTGCTATCTGTGGGTGGACACACCGATGTCCTGGATGGATGCTGAGGGCCACTATCAGATGCTGCCCTACCGGGGGAAGATGGCCCACCTTGCATCCATCCACGTCCACAGCCAAGAGTTCATAACAGAATATGGCGTCAGCGTCATCGCCGTAGAGAACCCCATTCCCGTTTCGAAATGACGATTAGGCCTATGTTGGCGACTATAATTTGTCTTGATCTATGCTATATGCAAGCAAGAATTTTAATAGGAAATCGTAGTTTGCGAAGAAAATGTTGAATTATCAGCACGCTAAATTTTGAAAATAAAATTGGCCCTACATTATAGTAATACATTGTAATAAACATAACTTCTGCAAACTGCTTTCTGACTACCTAAAATATACAAACCAAATAAATTAAAAGGGCTTAGTATTGCAATCTTGCTTACAAGATTTCAGAGGCAAAATAGACAATTAGTTTGGAGAATCCATTTTGAGTATACGAATCCTTCAAGTGGTGTTGTGTGTTGTTTTTTAACTGTACAGTTTCGATCAAATTCAACACGAATAAACCAGCACTTCATTAAAATGTTTTAGAGGCCCAGAAACTAAAAATTAAAATACCGCATAATTTGCAAAGAATATAGAAGTGAATCGGCTGTGTAATTTACAGCAAAACACAAGATAAGTGTTTTTTTGGTCAAAATCGAAGCCCGAATACATTTTTGAATCTTTATTTTCCTAAAGTGGGAGTGCTGTTTGAGGCAAACCGCGTTTCGAGTAGAAATATCACTATCGTCTTTGATATGAAGGTAGGATACAACATTTGCATCCATGATTGTAAATCTTTGAACATGTCAGTTAAACGATATTTACTATAAAATACAACCCCCAAAGCCACCCTTTCAGGATAGTTCAAGCAATTACCAAGGGCGTATCCTCCTATGTTTTAAACGGTTTTCTCACACATCATGACATATACAATCGAATTAAATTGTTTATCGTTCGAATTCACCGCTTGTATTATTAGTGCGAACACATGTAAACACTGTGACACGAGTAAGGTCAAAAATGCGTGGAGCGAATTATATTTTTTTTAAGGAAAATATGTTTTATTGTCATGAATTAAGGCAGGTTTTTGGTCAGAAAAGTGACCCCCGAAACTCAAGCTTTTAAGGTGAATTGGTGCCGTGTACAATTAATAATTTATAATGTATACACAACGTGTACATTTGCATATATAGTATGCGTACACGTCGTGTCCGATGTAAACAACCAGTTTTCCCCGTCTTTTCTCGGGAACAGTAAGACATTAGGTTGGTTTCCTTTAAACCATATAATTTGAAATAGGATAAGTAAACGATCCAAAACATGATATTTTGGAGGATTTCAGGACATGAATGATTGAGATGCAGGCTAGCGATAAAAAAGCATGTAGAAAACAAATACATATGTAGCACGTCCTACGAGTCCGTTGTTCACTCCAGAATGCTGGGCGCGTCGCACGATCTACTCGCACGATCAATAACGCATTGTCACTGTGCTTCTGTGAAGAATCGATCGCCTTTGCTTTTGTCAGTGACGATACCAACACATAACTGGCGGCGTCTCATGCACTCATTCCTGCGCCTAAGGGCGACAAAATAAATCTAACCGGAATACATTTAGTATATTATTCTAATAAAACAGAGTACATGTAATATTTATTTAGACGTCAAGCCGGCCCGGCATTCGTTGCAAAAAGATACAAACATTCTATTTTTCTTGAAAACACAGCACACCAGGTGCCGTGATATCAGACTGTTATTCATTGACACATTAACAACAAAATTATAATAAATGAGATTCAAAGCTTTGCATGGTGGAGACTAGACTAGAAAGATTTGCAGTAACATCATGTGAAAGGATCCCTTTTATAATAACCCAGTACATGTATATGTTATTTATGTTTGCACATTTAAACCCATATGGTCCACACTTGTACAAATTAGTATTCCAATAAAAGTAGTGTTTAGGGTCTTTATGAGACAATTCTAAGGAATTGTATGCATGAAACAAACACAATGCATGGGTCAATTAGCATAACAATAGGATAATTTAAAATCAGTTTTAATATCATGGACGCCGAGGAAAAAAAGCAAGAAAAAACGGCGTTGGTTTTTAATTGCCGTCTAGCAATCGTTAAAAACAAAATTTTCGGAACAAGGACATGATACATAGCGCAATAATTTTGCTGGATGCCTTGAATCATTGTTAACTTTCAAATAAATAAGATATTACCTAATAATTCGGTAGTAAACGTATGTCTGCAAATGGTGTATACGACCTTTAATGTTCGTTTTTAATCATTTTTATTGATAAAAGAACGCGCGTGTATTGACGCTATAGGAATGATTTTCTTTATAAAATATGAAATAATTACATGTAGATATTTTTCTTTAAAAGGGAAACAAAAGCAATTAGCACCTGTTTTAGTATCGGTACAAAACACCTGTCGGGAAAGAATAATTGTAAACTTTTGTATTGGTTTAAAAAGTTACTACCTAAAACCTGATTAGAAAATAATGTACAACCTCGAGCTAGCCTGGCACTGGAGGGCGCTATTTAAGTTTTACGGGGTCAGTACTCAGTCATTGTCTGCGCGGGGGCGCCTGTGCCGCCGGCGATTGAGATCGACGCGTCTTAATCGTTGCTTTGTTTATCGTCGATAAGAGTTGGACTAGTGTAACAACACTGAACCCTTTTAAAACAAGGTAAGATCAGTTGTATGCATGAACGGCTACACATTATATGACGGTGAGTACTATGATCTTCACTGAATTCATTATTTATTTTGTCTCAGTTTTAATTTTGTAAAACAGATTTTGTTTCTCAGGAGGGTATTAAAGTTAGATATATCTTACTCGGCACATGGAGGAATAAATATCCTCTCATTTTTTAAACCGATAATGATGCCACTCTAAACTTGAACAAATTCGAGGGTAGAATCCACTGAAGATGCTACGTTAATCTCATCCAGTTTCTATGTGTAATTTTACCGCCAAAGGTCGAGTTTTTCCAGTCCTCATTCGCGTTTGCCGCTTCAACCTGTGCATAGGCCTATCAATTACGCTTCGAAGATTTCCGACATCAACATTTACGAGCATGCCTCCAAAGAGGAGTGGATCGAGAAAACGGGCCGTGGGAAAGCAGCCAGTACTACTACCCGAAGATTCCGAAGCCCCGTACCTAGTAGGATCGAAGTACGGCAATTCCGTTTGTAGTACGTCCATCTCGTTTTAAGTACGTTGTCACTCCGTCTAATTGCAGAACGGGATGGCCGCCAGAAAATGTTGAGTAAGCTCAAAGTTCTGGAGCACCCTTTCTGTCTGAGCCCGTTCGTAAACAGTTGCTACTACGTCCACTACTTTCGCACACAGTTTGATCCAGTTCGGCAACATTTTCAAGAACGTGGTGAGAACTAGTTTGGCGTGATGGGGGCATTACGCGTTGCTGGACGGGGTATATTCGTAAAAATGCCTCTCATTTTTAAACCGAATATGATGCCACCCTAAACTTTAAACAAATTGGAGAGTAGAATCTACGTCAATCTCATCCAGTTTCCCTCCAAAAGTCGAGAAACTCCAGCACCACATTGAAAATAATATATAAATTAGTATGTGCAGCGACACATCTGATTCTGAGCCAACACACCCCGCTTGCAAATTGACCGGTAATTTCCAAATCCATTTCGATGCCACCCGGCCGCGATTACTTTTTTCTGCAGATAGGTTGGCACAGTGTACATTTATTATCAAATCAGAACACAGATGGTGTTGACGTCATCGAGGATGTTAGAGTTGTCTCGGATCTGACTAGGGTTAGGGGTTAGGGTTAGGGTTAGGGTTATGGTTAGGGTTGTCCCAGACAACTCTAACATCATCGATGACGTCAACCCCATATGTGTTCTGATTTGATAATGCACCAACCTACCTACAGAACAAATTATCGCCACCCGTCCTGGGACTTTCACAACTACTACATGATTCCAATTTAATGACGATTTTTGTAATTGTGTGAACTGTGTATGCATTGTCAGTTCCTGCGTTTATCGTAAACATTTTTACGTCTTTTTATCACATGTCCAGAGTACATGTATCCGTATGAAATGTTTATACACAGACGGGGAACATATTTCGGGTTTTTCGCACAATAGGTATTATCAATATAGAGCCTAACAGTTGACCCCTGGTGGCGCGCTTCCGACATCATCAAGCCAATAGCTACAAGCCAATCTTTTATATTGAAGGCGAAAGTATGGTGGCCCTGAAGGGACCTCGCACATCGCACATTTCTGCGATGTCGCCGATTTTATCGCACATTTTCCCGCCGATTTCTGCAATATTGCACATTTTATCGCACATTTCTGCGCCGATTACTGCGATATTGCACATTTTATCGCACATTTCTGCGCAAAAATTTTGCACACATCTCTGCGCAGAAATTTGCGACAACGCACATTTTATCGCACATTTCTGCGCAGAAATCCGCGAGAAAATGTGCAATATCGCAGAAATCGGCGCAGAAATGTTCGATAAAATTGGCGACATCGCAGAAATCTGCGCAGAAATGTGCGATGTCCCTTCAGGGCCACCATAGTAAACAGAAATTGGACAGGAGAAACCATCACTCAGAGTGGACAAAAAGAGAAAAAATTAACAATCCTGGCAAGGGATTAATCTTAACAGATGACAATGGGAGAAGAACAAATAAGTTAATAATTTCCTAGTTGGATGTTGAGCCCATGTGGTTGGATAGTCCAAAGACGATTCAACCAAACTTTCTCCCGGCTGAGGAGAACTGAATCTTTCTGATGGCCAGTGATGCCGTATGTTCTCTCCTATTTTATATACTTAGATGAAGTTCATTTTCGTTCATATTTTGTAGTTTTCACTGCTTTGAAATCAGAGACACATCTACATTGTTATCATGCGAAGATTTAGATTTATTCTTGTTTTATTTAACTAGTTCTTAAAACAGATACATTCTTTTATGTGCAAGGGCCTTTAATTTCTAAGCTATTTATGTGACTTGTAGTTTTTTTGCTCCGGTCGATTTTTCTTCTTCAGATTTGTGTGTTTCTCGTTTCACTGCAGAAATACAATGAATTTATGAAGAATACAATAACGAAATTATACCTCCAAATGGGCACTTTGGGAGACAATCCCATAGAGTCGTGCACAATCTTTATTGTAACCTAACCCGTTTTTACCTGGAGCTTTTTCCACGAAATTTCATATTTATGCTATTTAGACCCAAATCTGTCTTCTCCGAGCAAAAATAACTCCCAAATATCGTTTTGTGGGGTAGCTAGACACTTAGGGAGACACTGAAATGTCTCCCTAAGTGCCACTGTCTCCCAAGTGAATCAAAACTATCGCTAATTTGTCTCCCAAAGTGCCTATTTGGAAGAATTAAGATCCTCAATAAGTTCATAATCATTTGTTCAATAAATTATTAAACTTTCACACGAGTGACAAAAATGTGAATTTCCACAAAACAACAGAGTATTACTATATCTGTAATACTATATATATTGTGTTCTGAACTACTAAACAGACGCCTAAAGGTAGGATACACCATTTGCAAATATCGAAACATTTCACTACCAAATTATTAAGAAATAGCTTACTTATTTGAAAGTAAATAAAAATTATAGGCATCCAGCAAAATGATTGCGCTAGATATTCTTTAATTGTTCCGAAACATTGATTTTATTTAAAACGAACGCCGTTTTTCTTTGCATCCATGATTGTAAAACTTCGGACAGGTCAGTTAAAGGTAGGGTACACCATTTGCAGATATTGAAAATATTTACTACCGAATTATTAAGAAATATCTTACTCAATTGAAAGTAAATAATGATTCTAGGCGTTCAGCAAAAGGATTGCGCTAGATATCCTGTATTTATTCCAAAAAATTTAATTCTATAAAGAAAAATTCGCGATCGCCGGACGTCGATCGCGAAAAAACAAAGATAACATAAGAATAACTGCTCGACCCCGGTTAAAAACAAACGCTGTTTTTCGTGCTTTTCTCGTCATCCATGCTTGTAAAACCTGGGAAAAGTCAGTTAAACGATATTTACTATGAAATACAACCCCCCAAATCTACCCGTTAATGATAATTCAAGCAATTACCAATGGAGTATACTACCTTTTAGCATCCCTATGAAGTCACTACATCAACCCGAATCACCGAGTCTAATGATCCATAGTCTGTACGTTGGTGTTTCCAGTCAAAATACACTGTACCTTAATGCCATGATTATTAATTAGCTGCACACAGACGTAGATTCTCAGTTTTGTTTTTTTGAAAATTATTTAATCAGAGTATTTGTGATATTATTACCTTGCATGCTGCATCAAAGAATATCGATGTTATTCTTGGAACATCGCCCAAAATAATTGTCACTTCATTCGTAGCGAAAACTAGACCGGCGTTCGACACAGTCTTTGTCTGTCCCTACTTGTAATAATTGTGGTTCCCCTGGCTGCCAAACCCGGTTGTTTCTGTCTTTGTACCCTCGTGCAAAAGTCAACATAGTTCAGTAGCTTTGATATTATGGACAAGTAGCGTTTTCTCAGTAGCGTAGGCTCTAGACCTTACAGATGAATGGGATTTGCGCATCGCACGGACGGTCATTCCATTCGTGGCGATAACTGGGCCGGCGTTCGACACAGTCTTCGTCTATCCCGTTGTAGATATGTGTTGGTTCCCCTGGATACCAGCCCTCGTAAAGTCCATCAGAGCCATCACTCCACTGGAAATGATTCTGCCAGTCGATGTCACTGTAGCCAATCCAGTAGCTAGGAGTAACATCGAAGCCATAGGCGCTCCTGGTGTAATCGCTGATGAATTCATCCTCATCTTGGCTGTGGATGGATGCAAGGTGGACCATCTTCCCAGGGTAGGACAGCATCTGGCAGTAGCTCTCAGCATCCATCCAAGGCATTGGTGTGTCCACCCACAGATAGCAGTGCCCCTGAAAGGCAAGCCAGGGTGGTGGGCAGTGATGATGTGTGCTGCAGAGAGCAGCTACTACATCGTCGACGTCATCAGACGAAAAACAGACGGATGTCAATATCAGTAGCATGAGACCGAATAAATTCATCTTTGTTGCTGTCTTCTGATGACTTACTTCAATAGTAATATTGGGTCGTTGTGCAACACCAGACGTAACGTTTATTGAAATTTAAATGGCACTAAATTATAATTCGCTGTGACTAAATGTTGCCTCTACCACGTACACCCGTTCCCAATCTTTTGAAATGTTCGTATGCCTCCACTGCAATGGCCTACCTATATATATTCTACATAAAACATAAGTTAATCCAATCTTTACAAGAGCAGCTTTATCACCGGAAAATAACCGTTGGGCCTGAAAAGGCTCAATTATGACGTCACACGCAATTGACAGCGCAACAAACGTTTCACTCTGTGAGAGCTCAACCAGTAAACAAATGAACAGTCATTTAACAGCCAGCAAGAGATATTGTATTATCGACCAATTCTAATTATATTGTTATATGGTCTTGTTAGTGCATGCAATGGAACACTGTAAATTATTTTTTTACAGTGTACACCCTTTGTTACAAGAAATCACATTTGCCAAGCTGCATTGAACCTATTCATATGCAGAATCGCTGGAGACGGCTGAGAAAAAGTAACAAAAGCGAGTCTTGTTTCGTTATTGTTTTGTATAATCACCAAATCTGCTCGCATATCATAGACTCCAGCAACGAGCAGCTTATTTTATATACTAGTCGGTTTTTTTTAAGTGGCTTAATGAAACCTATAAAGGGAGACATACAAGCATGATGCATAACATGGTAAGGAAAAGAAACACAAAAGAGGGATAACAGAAGTGGGGAGGATGAACCAACAAAAGGAGGATTAAGCCAAGAAATGAAAGATGTCAGAGTGGGTAAAGGATCAAAGACAGACCAAGGGGGTAAAGGGGGTGAAAACCTGGTTGGAGAACAAAATAGGTGAGAAACCACAAGGACGGGACCAGGGTCAAGATCAAAGGACACAGAACTGAAAACAGTACTACAAGAAAGGGGTGTAAACGGAAATTGAAACAGATGACAATGGGAGAAGAAAAAATTAGTTTC
Organism: Crossaster papposus; assembly: GCA_037893245.1. Lineage (NCBI taxonomy): Eukaryota > Metazoa > Echinodermata > Asteroidea > Velatida > Solasteridae > Crossaster > Crossaster papposus. The sequence continues at coordinate 481,567 of JBAIAA010000133.1, read as the reverse complement.
ATTTCCTAGTTGGATGTTGAGCCCATGGGGTTGAATAGTCCAAAGACGATTCATCCAAATTTTGTCCCGGCTGAGGAGAACTGAGTCTTTCTGATGGCCAAGTGATTCGATGTCCTATGTTCTCTCCTATTTTATATACTCGGATGGAGTTCATTTCCGTTCATATTTTGTAGTTTCCACTGCTTTGAAATCAGAGACACATCTACATGTCATCATGCGAAGATTTAGTTTTATTCTCGGTTTTTGTTAACTAGTTCACAAAACAGCTATAGTTCTTTGTGTGCAAGTGTATTTACCTTCTAAGCTATTTATGTGCCTTGTAGATTTTTTTTGCTCCGGTCGACTCCGGTCTATATTTCTTCTTCTGATTTGTGTGTTTCTCGTTTTACTGCAGAAATACAATGAATTTATAAAGAAAGATCAGATACAATAACATAAATTGAGGCTTTCAATGAGTTCATAATTATTTCAATAAAATATTCAACTTTCACACGAAAGACAAAAATGTGCATTTCCCCAATACAACGAGGTATTAATGTTGTTATATTGGAACTACCTAAGCATACGCCTAAAGGTAGGATACACCATTTGCAAATATCGAAACATTTTACTACCAAATTTTACTACTGTCCTTGTACCAAAAACAATTTACTACCAAATTATTGAGAAATAGCTTACTTATTTTAAAGTAAATAATAATTCTAGGCATCCAGCAAAATGATTGCGCTAGATATTCTTTAATTGTTCGGACAGATTGAATGTTTTTTAAAACGCGGTGTTTAAAACTTCGGCATCCATGATTGTAAAACTTCAGACAGGTCAGATAAACGATATATTTACTATTATATAAAATAAACCCCCCAAATTCACCCATTCTTAATAATTCAAGCAATTACCAATGGTGTATCCTACATTTAAGCATCACTTTGAATTCACTACATCAACCCGAATCACCGAGTCTAAGTTATTATGATCCATAGTTTATACATTGGTGTTTCCAGTCAAAATACCTTCATGCCATGTTTAATTTGCTGCACAGACGTAGATTATGAGTACCTATACGCGATTCCAAGTTTAATTTTAGAAACTTAATTATTTAGAGTATTTGTGATAATAATACGTTGCAGGCTACATCAACAACTAATTTGCATGTATCGCACAACATATTTGTCACTTCATTCGTAGCGAAAACTGGATCGGCATTCGACACAGTCTAAGTCTGTCCCTCGTTGCAATAATTGTGGTTCCCCTGGCTGCCCCGGTTGTTTCTGTCCTTGTACCATCGTGCAAACGTTTACATAGTACAGTAGCCTCCAATATTATGGACAGGTATCCCACATCATCAGTAGCGTAGGCTCTAGACTTTACAGATGAATGGGTTTTGACAATCGCACCTACGGTCATTCCATCCGTGGCTAAAACTGGGCCAGCTTTCGACACAGTCTTCGTCTTTCCCGTTGTAGCTATGTGATGGTTGCCCTGGAATCCAGCCCTCGTAAGATCCACCTGAGCCATCACTCCACTGGAAATGATTCTGCCCGTCGATGTCACTGTAGCCAATCCAGTAATGAGGAAAAGCATTGAAGCCATAGGCGCTCCTGATGTAATCGCTGATGAATTCATCCTCCTCTTGACTGTGGCTGGACGCAAGGTGGGCCATCGTCCCAGGGTGGGACAGCATATGACAGTGGCGCCCAGCATCCATCCAGGACATTGATGTGTCCACCCACTGGTAGCATTGCCCCTGGAAAGCACGCCAGGGCGGCGGGCAGTGATGAGGTGTGCTGAAGAGAGCAGTCACACCCAAATCGGGCCACAAACTGTGTGCGATAGATGCCAATACCAGAAGCAGAAAACCGTTATTAAACGTCATTTCGATCCTGTTGTATTCCGAATCAATTGACCAATAAGCAGTCTGTAAGAGCCGTTCTTTGAGCTGAGACAGCACAGGCTAATCAGAAATGCAATTTCATCAAAATAATAAAATTTTGGTAAACGTATACATGTATATGTAAGTCCTTCCTGCGCTGTTCCGGTTTTCTCAAATGCCAAATATCGCATATGAAGTGTGTACAAAAAAAGGAACTTGTTTTTTTCCCCATTTGCCTCCTATCTAAGGTTAATTCAACTTTTACATAATTATGAAGCTCCCATAAAAGAGCGGATTTAATGCTTGGGAAAACGTGACAAGAGACTGCGCCTCGTTTGTTCTATTACCGTTTTACCGAGTCGTGCACAATTGCCAAGGTCTTTTCTATAATAATGCCAGCAATTAAGCTGCCCTATAGACATCAGTGACAAACATGGACGGAGACTCTCCTAGAGACATCCAAACAAATAATAACCAATCTCCCCCCCTAACCTCCCCCCCCCCCCGAACAAAAATAAAAAAATAAATAATACGTACTGTGCCTATAAAAGCTATAAACGCAAGGCTATAATTATGTACGGTGCACTACCCTAATTGAAGTGAGACTTTCGAAGCGAGCTCATTAGTATGAAATGTGCCCCACAATCTTTTTGGGGAAAAGAAGGACGTTTGGTAAAGGGTGACATTGTGTAAACATAGCCTAAGAGAACTGGGTCCTAATTGCCCTAGAACTTCTCGGGGGGGGGGGGTGTGAATATTACAAAATGTAGGGGCCTAATTAGCTAACCGACCCAAAATTTAAGAAATTAATTGTATCCATAAAAGATAAAATACGTTATACTTGGGGCACATAAAGCCTAAACTCCTTTTGGCGTCGTAGGCAAAACGTTTTTAAGGTCGTTCTAAAAAATTGCACAACCAGCAATAATAGTCCCTCTTCGGTTCGGGTATATTGGTAATTTAAGAATCGTAGCTTGGTCGTTTAGAAAGTTGCGTAAGAAGAAGGTGGAAAATAAATTCCTTACCATATAAGGTTATATCTGGTAGATATGCAAATTAATAGGTAAGATTTACCAATGGAAAACTTAAGATTTCCTACCTTGACTAATGAGAAGAAAAGACAGTCCGGGGAGTTTGAGTATTTAACCCAGAACATGAGGCATTCGGGCCGCCAATTTGGTTGCAGCTATGAGCAACTCAAAAAATTGTTGACCAAAACGTTCGTTATTTGCACCTCCAACTCCTCCTACGCTTCGAGGCCCTGTCAACCGGACAACTCTCCGTTCGTCCAACCGGACGAAACCACTTGTGGACAAAACACTTGTCTAACCAGACAACTCCTCGTACGTCTAACCCAACAACTTCCCGTTTAGCTAGGAGTGGAAGATTTGCTGGCCACCTTTTCGGACATGCCGTACCGAAAGAACGCCGTAGCTAGCCGCCGACCCGGTCGCGCCGCTCTGACACATACGGTTGAAGATGGAGTGCCCCCTCCAAAGAAATCCCGAAAGCGCCAACCGTCTGTGAGGGGCAGAGGACGAGGGGCAGCTGTGCCTGCCCCGCACCAGGAACCTATGCCGCCAACCCGTCGTTGCCGCACATGCAGTACTTTCGCGGACAAATCAATCTAATTTAACCTTCGGGGTGGAAGGGGGCAACCTGATTCTAAGGAAACCCGGCCTATCGCGAAGGCGTATCGAATCCTTCTCTATATGGCAATCTGCCTTTTACACATTTATGTCGATATATCTTGATCAACACACCCAGAGATATGCACAGCTATTAAAGTGCTGTGAAATTATTCGTATGGCATCAACACAGTTTCCCGGTTACGGGTGGCGAACATATGACGAGCAGTTTCGGTTAAAGATGGAAATTGACCCCTCCCGTTCATGGGGGGAAATTGATATGGAACTCTGGGTGACGGTGGCTGCGGTCCCGGTAACCACTAACCAATCATGCAATCGGTTAGGTAACACACAAGGGTGGGCCCTGGCGTCCAAAACCGGACGCGAGACTGGCCATTGCTTTAATTCAGTAACCAGGGCTGTGCATTTCCTTGATGTAGATACGCGCATACATGTAGCAAATGTATGCGCTCTAGCCACGGAGCATCTCAATGCTCATCAGTGGGTTCAACTTCCACTGCACCGCGTAACGCATTTACGTATAATGCGCAGACACAACCCAGGACCCGTCAACCCAGAGTTCCAATGACCAATGCACTAAAAGGGGGGAATTTTAATACACCGCATACCAATTCTACGGGTTCTAACTCTGCCCATACTGCACAAGTCAACACTCGTCCATGACTCAATTCGAGCAAACCCAATATAATAGGTCCAGTATATGGATAGTTGGAGATTCCACTGTGCCTGGAGCCGAAGGTCCTTTAAATCTTCCAATGAAAGTGATGTGGCGTGGTCTAAGCGGTGATTTATCACAGTTGTTGACAGATATACCTGATCCTCCACCGTCACTTTAAATATACATTTTCTATGCAACGATCGACCAATAACAAAACGACTTTAAATGTCAGCTTAGGCTATTAGCATAATGAGCACCACCCCAAAACCTCACACGGATGGTTGAAACAAGGCGTTCGGTCGACTTCAGTTGATTTGCATAAATAGTGGCCGCGTAATTAAGGTCGCTGTTCACGCTGTATTTTTGCACTGCTAACTGCATGCGCGCGGCGTGGATTCTAGACGTATAACGACGAGCGCCTTGCACAAGCTAGGCTATGCCAAGGACAGAACAATGACTGTTAATTGTGTGAATGGTGTATCTCTCAGTTTGTTGTGCTGTTAATTGCGTGCGATGCCATAATTGAGCATTTTCATGTCAAACGGCCATTTTCAGGCAAAGCTGCTCTTGTGAAGGTTTAATTGAGCTTGACTAATGTTATACATGTATGCAGAATATAGAGGTGGGCCATTGCAGTTGAGGCATACGAACATTTCGCAATATTGGGAACGGGTGTACATGGTAGAGGCAAAATATATGATCACCGCGAAATCGAATTTAGTGTCATTTATATTTCAATAAACGTTAGTGTCTGGTGTTGCTGAACGACCCCATAATACTGGCAAAGTAAGTCATCAGAAGACAGCGAAAAGATGAACCTAATCGGTCTCATGCTACTGATAATGACGTCTATCCGTTTTTCGTCTGACGACGTCGACGGTGTAGTAGCTGCTCTCATCTGCAGCACACCTCACTGCCCGCCACCCTGGCGTGCTTTCCGGGGGCACTGCTACCTGTGGGTGGACACACCAATGCCTTGGTTGGATGCTGAGCGCCACTGTCAGATGCTGTCCCACCCAGGGAAGATGGTCCACCTTGCGTCCATCCACAGCCAAGAGGAGGATGAATTCATCAGCGATTACGTCAGGAGCGCCTATGGCTTCAATGCTATTCCTTATTACTGGATTGGCTACAGTAGCATCGACTGGCATAATCATTTCCAGTGGAGTGATGGCTCTGATGGATCTTACGAGGGCTGGATTCCAGGGGAACCAACAAACACCGACGGGCTCGGGACAGACGAAGACTGTGTAGAACGCGTGCCCAGTCATCGCCAGGAATGGAATGACGGTACGTGCTATGCGCAAAGATCATTCATCTGTAAAGTCTAAAGCCTACGCTACTGATGATATGGGAGACCTGTCCATAATATGTGAGGCTACTGAACTAAGTTGACTTTTGCACGATGGTACAAGGACAGAAACGACCGGGTTTTGGCAGCCAGGGGAACAACAATTTTTGCAACGAGGGAAAGATAAAGACTGTGTCGAATGCCGATCCAGTTCTCGCTACGAATGAAGTGACAATTATTCTGTGCGATACATGCAAATTGGTCTTTGATGCAGCATGCAAGGTATTAATATCACAAATACTCTGATTAATTAGGTTTCTAAAATTAAAAATTCGAAATGACGATTAGGCCTATGCTTTAGGAATTTGGCGACTATAATGTTCCTTGATCTATGCTATTTGCAATCAAGAAGTTTAATAGGAAATGGTAGTTTGCGAAGAGAATGTTGAATTATTAGCAAGCTAAATTTTGAAGAAAAAAAAATGGCCCTACATTATAGTAATACATTGTAATAAACATAATTATTACAACTTCTGCAAACTGCTTTCTGACTACCTAAAATATACAAACCAAATAAATTAAAAGGGCTTAGTATTGCAATCTCACCGCCAAGTCACTTTTCTCGACCTTATTATCTACAAAGGCGAACGATTCATACATGAAGGGATATTGAATACCCGAGTCGCTACCAAAAAAACTGACACATTTCAGTACCTAGCTCGAGATTCAGCACACCCTAAGTCGGTATTTGGCGGATTAATCAAGGGCGAAGTGACCAGATACAAACGTATATGTACCCATTCAAAAGACTTTGAGGAGAGGGTTGAATTCTTCAAAGACAAACTTCAAAAGCGCGGAGACACAAACGAAGACCTAGCCCTCCTTTCTCAAAGGGGCAAGACCCCCGCGGACCCTAAGCGTGAAAAAAAACCCCAATATCCCACTGGTGTTCGTCCTACCATACTACCCACATGTCGCGCACCCAGCCCTGAAACGGGCTATCCTCAAACACTTGGCCCTTGATTAGCGAAAACGAATATCTGAATAGGCTATTTGATACCCAACCCATCCTGGCATACAAACGGCACAAAAACATAAAAGATGAACTTGTTCGACCTAGGACTAAAGCATCTCCACAATCCAACCAAGAGGAACAAAATCTTGATGACGAGAATCTGCAAATTCTATTGGAACTATTGAAAGAACAAAACAATGATCAAAGAAATGGATCTCAATACTAAAACAAAATAAATAAGTCAAACCCCCCCCCTTGTCCTTGCCACGCGTCATATAAACCGACACACAAATAAAAACAAGGAAAGTAAAATGAACTATAAGAGGGTGACTGATGACGTGCATGATATAGCACAGAAAATATGCCCTGCTCCCCTTCCAAAAAAGGAGAAAAAAGAGGGGACGGCATATTATCACCGGTAATAATCAATCACTGTGTGAACTAAAAACAAAGGGACCACTGTGGCAATACACAAACCAGTCATCGCGTCGCCAAAACCAGAGACAGGGTTTGAAACTCCCGCTTTTAGGGAATGTCTAACTCAATTGGCCTGCAGACGTTTGATGTATTTGCCCGTCCACGAACTCCAACCATGGACTGTCATCTAGCAGAGATAATGTGGCTAAAACTGACCCCCAGATGCGTGTCTTACACAAAAAAGGAAAAAAAGAGTTAAGAATTACGCTCTGGAGAGACCAGTGAAACAGCCACTTTCTAGCATACCCACTAGTTAACGTACAATTACAGATTTATCTCGGCAGTTCAGTCACAAATACAATCCATATGATACTTGTCAGCAGAACCTTTTCCGCGTCTCAAAAAAATAACGAAAAGCACGGAGGGGTTCTTTTGAAACTTGTAAACGAAACAACCCCCCCCCCCCCCCCCACCATTCCTACAGACGGCAATCTCGCAGAAATAAATGTGGCCTGAACTGACCTCCCATGAAGCGTATATCACTAGGGAAAAAAAATTAAATTAAGAATTACGCTCTGGGCGGGATAGTTACGCAACCACACTGCTGGCATACCAGCACATCATAAATTATACAGATTTATCTCTGCAGACCAAGCCACCACCTAAAATCCAATGATACTGCACGCAGCAGAACTGCTTCAGCATCTCCAAAAAAAATTACGAAAACGATGAGAAAAAGTTCTGACTTGTGACAACTCCCATAAACACCCTCCCCTTCCCACATAGAATGAGTTCTGATTCACTGCAGCTAACTCTAGAATTGATCAAAAAAAGACAAAACAAAATTCTGATCATTCCTTGAAGTATGCCTGTATAAACCGGTTTCTCTGTGCTATACCTTCTTGCAAAAGCACTCCATTAGAAGTATAATAGCCTCACAGAAAAAGAAAGAAAATTCCACAAAACCCAGTATTACACGTCCTTCACGTTAATGTCCTTCCCAGGTGACCGAGAATCGTTCTAAAAATTAAAAAAAAAAATTGAGTGACATGTATGATTACGCTGCTTCCCAATAAACACAAATTGTATTGGGAAAACAGATGTTTATTACTATAGACTATTGATAAAAATTGTGTGATAAACTAACAATGCCGCCATTTTGAATATGTAAATGAGCAAATAAACAACGGCCGCCAAAGTCAAATATCCAAATCATTTCATCTCTGATCATGTGGGGGCATCAGGTTTCATGTTACAATGGTTTCCATGAAGTACCAGTATACTTATGGGAAATGATGCTTAAAATTTATCATTTTGGTGGCCATTTTGTTTTTCCTATTATCTAAATAAGTCATTATTGACAAATGAGTATGACATAAGTATTTGGTACACTTAGGTATTCTAGGAATTGAAAACATAAGATAGAAAGAAATGAGTAGAATACTTTTTTATTGTGATTCTAAGCTTAACAGCTGGAATTTATCCGCCATTTTGAATATGCAAATTAGCAACAATAAATACAATGGAAATATGCTAATTATGTCTAGACTCTATCTATGTTCATGTATGATCATCAGGAATGTGTTGACAATGGTCCTCGTGAATTATAAGCACACCACTCTGCCAAAAATTCATAATGTATTATGAAATAATTCAAATTTTACTGAAAATAGGCTATTTTGGCGGCCATTTTGTTTTTGGCCATATCTTAAATTGCTCAACACTGACATAGTTCCAGTTTTCAGTTTGGTCATCTGCAATACCTAAGGAAACATAATCCATCAAGAAAAAAACTTATTTCAACAAAACGAGGTGTAGCTCAGTGGCTGCCGGACTACAGCACTTCATTAAAATGTTTTAGAGGCCCAGAAACGAAAAATTAAAATACCGCATAATTTGGAAGGAATATAGAAGTGAATCGGCTGTGTAGTTTAAAGCAAAACACAAGATAAGTGTCAAAATCGAAGCCCGAATACATTTTTTATTCTTTATTTTCTTAAAGTGGGAGTGCTGTTTGAGGCAAACCACGTTTCGAACAGAAATATCACTATCGGGTATGACTTAAAGGTAGGATACAACATTTGCATCCATGATTGTAAATCTTTGAACAAGTCAGTTAAACCATATTTACTAAAAAAATCCAACCCCAAAATCCACCCATTCAGGATAGTTCAAGCAATTACCAATGGCGTATCCCCCATTATACAATCGAATTAAATTGAATTTACACAGGTAGATTTTTTTTTTTTTTTTTTAAACGTTTATCGTTCGAATTCACCGATTGTTTTATTAGCGCCAATACATTACATGTAAACACTACGACAAGGTCAAAAGTCCGTGGAAAATTAGGAAAATATTATTTATTGCCATGAATTAAGGCAGGTTTCTGGTCATAAAAGTGACTTCCGAAACTCGAGCTTTTAAGGTGAATTGGTGCCGTGTGCAATTTATAATATATAATTTATACTGAAAACGACTAGACACAAAACGCGTACCCGTCGTGTCCAATGTAAACAACCGGTTTTTCTTGTCTTTTCTCGGGAACGGTAAGACATTAGGTTGGTTTCCTTTAAACCATATAATTTGAACTAGGATAAGTAAACAATCCAAAACATGATATTGTTGGGGATTTCAGGACATGAATGATTGAGATGCAGGCTAGCGATAAAAAGCATGTAGATAACAAATACATGTAGCGCGTTCTACGAGTCCGTTGTTCGCTCCAGAATTCTGGGCGCGTCGCACGATCTACTCGCACGATCAATAACGCATTGTCAATGTGCTGTGAAAAATCGATCGCCTTTGCTTTTGTCAGTGACGATACCAACACATAACTGACGGCGTCTCGTGCACTCATTCCTGCGCCTAAGGGCGACAAAATAACTCCAACCGGACTACATTTGTATTTTACTCTAATAAAACAGAGTACATGTCATATTTATATTTATTTAGACGACAAGCCGGCCAGCATTCGTTGCAAAAGGATACTAACATTCAATTGTTCTTGAAAACACAGCACACCAGGTGCCGTGATATTAGACTGTTATTCATTGACACAGTAACAACAACATTATAATAAATGAGATTCAAAGCTTTGCATGGTGGAGACTAGACTAGAAAGATTTGCAGTAACATCATGTGAAAGGATCCCTTTTATAATAACCCAGTACATGTATATGTTATTGATGTTTGCACATTTAAACCCATATGGTCCACACTTGTACAAATTAGTATTCCAATAAAAGTAGTGTTTAGAGTCTTTATGAGACAATTCTAAGGAATTGTATGCATGAAACAAACACAATGGGTCAATTTGCATAACAATAGGATAACTTAAAATCAGTTTTAATATCATGAACGCCGAGGAAAAAAGCATGAAAAAACGGCGTTCGTTTTTAATTGCCGTCTAGCAATCGTTAAAAACAAACTTTTCGGAACAATGACATGATACATAGCGCAATAATTTTGCTGGATGCCTAGAATCATTGTTAACTTTCAAATCAATAAGATATTACCTAATAATTCGGTAGTAAACGTATGTCTGCAAATGGTGTATACGACCTTTAATGTTCGTTTTTACTCATTTTTATTGATAAAAGAACGCGCGTGTATTGACGCTATAGAAATGATTTTCTTTATAAAATATGAAATAATTACATGTAGATATTTTTCTTTAAAAGGGAAACAAAAGCAATTAGCACCTGTTTTAGTTTATGTTTTTTTTTATGCTTTTGTTTATCGTCAATAAGAGTTGGACTAGTGTAACAACACTGAACCCTTTTAAAACAAGGTAAGATCAGTTTTATGCATGACCGGCTACACATTATATGACTGTGAGTACTGTGATCTTCACTTAATTCATTATTTATTTTGTCTCAGTTTTAATTTTGTAAAACAGATTTTGTGTCTCAGGAGGGTATTACAGTTAGATATATCTTACTCGGCACATGGAGGAATAAATATCCTCTCATTTTTTAAACCGATTATGATGCCACTCTAAACTTTGAACACATTTGAGGGTAGAATCCACTGAAGATGCTACGTTAATCTCATCCAGTTTCCATGTGCAGTTTAACCGCCAAAAGTCGAGGAACTCCAGCATCACATTGAAATAATATATTATGTGCAGGGACACACAAGAGCCAACACACCCCGCTTGCAAATTGACTTCTAATTTCAAAATCCATTTCGATGCCATCCTTGGACTTTTACAACTACTAGATGAGGAATAGAATAATACGATTTGTAAAGATTTTAAACTTTCTATGCATAGCTTTCATGTGATCTAAATTAGGGCGGTGTCACGATTACCACATACAAATGCACATAGCCTATTATACACGATTTATGCTTCCGTCACACCAAACTAGTTCTCAAAACGTCCTGCCCCGTCCTAAAACATCGGGTAAAATTGCCCGTTCACCTCGTGCGGACAACGTTTCCAAGCAGTCCAAGCCCGTCCGTAGTCGCAGTTTAAACCCGTTCTGAACTTGTTCTACCTCGTTCCTAATACGTCCTAACCCATGCTAACTATTTCTTAACAAGACCAATTCGTTCCCAGACAGTTCGCCTCGTTCTCGGCACGTCCTTATCTCGTCCCTAGTGCGTTCTGAACGTAATTGCAATCGCGTCCTGGCCCGATGGCTATAAATACCCAGTGCGTTTTTCCAGTCCTCATTCGCGTTTTCCGCTTCAACCTGTGCATAGGCCTATTAACGCTTCGAAGATTTCCGACATCAACATTTACGAGCATCATGCCTCCAAAGAGAAGTGGATCGGGAAGACGGGCCGTGGGAAAGCAGCCAGTACTACTACCCGAAGATTCCGAAGCCCCGTCCCTAGTAGGACCGAAGTACGGCAATTCCATTTGTAGTACGTCCATCTCGTTTTAAGTACGTTGTCACTCCGTCTAATTGCAGAACGGGATGGCCGCCAGAAAATGTTGAGTAAGCTCAAAGTTCTAGAGCACCCTTTCCGTCTGAGCCCGAACAGTTGCTACTACGTCCACTTCGTTCGCACACAGTTTGATCCAGTTCGGCAACATTTTCAAGAACGTGGTGAGAACTAGTTTGGCGTGATGGGGGCATTACGCGTTGCTGGACGGGGTAGGCTATGTTTGTAAAAATGCCTCTCATTTTTTAACCGAATACGATGCCACCCTAAACTTTAAACAAATTGGAGAGTAGAATCTACGTCAATCTCATCCAGTTTCCCTCCAAAAGTCGAGAAACTAAATTATTATGTTCAGCGACACATCTGATTCTGAGCCAACACACCCCGCTTGCAAATTGACCTATAATTTCCAAATCCATTTCGATGCCACCCGGCCGCGATTACTTTTTTCTGCAGATAGGTTGGTACAGTGTACATTTATTATCCAATCAGAACACAGATGGTGTTGACGTCATCGAGGATGTTAGAGTTGTCTGGGATCTGACTAGGGTTAGGGGTTAGGGTTAGGGTTAGTGTTAGGGTTAGGGTTAGTGTTAGGGTTAGGGTTAGGGTTAGGGTTGTCCCAGACAACTCTAACATCATCGATGACGTCAACACCATCTGTGTTCTGATTGGATAATGTACCAACCTACCTACAGACAAAAAAGGCACCCGGCCTGGGACTTTCACAAATACTACATGATTACAATTTAATGACGATTTTTGTAATTGTTTATCGTAAACATGTTGACGTCTTTTTATCACATGTCCATACATGTATCCGTATGAATATACACAGACGGGGAACATATTTTGTGTTTTTTTGCACAATAATTATCAGTATAGAGCCTAAAAGTTGACTCCTGGTGGCGCGCTTCCGACATCATCAGCTATAGCTATAAGCCAATCTTTTCTATGTGACAACATGAAGGCGAAAGTTTGGTGGCCCTGAAGGGACATCGCACATTTCTGCGCAGATTTTTGCGATATCGCTGATTTTATCGAACATTTTTGAGCCGATTTCTGTGATATTGCAGATTTTATCGCACATTTCTGCCCCAATTTCTGCGACATTGCACATTTTATCGCACATTATTTCCTGCGCCGAATTCTGCGATATTGCAGACTTTATCACACATTTCTGCGCAGAAATCTGCGACATCGCACATTTTATCGCACATTTCGGCGCAGAAATCTGCGAAAAAATGTGCAATATTGCAGAAATCGGCGCAGAAATGTTCGATAAAATCGGCGACATCGCAGAAATCTTCGCAGAAATGTGCGATGTGCGATTTCCCTTCAGGGCCACAATAGTAGTAGGCCTAAACATAAATTGGACAGGAGAAAACATCACTCGAAGTGAACAAATAAATAAATAAATACTGGCAAGGGATTAATCTTAACAGATGACAATGGGAGAAAAACAAAAAAGTTATTAATTTCCTTGTTGGATGTTGAGCCCATGTGGTTGAATAGTCAAAAAAACTTTCTCCCGGCTGAGGAGAATTAAGTCTTTCTGATGGCCAAGTGATTCTATGTCCTATGTTCTCTCATATTTTATATACTTGGATGGAGTTCATTTTTGTTCCTATTTTGTAGTTTCCACTGCTTTGAAATCAGAGACACATCTACATGTCATCATGCGAAGTTTTAGATTTATTCTCGTTTTATTTAACTAGTTCTTAAAACAGATACATTCTTTTATGTGCAAGTGCCTTTAATTTCTAAGCTATTTATGTGCCTTGTAGTTTTTTTGCTCCGGTCGATTTTTCTTCTTCAGATTTGTGTGTTTCTCGTTTCACTGCAGAAATACAAAGAATTTATGAAGAAACAATAACAGATACAATAACAAATAATAACAAATAATAACAATAACGAAATTGAGGCCCTAAATTGAGTTCACAATTATTCAATAAAATATTAAACTTTCACAGGAATGACAAAAATGTTCCCAATACAACACAGCATTCCTTTGTTATGTTGTGTTCAAATCTACTAAGCAGACGCCTAAAGGTAGGATACACTATTAACAAATATCGAAACATTTGAAAAACAAATTATTAGGCAATAGCTCACTTATTTGAAAGTAAATAATAATTCTAGGCATCCAGCAAAATAATTGCGCTAGATATTTAATTGTTCCGACAAATTCTTTTTCAAGAACGCCGTATTTTTTTTATTTTTTTTTCATGGCATCCATGATTGTAAAATTTCTGACAGGTTAGTTAAACGATAAATTTACTATTATATAAAATAAACCCCCCAAATCCACCCATTCTTAATAGTTCAAGCAATTACCAATGGTGTATCCTACCTTTAAGCATCCCTTTGAGTTCACTACATCAACCCGAATCACCGAGTCTAAGTTATTATGATCCATAGTTTATACATTGGTGTTTCCAGTCAAAATACCTTCATGCCATGTTTAATTTGCTGCACAGACGTAAATTCTGAGTTTAATTTCAGGAACTTAATTAATCAGAGTATTTGTGATATTAATTCCTCGCATGCTGCGTTAAAGACTAATTTGCATGTATCGCACAAAATAATTGTCACTTCATTCGTAGCGAAAACTAGACCGGCGTTCGACAAAGTCTTTGTCTGTCCTTCGTTGCAATAATTGTCGTTCATCTGGCTTCCCAAACCCGGTTGTTTCTGTCCTTGTACCATCGTGCAAAAGTCAACATAGTTCAGTAGCCTCAAATATTATGGGCAGGTTTCCCACATCATCAGTAGCGCAGGCTCTAGACTTTACAGATGAATGAGATTTGCCCATCGCACTTACGGTCATTCCATTCGTGGCGACGACTGGGCCAGCGATCGACACAGTCTTCGCGTGTCCCGCCCAAGTCGGTATGTGATGGTTCTCCTCGATACCAGCCCTCGTAAGATCCATCAGAGCCATCACTCCACTGGAAATGATTCTGCCAGTCGATGTCATTGTAGCCAATCCAATAATTAGGAGTAGCAATGAAGCCATAGGCGCTCCTGGTGTAATCTCTGATGAATTCATCCTCCTCCTTGCTGTGGATGGACGCAAGGTGGGCCATCTTCCCCGGGTGGGACAGCATCTGGCAGTGGCTCTCAGCATCCATCCAGGACATTGGTTTGTTCACCCACAGATAGCAGTGCCCCTGGAAGGCAAGCCATGGCGGGGGGCAGCGGCCTTTAGCGGAGACGGAGTCGCATCTTGTGCGGGGTTCCTGTGACCAACAGCGAGACGGAAAACTGAAGAGCATGAAGAAACATGTGAATGCCAAGAAGAAAATGGTCAAGCTCATCGTGCCGCTTAGCCTCCGATTCTGACGAATTCGCCGGTTTTGATTTAAAAAAAGGTCTTCAAGTCACATTTACTTCAGTGAGAATGTAAAAAAACAGAGTATTAAAATCGGAGGTGGTTAGTCAAGTTGTCGCAGTGTAGAATGACGTACGCCGGTTGAATGTCAACTGCTACTGGTGGCGGTGTCGTTTAAAATGAAGTCGGTCTCAGCTTTATACGTACCGTGTGCTATAACAAATCAACGAAACGCTTATTCTGATACCTTGTCTACGTCTACGTACAAGTCGATATACGTGTAACTATTTACTACACCTCGTAAATATTCATGAGCAAAATGGAGCGCGTCATTGACCGATTCATCCAGTATCCAGTTCGCTGCCGTGAAGTATTATTTCTGGTTATATAAAATTAGTCAAGCTCACCGAACCTTTACAATTATTGTATGGTCTTGTCAGTGCAAGCAAAGGAATATTGCAAATTAGATGGTACAGTGAACACCCGCTGATACATGAAATCACATTTGGCAAGCTGCACCGAACCTATTCACACTATCTTTGATAAATTCATCTTCATCTTGGCTGTGGATGGACGCAAGGTGGACCACCTTGCCGTTTAATAATTTAATATAATTTAAGCTCGAGCGAACCTTTGCAGTTAGACCATGTTCTCTCAAATGACTGGCTCTACCTGACCCAGTTCGTTCTGTACAAGCCACAACGTAATTAAAGCTATACCAAGAACTGCCGCCAGTGTCCCAACAGTCCCTACTGGTGGGGCGGGGTCCGGTTATTACATTATCGACCGTTTTTAAATTATATCGTTGTATGAATGTGGTCTTGCCGGTGCAACCATATTAATGATGATGACTTACTTCGCCAGTATTATGGGTCCGTTCAGCAACACCAGACACAAACGTTTATTAAAATTTAAATGACACTAAATTAGAATTTGCAGTGATCATACATCTTGCCTCTACCACGTACACCCGTTCCCAATATTGTGAAATGTTTGTATGCCTCAACTTCAATGGCCCACCTCTTTATCGAACCTTTACAAATAAGAGCAGCTTCGCCTGAAATGGTTGATAAGGTTTAATTATGACACCACACGCAATTGACAGAACAACAAACGTTTCGCTCAATGAGAGCTCCACCAGTCACACAATTACCAGTCATTGTTCTGTCCTTGGCATAGCCTAGCTTTTGCAAGGCGCTCGTCGTTATCCGTCTGGAATTCACGCGCGCGCATGCAGTTAGCAGTGCAAACATACAGCGCAAACAGCGACCTTATGCGGCCACTTGAACTGAAGACGACCAAGAGCCTTGTTTCAATCATCCATGTGATGTTTTGGGGTGGTGCTCACTATGCTAATAGCCTAAGCTGACCTTTAAAGTCATTTTGTTATTGGTCGATCGTTGCATAGGAAATGCATATTTAGAGTAAGCGCTGAAATGTCATAACACAGTGATGCTCTAAATATCGGAGATTATCGGACTAGTACGATTTCGTCGCATGAAGTGATTTGACCGAGGGCTTTTGAAGAATTGTACATCTACATTTACATTTTGTAGGTTGAAACTGTCCCCGGACAGTCTTGCTTGATATGTGAGTGTCATAATAATATCAGTGAAATTGTTGCTCGTTTTGCTGGATATTTGTTCGAATGTTGACAATGTTATGGTAAAAACTACCTGAACATGTACATGTAGTTGTACATTTACCATGGTTGTACCATGGTTTAATTATGTGCCTAACCGACTCTGTATGTGCCAGCTATAGCTTTTGATCAAGCCGGCTACCTAAACAATGATGGATTACTGACAACCTGTCGGAAAATTCACGATAAACATCGTGATCAGAAAGAAATGATTCTTAGGCCTAATTGGAGCGCGTCATTGACCGATTCCGCCGCGCGCGTCCGGGAAGTAAAAGTGATACACTGCCAGGTGACGTCAACCCGGTGTGTATCCAGTTCGCTGCCGTGCAGTATTCTTTCTGGTTATTTTCTACATATAGCATTAGTCGAGCTCACCGAACCTTTACAATTATTGTATGGTCTTGTCATACGTGAAATCACATTTGTCAAGCTGCATCGAACCTATTCAGGTATCTTTGATGAATTCATCTTCATCTTGGCTGTGGATGGACGCAAGGTGGACCACCTTCCTTTTTAATAGTTTAATATAATTTAAGCACGATCGAACCTTTGCAGTTAGAGCATCGTCTATCAAATGACTGGCTGTACCCAATAAAGTCCGCCCTATACAAGCGACAACGTAATTAAAGGAAAATGTCAGTCTCAATAATATTTTACCTAGTTTAAAAATATTATAGTGACATGCTGACTTCGCATAGAGTTTGTTTTAATTTGTTAACGAGAACGAGGAGGCGCCTATTATATTCACGATATCTTGCCATTCAGGAGTACAAGGGCGCGTCCATATTGTTCAAATTTCTCGCCTCATGCGGGACATTATGACATAGTGTCTGCACCTCAATGTACATCGCTTTATTGCGTGTTGTTCGCACTGGTATCCTACCTTGAGGCGGCCAACTACATTATGCATACGTATGTTGTACGGCGCACGACTATTGCGAGTACACGAATTGCATTTCTGTGTAGAATATCGACTTGACGCGCCACAAACTATCGTTTATTTTTTAATTTTCTGAGAAGAATAGAAAATCTGTGAGCTAGTAATTACGGCATCAGGTCCCTTTCCCCGATAAAATTTGAGCCCACTTTCACATGTATACGCTATGCCGTACACAAAAGGGTTCACTTGCATTACTTGCGCGTGCAGGGCCGCTATCGATCGGGCTTCGCGTACTGATGGTGCAGACACTACGTCACAATATCCTAGATGTACCAATAAACCAGAACAAAATGGCGGCTGAAATGACGGTAAGCGCAGTGCGAGAAAATCTCTGTTTTATATGATTACCAAAACCGATAAAAATAAAATAAAAAATAAAGTCACAATGGCAATTGACACTCTTTAACATTATGCCATTATAAACTAAGGGTGGAGTTTCCCTTTAAAGCTATACCAAGAACTGCCGCCATTGTCACAACAGTCCCTACTGGTGGGGGCGGGCGCCAGTTATTACATTATCGACCGGTTCCAATTATATCGTTTTATGAATATGGTCTTGCCGGTGTAACAATATTTATGCTGGGAGTGAGGGAATACGGTACCCTACATGTAGATGAAATTATACATCGTGCACATATATATTATTACAGGAAGTCGCATTTGCTAAGCTCTGTTGAGCCCCTTCATAATATAAGGAGCAGTTGATAGACATTTTTTTTTCAAAATACGGTGTTCTTCCAATTGCCAGTGATGGCAACGAAGCAAAATGTATAGTAATTAATAGAGTTGCTTGAGTTTGCAGACAAAAACAAAGTTTCTATAGCACGGTATGTCATTCCATTCACTACCATATTGGGATCGATATTCGATGCAGTCTTCGTTGTCTCGCAATTTAGTTGGTTCACCTAGCCACCAACCCTCGTAAGATACATCAGATCCATCACTCCACTGAAAATAATTCTCCCAGTCAACGTCATTGCAGCCAATCCAGTAGCTAGGAGTAGCTGCGAAGCTAGAGGCGCTCTTTACATAATCTCTGATGAATTCATGCTCCTCTTGGCTGTGGATGGATGTAAGATAGGCCATCTTCCCCCCGGTAGGACATCATCTGTCATTGGCGCTCAGCATCCACCAAATACATTGATGTGTCCCCCCACAGATAGCAGTGCCCCCCTGGATGGCAAGCTAGAGTGGCGGGCAGTGAGGTGTGCTGCAGAGAGCAGCTACTACACCGTCGACGTCGTCAGACAAAAAAACGGACGGATGCCAATATCAGTAGCATGAGACCGAATAAGTTCATCTTTTTCGCTGTCTTCTAATGACTTACTTACCAGTATTATGCGGTCGTTCAACAACACCAGACACTAACGTTTATTAAAATGACACTAAATTCGAATTCGCGGTAATCATAAATTTTGCCTCTTCCACGTACGTACACCCGTTCCCAATATCGTGAATTGTTCGTATGCCTCAACTGCAATGACCCACTTCTATGTTCTACATATAACATTAGTCAAGCTCAATCGAACCATCACAAGAGCAGCTTCGCCTAAAAAAAGGCCGTTTGGCCTGAAAAGGATACATTATGACATCCCACGGAATTGACAGCGCAACAAACGTTTTGCTTGGCAAGAGCTCCACCAGTCACCCAGTCAACAGTAATTTAACTTCCATCAAAATTATACTGTATTATCGACCAGTTCCAATTATTTTATTGTATGGTCTTGTCAGTGCAAGCAATGGAATATTGTAAATTAAATTGTATAGTGAACATCCTTCGTTACAGGAAATCACATTTGCCAGGCTGCATCGAACCCATTCATATGCAGAATCGCTGAAACTGACAGTTAAACGGCTGGAGAAAAGAGGACAAAGGGAACAAAAGAGATTCTCGTTTCCATATTGTTTTGTATAATCACCAAATCTGCTCGTACCATGGATGATGAGAAAAGTAGAAAAACAGCGTTCGTTTTTTGTATTTTTCCCACGTACATTTCCAATTCAATAGATACCAGGCAAAAAAGGGCCAACTTACGCTCCCAGTGTAACGTCTATATTCCAGGAACCACCAGAAAATCAGGATAAAACCCAAAATAATTGAGCAACTTTGCATAATTACATTTCAATTCGACCAGTATTCTCCTTTGACAAACTTCATTATACACAGGATAATTAGACAATTAAGTAATACTATATATTCTCTACAGGCCCCCAAACAAACTCAGTAGTTTATAATCCCAGAGTTGTAATGACTCGAGTCAATGACTCGACTCAAGTCTGACGAGTCAATTTTTGGCGACTCGACTCAAGTTGAGTCACTGTAGGCAAATGACGACTTGAGTTCTTCATCAGAATGGCTCGATTTGACTCGAGTGAAGGCTATAAGTCTTGGGCCCGAAAAATAGGATTAAAACTTTGTGAACACTTTTTTTCAATTACTTATTACGCCAGTGCCCGTTTATGTTCACGTCACGTTTATGTTCTCGAATGTTAGTTACAAACATTGAGCAAACTTTAACCACAGTTCGACTATAAACGTCACTTGAACGCAGGATGGTTGGAACGCTCTAGTCGACTATTTGGAACCATGCGTGAGGTGGACCATCTTCCCGTACAGTGGCATAGTTAGAATTGTGTCAGTGTGTGGGAGGGGGAGGGTGCACAGGGGGTATCAGCATCTCGGGGGGGGGGGGGGGGGGGGGTGGGGGCGCCAGCTTATATATGTTTTGTTTGGTCTCTGTTTGGTTTGGGAGGAAAACGGATATATCAAGTTTTGTTGGTGGGGAGGCACCTGGAGGGCACCGCGATTTTTGTTTGTTTGGTTTTGTTTGGGGGTGGGGTGGGGGGGGGGGGGGGGGGGGTCAACTTCTTTCAAATGACTGGCTGTACCCGATCAAGTCCGTCATATTTTGCATCGCACAAATTTTCAAACCGTTTGTGACGAAAACTAGACCGGCGTTCGATGCAGTCTCTGTGTGTCCCCTCGTTGCAATTGTTGTGGTTCCCCTGGCTGCCAAACCCGATGGCTTCTTTCCGTGTAACATCGTACAAAAGCCAAGTTCAGTAGCCTCAGACGTTGACATGTATCTCACATCATCAATAGCGTAGGATCTAGACTTTGCAGATAGATGGGATTTTCTTATTGCACAAATAGTCATTCCATTTGTGGCGAAAATTGGACCAGCGAGCGACACAGTCTTCGCTGCCTTGGTTGTTTGGTTCCCCTGGCATCCAACCCCCGTATGGTGCATTAGATCCATCACTCCATTGGAAACGATTCTCTCGTTCGATGTCACTGTAGCCAATCCAGAAATTGGAGGTAGTCGCGAAACCAGTGGCGCTCCTCACATAATCTATGATGAATTCATCCTCCTCTTGGCTGTGGATGGATGCAAGGTGGGCCATCTTCCCCCGGTATGACAGCATCTGGCAGTGGGTATCAGCATCCATCCAAGACATTGGTGTGTCCACCCACAGTCAACAGTGCCCCTGGAAGGCAAGCCAGGGTGGCGGGCAGTGAGGTGTTCTGCAGAGAGCAGTTACTACACCGTCAATGTCATCAGACGAGAAACTGACGGATGTCAATATCAGTAGCGTGAGACCGAATAAGTTCATCTTTCTCGCTGTCTTCTGTTGGATTTACTTCGCCAGCATTATGGGGTCGTTTAGCAACACCAGACACTAACGTTTGTTGAAATGACAAAAAAAGGCCGTTTGACGTGAAAAGGCTTAATTATGACATCTCACGCAATAATGGGGTTGTGTGTGGGGGGGGGGGGGTGTATGTGTGGGCGGGGGGGTTATAAGCAGGATGCGTAACATGTCCCCCCCCCCCCCTCCCACTTTTGCTATCCCTCTTTGTGTTTCTTCCCCCAACCATTTTACGCATCATGCTTGTGTCCCCCCCCCCTTTATATGTTTGTTTCAAGCCGCTTACAAAACAAACTACATGAAATACAAATATGTTTGGTTGAACGACCAGGTGTGAATTAAAACATATTTATTTTCTTCACGGTGCGTGGTTTTCTATGGCCATTGTTGCGTCTATTACGCGTAGTATGAAATAGTGGTGTGGTTGGATCTCGGGTCATTGGCACACAGGGCACAACGGATGCTAAAGGTGCCATCCAAACACAACATCTCGGGTCATTCACGTGAGTGTAGCACAGAGACAACACCTAGAAACAAAATCGTCTTCCAGTACTTTATCCGTGTTCTTTCGTCATGTTTGCTGGTGAACCACCACAACAAAATGTAGCAGACACACATAATTATCAATTATTGGCACAGGCCTTCGCAGTGGGATGAGACATTTGGGCCGATGATTATTAACATTTTATTACAACAAAGCAGCCATTACACTAATGGGAAGCAGTTCGAGGTTAGTTCTCGACTCGTAATTACCGTAAGTGGATAACTAATTGGTCTGCTCTTGCCATCAATCCCCAAGTACACTATCAGCGGAGTAAAAAAGTGTGAATAATATCACAGAGCACACACAACCGAATTGTAGTCAATTGACGCGATAATTGTGACACTGCGCTAATGTTGGTCACGTAATTTGACGATAAATTACAGAAAAACTATGGATAGAAAGTTCAAGATAATTACAAATCGTATTAACCCATTCCTCATCTAGACGTTGAAAAAGTCCAAGGGTGGCATGGAAACGGATTTAGAAATTACAGGTCAATTTGCAAGCCGGGTGTGTTGGCTCTGGTGTGTCGCTCCACATAATACATTTACAATGTGGTGCCGGAGTTCCTCGACATTTGGCGGGAAAATTACACATAGAAACTGGATGAGATTAACGTAGCATCTTCAGTGGATTATATCCTCCAATTTGTCCAAAGTTTATAGTGGCATAATTATCGGTTTGAAATGAGAGGCATATTCACAAACATACTCCGTAAAGCAACTCGTAATGTATACCCGTCTAATAATAGCTACGTGCGTTTGTTATATGCGATAACAGGCCCGTACACAGGATTTTGTAGGGGGGGGGGGGTGCGAATTTGTACTGATGGGACCAAAAATTGAACCAAAAATGTTCGTATGCCAGTAGGCCTACCGTTATTTCTACATCAAAATTATTTACCCCGGAAAATGTGGACCTTTTGGTAATTTGGAGGGGGTGCGTACGCACCCGTCGCACCCCCCCCCCCCCCCCCCCCCCCCCCACCCTGCGTACGATTATCCAGGCCCGTACGCAGGGTGGGGGGGGGGGGGGGGGGGGCACCCTGCGTACGGGCCTGGATAATCGTGACAACACACTAA
The DNA here is from genome assembly GCA_037893245.1 of Crossaster papposus. Lineage (NCBI taxonomy): Eukaryota > Metazoa > Echinodermata > Asteroidea > Velatida > Solasteridae > Crossaster > Crossaster papposus. The sequence goes on along the minus strand of JBAIAA010000133.1, from coordinate 458,581 downwards.
TTTAGTCTTTGGGCAAGACGTTGCTTAAATCACAGCCACGAGAGGGCGCTAATGCGAAAAAAACCACTATTACTGACGAACCAGTTGGAAACAACGGTTCGTGAGTGATAATGGTTTGTCGCGATAGCGCCCTCTCGTGTCTGTGGATTAAGCAACGTCTTGCCCAAAGACTAATTTAGATCCCGTGATTTGACGATAAATCACAGGAAAACTATGTAATAGAAAGTTTCAAATATTTACAAAACGTATTAATCTATTCCTCATCTAGTAGTTGTACAAGTCCCGGGGTGGCATGGAAATAGATTTAGAAATCACAGGTCAATTTGCAAGCGGGGTGTGGCTCTGATGTGTCGCTGCACATAATAATATTTTCAATGTGGTGCTGGAGTTCCCCGACTTTTGGCGGTAAAACTACACATAGAAACTGGATGAGATTGACGTAGCATCTTCAGTGGATTATATCCTCCAATTTGTTCAAAGTTTAGAGTGGCATCGTAATTAGTTATAAAATGAGAGAATATTTATTCCTCCATGTGCCGAGTAATATTTAGCTTCTACCCTCCTGAGAAACAAAATCTGTCTTACAAAATTAAAACTGAGACATGAAATAAATAATGCATCCAGTGAAGATCACAGTCATATAATGTGTAGCCGGTCATGCATAAATATGATCTTACCTTGTTTTTTAACAGAATGCTTCATTGTTGTAACACTTCTCCAACCCTTTCGACGATAAACGAAGCAACGATCAAGACGCGTCGGTCGCAATCGCCGGCGACACGGCCGGTGAGCATACCATGACTGACCCCGTAACATTTTAATAGCGCCCTCCAGTGCCAGACTAGCTCGAGGTTGTACATTATTGTCCAATCAGGTTTTAGTTAGCAACTTTTTAAACCAATACAAATGTTTAACATTATTGTTTCCCGACGATGTTTTGTACCGATACTAAAACAGGTGCTAATTGATTTTGTTTTCCTTATAAAGATAAATATCTATATGTAATTAGGCATTATTTTATATTTTATTTCTAGCGTCACTACACGCGCGTCCTGTTTGTATCAATAAATAATGACTAAAACGAACATTAAAGGTCGTATACACCACTTGCAGACATAACTTTAATACCAAATTATTAAGTAATATCTTATTTATTTGAAAGTTAACAATGATTCTAGGCATCTATCAAAATTATTGCGCTATATCCCAATAAACAGAGGAACGTGAAAAACACGTTATTTTTAGGTGATAAATATGATGCAAGTTACGTTCTTGAGACACGTGAAAATCACGTGATAGGCGATAATGCGTTTTCACCAAATATTCTCGTGATTTAATCACGTTGAAATAACGATAATGTCATCATTGTTTCCTCCCTGAATCACGTAACTTACACCCATTATTCACCTTATTGGCCCGTTCTTTTGTCACTTTTTTTCGCACCCGATTATGACGTTCTCGGATCACGTTTTTCACACCAATTATTCACCTTATTGACCCGTTCTTTTTGTCAAGTTGTCCGCACCTAATTATGACGTTCTCGGTTCGTTCCCCTGATAGCAGGCACACGTGACAATCACGTGGAAAACACGTCATTCTAACGTGAATAATCCGTTCTTCCTACGTGTTGCAGAGGATATTGGCAAGATAAACAAATCTACTGTTTTAACCCTCTAATTATGTGCATATTAACTACATGGACAAATTGCGTAATGAAATAATACTCATGGAACTAACTTATTACACATTACACATTGGAATTACATATTACACATACATACAATATTACCTACTGAATACGTACTACACATTAGCCATAGCCGTTAGTTAGTTTTATACTACGCTTTTTTGTCCACGACGAAGTCACAGCAAGTTTTTATGAATATTGTCAAAATTTGAAAACGAATAAAATGTAATGCGAAATTTTAACTATGTTTGCACACAAATCAAAATTCAATCATGGAATCGTTTAAAAAACCAAATGTTTAAAAACCAAATAAGAACGTGCTGTATACACCAACAAATAACGTTATGCGGAGCCGTAAGATGACTAGCTAAATAACTAGTGACAAATACGTGATTTTCACCAGTGAATTAATGGTAACTCCAAAGCCAAAATATTTGGTGTTTTAAAAACCAAAAAAGAACGTGCTGTATACACCAACAAATAACCTTATAAGCCTAGCTAAATAACCAGTGACAATCACGTGATTTTCACCAAGGATTTGATGGTAACTTCAGAACCAAAATATTTGGTGTTTTAAAAACGAAATAAGAACATGCTCTATACACCAAAAAATAACATTATGCGGAGCCGTAAGATGACTAGCTGAATAACCAGTGACAATCACGTGACTTTCACCAGTGATTTGATGGTAACTTAATAACCAAAATATTTAGTGTTTTAAAAACCAGATAAGAACGTGCTATATACTCCAAAAAAATAACGCTATGCGAAGTCGTAAGATGACTAGCTGAATAACCAGTGACAATCACGTGATTTTCACCAGTGATTTGATGGTAACTTAAGAACCGAATCTGTCGACGTTTTAAAAACGAAATAATCACGTGTTTTAGCGCGCCAAATATAAGGGTTACAAACCCGTTATTTGAAGTGCATGAGTGGTCATATGTTAACGCGATTAACACGTGTTACGGTAACGTTGACGAATCACGTTACTTTATTTACGTGACTATTACGTGATTTTCGAGTATGATTAGAACGTGAAAACAAAGCTTCTAATAAACCAATAATAATCACATGAAAAAAACGTGAAAATTTGGTTTGAAATATTCACCGACAAAACTGGTTCTTTTTTGGTTCTTTGTTTACTGGGTATGTATCATGTCATTGTTCCGAAAATTTGATTTTGTTTTTAAACGATTGCTATACGGCCGTTGAAAACGAACGCCGTTTTTTCTTGCTTTTTTTTCTCGGCGTTCATGATGTTTAAACTTCGGACAGGTCAATATTCACGATAAAATAGACATTAAGGTAAAATAGGGTAAGGGTTATATGTCGCAAAATAACGGAAACACTTTTATAAGTTGATCACTTTGACAATTCGGGTTGAAAAAAATGTTAACAATGCAAGTAAAATTAGTGTTTTTTTCGTTTTTCTTAACTAGTCCTGTCAAAATACCAAATTTTGTATTGTTGACCTCGAACAAATTGTAACAAATCTTTTTTCACCACAGTGCACTTCTATAAGGTCCTTAGAATTACATACTAAAAATCTTTAAAAATCCAAGTGGTGGAAATATGTCTAATTTGCATAAATCGTTAATCCCTGCCGTGTAATAGGTTTATTCCCATACTTGGGTATCTATTTTGTTTATTTTTTCGAAAAGTTTATTTGGGTGATTCTACTTACACATCCTTACTTCAATAACATTTTCTAAAGCATGTAAGTGACTGAATAATTTTGAAAATAGAGAAATAGTTCAAAATGACTACATCTATAATTTTAGCCTATAATTTGCACGCATTTACCTTGTCTCCAGATATCATCAAGTAGTCAGTATGGACGAGCTTCAAATTCACCAAGTTGCTTACTATCACAGTGTTATCATTGTTCATATGATTTTCCATATGGTTTTAATATGATAACTGTTCCAGTAAGCAACTTGGTGAATTTGAAGCTCACCAATACTGACTACTGGATGATATATGGGTTAATGAGTTAATATCAGTTCATGTTTCCAACATTCACTCTAAAATCTGTAATGGAGTAAAGCTCGACCATCCTAAGGTTCGTCCAAAGCCCAGCAAGGCATATGGTGATCGGGCTTTTGCCATATATGCACCTACTATGTGGAACAGACTTCCTGCTTATTTAAGAAATTTTAACGAAGTGGGAATTTTTAAATCGCCTCTTAAGACTTATCTTTTTATAAGGCATTATTGATAACTGAACTACTTTTTAAATCTACTTTTTAACTAATTGGTTTTACTTTTTATGTAATTTTTATATTTTGTAAAGGGTTTTGAGATTTTTATGTAAAACGCTATTTTAAGAATACATTATTATTATTATTATTATTATCTGGAGACAGTGTAATGTACGCACATTTATAGGGTCCCGAAGTTGTCATTTTGGATAATTACCATGTTCTCATAATTCGTCACCGACACCACGAACTGACACCCAGTGGTCGCCGTTACAAAAAATACAATTCGGAGAAAAACGCTTCTAAAGGTTTGACATGAGTTTACTCAGTCAACAAATTCGTCTACTTGAGGGGTTTTGCTATCATTAAACGTAACAATTCGTTAACTGCTGAAACACAATCTTTATATTGTGAAAATATGGTTAGTTAATTAATAATTAAATGATTAAGACGGGTGCCAGTTCGTGAAAACGAAAACTGTCGCGTTTTCGGAGAGTGCGCGCATACATTGCAGTAAGTGAGTGCCAGTTCGTGAAAACGAAAGTTGACGCGTTTTGGGGGAGTGCGCGCACACTGTACTGGGTGTCAGTTCGTGAAAACGAAATTTGACGCGTTTTCGGGGAGTGCGCGCACACAGTGCTCGGGTGCCGCCGTGTTGACAACATCGAGTTCAATTTATTTCGTAGACAAACGTGATACGTATACACGGCGTAATACAACACTGCCTTGGGTACGTTGTATAGAAAGTGCCAGTTCGTGAAATCTTTTTTACAGCGCGCCGCCGCAATTTCGTTTTCACGAACTGACACTGAGTGCAGGGTCTCTTCGTGGAACCGAAAAACGACAGAATGGACTAATTTCTGCAAAACTCCCCCCCCCCCCAATTTTTTTTTAGCAAATTAACATGATTTAAGAAAAAACAACTTCGCCATGTTATACTTCATGGCACAAAATGATATATTCAGCAATAATTTTTTTTCCTCGAATTTCGTGAATTGTTTGTACACATGTGATGCAGAGGGTGGCCAGTTCGTGGTGTCGGTGGCGAATTATATACATCACCTGAACATTTGGTTTGTAACACTGTTTTTGCCAAGTTAGAATGTTCATGCTAAGCACATGTTTGTGGTTAGCAGCGCCATGAAATTGGCCCCTGTCCAGAAAAGTTACCCCGTGTTTTAATTCATTTATGAAGTACCTTGTTGAAGTAATTGTTGATCGATATACGTCTCCGAGATGAAGACAGATCGATATAAGTCCCCGTCTTTTAAAATTAATTACGGCGCCGACACTCACCGAATACATTCAGTATTGCTACTACAATGTACATGGAGTCTTCTGACGCTTATGCAGAAATGCTACATGTACAATACACGTGTTAACGGGCTTACTTGCTGGGCATGCGCAGTGTGAAACATCCACTAGTCTCCGTGGCATTTCACCAATATAAATGTATAAACTGGCGCCACAGTGGCAGAAAAGTACCAACATTTGTTATTATACAATTTTTCCTACAGTTATGCCCCACAAAATATCTATACCCAAAAATAAGTTTCAAGTAAAAATCAATTGTTGCAATAGCATTTACCGAATTGATGTTGATCAATGATCATGTAGGATTCCTCCATGACCCGGGCCTAATTGTTTGGCTCTGCTCACCGTTAGCGGAAAATCCCTGCTTACTGTAGCAGCGTATTTCACGCGTTAGCGAGGAATATTGGTCTATGCGAATGAGTACGTGTACGTGTTTTGCGAAATACGGTACCCTCTGGAGACGTGAACACAATGGGGACAATGGGAGTGAAAAAGTCTCCAAAGGGTAATTTATATAGATAAATATGTCTCCATTAGAAATTTCACGAATTAGATTTTTGGATTGTACTTAAATTACTTAAAAACCAGGGTAAGAATGTGGGTTGGGGTTAGTGTTTGGGTTAGGGTATAATATAGGGTATATTAGGTCGAAATTTCAACCCAGGAAAATAATTGTGGTGAAAATGGGAGCATTTTGAAAAACGTGCTCGACTTTCTAACTATTTTGTACACGAGAACAAAGCCATGTCTCCACAGTGATACAAAAAACGCGAATGTGTGTTTGTGTAATTTGTATGTGCATATTGCGCATTATGCAGATAATGAATCAAAACTGAACTGAACCATGACCATTTCTTGTTTTATCAAATATAATTGTACTTATTTATATGTGCTATGTTCATCAAGCTAAAATACAAGCTTTCCTAATACTGTAGTAAGGTATGCGGAAATGTTAACATGGAGTTACCTACACAAAAGTACAAGCTATACACTTTGAAAATAAAATATATATCCTGTAATTGTTCCTGAGAGAAAAAAGAAAAAAAGAAAATCAAGAACAAGAACAAGAACAAGAACATAAAAACCACTGCCTGACGCCGGTTGAAAACAAACGCCGTTTTTCTTTCTTTTCTCAGCATCCATGATTGTAAAATTTCAGACAGATCAGTTATAAAACGATATTTACTATAAAATACAACCCCTCAATTCCACCCATTCATGATACTTCAAGCAATTACCTGGGCATGCAAAATATGATCTGGTCGGCGCAAGCAATTTCGGGCCTATTTACAACTGTGCACCCTTAATTACTTACATAAATAGGTAGGGAGGACATTTTACAAAGTTCCACTTCCAGGTTCGTGGGTGATAATGGTTTGTCGCGTTAGCGCCCTCTCGCGGCGGTGGGTTATCGAGGCGGCGGCTCATCGCGTATCTAACATAGCAACGTCTTGCCCAAAGACTACGTTTCAGGAGGAATGGAACAACCAGAAAGTGAGGATGATGAATGCACCAGGGTTCCAAAAGCCCTGCCGCATATTGCAGGTGAGTATTTATTATAAACTTAATTTGATTGTTTAATTGCGAACATTTTAGAATTGTGTAAAAGTGTATATTAAATATCTTGACGGTGGAACCTTTTGTATGACGTCACAATATAAGCAAATCACAGGTGTGCTGACAATCAATTGTGTAGCCATTCGTGCAAAAGTAAATACCTAAAGTCTACTGAAAGGGCCCGGATTACCGAGTCGTTGTCGTCGATTTTTGACAGATACTTCGACTTGTGTACGTGTAGATGCTGATGAAAGTCCTGTTTCTACCTACAGTATTGTTTGCAAGACAACCTAATCGCGGTATGCAGCGCGCGCTAGGCCACCGATGTGGTCGCCCTTTAACGTACAACGTACCACGCCATGACCTTTAATAAGATCGTCTTGTAATACTCTGCTATAATCGCTCAGAAAATTCCGAGCAGAACTGTGTCGCATTTGCATACGCGTTTGACGTAGGGTGCATAATTACGTGGACGTAATTGGAAAACGGTAATTGAATTGGAAAACATACCGATGTGGGCAGACTTTAAATCTAGATATTACACAGGTTATTTACCCAATATAGACCAGCAGCCCAGAGACATTTGGTTAGATGAACTAGGTACCAATATCTGACTATGGGAATGTGTAGGGGGTCACCTGAAATGAATGGAAATGAGAGTCTGCCGGGTACCGCCAGCTGCATGTACCCCTGGGGGACCCCCAAAGGAGTCAAAAACTGGGTACTAAATAGTTAAGCGAGGTACCACTACAAAATGATGCCAAATGAACAAGTTGAGTTCATAGAGTACAAAATGGGTTACGACAGACGAAAACACCGCTGCACTACGCGTACCAGACACACCAAACATGGACCCCTACGTCATTTTCTGTGGCTATTTTGAAACAAAAGGGGGCAACAAGTGAAAACCGCTATATATTCACGCAAAAATGAACACAATTAGTGTTTTTAGTCGCTAACGGTGAGTTGAATCTGAGAAAATATCCACATTTAAAAAAAATGATATTTAATTATGTTTTATGTATACAATATCACTTTAAAATTAACAAGCCACGCCCCTTTAATGGGTTTTTCTGATTCTAAACAATACGCATTTTTCACTGCGATTATATTGTTGCATGTGTTTTGGGTGCAAACTAGTAGACAAATGCCTTGCAAACCATTTGTTGAAACATTGGACACCATTTTTCTGAGAAATTAGTTGTGGGCGTGGCTTTTAAATGTCATAAATAGAGTGTCGTTTAGAGCGGCAAATTGGCTCAAATTTGTAAACCGCAAATCGGTTACCTATCCGAGCCGCAAATCGGCTGGTCATAATATGGAGCGGCAAATCGACGCCGCAAATTGGAGCTGCAATGATATAATTGTCAGATTTAAAGGGTCCTAGAAATGTGGTTTTTATTAATTTAAATGAAAGATTATAACTAATTGAGTGATTTTCAGTTTATAAAAGTTTTATTTTTTGGTAACTAATATGAGAAAAAAAATAATAAAGTGCTTTGGGGGACCGGCCCCGCCCCGCCCCTAGAATGGTAGCTTATTAACATGTAAAATTTGCATAATTGTGACGTATGTTTGGGAAGACTTCGACGTCGCGACCAGCGTGCCCGTGCATGTATGCATCATGTGCCACGCGTATCGATGCAAAATCATTCAGTCGATGGTCGACTCAAGTTATTGTCAAAGGAATTGTCAAGTGGAATATCTTCTTATTAGCTAATTCGTTCCTCAAACGCAGATAAAATATTTTCATTGCCGCACACGCGCTAATTGCAGCGCCCCTGAAAGAGAACAACATAAAGACAATACGTTTTGGGGAACACCGAACTTCGATGCAAGCGTCGGACGCAAGAAGGCTAAGTGGACAAGCATTACGGTAACAGGTATACCCACCTTGTTGTTGCCTTGCCCATGGAGAATATTACCTTACCTAAACAACTCCGCTTCTGTTTCCACGGTCTCGCTGAAGATTCTTCTAAAATACAGAGTACATATTGGATTACATACAGCGCTCACTTTACTCAGCGCGAGTAATTATGTTAGGTAATTTCTTGTTATGACTTCAAAATTTTCTTGGTAAATACTTAAACAATATAAATCAAGCCGTCCGTCGTGCTTGCTGTGAATTCGGTCAGTGACTAGCTTGAACACTCCTGTTCACTATCCCGTGACTGCCACGCCTCACGTAGGCCTTCATATGCAAATTACACGCTCCAGCTTATGCAACGAAAATACATTTATTAGCTAATTCGTTCCTCAAACGCAGATAAAATATTTTTATTGCCGCACACGCGCTAATTGCAGCGCCCCTGAAAGAGAACAACATAAAGACAATACGTTTTGGGGAACACCGAACTTCGATGCAAGCGTTCGCACAGTTCCCAATATTTCAGACTATTAAAGAACGGGTACTTTGACAATGAAATCCGCTCTTTTGGTTTATTCTGTTTCCGCAGCTCTTATCAATCAAACATCTTAACGTTGTAAATAATCATATAATTATATTTCGATGCGTGGAGTTCAAGTTTCTGACATACTAAATTCAACTAAAATCACCAGCGACTGGCTGAATGTAATGGATCCTGTTCCATCTTGTTCGCTATAGAACAACTTAGGGATTAGTATGTAGAATTACAATGCAGTATTATAATATATATTCGGAATCAGATTCCCAAATTTGTGGAAACCGACAGTCTGTTTTCCAAGGACTCCTTGACATATCCGTCTTTAGCTGTCTCCGACGTCCATCGGCCGTGCTTCTTAAAAAGTCTGTCTGGAACTCCTACACTTGCTGCAGCGGTTGCACCACCTGCTCGAAGGCTATGCAGCCCAAATTTCTTGGCGTCTACGCCTACTGTTTTTAACGCAGTTTTGAGGATTTCGAGGCACGTAGAATATGAAAGGTGCCTATCCCCAGATCTAAGTTTATGTCTGTTGGAGGATTTACAATAATTCGAGGGCCGGAAAATAAAACCTTCATCTTTTTCGTCATTTAACTCGGCAACTTTCAAATATTTCCTTAACATGCTGACAGGACAGGTGGGAGAACCTGTAGCTGCAATAAGTACCCAGGCTCCTTGCCTGTATATGTCTGTTTGGCTTTTAACAATGAATACATCAACATGGGAATCAAACAATTGTATGTCACACCTTCGTATATTAATTAGCTCGTTATTACGCAAAAATCCCGCGTATGAAATAAGTAACATTGTACATCTTGTATATTACTCTAACGAAACAGCTAGTACCTGTAATATGTATTTAGACGTCAAGCCGGCCCGGCATTCGTTGCAAAAAGATACAAACATTCTATTTTTCTTTAAAACACAGCACACCAGGTGCCGTGATATCAGACTGTTATTCATTGAAACAGTAAACAAAGGATGATAATAAATAAGATTCAAAGCTTTGCATGGTGGGGACTAGACTAGAAAGATTTGCAGTAACATCAAGTCAAAGGATCTCTTGTATAATAACCCAGTACATGTATATGTTATTGATGTTTGCACATTTAAACCGATAAGGTTCATAAAAGTAGTGTGTAGGGTCTTTATGAGACAATTCTAAAGAATTGTATGCATGACACAAACACAGTGGATCAATTAGCATAACAATAGGAATGATTAACATTAACAATTGGGTTAATTAGAGTTTTAAAGAAGGGTATTGTTTAAAATGGGCCAATGGGAGTGAAGCGCGTCGTTTGAAATGGGCCAATGGGAGTGAAGGTCGTCCCTTTGTTAAAATGGGCCAATATAGTCTCCGGTTCCGTACTAGAGTAGACTCTATGCTGTAGGCCATACCGCCTTGACTGCTAAAAGTTACCAACCGTGGACATTTCTTCGTGTTTATGTAGTTAAGAAAAACGAACAAAGAAAACACTAATTTTACTTGCATTGTTAACATTTTTTCAAGTGTTCCCCGTTATTTTGCGACAAATAACACTTACCCTATTTTTACCTTAATGTAAATGTTATCGTGAAAATTGTTTAACTGACCTGTCCAAAGTTATAAAATAATGAACGCCGAAGAAAAACAAACGAACAAAAAAAAGTCGTTCGTTTTAAACTGCCGTCTAGCAATCGTTAAAAACAAAATCAAATTTTCAAAACAATGACATGATACATAGCGCAATCATTTTGCTGGATGCCTAGAATCATTGTTAACTTTCAAATAAATACAATATTACTTAAAGATGGACTACAACGAAAACTCACACATTAAATTTATTATCGGACCTTGTTTATGTTGTGTTCAGGTAACACTTTATTGTTACGGTCATGTTTTTCTCTAAATAATTTTGTTGCAATTTGACCGAAAAAATTAGACCTCGATTCTTCGATTTTGAAATTTCCCGCCCTGTACTGGTTCCCGGCAAAGATCCACTGAAAACCACAATGAAATCCACGATATAGTACCAGCGGACTTGTAAACCAGCGAAAAGTGATGACGTACTTACCCATGAGCAACCGAGAGTAAACAAAAAACGCCATGTTATTCCGTGTGTATTATGTATGCGTTTTCATGCAGAGGCATGAAGTTTTTACGAATCTTTTTTTTATAGTGTATCACTATCAGCTACAATAATGCCAACTTCATGTGTTGTTGGTGGACTGGATGCACGAGAAATTGTTCGAAGAATCCAGAGATTCATTTTGTGCAATTTCCGCGGGATCCTGCGTTATCAAAGGAATGGGTGAAGTTCGTAAATATTACACGAAAGGATTTCACCTTCTGACCTTCTCGGCAAGAAGTAGGCCTTTGATTTGTTCAGCACATTTTTCAGAGGACTGTGTTGAACCTTCAAGTGCTTTGAAAAATTCACTGGGATTGACAACAAAGTTTCGTTTAAAGCCTGGATCGATCCCCACATTGAAAGCGCCAAACATCGAGAGAATTCGTACTACTACCACCAGGCCTACTGCTTCTACGTCGGCCAAGTCATCGGCAACCGCCGGGTCTGCCGTGGCCGCAGAGTCATCGCCTTCTCTCTCGTCTGGTGAGCTCCCCTCATCGCTAGAGCTGCCATCACTGTCCTCAGAAGTACCTCCACGAAATGCCTCTTCCTCATCTATACTGTGGTCTTCCCAATACTCGCTGCTATCGGACATTTTTCGCTGTTTTTCGGTCGAAAATAGTTGTACCAAAATATAGCCTAGCTTGTCCGCTGTTATTCCGCATTGCATTGTACGGTAAAAATGCACGCACACGATCGACCCGAGTAAATCGTCATGGGTAGTACGTCACACACAACGTATGAATTATTCATGAGTTAAGGGCTTTTGCTGAAACTGAGTTTTTCTGGGTCGTAGAACGCCGATCAATTTTGGGTTTTTTTTGCATGAAGGAACAAGATTTATTGAATACTAATGATATATTAGTAATCATTATACATTTCTCGAACAAAAAAAGGCAACAAAGCCTTTATCATTATTCCGTTGTAGTCCATCTTTAATAATTCGGTAGTAAACTTATGTCTGCAAATGGTGTATACGACCTTTAATGTTCGTTTTACTCATTTTTATTGATACAAAAAGGACGCGCGTGTATTGACGCTAGAATTTTTTTTTTTATAAAATATGAAATAATGCCTAATTACATGTAGATATTTTTCTTTATAAGGAAAACAAAATCAATTAGCGCCTGTTTTAGTATCGGTACAAAATACCTGTCGAGAAAGAATAATTTTTCACATTATTATTAGTTTAAAAAGTTAGTACCTAAAACCTGATTGGACAATATTGTACAACCTCGAGCTAGTCTGGCACTGGAGGGCGCTATTGAAGTTTTACGGGGTCAGTCATGGTCTGCGCGCCGGTGTGGACGGTAATTCTGTCCCCCGGTAAAATTGTCCGGGGGGACAGAATTACCTAGGTAAAAGTGTCCCCCTAGAGCCGTTAATTCCGTCCCCCTCCAGTTTATTCTGTCCCCTCTCTAGGTAATTTTGTCCCCCAATGTTCCACACATAAGTGGTTATTTTGATGTTATTTCAATGAAAAGCCTACATGGTATTTATTATTTGGACTTCTGTTCCCTTCATCGATTTATCAAAATAGAAATAAAAATATAAATAACTGTATTAATTAAATCAACCGATCTACGTTTCTGCGCGAAAGGGAAATTAGCGGTAATCAGTATTTTCAGACTTCTTGCACGCGTACAAATTCTGTATACCCAGCACGAAATGTGGCAGCACTTTTGACCACCTGTAATTTGTAGTACCCTACACATCCTACAGTCTGCCACAAATGATGCACCATGAAGAGGTGAACCTGTACTACACTGGTTGTTGCGTCTGGTGGGTGCTAGACGTTGTGACGTTGCACGGGACAATTTTACCAGGGGGACACGTTTAACGTTGGGCAGGGAGACAGAATTACCTGGAGGGGGGACAGAAATACCTAGGTAAATGTGTCCCCCCGGACAGATTTACCGGGTCACGGCCTGGTAAGTCTGTCCGGGGGGACACATTTACCAGGGGGGACAGAATTACCTTTCACACCGGCCGTGCCGCGCCCGCCGGCGATCACGATCGACGCGTCTTGATCGTTGCTTTGTTTATCGTCAAAAGGGTTGGAGTAGTGTTACAACAATGAAGCCTTCTGTTAACAAAACAAGGTAAGATCAGTTTTATGCATGACCGGCTACACATTATATGACTGTGAGTACTATGATCTTCACTAAATCCATTATTTATTTTGTCTCAGTTTAAATTTTGTAAAACAGATTTTGTTTCTCAGGAGGGTATTAAAGCTAGATATATCTTACTACTCGGCACATGAAGGAATGAATATTCTCTCATTTTTTTTACCGATAATGATGCCACTCTAAACTTGAACAAATTGGAGGGTAGAATCCACTGAAGATGCTACGTTAATCTCATCCAGTTTCTATGTGTAATTTTACCGCCAAAAGTCGAGTTTTTCCAGTCCTCATTCGCGTTTGCCGCTTCAACCTGTGCATAGGCCTATCAATTACGCTTCGAAGATTTCCGACATCAACATTTACGAGCATGCCTCCAAAGAGGAGTGGATCGAGAAAACGGGCCGTGGGAAAGCAGCCAGTACTACTACCCGAAGATTCCGAAGCCCCGTCCCTAGTAGGATCGAAGTACGGCAATTCCGTTTGTAGTACGTCCATCTCGTTTTAAGTACGTTGTCACTCCGTCTAATTGCAGAACGGGATGGCCGCCGGAACATGTTGAATAAGCGCAAAGTTCTGGAGCACCCTTTCCGTCTGAGCCCGTTCGTGAACAGTTGCTACTACGTCCACTACGTTCGCACACAGTTTGATCCAGTTCGGCAACATTTTTCAAGAACGGGGTGAGAACTATAGTTTGGCGTGATGGGGGCATTACGCGTTGCTGGACGGGGTATGTTTGTAAAAAATGCCTCTCATTTTAAACCGAATATGATGCCACCCTAAACTTTAAACAAATTGGAGAGTTGAATCTACGTCAATCTCATCCAGTTTCCATGTGTAGTTTTCCCTCCAAAAGTCGAGAAACCACATTGAAAATAATATATAAATTATTATGTGCAGCGACACAACTGATTCTGAACCAACACACCCCGCTTGCAAATTGACCTGTAATTTCGAAATTCATTTCGATGCCACCCGACCGCGATAATTCTTTCTGCAGGTAGGTTGGTACAAAGTGTACATTTTATTAGCCAATCAGAACACAGATGGTGTTGAGGTCATCGATGGTGTTAGAGTTGTCTGGGATCTGACTAGGGTTAGGGGTTTAGGGTTAGGGTTAGGATTAGGGTTAGGGTTAGGGTTGTCCCAGACAACTATAACATCATCGATGACGTCAACCCCATCTGTGTTCTGATTGGCTAATGCACCAACCTACCTACAAAACAAATTATCGCCACCCGACCTGGGACTTTCACAACTACTACATGATTACAGTTTAATGACGATTTTTGTAATTGTGTGAACTGTGTATGCATTGTCAGTTCCTGCGTTTATCGTAAACATTTTGACGTCTTTTTTTCACATGTCCATAGTACATGTATCCGTATGAAATGTTTATACACAGACGGGGAACATATTTCGGGTTTTTCGCACAATAGGTATTATCAGTATAGAGCCTAACAGTTGACCCCTGGTGGCGCGCTTCCGACATCATCAAGCCAATAGCTACAAGCCAATCTTTTCTATTGAAGGCGAAAGTATGGTGGCCCTGAAGGAACATCGCACATCGCACATTTCTGCGATGTCGCCGATTTTATCGCACATTTCCCCGCCGATTTCTGCGATATTGCACATTTTATCGCACATTTCTGCGCCGATTACTGCGATATTGCACATTTTATCGCACATTTCTGCGCAAAAATCCGCGATATTGCAGATTTTTTCGCACATCTCTGCGCAGAAATTTGCGACATCGCACATTTTATCGCACATTTCTGCGCAGAAATCCGGCGCAGAAATGTTCGATAAAATCGGCGACATCGCAGAAATCTGCGCAGAAATGTGCGATGTCCCTTCAGGGCCACCATAGTAAACAGAAATTGGACAGGAGAAACCATCACTCAGAGTGGAAAAAAAGAGAAAAAATTAACAATCCTGGCAAGGGAATAATCTTAACAGATGACAATGGGAGAAGAACAAATAAGTTCATCATTTCCTAGTTGGATGTTGAGCCCATGTGGTTGAATAGTCCGAAGACAATTCATCCAAACTGTATTCCGGCTGAGGAGAACTGAGTCTTTCTGATGGCCAAGTGATTCTATGCCCTACGTTCTCTTATATTTTATATACTTGGATGGAGTTCATTTTCGTTCATATTTTGTAGTTTCCACTGCTTTGAAAACAAAGACACATCTACATCATGTTATCATGCAATACATTTAGTTTTATTCTCGTTTTATTTAACTAGTTCATAAAACAGCTACACAAGTGCCTTTAATTTCTGAGCTATTTAAGTGCTTTGTATTTTTTTTGCTCCGGTCGATTTTTCTTCTTCTGATTTGTGTGTTTTCTCGTTTCACTATAGAAATACAATGAATTAATGAATTTGAAGAAAGATCCAATACAACAACGAAATTGAGGACCTAAATGAGTTCATAATTTTTCAATAAAATATTAAACTTTCACACGAATGACAAAAATGTGCATTTCCCCAATACAACGAGGTATTACTTTGTGTTCAGAACTACTAAGCAGACGCCTAAAGGTAGGATACACCATTTGAAAATATCGGAACATTTTACTACCAAATTATTAAGAAATAGCTTACCTATATTTGAAATTAAATAATAATTCTAGGCATCCAGCAAAATGATTGCGCTATATATTCTATAATTGTTCCGAAACATTGATTTTGTTTTTAAACGAACGCCGTTTTTATTTTAGCATCCCTTTGAAGTCACTACATCAACCCGAATCACCGAGTCTAATGATCCATAGTCTGTACGTTGGTGTTTCCAGTCAAAATACCTTAATGCCATGATTAACAATCAGCTGCACACAGATGTAGATTCTCAGAATTTGTTTTTAAAAATTATTTAATCAGAGGATTTGTGATATTATTACCTTGCATGCTGCATCAAAGAATATCGATGTTATTTTTGGAACATCGCCCAAAATAATTGTCACTTCATTCATAGCGAAAACTAGACCGGCGTTCGACAAAGTCTTTTTGTCTGTCCCTCCTTGTAATAATTGTGGTTCCCCTGGCTGCCAAACCCGGTTGTTTCTGTCCTTGTACCCTCGTGCAAAAGTCAACATAGTTCAGTAGCTTTGATATTATGGACAGGTAGCGTTTTTCTCAGTAGCGTAGGCTCTAGACTTTACAGACGAATGGGATTTGCGTATCGCACCCACGGTCGTTCCATAACTGGCCATAACTGGGCCGACGTTCTACACAGTCTTCGATTCCACCGCGCCTGTCGTTATTTGATGGTTGCCCTGGAAACCAGCCCTCGTAAGATCCATCAGAGCCATCACTCCACTTAAAATGATTTTCCCAGTCGATGTCACTGTAGCCAATCCAGTAAGTACGAATAGCATCGAAGCCATAGGCGCTCATGGCATAATTGCTGATGAATTTGTCCTCCTCTTGGCTGTGGATGGACGCAAGGTGGGCCATCTTCCTAGGGTGGAACAGCATCTGGCAGTAGCTCTCAGCATCCATCCAGGACATTGGTTTGTTCACCCACAGGTAGCAGTGCCCCTGGAAGGCAAGCCATGGCGGGTGGCAGCGGCCTTTAGCAGAGACGGAGTCGCATCTTGTGCGGGGTTCCTGTGACCAACAGCGAGACGGAAAACTGAAGAGCATGAAGAAACATGTGAATGCCAAGAAGAAAATGGTCAACTTCATCGTGCCGCTTAGCCTCCGATTCTGACGAATTCGCCGGTTTTGATTTAAAAAAAGGCCTTCAAGTCACATTTACTTCAGTGAGAATGTAAAAAACCAGAGTATTAAAATCGGAGGTGGTTAGTCCAGTTGTCGCAGTGTAGAATGACGTACGCCGGCTGAATGTCAACTGCTACTGGTGGCGGTGTCGTTTAAAATGAAGTCGGTCTCAGCTTTATACGTACCGTGTGCTATAAAGAATCAATGAAACGCATATTCTGATACCTTGTCTACGTCTACGTACAAGTCGATATACATGTAACTATTTACTACACCTCGTAAATATTCATGAGCAAATTGGAGCGCGTCATTGACCGATTCCGCTGCGCGCGTCCGGGAAGTAAAAGTGATACACTGCCAGGTGACGTCAACCCGGTGTGTATCCAGTTCGCTGCCGTGCAGTATTCTTTCTGGTTATATTCTACATATAACATTAGTCGAGCTCACCGAACCTTTACAATTATTATTGTATGGTCTTGTCATACGTGAAATCACATTTGGCAAGCTGCATCGAACCTATTCAGGTATCTTTGATGAATTCATCTTCATCTTGGCTGTGGATGGACGCAAGATGGACCACCTTCCTGTTTAATAATGTCATATGATTTAAGCTCCATCGAACCTTTGCAGTTAGAGCATCTTCTCTCAAATGACTGGCTGTACCCAATAAAGTCCGCCCTATATACAAGCGACAACGTAATCAAAGCCATACCAAGAACTGCCGCCAGTGCCCCAACAGTCACTACTGGTGGGGGCGGACGCCGGTTATTACATTATCGACCGGTTCCAAATATATCGTTGTATAGATGTGGTCTTGCCAGTGCAACAATATTGATGCTGAGAGTAAGGGAATACGGTATTGTAGGTAAAATTGTACAGCGTGCACATATTATTACAGAAAGTCGCATTTGCCAAGCTCTATTAAGCCTTTTCATAATATTTGGAGCAGTTGATAAACAGTTTTGTTCCAATAATTGTGTTCTTCCAATTTCCAGTGATGGCAACGAAGCAAAATGTAAAGTAATAAATGGAGTTGCTTGAGTTTATAGACAAAAACAAAGTTGTTATTGCACCGCATGTCATTCCATTTACTAACAAATAGTGAGATTCATAATGTACATATTGAAAGTTTCGTTCACTGTTTGTGTGTAGATTTGCTTAACTATACATTTTTAGAAAGGTTAGGATATACTTAACATGAAAACCAATGTGTGCATTTGTTTTCAGGTTCTTTATGGCGGCCATCTTTTTTAAATGGCAAAAATAATTTTAAATTTATTATGTTCTGTTAATAAAATATGGCTTAATATCATGATGGAAAATCATAACAAATCACACGATGACGTCATCATGATGTCACGTCAAAGTTCATCTATAACAAATCCCGCCATACCTGCATACAAAGTTTGAACCCAATCGGACTTATACTTCCAGAGATATAAGGCATTGAATATTGTAATTAGATTGTACAATGAACACACATTGTTACAGGAAATCACATTTGCCAAGCTGCATCGAACCTAGGCGGACGCCTGGTTTTTTAAAGTCCGGTCCCCACAAAAAAAAGTCCGCCCCTCCCAAAGAAAGGAAAAAGTCTACATCGTAACTATGCAACTTCGCCTAAACATGGTCTATTTTAACCCACATTTTGAGCCGTATGCTGCTAGCTGCAACTTTAGCTCATCACGCCCAATGTGAGACTTTTGAGACGATTGGTGGCAGCAAACACAACGGTCCTTTTCCATTGTTTACCCCACGTTTAAGCTAACGTGCGCATGTTCAAAATTATTGAAAATAATCCCGCCCTAAAGTTATTCAAATTTTGGCGATGACTGGGCCAGCGTTCGATACAGTCTTTATCTGTCCCGCACGAGTTGGTATTTGATGGTTCGCCTGGATACCAGCCCTCGTAAGATCCATGAGAGCCATCACTCCACTGGAAATGAATATCCCACTCGACGTAATTGTAGCCAATCCAGTATCTAGGAGTAGCCGCAAAGCCAGAGACGCTCTTTACATAATCTTTGATGAATTCATGTGGACGGATGCAAGGTGGGCCATCTCCCCCGATAGGGAAGCATCTGACAGTGGCTCTCAGCATCCATCCACGGGCATCGGTGTGTCCACCCACAGATAGCAGTGCCCCTGACAGGCAAGCCAGGGCGGCGGGCAGTGATGAGGTGTGGTGCATAAAACAGCTACTACACCGTCGACGTCGTCAGATGAAAAAACGGACGGATGTCAATATCAGTAGCGTGAGACCAAATACGTTTTTCTTTTTCGCTGTCTTCTGATGACTTACTTCGCCAGCATTATGGGGTCGTTCAGCAACATCAGACACTAACGTTTATTAACATTTAAATGACACTAAATGATAATTCGCGGTGATCATAAATGTTGACTCTATACCACGTACACCCGCCCAATATTCTGAAATGTTCGTATGCCTCAATTGCAATAGCCCACCTCTATATTCTACATAAAATATTAGTCCAGTTCAATCGAACCTTTACAAAAGTAGCTTCAGCAGAAAATGGCCGTTTGACCTGAATGCTCAATTATGACGCCCAACACAATTGACAGTACAACAAACGTTTCGCATAGTGAGAAACACTACACATGTATTTTCTTAAAGAAGCAGAAGCACACTGACAGGTGCAGACAGGTGTAACCAGGTTATTTAAATGACAATGAGTCATAGAATAGTTTGTCTATAAGTAGAACGCTTGAATGCGTTCACGCCACTCACGCTTTTCGCATATACTGCAGTCAAGACATTCTACATTTCGCGCTGTACTATAACGTGCGACCGATGAAGAAAATCATCCGAGTACTACCTCGGCCAGGCCAACCCAACCAGCATTATTTGACCTGCTTGAATCCTTCAAGAACTATTACGAAGATAAACTTAACACTTTCAAGAAACAGATAACGGACTAAGCACCGGCTGCAGAAGATATGCAACCTCAGCCAAAACATGCACAGCCCACGTTTACATTTAAGGGAAACAAGAAACGGTGCGATAAGGAGATTTTTGACAAGGTAGAGAAAGCACAACGCCTATTCTCTAAAGCAAAGTACGACGAAGCTGGGCAAGCACTAGATCCTATAAATAAGGAAATAAAGCAAAGAAATAAGCTGATACGCCTAGCGGATAAGAGTAAGGCAGGGTGGGACGCAGTTGAGGAGTATGATTCTGACGAACTTGCATCCGATAGTGACGACGACAAGAAGATACGATCAGCCCAAGCAAGAGCCTTGCGTAAGAAGCGACAACTTCGTCAAACAACAGCGTCGCAAAAACGGCAGGCAACGACACCATCTCAGTCTCCGCCTACTTCTACTGCTGATTTTCTCGTGGCCCTCTACACATTGACAGAATGGTCTTTGGCCACACCCAAGCCACCACATCTGACAACTGCTTCGGCAACGGCCGTTCCGGTCATTGGAGACGCTTCTACCCGCTCGGACGTCCAACCCACGGGTCGTCTGCACCCTTACCGCCTGCAAGCACCAGTAAGCTCTGAGACCCCAACAGCAAGCAAGCAAGGAAGAGAGAGTTACAGGTTAGTTCACATACCTTGCTTGTATGCATTCCGAATTGGCTGTGTCGTGCTAGAGTTACTAGATCAGTAAAGAGTACGGAGAAAGTAGTATAGTGGCAATTGAGTCAAATAGGCGGGTAAAGATGATACATGCCTAACAATGTTACAATGCGAATTTTTGGTTCATTCAACTTATTTTATAGTTCGTGATCAACCAGCAATACCCCATGCCGTTGAATTCTCAACTTATAGAGGCCCGAAAGAAGAATTTCCACGAATAGGAACAAGGACTCGCAAAACCAACTGTAAAGGGCAGACTTAAATCGGCTATAGAATTTCAGAGAAACGTTGGAACAAATGAATAACTCATTAGTGTTATCAAACAAGGATACAAACTATACCACTAATTACTACACCCCCTACAATACTCCAGACAAATAATAAATCTGCGCTTGATGCCAATTGGAATTCGCACAACAGGCCATAGAAGACTTAGTGACTTCAGGCTTAGTGTCTGAAGTTTCACACGCACCCATAGTTGATAATCCACTTTCAGTTTCTGTTCAAAGTTCCGGTAAACTCAGATTAATATTAAATTTAAGACACGTTATTGCACATAATTAGAAAGAGTTCGATGACTGGAAAGTTATAGTGTCGTATTTACGTCAAGGTGATTACATGTTCACTTTCGACCTCAAATCTGGATATCACCATAATTATATACATTGTTTTCCCCCCATCAAACCTATCTTGCATTTGTTTTGACAATCGATAAGATTACTCGGTTTTACGTGTTCACAGTCCTTCCTTTTGTATTATTATCTGCACATTATGTTTTCACTAAATGTCTCCGACCGCTAGTTAACCACTGGATATCTCAAGGTATTTTCATTGTTGTATACTTGGACGACGGCTGGTGTAGTTCTCCAGATGAAACGGCGGCTACTAATACCTCTAAGATCATTAAGAATGATTTGATTACGACTGGATTAATTCCGAATAAAGAGAAATCACTCCTGTCATCACTCAATTCTACGTCCTTGGCTATAAACGAAAACCAAACACAAAAATCCTGCTCAATGTTGATCGATGACTAACTATCAAACTGCTACTTTCAACATTGTTCTTAACTGAGCGAAACGTTTATTGTGCTGTCAATAATTTGTGTGGGATGTCATAATTAAATCTTATCAGGCCAAACGGCAATTTTCAGGCGAAGCTGCTTTTGTTAAGGTTCTAATGAGCTTGACTAATTTTATAGGTAGAATATAGAGGTGGGCTATTGCAGTTGAGGCATACGAACATTTCACAATATTGGGAACGGGTGTACGTGGTAAAGGCAACATTTATAATCACAGTGAAATCTAATTTAGTGTCATTTTAATAAACGTTAGTGTCTGGTGTTGCTGAACGACCCCATAATACTGGCGAAGTAAGTCATCCGAATACAGCGAAAAATATGAACTTTTTCGGTCTCATGCTACTGATATTGACACCCGTCCGTTTTTCGTCTAACGACGTCGGCGGTGTATAGTAGCTGTTCTCTGCAGCACACCTCACTGCCCGCCGCCCGTGCTTGCCTTTCAGGGGCACTGCTATCTGTGGGGGACACATCAATGTCTTGGATGGATGCTGAGTGCCAATGTCGGATCATGTCCTACCAGAGGAAGATGGCCCACCTTGCATCCATCCACAGCCAAGAGAAGAATAAATTCATCAGAGATTATGTAAAGAGCGCCTCTTGCTACTATTAACTACTGGATTGGCTACAATGACGTCGACTGGGAGAATCATTTTCAGTGGAGTGATGGATCTGATGTATCTTACGAGGGTTGGGGGCTAGGTGAACCAACTAAATTGCGAGACAACGAAGACTGCATCAAATGTCGATCCCAATATGGTAGTGAATGGAATGACATACCGTGCTATAGAAACTTTGTTTTTGTCCGCAAACTCAAGCAACTCTATTAATTACTTTACATTTTACTTCGTTGCCATCACTGTCAATTGGAAGAACACCGTATTTTGAAAAAAAAATGTCTATCAACTGCTCCTTATATTATGAAGGGGCTCAACAGAGCTTGGCAAATGCGACTTTCTGTAATAATAGGTGCACGATGTACAATTTCATCTACATGTAGGGTACCGTATTCCCTTACACCGGCAAGACCATATTCATACTACGATATAAATGGAACCGGTCGATAATGTAATAACCGGCGCCCGCCCCCACCAGTAGGGACTGTTGGGACAATGGCGGCAGTTCTTGGTATAGCTTTAAAGGGAAACTCCACCCATAGTTTTTAATGACATAATGTTAAAGAGTGTCAATTGCCAGTGTGACTTGATTTTTATTTTATTTTTATCGGTTTCGGTAATCATATCAAACTGAGTTTCTCGCACTGCGCTTACCGTCATTTGAGCCGCCATTTTGTTCTGGTTTATCGGTACATCTAGGATATTGTGACGTAGTGTCTGCACCATCAGTACGCGAGGCCCGATCGATAGCGGCCCTGCACGCGCAATTAATGCAAGTGAACCATTTTGTGTACGGCATAGCGTATACATAATGTGTACTGTAAATGTGCAAGTAGGCTCACAATTATACGGAGAGGGACCTGATGCCATAATTCTTAGCTCACATATTTTCTATTCTTCTCAGAAAATACAAACATTAACGATAGTTTGTGGCGCGTCAAGTCGATATTCTGCACAGAAATTCAATACGTGTTCTCGCAAAGGTCGGGCGCCGTACAACATACGTATGCATAATGTAGTTGGCCGCGTCAAGGTAGGATACCAGTGCGAACAACACGCAATAAAGCGATGTGCATTGAGGTGCAGACACTATGTCATAATGTCCCGCATGAGGCGGGAAATTTGAACAATATGGACGCGCCCTTGTACTCCTGAATGGCAAGGTATCGTGAATATAATAAGCGCGTGAGTCGTTCTCGATAACAAATCAAAACAAACTCTATGCGGAGTCAGCATGTCACCATATATTTTTAGACTAGGTAAAATATTATTGAGCCTGGAATTTCCCTTTAATTATGTTGTCGCTTGTATAGGACGGACTTGGTCAGGTACAGCCAGTCATTTGAGAGAACATGCTCTAACTGCGAAGGTTCGATCGAGCTTATATTATATGAAATTATTAAACAGGAAGGTGGTCTGCCTTGCGTCCAACCTCAGCCAAGATGAAGATGAATTCATCAAAGATACCTGAATAGGTTTGGTGCAGCTTGCCAAATGTGATTTCACGTAACAGCGGGTGTTCACTGCACAATTTAATTTACAATATTTCATTGCCTGTACTGCACTGACGAGACCATACAGTAATAAATTGGAACTGGTCGATAATACAATATATCTTGCTGGCGGTTAAATGTCTGCAGTTTGAGTGACAGCTGGAGCTCTTACTGAGCGAAACGTTTGTTGCTCTGTCAATTGCGTGGTTTGTCATAACTGAGCGCGCTGAAGCTGCAGGTCCATTGAGCTTGACTAATGTAATATGTAGAATATAGAGATGGGCGCGGCCCATTGCAGTTGAGGCATACAAATATTTCACAATATTGGAAACGGGTGTACATGGTAGAGGCAAAATATATGATCCCCGCGAAATCTGATTTAGTGTCATTTAAATTGTAATAAACGTTAGTGTCTGGTGTCTGGTGTCACGATGATACAAGGTCAGAATCAACCGGGTTTTGGCAGCCAGGGGAACCACAATTATTGCCACGAGGAACAGACAAAGACTGTGTCGAATGCCGATCCAGTTTTTGCTACGAATGAAGTGACAATTATTTTGTGCGATACATGCAAATTAGTCTTGATGCAGCATGCGAAGTGTTAATATCACAAATACTCTGATTAGTTATTAAGTTTCTGAAATTAAACTTGGAATCGCGTAAACTCAGAGTCTACGGTTAGGCACATAATTAACCCATGGCACAGCCATGGTAAATGTACAACTACATGTACATGTTAAGGTAGTTTTTACCATAACATCGTCAACATTCAATCAAAGACCAAGAAAAACGAGCATCAATGTAACTGATATAATATGACCCTCACATATCAAGCAAGACAGTCCGGGGACAGTTTCAACCTACATAATGAACATGTAGATGTACAACTCCTCAAAAGCCTTCGTTTGAATCACTCCATACGACGAAATCGACTACTAAGTGCAGTCGATTTTGGAATGAACATTGGTGTTAAAATGAAGTAAAATGATTTTTGAAGTATAGTTTCAAATCAAGTACTGGTGTTACGTACTTTTGGTGTTAAATTTGACCTAGTGCGCATGCGTGTGTGAAATAAAGCCCTCTGATTGGTCATTAAGGAATTATGGGATATGTTAACAATAGTCGATGTTAAATTGTTGTATTTAGTCCAAACAAATAATATGTAATTATTTAAACGATACCATGATTGACGATTGAATTTTGATTTTTGTGCAAACATAGTTAAACATTCGCGTTACATTTTATTAGTTTTCAAATTTTGACATTATTCATAAAAACTAGCTGCGACTTCGTCGTGGACAAAAAAAGCGTAGTATAAAACTAACAACGGCATTGACTATGTGTGTAGTACTTGGCTATGTGTGTAGTACGTATTCAGTAGGAATAGGTTATTATTGTATATGGATGTGTAATGTGTAATAAATCAGTTCTTGCTAATATTTCATTACGTAATTTGTCTATTATTATTATTATTATTATTATCAAATTTCTGACAAAGTCAAGGGTTGTGGACAAAACTGTAACAGTTCATCTCAAACCAATCCCCGGATAAAAATTTAAAGGCTATATAACTAAATAACTATAATTAATATAACTAAATTATAAACCTAAAATGTAAAAGTAAAATGGGATAGTCTGAAAATATAAAATAACTATATAACGATATACCAATATAACTAAATAACAAACAGATAATAAAACAAACAAACAAACACCCCACCAGGCAAACAATGAACAACAACCGACAAATACATGTATTAAACTAATGTAGATTAACATTTAAAATGAATTTCTCAGTGAAACATATTCAAAGAACGAACATAAAATGGTAAGATAAACTTGGAAAATAAAACCCTACTAATCCACAAAAATGTGTTAAAATAGAATACAAATAAAAGTAAAATTGCATATTAAAAAACCTTAAAAATTAGAAAGTTAAAACATTAAAAAGGGAACTTTTGAACACTTTCAAAGATGCATTTTGGATGACGTGTTCGGGCAGACTATTCCACTCATTTGCTGTACGGAGGAAGTACAAGTACCTAAAACAATCAGTTCTGGCAAAAGGAATGTTTAGTTTTAGGCTATTATCCTTTCTCCCAATTCTAGATGCTGGGTGAAACTTTTTTAAGGGAATTAATGTCGATACAACCCTTAACAATTGTATAACACATAACCAAACGAAAGATTTTTCTTCTAGTTGGGAGATCAGTCCAGCCTAACTGATTTAATAGAGTGTCATAGTGTGAATGCCAGTCTCTGCAGATAAATCTAACACTCTGGTTTTGTACACGTTCTACAACAGAGAAGTGGTTTATCCCGTATGGGTCCCAGGCTATGCAACAGTAATCTAGTCGTGATCGGATAAGAGAAATGTAGAGCCTCTTTAAAATATTGGCTGAACAACTACCAACATTTCGTTTGATAAGTCCTAACGTTTTATTGGACTTGGTATAAATATCATTGCAGTGATCGTTCCAGTTTAATTTGTCATTTATCATGACTCCCAGATATCTTTCACATTTACTGGCGGATAATATATTATTTCCAATACAATACAAATGCTGGCTAGTATGGTGCTTTCTTGACATTCTCATGACCTTACACTTGTCAATATTAAAATTCAATTTCCATTGATCTGACCATTTACATAGTGAATTCAAGTCAGATTGTAAAATCTCAATGTCGCTATTGGCGGCAATGCAGTTACTATGTACAAAATTATACTGTTAAAACAGTACACCTTTTCGCTAGAATGACGAGCAAATGACGTGATATCCACGTGAAATTTTGTTATCAGGGTGTACACCAAAATTGCTGTTAAAAAAATTGATTCCCAAACTGGTGTTTTTCAACACCCAAATCCCTGCCCAAAATAAACACCAGGAAATAATCAAATTTTACACCATTGGTGTACAATTTAACACCACAGTTTTTGCAGTGTAGATGTACAACTCCTCAAAAGCCTTCGTTTAAATCACTCCATACAACGAAATCGACTACTAAAGTACTACGGTGTGGTCCGATAATCTCCGATATTTTGAGCAGGACCGTGTTATGACCTTTCACCGCTGACTTAAAGGTCAGCTTAGGCTATTAGCATAATGAGCACCACCCCAAAAACCTCACCCGAATGGTTGAAACAAGGCGTTCGATGGTCTTCAGTTGATTTGCATAAATAGTAATTAAGGTTGCTGTTCACGCTGTATCTGTGCACTGCTAACTACATGCGCGCGGCGTGGATTTCAGACGTATAACGACGAGCGCCCTGCATAAGCTGGCTATGCCAAGGACAGAACAATGACTGTTAATTTGGTGACTGGTGAAGCTCTCATTGAGCGAAACATTGGTTGCGCTGTCAATTGCGTGCGATGTCATAATTGAGCTTTTTCATGTCAAACGGCCATTTTCAGGGAAGCTGCTCTTGTGAAGGTTTAATTGAGCTTGAGTAATGTTATATGTAGAATACATAGAGGTGGGCCATTGCAGTTGAGGCATACAAACATTTCAGAATATTGGGAACGGGTGTACGTACGCGATAGAGGCAACATTTATGATCACCGCGAATTTAAATTTAGTGTCATTTAAATTTCAATAAACGTTAGTGTCTGGTGTTGCTATTCAAAATATTGGGAACGGGTGTACGTGTTAGAGGCAACATTTATAATCACAGCAAAATCTAATTTATTGTCATTTACCTTTCAATATTTGTTAGTATCTGGTGTTGCTGAACGACCCCATAATACTAGCGAAGTAAGTCATCAGAAGACAGCGAAAAAATGACCTTAATCGGCCTCATGCTACTGATATTGACACCCGTCTGTTTTTCGTCTGATGACGTCGA
Source organism: Crossaster papposus (assembly GCA_037893245.1). Lineage (NCBI taxonomy): Eukaryota > Metazoa > Echinodermata > Asteroidea > Velatida > Solasteridae > Crossaster > Crossaster papposus. The sequence goes on along the minus strand of JBAIAA010000133.1, from coordinate 430,810 downwards.
CGGTAAGCTGCTCTCTGCAGCACACCTTGTCACTGCCCACCACCCTGGCTTGCCTTACAGGGGCACTGCTATCTGTGGGTGGACAAACCAACGTCTTGGATAGATGCTGAGACACACTGCCAGATGCTGTCCTACCGGGGGAAGATGGCCCACCTTGCATCCATCCACAGCCAAGAGGAGGATGAATTCATCAGCGCTTACATCAGGAGCGCCTATGGCTTCGATGCTATTCCTAGATACTGGATTGGCTACAATGACGTCGACTGGGAGAATCATTTCCAGTGGAGTGATGGCTCTGATGGATCTTACGAGGGCTGGAATCCAGGGGAACCATCACATAACCACAACGGGAAAGACGAAGACTGTGTCGAACGCTGGCCCGATCGTCGCCACACATGGAATGACCGTTCGTGCGATGTGCAGCACCCATTCATCTGTAAAGTCTAGAGCCTACGCTACTGATGATGTGGGACACCTGTCCATAATATTTGAAGTCACTGAACTATGTTGACTTTTGCACGACAATAAAGGGACAGAATCAACCGGGTTTGGCAGCCAGAGAACGATAATGATTGCAACGAGGGACACATAAAAACTGTGTCGAAAGCCGATCTAGTTTTCGCTACGAATGAAGTGACATTTATTTTGTGCGATACATGCAAATTGGTCTTTGATGCAGCATGCAAGTACTACTATTAATATCACAAATACTCTGATTAATTAGGTTTCTGAAATTAAAATTGGAATTAAGTATACTCAGAATCTACGTCTGTGCAGCAAATTAAAAATGGCATGAAGGTATTTTGACTGGAAACACCAATGTATAAACTATGAATCATAATAACTTAGACTTGATGATTCGGGTTGATGTAGTGAATTCAAAAGGATGCTTAAAGGTAGGATACACCATTGGTAATTGCTTGAATTATTAAGAGGGACACATAAAAACTGTGTCGAAAGCCGATCTAGTTTTCGCTACGAATGAAGTGACATTTATTTTGTGCGAAACGTGTTCCAAAAATTTAATGTTCTCTGCAAATTATACTTTTATGCAGCATGCAAGGTATTAGTATTAGATTAATTAAGTTTCTAAAATTAATTGCTTGAATTATCAGGAATGGGTGGATGTAAAGGTAGGAAACGCCATTGGTAATTATTGCTTGAAATATCAAGAATGGGTGGATCATAAGGTAGAATACGCCATTGGTAATTGCTGGAATTATTAGGAATATGTGGATTTGGGGGTTGTATTTATATAGTAAATATCGTTTAACTGACCTGTCTGAAGTTTTACAAATATGGATGCCGAGAGAAAAAAGCAAGAAAAACGGCGGTTTTTTTTAGGTTTTGTTTATCAAATTTAATTTGTCAGAAAAATTAAAAAATATTTAGCGCAATCATTTTGCTGGATGCCTAGAATTATTATTTACTTTCAAATAAGTAAGCTATTTCTTGATAATTTGGTAGTAAAATGTTTCGATATTTGCAAATGGTGTATTCTACCTTTAGGTGTCTGCTTGAACACAATATAAACGAGTATAATACTCTGTTGTATTGGGGAAATGCACATTGTCATTAGTGTGAAAGTTTAATACTTTATTGAAAGAATAATTATGAACTCATTGAGGGCCTCAATTTCGTCTGCAGTGAAATTGTATTTCTGCAGTGAAACGAGAAACACTAATCTAAAGAAGAAAAATCGAACGGAGCAACAAAACTACAAGGCACATAAATAGCTCAGAAATTATAGGCACTTGCAAATAAAGGACTATATTGTGTATATCTGTTTTATGAACTAGTTAAATAAAACGAGAATAAAACTAAATCTTCGCAGGATGACATGTAGATGTGTCTCTGATTTCAAAGCAGTGAAAACTACAAAATATGAACGAAAATGAACTCCGTCCAAGTATACAAAATAGGAGAGAACATAGGGCACAGAATCACTTGGCCATCAGAAAGACTCAGTTCTCCTCAGCCGGGAAAAAGTTTGGATGAATCGTCTTTGGACTATTCAACCACATGGGCTCAACATCCAACTAGGAAATGATAAACTTATTTGTTCTTCTCCCATTGTCATATGTTTCAGATTAATCCCTTGCCAGGATTGTTGCTTGTTGTTCTTTTCATTTTTCCCATTCCGATGGTTTCTCCTGTCCAATTTCTGTTTACACCCCTTTATTGTAATAATGTTTCCCATTCTATTTCCTGGCACCTCCCCCCCCCCCCTTCAAAAATTACCTCATTCAAACTTCTTTTTGAGTTCTTTCTTTTGATCTTCACCCTTCTTCCATTTCTTGTGGTTCCCCAACCAGGTTTCCACCCCTTTACCTCCTTGGTCTGGATTTGATCATATACCCACTCTGACGTCTTTCATTCTTTGGCCTACTAATCCCTTTGTTGGTTCTTCCACCACACTTCTGTTATCTCGCTTTTGTGTTTCTTTATTTATTTTTTATTTTTCATATTTATCCAGGATATAACCTATTCACCATAAGGTGGTCTCCCATAGGTCCCTGACTTAAAAACAATACAAAGTATACGATCACATTACAATTAAAAGGTGAAGTAAAAAGTAAAACGATAAAAAGAGATAAAAAGCATGTAGAAAAGAAATACGTGTAGCGCGTCCTATGAGTCCGTTGTTCACTCCAGAATGCTGGGAGCGTCGCACGATCTACTCGCGCGATCAATAACGCATTGTCACTCTGCTTTTGTGGAAAATCGATCGCCTTCGCTTTTGCCAGTGACGATACCAAAACATAACTGACGGCGTCTTATGCACTCATTCCTGCGCATAAGGGCGACAAAATAACTCCAACCGGACTACATTTGTATTTTACTCTAATAAAACAGAGTACATGTCATATTTATTTAGACGTCAAGCCGGCCCGGCATTCGTTGCAAAAAGATACAAACATTCTATTTTTCTTGAAAACACAGCACACCAGGTGCCGTGATATCAGACTGTTATTCATTGACACAGTAAAAACAAAATTATAATAAACTAGAACTACGTCTGTTCGAGGAACAGAACATAGGGCTTTTTCGCATTCACAATTTTTTTTTATTAAATATTTTAAAAATTGAACTTTTAAACCATCAAAACAATTTAAAATCATTGAAAACTAATTTAAGTTAATTTAAACAGAGTAAAATGAATTAAAACTGTTTTAAACGATGACGTCACACGTTTGTGAACTTTTTGTGCAACTATCTATCACCTAACTATCTATCACCTAACAACTTAAAAGTAAGTTCATATCATTTTTCACATTCAAATTATAAGGCACTTCCGGTTTTGACCGGAAGGAAAGGTCACGTGATTTCACGCACAGGAGATAAAATGAAGATCCTGGATTATTCGATTAATTGCCACAAAATTCAAGTTTCGGTCTTTTGCGGTTGATGTTTTATCGATTTTCCAAGATTAAATCAATTGCACCTTTAAGATAAGGTCACGTGGGCCTGATGACGTCTTCCTCGTGGTGTCTGTCGGCGAGACTGGAGTTCACTATTGGGTCTTCACCTGGGTCGAGTTTATGGAAATACGACTTTGTTTTTCCGTTAAAAGTGCTTTGAATTGTGCAAGCAACGTTTACAAAGTCTACGGGGTTGGATTCTGCGTAGCCGAAAGCGTGTTTACCTACCTGTCGTACGCGGCGCCCTTCCTCATGGGCAACTTGATGACGTCATCCTGTTTCACAGGTTGGCGGCTAGTGTCATCTTGGGTGAGCGTAAATGTGCTTGCACGAACGATGTCAGTGGTGATACATTCGCTCAATACATAATGCACTATCGGTGTATACGTACATGTACTAGCATGTATTCTATACGTGTGGCACGCACACGTAAGGGGTCAATGCTTTTTGCACCTAGGCCAAAACGATTACATTTCAAGGGTGCCGCAGGGTATGTTCAAGTTCGTTTTTTGCCCCAAAACACAGGGAAGTTCGAGAACTACTTTTACATTAACCTTTACAGCAAAAATCAAGATTGTATCTGTCAAGTTTAATTTTTTAGGAATTTTCAAAGGAAAAAGAGTCTTTTCATTCTAACTTCCGGTCTGGTGACGTCATAATTTTTTCTTCCCGTCAACTTGTTCCTAGCATGAAGCTGATTAAATACACCGGTTATAAAGTGATTTCAGCAAACTTCGCCACACACATCAACAGATTATTCATTTTAACCATTATTCAAACTGCCGCTAGAGGGCGCTATAACATGTTATGACGTCACCAATTTTTTTTGGAAAAATATATTGTAGCCAGACACTAACATCGTTGAAAGTAAGTTCATATCATTTTTCACTTTCAAATTATGAGGCACTTCCGGTTTAGACCGGAAGGAAGGGTCACGTGATTTCACGCACGCGAGATAAAATCAAGATCCTGGATTATTCTATCTATTGCCACAAAAATTAAGTTTCGGTCTTTTGCGGTTGATTTGTTATTGATTTTCAAAGATTAAATCAATTACACCTTTAAGATGACGTCACGTGACCCCTGATGACGTCACCATGACGTATTTCTGCGAGACACGAGTTCACTATGGGGTCTTCACCTGGGTTAAGTTTTATGTAAATACGACTTTGTTTTCGATTAAAAGTGACGGGCAGAAAAAACGTGTACAAAGTCTATGGGGTTTAGGTTACTAAAAGAAAAGAAAAACTAGAACTACGTCTGTTCGAGGAACAGAACATAGGGCTTTTTCGCTTTCGCAATTTTTTAGATTAAATTTTTCAAAAATTGAACTTTTATACCATCAAAATAATTTAAAATCATCGAAAACGAATTTAAGTTAATTTAAACAGATTAAAATGAATCCAAACTGATTAAAACGATGACGTCACACGTTTGTGAACTTTTGTGCAACTATCTATCACCTAACAATACAAACGTATGTTATGTTAGCACGTTCCGTTGCTGAGATATGACTTAAAGGTCGAAAAACGTAATAATTCAAATGTAATCGTAATATGATTTAACATTTGTCAACAAGCCGCTAGAGGGCGCTATAACATTTTAAGAAGTCACCGTTAACTTGTTTGTTACTTACAACCTAGCCAGCGCCTAACATCGTTGAAAGTAAGTTCACATCGTTTTCCACTTTTAAATTATAATGCACTTCCGGTTTAGACCGGAAGGAAGGGTCAGTTTGTTTTGCATGTAATACAAATTATGAAGACCATGGATTAATCTATCAATTCCCTTAAAAATCTAAATCAGATCTCTTACAGTTGATTTTATATATATTTTCAAAGATTAAATCTATAAATATTTGGTTGCTTGTAATCTGACATTTGATGACGTCATCGTGACGTAATTAACAGAAAGTTCGAGAGCTGTCTTTACTTTGCTATCTGATGCAAAAATCTGGATTATATCTATAGCGGTTGATTTTTAAGCGATTGTTTAAGGTTTAAAGGATTTTTCATTGTAACTTCCGGTTTGGTGACGTCATAAATATTTCTCCTTCCCAATATGGTCTAAGCATGAAACTTAATATTTACACCGGTTATAAAGTGGTTTCAGCAAAATTCGCCACACACATCAACAGATTATTCATTTTAACCATTTTTCAACCTGCCGCTAGAGGGCGCTATAACATATTATGACGTCGCCTGATTTTTTTTGGAAAAGTTTATTCTAGCCAGACACTAACATCGTTGAAAGTAAGTTCATATCATTTTTCACTTTTAAATTATGAGGCACTTCCGGTTTGGACCGGAAGGAAGGGTCACGTGATTTTACGCACACGAGATAAAATGAAGATCCTGGATTATTCTATCTATTGCCACAAAAATCAAGTTTCGGTCTTTTGTGTTCGTTAAAAGTGCTTGGAATTGTGCAAACAACGTTTACAAAGTCTATGGGATTGGATTCTGCGTAGCCGAGAGCCTGTTTACCTACCTGTCGCACACGGCGCCCTTCCCCATAGGCAATTTGATGACGACATCCTGTTTCGCTTGTTGGCGGCTAGTGTCCTCTTGGGTGAGCGTACATTTGCATGCACGTACGATGTCAGTAGTGATACATTCGCTCAATGCATAGTACACTATCAGTGTATACGTACGTACATATACAAGCATGTACACCCCTACTATACGTGTGCCATGCACATAAGGGGTCAATGCTTTATGCGCCTAGGCCAAAACGATTAAATTTCAAGGGTGCCGCAGGGTATGTCCAAGTTCGTTTTTTGCCAAAAAAACACAAGAAAGTTCGAGAACTACTTTTACACTAACCTTTAGAGTAAAAATCAAGATTATATCTGTCAGGTTTAATTTTTTAGGAATTTTCAAAGGAAAAGAAGTCTTTTCATTGTAACTTCCGGTCTGGTGACGTCATAATGTTTTCTTCTCGTCTACTTGTTCCTAGCATGAAGCTGATTAAATACACCGGTTATAAAGTGATTTCCGCAAACTTCGCCACACACATCAACTGATTATTCATTTTAAACATTTTTCAACCTGCCGCTAGAGGGCGCTATAACATGTTATGACATCGCCGGTATTTTTTTTGAAAAGTTTGTTCTAGCCAGACACTAACATCGTTGAAAATAAGTGCATATCATTTTTCAGTTTTAAATTATAAGGCACTTCCGGTTTAGACCGGAAGGAAGGGTCACGTGATTTTACGCACATGAGATAAAATGAAGATCCTGGATTATTCTATCTGTTGCCACAAAAATCAAGTTTCGGTCTTTTGCGGTTGATTTGTTATTGATTTTCAAAGATTAAATCAATTGCACCTTTAAGATGGCGTCACGTGACCCCTGATGACGTCACCATGTCGTATGTCGGCTAGGCACGAGATTACTATAGGGTCTTCACTTGGGTTAAGTTTTATGGAAATACGACTTTGTTCTCTGGTAAAAGTACTTGTGCAAAAAAACGTGTACAAAGTCTATGGGAATTAGGTTACTAAAAGAAAAAAAAGAAGAAGAAAAAAAAAGAAAAACTAGATCTACGTCTGTTCGAGGAACAGAACATAGGGCTTTTTCGCATTCGCAATTTTTTAGATAACATTTTTCAAAAATTGAGCTTTGATACCATAAAAAACAATTTAAAATCATTGAAAACGAATTTAAGTTAATTTAAACAGATTAAAATGAATCCAAACTGATTAAAACGATGACGTCACACGTTTGTGAACTTTTTGTGCAACTATCTATCACCTAACAATACAAACGTATGTTATGTTAGCACGTTCCGTTGCTGAGATATGACTTAAAGGTCGAAAAACGTAATAATTCGAATATAATCGTAATATGACGTAACATTTGTCAACATGCCGCTAGAGGGCGCTATAACATTTTAAGAAGTCACCGTTAACTTGTTTGTTACTTACAACCTAGCCAGCGCCTAACATCGTTGAAAGTAAGTTCACATCGTTTTCCACTTTTAAATTATAATGCACTTCCGGTTTGGACCGGAAGGAAGGGTCAGGGTTTTTTGCATGTAATACAAATGATGAAGACCATGGATTAATCTATCAATTCCCTTAAAAATCTAAATCAGATATCTTACAGTTGATTTTATATTGATTTTCGAAGATTAAATCTAGAAATATTTGGTTGCTTGTAATCTGACATTTGATGACGTCATCGTGACGTAATTAACAGAAAGCTCGAGAGCTGTCTTTACTGTGCTATCTGATGCAAAAATCTGGATTATATCTATAGCGGGTGATTTTTAAGCGATTGTTTAAGGTTTAAAGGATTTTTCATTGTAACTTCCGGTTTGGTGACGTCATAAATATTTCTCCTTCCCAATATGGTCTAAGCATGAAGCTGATTATATACACCGGTTATAAAGTGGTTTCAGCAAACTTCGCCACACGCATCAACAGATTATTCATTTTAACCATTTTTCAACCTGCCGCTAGAGGGCGCTATAACATATTATGACGTCGCCTGATTTTTTTTTGAAAAGTTTATTCTAGCCAGAAACTAACATCGTTGAAAGTAAGTTCATATCATTTTTCACTTTCAAATTATGAGGCACTTCCGGTTGGACCGGAAGGAAGGATCACGTGATTTTAGCACACGAGATAAAATGAAGATTCTGGATTATTATATCTATTGCCACAAAAATCAAGTTTCGGTCTTTTGTGGTTGATTTGTTATTTATTTTTAAAGATTAAATCAATTGCACCTTTAAGATGACGTCACGTGACCCCTGAGGACGTAACCATGACGTATGTCTGCGAAACACGAGTTTACTATAGGGTCTTCACCTGGGTTAAGTTTTAGGGAAATACGACTTTGTTTTTCGTTAAAAGTGCTTGGAATTGTGCAAACAACGTTTACAAAGTCTATGGGATTGGATTCTGCGTAGCCGAGAGCCTGTTTACCTACCTGTCGCACACGGCGCCCTTCCCCATAGGCAATTTGATGACGTCATCCTGTTTCGCTTGTTGGCGGCTAGTGTCCTCTTGGGTGAGCGTACATTTGCATGCACGTACGATGTCAGTAGTGATACATTCGCTCAATGCATAGTACACTATCAGTGTATACGTACGTACATACAAGCATGTACACCCCTATTATACGTGTGCCATGCACATATAAGGGTCAATGCTTTATGCTCCTAGGCCAAAACGATTAAATTTCAAGGGTGCCGCAGGGTATGTTCACGTTCGTTTTTTGCCAAAAAACACAGGAAAGTTCGATAACTACTTTTACACTAACCTTTAGAACAAAAATCAAGATTATATCTGTCAGGTTTAATTTTTAGGAATTTTCAAAGGAAAAGAAGTCTTTTCATTGTAACTTCCGGTCTGGTGACGTCATAATTTTTTCTTCTCGTCGACTTGTTCCTAGCATGAAGCTGATTAAATACACCGGTTATAAAGTGATTTCCGCAAATTTCGCCACACACATCAACAGATTATTCATTTTAACCATTTTTCAACTTGCCGCTAGAGGGCGCTATAACATGTTATGGCGTCGCCGGTATTTTTGTTGTTAAATACAATCTAGCCAGACACTAACAGCGTTGAAAGTAAGTTCATATCATTTTTCACTTTTAAATTATAAGGCACTTCCGGTTTAGACCGGAAGGAAGGGTCACGTGATTTTACGCACATGAGATAAAATGAAGATCCTGGATTATTCTATCTGTTGCCACAAAAATCAAGTTTCGGTCTTTTGCGGTTGATTTGTTATTGATTTTCAAAGATTAAATCAATTGCACCTTTAAGATGGCGTCACGTGACCCCTGATGACGTCACCATGTCGTATGTCGGCTAGGCACGAGATTACTATAGGGTCTTCACTTGGGTTAAGTTTTATGGAAATACCACTTTGTTCTCTGGTAAAAGTACTTGTGCAAAAAAACGTGTACAAAGTCTATGGGGTTTAGGTTACTAAAAGAAAAAAAAGAAAAAAAAAGAAAAAAAAAAATCAGAACAAAAACAAAGGCTTTTTCGCATTTGCGAAAAAGCCAAAAAAATCAGAACAAAAACAAAGGCTTTTTCGCATTTGCGAAAAAGCCAAAAAAAGAAGAAGAAGAAGAAGAAAAAAAAAATCAGTACAAAAACAAAGGCTTTTTCGCAAAATTGCGAAAAAGCCAAAAAAAAATCAGAACAAAAACAAAGGCTTTTTCGCAAAATTGCGAAAAAGCCAATGAGATTTAAAGTTTTGCATAGTGGAGACTAGACTAGAAAGATTTGCAGTAACACCACGTGAAAGGATCTCTAGATGTTTGCACATTTAAACCCATATGGTCCACACTTGTACAAATTAGTATTCCAATAAAAGTAGTGTTTAGTGTCTTTATGAGACAATTCTAAAGACTTGTATGCAAGACACAAACACAATAGATCAATTAGCATAACAATGGGATTAATTTACATAACAATGTTGTTAATTAGCGTATTAAAGAAGGGTATTGTTTAAAATGGGCCAATGGGAGTGAAGCGCGTCCGTTGAAATGGGCCAATGGGAGTGAAGGTCGTCCCTTTGTTAAAATTTATTTATTTTGTCTCAGTTTTAATTATGTAAAACAGATTTTGTTTCTCAGGAAGGTATTAAAGTTAGATATATCTTACTCGGCACATGGAGGAATAAATATCCTCTCATTTTTTAAACCGATTATGATGCCACTCTAAACTTTGAACAAATTCGAGGGTAGAATCCACTGAAGATGCTACGTTAATCTCATCCAGTTTCCATATCTAGTTTTCCCGCCAAAGGTCGAGGAACTCTAGCACCACATTGAAATAATGTATTATGTGCAGGGACACACAAGAGCCAACACACCCCGCTTGCAAATTGATCTCTAATTTCAAAATCCATTTCGATGCCACCCTTGGACTTTTACAACTACTATATAAGGAATAGAATAATACGATTTGTAAATATTTTAAACTTTCTATGCATAGCTTTCATGTGATTTATCGTCAAATAACAGGATCTAAATTAGTGCGGTGTCACGATTACCACATACAAATGCACATAGCCTATCATACACGGTTTATGCTTCCGTCACACCAAACTAGTTCTCAAAACGTCCTGCCTCGTCCTAAAACATCGGGTAAAATTGCCAGTTCACCTCGTGCGGACAACGTTTCCAAGCAGTCCAAGCCCGTCCGTAGTCGCAGTTTAAACCCGTTCTGAACTTGTTCTACCTCGTTCCTAATACGTCCTAACCCATGCTAACTATTTCTTAACAAGACCAATTCGTTCCCAGACAGTTCGCCTCGTTCTCGGCACGTCCTTATCTCGTCCCTAGTGCGTTCTGAACGTAATTGCAATCGCGTACTGGCCCGACGGCTATAAATACACAGCGCGTTTAAAAGGTGCAATATTGCAGAAATCTGCACAGAAGAGTGCGATAAAATGTGCAATATCGTAGAAATCGGCGCAGAAATGTTCGATAAAATCTGCGACATCGCAAAAATCTGCGCAGAAATGTGCGATGTGCGATGTCCCTTCAGGGCCACCATAGTAAACAGAAATTGGACAGGATAAACCATCACTCGGAGTGATAAAAAAAAAAAAAAAAGCAACAATCCCGGCGAGGGATTAATCTTAACAGATGACAATGGGAGAAGAACAAATAAGTTAATCATTTCCTAGTTGGATGTTGAGCCCATGTGGTTGGATAGTCCGAAGACGATTCATTCAATTCAATTATTCAATTCAATTCAATAGAACATTTATTTCCACATTCTTACTCTTAATTACATTGAATAATACATGTACATTAAAACAAGTGTGGAGGCATCATCCTAGAAAGCAAAAGCTTGTGGCGGATGTGCCCTACAGAACAGGACAAGATAAGACAAAAACACTGATTACAATATTTAGTCGTGATCACATAATTAAATAATACATGGATCGGTTAAACATATTAAGTATGGACTTGATATTAAGCAAAACGGATTATTATTGGCTAAAATAACTTAACAGATGACAATAAATTAAGTACTCTGGGAGTTGAGTAGGAATGATTTCAATTTACATTTGAACGTATTGATTGAAGGGCAATTAGTTACAGACGATGATAGATAATTCCAATTTTTGGGTCCAGAGAAAAAAATAGTATGTTGAGAAAGAGTTGTTCTAGCAAGAGGTATGTGTATTTTGGATGCAGTTCTAGTATTATAATTATGTATAGATCTGTTACGTTGAAACAGGTTATGTAGCGATTCAGGAAGTTGGTTATTTATAAATTTATACATAAAACGTCTTGTTGAAAGACATTGATATTGTTAAGAGACAAAAGGTTATATTTCTTAAATAAAGGAGTGGTATGTTCGTTAAAGTGGACCTTAGATACAATACGAATTGCCCTTTTCTGCAGTTTAATCAATCTATCAAGATTTGACTTGTACGTGTTAGCCCAAATAACGTTACAATAAGAAAGGTAAGAAAGAATTAATGAACAGTACAAAGTACGCAAAATGCTTGATGGAAGAGTGTACTTTAATCTACTCATGATGCCTATATTTTTGGAAATTTTGTTTTCTAATTCCTTTATATGGAATTTCCAAGAAAGACATTCATCAATATAGACACCAAGGAATTTAGTATGTGACACTTGCAGTATAGGCTCGTTATTAATTTTAACTTGACAATTGGATGTACTCAACTTCTTTTTTCTATTTCGAAAGACCATAAATGTACATTTTTTTGAATTAAGTGACAGCCTATTAGACTGAAGCCAAATTGACACCTTGGCTAATTCAATATTAACAAGACTAACAATAGTTTCTAAGTCAGTGTTATTACTCGAGTAAAATATGTTAGTGTCATCAGCAAAAAGAATAAAAGAGAATAATTTCGAAGCTTGGCAAATATCATTTATATATAATGAGAAGAGCAATGGGCCAAGAAGAGATCCCTGCGGTACTCCACATGTAATTGTATTCATAGAAGAGAAACACGAGTCTAGTTTAGTATATTGATTCCTGTTGGAGAGATAACTACAAAACCAGTTTAATGGAGTCCCTCTTATACCATAGAAATTAAGCTTATGTAGTAAAATATCATGATTAATAGTATCAAATGCCTTAGATAAATCTAAAAAGACACCAATAGATATACATTTATTCTCAAAACCTTTAGTTATCTTATGGATCATGTCCATTACGGCCATGTCAGTAGAATAATTACTCCTAAATCCATACTGACCGTTATACAGGATGTCAAATTTAGATACAAAAGAAGATGTTCTAATATAAACTAGTTTTTCAAGTAATTTTGAAAAGCACGATAAAACAGATATAGGCCTGTAGTTGCCTGTTTCACAGCGATCTCCAGTTTTAAATATAGGAGTCACTTTTGCCGTTTTAAGTTTATCGGGAAAAATACCCTTAGATAGGGACAAATTAAAAACATGACATAATGGGCGACTAACTTGGGAAATAACGGATTTAAGAACATCTGGACTTGCATCGTCATATCCTGCACTCTTACCGTTCTTAAACGATTTAGCAATATCACAGATCTCATTTTGATCGGTAGGATAAATATAGAGTGATTCGGGATAGTTACCTTTCAAAAATTCTCTGTATGAAATTTCAGTTTGGGGAATTTTATTATTTAATGAGGGGCCAATGTTAGTAAAATAATCATTAAATATGTTAACTATCTCATTAGGATCGTTTACTTGTCTACCCTCGTGGTTGAGCTTCATTTCAGGTTTACGATTACCAGTTTTATTATTAAGAATGAGTTTAATAATCTTCCATGTCTTTTTTACATCATTTTTAGCATTGTCAAATTTATCTTGATAATATTTCGCCTTGGCTTGTTTTATTAGTGTGTTTAGTTTATTACGGTAAGTTGTATACTTTTGTTTATTTAATGCAGTTGGTTTGCTAATATATTTTTTATACAATCTATGTTTAAATTTCACAGATTTAATTAAACCAGTGGTCATCCAACTTTTGAGCTTCGAGATCTTTTTGGGTTTAACTTTTTGCTTTGGAAAATGTTTGTCATACAACAAAGTATACTTAGAATGAAACATATTAAAAGCCTGGTTCGGATCCTCGTTAGATAAAATATCACCCCAATCAGTATCAGCTAAATCATTCGAAAAATTGGCAATATTCCCGGCATTAATAACCCTTCTGAATTGGTCAGTACACCGTCGAGTCTGGTGAGCATCTATTAAGGATGAGACCTGGAAGATAGGAAGATGATCTGTAATTTCAGTAAATAAAATTCCACTAGAAACGTCACCATCGATTTTGTTGGAGATTATGTTGTCAATAACAGTTGCAGTCGTGTCCGTGATACGAGTAGGTCTGTTAATTAATGGCCTATGATAATTACTGAAAATGCTATTGACAAAGTTTTGAGTGGTTCGATGGGAATCGTATTGCAAAAGATCTATATTAAAGTCGCCCATAATAAAAGTTAGTTTGTTTTCTTGGTTAATTTTTTGGAGAACAACATCAAATACATCAACAAAAGCAGCAGGATTAACCTTAGGTGGCTTATATAATACACCGACAATAATATTTGTTTGCCCTGAACGCGGTATTTCAATAAAAAGTGACTCACAACATTCCTTGTCTATAGTTAGATCATTTCTGAGGTTGAATACCAGGGAATCATGTACATATAGTGCAACGCCTCCACCAGCTTTATCTTTTCTATTATTTGATAAGAAACTGTATCCATTTATTTCAAATGGAGGACTATTTTCATGGAGCCAGGTTTCGGTAAAACCAAGAATAGAAAACTGAAAATTCAGGAGGTCGAGATAATCGCAGATACTGTCAAAATTTTTATAGAAACTTCTTGCATTCAGATGAAATGTGGAAAAGGTGTTATTAGTGGATTTGTTTTTAAACTTTTCATGAAATTGATCACAAAAAAGATAATCTGAGGATTGACTTATGTTGCCAAAAAAATTACTGTCAGGATCATTATCAGAGTTCCCTGGAAACTGGTTATTAAAAATAAGAGGATTGAGTCGGAGATTTGAGAGTCTATCAGTATTAATTTTGTGGTTAGTTTGAAGTTCTGCAAGGGCGACATGGAAATCCAAGTCATCCTCTAAATGATTAAAGGGTAAGGCGTGCTGGTGGCACGGTCGTTGACTACTGCATAGTTCACAGGTACTAGCCATTGTTAACCATAATAAAGAAGTACAAGTGAACAATAACCCTAGTAAGAGATAAATAACATTCCTCAGCTGTCATGTTTTTGTGCAAGCTAATGGTGGTGGTAGCCATAGTGATGTAACAAACAGTAGGTCCTAACAAGATGCATTTATAAACACAAGCCATGAACGAATAATGAAAAAAACACATGTGGCAATACTTGCTCCGAGAGAATCGTAGTAAAAAATAATCACATTACGTCGATTTACAGAAAATAATTTAAGATTACCGGTAAACCCTTGGATTGGGATATGATCTTATGTAGAAGATTGCTTTCCTTCGGGCTTGATGTACTTCTGGCCGTTTATGTACAGATCCCCGTTACGAAATACGGGCCTGCCACCGGATTCGTAGGCTTTCTTCATGACATCCCGCAGGTCTCGCTTTTTGACAACATCGACGGCAGGAAGATCTTGCAGGAGAAACAAGGGCGAGTTGGCAAGGGCTCGTTTGGCGTTCCTCAGGACCTGTAGTCGCTCCGTCCGGTACAGGAATTTGACAAGGATATGACGAGGTTTGTCTGTCAGATCTGATGCAAATCTTGCTGAGCGACCAGTCCGATGTGCATTCTCGATTGCAATGTTTGGCATGTCGAATTTGGTTGTAAAGATGTCACTTGCCGTTTCGTAGGGTACTGCTGGATTCTCATTAAGGGTCTCCGGCACTCCACCAATTCTCAGATTAAAGCCCCTAGAGTAGCGTTCTTGTTGTAGACTAGCCTCCTGAAGCTTATTAACTTTGGTCAGGGCCTCTTCCACTTGCTCCGCCATCTTGGAAGCCCGTTCGGCAAATAATATATTTTCTGCTTGAAGATCTTCCACAGATTTGTTAGTGAATGTGATAGATTTCTCCATCTCTTCATGATTTTCCTCCATCTTTCCCATCCTGGTGAGTAGATCCCGTTGATTATTAATAACTTGGTCTAGCTTACCATGAATATCAGCTGCCATGTTCTTGATTTCCCGCCGCAGGCAAGAGATCTCATTGTCCGATGGGGGGCATTGTGATCTTGTGGTCGGCCCTTGGTCATCTGACGTGCTTGGCGCGGGAAGATCAGTACTCGGGACATCGGTTGACACATTTGAGCCCTTATTTTTATCCTTTTTCGGCGGCATGGTGGCTAAGGAGAACTGAGTCTTCCCGATGACCAAGTGATTCTATGCCCTATGTTCTCTCCTATTGTATATACTTGGACGGAGTTCATTTTCGTTCATAATTATTCTGTAGTTTTCACTGCTTTAATATCAGAGACACATCTACATGTCATCATGCGAAGATTTAGTTATATTCTCGTTTTATTTAACTAGTTCATAAAACAGCTATAGTCCTTTATGTGCAAGTGCCTTTAATTTCTAAGCTATTTATGTGCCTTGTATTTTTTTTGCTCCGTTCGATTTTTTCTTCTTTAGATTTGTGTGTTTCTCGTTTCACTTTAGAAATACAATGAATTTATGAAGAAAGATCAGATACAATAACGAAATTGAGGCCCTAAATGAGTTTATATTTTTCAATAAAATATTAAACTTTCAGATGCCTAAAAGGTAGGATACACCATTTGCAAATATTAAGAAAATACTTATTAATTAATACTTATTTGAAAGTAAATAATAATTTTAGGCATCCAGCAAAATGATTGCGCTAGATATTCTTTGATTGTTCCGACAAATTGAATTGTAGGTGTTTTTTAAGAACGTCGTTTTTATAGATTTTTACTCGGCAATCATGATTGTAAAACTTCGGACAGATGATTTAAACGATATATTTATACTATTATATAAAATAAACCCCCAAATTCACCCATTCTTAATAATTCAAGCAATTACCAATGGTGTATCCTACCTTTAAGCATCCCTTTGAGTTCACTACATCCACCCGAATCACCGAGTCTAAGTTATTATGATCCATAGTTTATACATTGGTGTTTCCAGTCAAAATATCTTCATGTCATGTTTAATTTGCTGCATAGACGTAGATTTCGAGTATACGCGATTCCAAGTTTAAATTTAGAAACCTAAATATTCAGAGTTTTTGTGATATTAATACTTTGCATGCTGCATCAAAGACTAATTTGCATGTATCGCACAAAATAATTGTCACTTTATTCGTAGCGAAACTAGACCGGCGTTCGACAAAGTCTTTATCTGTCCTTCGTCGCAATAATTGTCGTTCACCTGGCTGCCAAAACCCGGTTGTTTCTGTCCTTGTACCATCGTGCAAACGTTTACATAGTACAGTAGCCTCAAATATTATGGACAGGTATCCCACATCATCAGTAGCGTAGGCTCTAGACTTTACAGATACATGGGATTTGACAATCGCACCTACGGTCATTCCATCCGTGGCTAAAACTGGGCCAGCTTTCGACACAGTCTTCGTCTTTCCCGTTGTAGCTATGTGATGGTTGCCCTGGAATCCAGCCCTCGTAAGATCCACCTGAGCCATCACTCCACTGGAAATGATTCTGCCCGTCGATGTCACTGTAGCCAATCCAGTAATGAGGAAAAGCATTGAAGCCATAGGCGCTCCTGATGTAATCGCTGATGAATTCATCCTCCTCTTGACTGTGGATGGACGCAAGGTGGGCCATCGTCCCAGGGTGGGACAGCATATGACAGTGGCGCCCAGCATCCATCCAGGACATTGATGTGTCCACCCACTGGTAGCATTGCCCCTGGAAAGCACGCCAGGGCGGCGGGCAGTGATGAGGTGTGCTGAAGAGAGCAGTCACACCCAAATCGGGCCACAAACTGTGTGCGATAGATGCCAATACCAGAAGCAGAAAACCGTTATTAAACGTCATTTCGATCCTGTTGTATTCCGAATCAATTGACCAATAAGCAGTCTGTAAGAGCCGTTCTTTGAGCTGAGACAGCACAGGCTAATCAGAAATGCAATTTCATCAAAATAATAAAATTTTGGTAAACGTATACATGTATATGTAAGTCCTTCCTGCGCTGTTCCGGTTTTCTCAAATGCCAAATATCGCATATGAAGTGTGTACAAAAAAAGGAACTTGTTTTTTTCCCCATTTGCCTCCTATCTAAGGTTAATTCAACTTTTACATAATTATGAAGCTCCCATAAAAGAGCGGATTTAATGCTTGGGAAAACGTGACAAGAGACTGCGCCTCGTTTGTTCTATTACCGTTTTACCGAGTCGTGCACAATTGCAAAGGTCTTTTCTATAACAAGTCAAAGGTAAAATGCTCTGAGAGCATAATAAAAGGGCCAACGGGTTTCCAGTTAAAGTAAAATGCTGTGCGAGCATTCCAGCTAAAGTAGGAAGTGGACAAGAGAATTCCAACGGGTTTTACCTCTTACCCCCCCCCCCCCCCCCCCAACAAGCGCAGACCGAGCGAAAGGTCAGCAGGTGTGGGCCACTAGTTCGGTGTGGGCGGGTCGAAACCGTTGCCCTCCCACCTCGCCCCCTCCTCCCATAGCAGCATGGACTCACAATCGGGTAGTCTAAAGCACCGACTCAATGAGCCAATGAGAGAGAGACACACGCATTGGAGGGGAAAGCGCTGCACTCTCTGCGAGAGAGAGAAGGCCGCAACGCAAGAGAGTGGGAAGGCGATCACCGGCTATGTAACGCGGTCGGTGGTCACGCAGCTGAATAACTGGCACGAAATGGACGGCGCGTAAACAATAACTCGTGCTCGCGCGATAGGGCGGATGAGCACGAGCTTATAAATAAGCTTATAATGGGCTTATTAACGGATAATCTCGACGCGCGCTGTGGGCCCACGGTGAAGTTCACTTCTTACCCGCTCTGTGCGCGCTGTGTATCAAGTAGTAAGTATGCTGCTGTTGGCGCTCACATGTTTCCGTGCAAAAGTTGTTAAGTATTGAAGCAAGGTGACATCGTTTTTTTTTGAATCCGGCACACGTGTCGGATGAATTAGAGAAAGCGTGCGTTCGCTGTGTATTTGCGAGCGTTTGTGAGACAAATGCGCGCAATGCACAGCTA
Source organism: Crossaster papposus (assembly GCA_037893245.1). Lineage (NCBI taxonomy): Eukaryota > Metazoa > Echinodermata > Asteroidea > Velatida > Solasteridae > Crossaster > Crossaster papposus. Next base: position 412,214 of record JBAIAA010000133.1, on the reverse strand, counting down.
CGTACGGTGGTCTAAAGGCGGAGAAAGAAGGCGGTGCTAAGTAGAATTGTCATTGTCAACTGACGTGATGACCTGTTGCAGTGTATGAAGTGCAACCCTATGCAGGCACAGGCGCTCATGCATTAGGTGTAGTGACAGATGCTGAAAGTACGCCGGCGCAGATGTGCATGCAAAGCGGAGCGAAGGCTGTCAAGTGTCTTGGGCTAGCTGGAGGGTGTAGGTTAGAATTATGGGCGTAGCTAGTATGCGCCAGAGTAGAAGAGCGTGCATAGCGGCACCTAGGACCTCTCAGACAGTGTCGTCAGTGCAGGAGAGCGCGCAGCGTATATCGAACATTGGTGATAGTACTCTTTATAGCTACGCAAAACCAAAATTGAACTCCGACCAAGCCGTAATGGCTATCTTACGATGACCCACCAGCATTAGTGTATGCAAATAAATGCAGTGATTACGGTACGGTGCTAACCAGTTAACATCTACTGCTCGGTGGGAGGGCAACGGTTTCGACCCGCCCACACCGAACTAGTGGCCCACACCTGCTGACCTTTCGCTCGGTCTGCGCTTGTTGGGGGGGGGTAAGAGGTAAAACCCGTTGGCATTCTCTTGTCCACTTCCTTTTTGACGCGAGTGCAGTGCTGAGACAGCATTTTACTTTAGCTGGAATGCTCGCACAGCATTTTACTTTAACTGGAAACCCGTTGGCCCTTTTATTATGCTCTCAGAGCATTTTACCTTTGACTTGTCCACTTCCTTTTATTTAGTAGCTTGTGTTTGAACAGTAAGAAGTTTTTCGCGCGCCGACAGAATGCAGTCACCGTCCGCCGCCAGGGCAACAAGCTCACGCAAGCGCGCTTCGAGCGCGTCACGGTTGTCGGCGCGACTGTCGTAAGCGGCAAACTCGGCGTCGACAGCGGCCGACAGCAACTGCCGCAGACGCTCGCGCTGCTCTTTGCGCTTCGGTTGCGCCCGCTTTTGCGGTGGCGGCGCTGCGCTGCTTGGCTGCACGGATGTGCTGGTGGCGGCGCGCTTGGGCAGATTTTTCACTGCAACGCTCGCGCGCTTCTTTTTGGCTTTCGCCGTACGAGCGCCAGCGACGTGACCGAGCATCGTCATGTCGGCGCCGGGCGACTGTACGATTTGCATGGCAGGCGTTGGGAGCGACGTCTGCTCGACCGTCACGGGCGGCGCCAGCAGCGCTTTTGCGCCCGTTTGCGCCCACCACTGCGCATCCTTTTTGAAGAGGAGCTCGATGATGGTGGCCGGCGACGGCAGCAGCAGCGCTTTGACGCCCGCGTGCGCCCACCACTGCGCATCCTCTTTGAAGAGGCGGGCGATACGCCGCTTGTGCGTGCGCAGTCGGCGCATTTTCTCGTATGCCGCGTAGAGGCGCGCGCAAATGTACTCGGAGGGTAGACTTGACCCAAGTCGGACTTACCATGGAGTTAAGACTACCAATTTGCTTTCGTCAATCCGGCCGAATAGTTATGTGCTTTGTTGGCCTTAGAAAAAAAGGCGCCGTCATCTGGTTGTCGTTCCGCTATCGGCATCAACGCGATGTCATCATGTCAGTGCAGTAAATCCGACTTGACGGATCGGCCAATCAAACCCCCCGCGGTGATATGTAGTTATTCATAAATTATTTGCATACGCATCACATGGATATGCGCGATGTATGCCAAATAAGTCCGCCAATCGGTACGGACTCGCTAGACCGCTAACGGACTATGGAGGAATGGTAGGCAGTACTGTCACTAGATGCCTTTTTCAAATTAAATAACTGCGTCTATACTTCGTTTATTTAGTTAGAGTATGGTATAGTGCAAACTTAACGGCCGGACAATGTACACGATAGCAAGACTATTAAACCGTTTGTACATTTACACATAATGTACACTATGCACATGTGTATGTACATTGTACATCACAATGTCCACGTATGTCCGTCACACAACTGGGTCAAAGTTCATATTATTACAGATATATGCTAATTTATACAATTCTGCAATTTGATTGGCCGCTACCGTTTTCGGTAGATGAGCCCATAGGTTGTGTACAAACGTGTGGCAGATCCGTCAAGTCGGGATTTCTGAACCACACATGAGCATGGGTGGCGCATGAGGGCGCGCTACTGATAAGCGTGGACGTGACGCGAGGCGCACAGTGTGGATGACCATGAGCAATGTTACCACATAATCCCGACTTGGATCAAGTCTACTCGGAGGGCAGCTGGCTGCACTTGCCGGCACACTTCTGTTTGTGCGGCAGTGAGGTGCCCTTGTACTGCGGCGGGCTGTTGTTGGAGTGTCAGCTCACTCTCTCGCTTGGTAATGGTGAGCGGCGCCGGCGCATGGAACTTGGGGCGTCGCTTTCGATGCGGAATGCGCGCCATGCGGTCGCGACGCGCGTCCAGCCATATGTACATGAACTGCGTGTAGATCGAGCAGCTGCACGTGCTGGGCCGGACGCGTGTCGTCGCGTGGCTGCGCGGAGTGACTGCGCCGACGCCGATTGATCTTATGCGCCCTATCGCGCGAGCACGAGTGCGCCCGCGCGCGATGCGCCGCCTGCGGCCCGGTGTTGTCGCCGCAGGGCGACTTGGGCATGTGCGCTTGTATCTCGTGCGCGTCGCTAGTGTACTGCGACTGGCTGCTGTCGACGAGTGGCAGCTCACTCTCCCGCGCCCCGTAGGGTTTGCGACGCAGTCGGCGACGCGGCGACGCCTTGGGTGGCCGTCGCTTGTCGGCCGCACTGCGCGCCATTATTTTTTTTAGTTTTGTGTTTTGTTTGAGCGAAGGAAACCTGCAAAAAAACACAAATGATGTAAGTTTGCCGATGTGCGAACAAACAGCAAACGGTTGTTGAGTATAGATGCAAGTTGACACCTCGGTACACGTTGTTCCCACACAGAACAGAACCACCCGTTACAGTTAGTCGAGCCACTAACCTACCCGACTCTAAATAAACCAATCAGCCTACTTTGCCGTCAGACCTACGGTGTTGCGTCTTGCCACAGACCTACGGGCTACTAGTATGTATATACTATATAGTACTGTACACCATTACATTGTTCTCCGTATACCCATTAGCTCCTACCCTGTGAGGAGATAGCACTAGTCAATAGCAGCTGCTACTTCGTTGTTTCTGTCTTAATTGTCTAAATTGGTCACTTTTGAAGCCAAAATACGTTTTAGCTTCGTTATTTCGGATGTTTTGTTACTTATTTTAACCTCCCCCCCCCCCCTCCTGCGAGTCGGCGTCGTCGTTGTCATCGGCGAACGTCTGCGATTGTGATGATATTGCCCAGCGTCAAGTTGCCGTTGTGCTTCACTACAAAGGGCACACTGTGACTGCTGCAAAAAAAGCGAAATAGTTTGACAATTTTCAGCAGGAAATGAAACAAAATTGCGGCAGAAGCAAGAAAGTTAGACAGAAACACAGAATTGACCGAAATTGCCGATAATTTGAAGCGATTCAGACAGCGAAAATTATTACCAGAGCTGAAATTTGTGGTTGTGTGCGCAAGCGTTTTGGCGGCATTTGCGCAGCGCACACTTGCAAACAACGCCGCACAATTGCGCAGTATATGCGCACTGTACACTAGCAAATGCTAAAACGCCAGAAACTCACAAAAACGCAAGAAATATCACACATTCTTGCACCGAGTTTCACTTAGGAATGCATTCATTCACATATGCTTTTAGTGCCGTTTTCGTCGAACTGAGGAAATTCACATGTCAGATGGTCAGATTCGTATGACAACCCCCTCTGAGAAGTCGAAAATCAAAATTCTGTCCCAATAGAACTCATGCCCTTGATCTCCTGATCATTTTCGTTATATGGGTTCTTTTCGATTCCGTGGAGCGATCGCGAGTTATTCCAGTCGGACTGAAGAAGAAAGAAAGAAGAAGAAAATTAACGCAAAATCGGTTCACTGGCAAAGTAAGGGTGCCGCGGCGCTGCCACTCCCAGCCGGGCGAACCCCCTCACATGTCAGATGGTCAGATTCGTATGACAACCCCCTCTGTCGTCGAACTGAGGAAATTCATTCACATGTCAGTTGCAACCCAGTCTCCTTCTTAAATTGTGTACATATCACAATTGACCAATTGTGTGTATATCACAATTAAGAAACTGTACATGCGCAGTAATGCTGGCAAAACGGAGGTTGGCCCTCAAAGAGTGAATAAACAAGTGTATGATGTTCTTATTAGTTGCAGTAGTTGTTTAAGTTTGGGATTGGAAAAGGAAAAAGTCGGGTTAGGGTACAAGAAAAAAACAATTCATATTACCGCATTAACAGCAATTCTTATTATTGTTATTATTTGACGCAAGTTTAATTGCATTGTATCTCAAGTTTTGTTTTTCTTTCTGTACCCTAACCCGACTTTTCCCTTATTCTACCCCAAAACAAAGTAATGAACTTAAACCAACTAATTCAAGTAATAAGAACATCATACACTTGTTTATTCACTCTTTCAAGACCAACCTCCGTTTTGCCGGTATTACTGCGCATGTACAGTTTCTTAAATTGTGATATACACACAATTGGTCAATTGTGATATGTACACAATTTAAGAAGGAGACTGGGTTGGTCAGATGGTCAGATTCGTATGACAACCCCCTCTGTCGTCGAACTGAGGAAATTCATTTTCACATTTTTTTTGGTCATTGTCAGATGGTCAGATTCGTATGACAACCCCCTCTGAGAAGTCGAAAATCAAAATTCTGTCCCAATAGAACTCATGCCCTTGATCTCCTGATCATTTTCGTTATTGGGTTCTTTTCGATTCCGTGGAGCGATCGCGAGTTATTCCAGTCGGACTGAAGAAGAAAGAAAGAATAAAATTAACGCAAAATCGGTGCACTGGCAAAGTAAGGGTGCCGCGGCGCTGCCACTTCCAGCCGGGCGAACCCGTTGGGCGTGACGCTCCCGCGTCACCCTAGATAATGCCAGCAATTAAGCTGCCCTATAGACATCAGTGACAAACATGGACGGAGACTCTCCTAGAGACATCCAAACAAATAATAACCAATCTCCCCCCCTAACCTCCCCCCCCCCCCCCCCCCGAACAAAAAAAATAAATAAATAATACGTACTGTGCCTATAAAAGCTATAAACGCAAGGCTATAATTATGTACGGTGCACTACCCTAATTGAAGTGAGACTTTCGAAGCGAGCTCATTAGTATGAAATGTGCCCCACAATCTTTTTGGGGAAAAGAAGGACGTTTGGTAAAGGGTGACATTGTGTAAACATAGCCTAAGAGAACTGGGTCCTAATTGCCCTAGAACTTCTCGGGGGGGGGGGGGGGGGGGGGTGTGAATATTACAAAATGTAGGGGCCTAATTAGCTAACCGACCCAAAATTTAAGAAATTAATTTTATCCATAAAAGATAAAATACGTTATACTTGGGGCACATAAAGCCTAAACTCCTTTTGGCGTCGTAGGCAAAACGTTTTTAAGGTCGTTCTAAAAAATTGCACAACCAGCAATAATAGTCCCTCTTCGGTTCGGGTATATTGGTAATTTAAGAATCGTGGCTTGGTCGTTTAGAAAGTTGCGTAAGAAGAAGGTGGAAAATAAATTCCTTACCTTATAAGGTTATATCTGGTAGATATGCAAATTAATAGGTAAGATTTACCAATGGAAAACTTAAGATTTCCTACCTTGACTAATGAGAAGAAAAGACAGTCCGGGGAGTTTGAGTATTTAACCCAGAACATGAGGCATTCGGGCCGCCAATTTGGTTGCAGCTATGAGCAACTCAAAAAATTGTTGACCAAAACTTTCGTTATTTGCACCTCCAACTCCTCCTACGCTTCGAGGCCCTGTCAACCGGACAACTCTCCGTTCGTCCAACCGGACGAAACCACTTGTGGACAAAACACTTGTCTAACCAGACAACTCATCGTACGTCTAACCCACAACTTCCCGTTTAGCTAGGAGTGGAAGATTTGCTGGCCACCTTTTCGGACATGCCGTACCGAAAGAACGCCGTAGCTAGCCGCCGACCCGGTCGCGCAGCTCTGACACATACGGTTGAAGATGGAGTGCCCCCTCCAAAGAAATCCCGAAAGCGCCAACCGTCTGTGAGGGGCAGAGGACGAGGGGCAGCTGTCCCTGCCCCGCACCAGGAACCTATGCCGCCAACCCGTCGTTGCCGCGGTCGACCCCGAGGAAACCCAAGCTCGGTCTCGGATCCGGATGTTGTGCACCCAGTGACCCAGCCGTCAACCTCTGTCGTGGATGTGCATCTTCCTCGCAGCCATCATGATGAAAACGAACTGCTACACCATGACAACATGAACAATAACACCGTTCGCGGGTCCTAGTACTAGCACTAGCGGAGTTAGGGGTGGGGGTGAGTAACACGTTAATGATTCTCATACTGCCATTCTAATCAGTGCAATTCAGCTAGGGGCGGATGCCCGCCCAGTACCATTATTTTAAATAGGAAAGTCGTGTGCAGCGTTAGGGTTTCATCAGTCTCGCCATCCACGAAAGACATAATTCGGTCGGGGAGTACATAGATTTGGCCCCACTTTACAACGACACCGCACATGCAGTACTTTCGCGGACAAATCAATCTAATTTAACCTTCGGGGTGGAAGGGGGCAACCTGATTCTAAGGAAACCCGGCCTATCGCGAAGGCGTATCGAATCCTTCTCTATATGGCAATCTGCCTTTTACACATTTATGTCGATATATCTTGATCAACACACCCAGAGATATGCACAGCTATTAAAGTGCTGTGAAATTATTCGTATGGCGTCAGCACAGTTTCCCGGTTACGGGTGGCGAACATATGACGAGCAGTTTCGGTTAAAGATGGAAATTGACCCCTCCCGTTCATGGGGGGAAATTGATATGGAACTCTGGGTGACGGTGGCTGCGGTCCCGGTAACCACTAACCAATCATGCAATCGGTTAGGTAACACACAAGGGTGGGCCCCGGCGTCCAAAACCGGACGCGAGACTGGCCATTGCTTTAATTCAGTAGCCAGGGCTGTGCATTTCCTTGATGTAGATACGCGCATACATGTAGCAAATGTATGCGCTCTAGCCACGGAGCATCTCAATGCTCATCAGTGGGTTCAACTTCCACTGCACCGCGTAACGCATTTACGTATAATGCGCAGACACAATCCAGGACCCGTCAACCCAGAGTTCCAATGACCAATGCACTAAAAGGGGGGAATTTTAATACACCGCATACCAATTCTACGGGTTCTAACTCTGCCCATACTGCACAAGTCAACCCTCGTCCATGACTCAATTCGAGCAAACCCAATATAATAGGTCCAGTATATGGATAGTTGGAGATTCCATTGTGCCTGGGGCCAAAGGTCCTTTAAATCTTCCAATGAAAGTGATGTGGCGTGGTCTAAGCGGTGATTTATCACAGTTGTTGACAGATATACCTGATCCTCCACAGTCACTTTAAATATACATTTTCTATGCAACGATCGACCAATAACAAAACGACTTTAAATGTCAGCTTAGGTTATTAGCATAATGAGCACCACCCCAAAACCTCACACGGATGGTTGAAACAAGGCGTTCGGTCGACTTCAGTTGATTTGCAAAAATAGTGGCCGCGTAATTAAGGTCGCTGTTCACGCTGTATTTTTGCACTGCTAACTGCAGGCGCGCGGCGTGGATTCTAGACGTATAACGACGAGCGCCTTGCACAAGCTAGGCTATGCCAAGGACAGAACAATGACTGTTAATTGTGTGAATGGTGTAGCTCTCAGTTTGTTGTGTGTTTTCATGTCAAACGGCCATTTTCAGGCGAAGCTGCTCTTGTGAAGGTTTAATTGAGCTTGACTAATGTTATACATGTATGCAGAATATAGAGGTGGGCCATTGCAGTTGAGGCATACGGACATTTCACAATATTTGGAACGGGTGTACATGGTAGAGGCAAAATATATGATCACCGCGAAATCGAATTTAGTGTCATTTAAATTGTAATAAACGTTAGTGTCTGGTGTTGCTGAACTACCCCATAATACTGGCAAAGTAAGTCATCAGAAGACAGCGAAAAGATGAACCTATTCGGTCTCATGCTACTGATAATGACGTCTATCCGTTTTTCGTCTGACGACGTCGACGGTGTAGTAGCTGCTCTCATCTGCAGCACACCTCACTGCCCGCCACCCTGGCGTGCTTTCCGGGGGCACTGCTACCTGTGGGTGGACACACCAATGCCTTGGTTGGATGCTGAGCGCCACTGTCAGATGCTGTCCCACCCAGGGAAGATGGTCCACCTTGCGTCCATCCACAGCCAAGAGGAGGATGAATTCATCAGCGATTACGTCAGGAGCACCTATGGCTTCAATGCTATTCCTTATTACTGGATTGGCTACAGTAGCATCGACTGGCATAATCATTTCCAGTGGAGTGATGGCTCTGATGGATCGTACGAGGGCTGGATTCCAGGGGAACCAACATACACCGACGGGCTCGGGACAGACGAAGACTGTGTAGAACGCGTGCCCAGTCATCGCCAGGAATGGAATGACGGTACGTGCTATGCGCAAAGATCATTCATCTGTAAAGTCTAGAGCCTACGCTACTGATGATGTGGGACACCTGTCCATAATATTTGAGGCTACTGAACTAAGTTGACTTTTTTCACGATGGTACAAGGACAGAAACGACCGGGTTTTGGCAGCCAGGGGAACAACAATTTTTGCAACGAGGGAAAGATAAAGACTGTGTCGAATGCCGATCCAGTTTTCGCTACGAACGAAGTGACAATTATTCTGTGCGATACATGCAAATTAGTCTTCGATGCAGCAGGCAAGGTATTAATATCACACAAATACTCTGATTAATTAGGTTTCTAAAATTAAACTTCGAATCGCGTGTTCTCAGAATCTACGTCAGTGCAGCAAATGAAACATAACATGAAGGTATTTTGACTGGAAACACCAATGTATAAACTATGGATCATAATTACTTAGACTCGGTGATTTGGGTTGATGCAGTGAATTTAAAGGGATGCTTAAAAGTAGGATACACCATTGGTAATTGCTTGAATAATTATTAAGAATGGGTGGATTCGGGGGGTTTATTTTATATAATAGTAAATATATCGTTTAACTGACCTGTCTGAAGTTTTACAGGATGCCGAGCAAAAAAGCTAGAAAAACGGCGTGGTTTAAAAAAAACACCCCAATTTGTCGGAACAAATAAAGAATATCTAGCGCAATAATTTTCCTGGATGCATAGAATTATTATTTACTTTCCAATAAGTAAGCAATTTCTTAATAATTTGGTAGTAAAATGTTTCGATATTTGCAAATGGTGTATCCTACATTTAGGCGTCTGCTTAGTAGTTCTGAACACAATATTAAAAAGTAATAATCTGTTGTATTGGGGAAATGCACATTTTTGTCATTCGTGTGAAAGTTAAATATTTTATTGAAAAAATAATTATGAACTCATTCAGGGCCTCAATTTCGTTATTGTATCTGATCTTTTTAAACGAGAAACACACAAATCAGACGAAGAAATATAGACCGGAGCAAAAAAACCTACAAGGCACTTAAATATCTTAGAAGTTAAAGGCACTTGCACATAAAGAACTATAGCTGTTTTATGAACTAGTAAAACAAAAAACGTGAATAAAACGAAATCTTCGCATGATGACAGGTAGATGTGTCTCTGATTTCAAAGCAGTGTAAACTACAAAATATGAACGAAAATGAACTCCATCGGAGTATATAAAATAGGAGAGAACATAAGACATAACATCACTTGGCCTAGGCCACTCAGTTCTCCTTAGCCGGAAGGAAGTTTGGATGAATCGTCTTTGGACTATTCAACCACATGGGCTCAACATCCAACATCCAACTCATCTGTTTCTGTTTCAGATTAATCCCTTGCCAGAATCTTTTTTTCTTTTTTTTTTTCTTTTTTTTTTTTTACTCCTCTGGTTTTTGTTGTCCAATTTCTTTTACACCCCTTTCTTGTACTAGTGCCGTTTTTTGTTTTTTGTCCTTTGATCTTCACCCTGGTCCCTTTCCTTGTGGTTTCACCCATTATTTATTCCCCAACAAGGTTTTCACCCCTTTACCCCCTTGGTCTGTCTTTGATCCTATACCGACTCTGACCTCGTTCATTCTTTGGCCTAATCCTCCTTTTGTTGGTTCTTCCACCTCACTTCTGTTATCCCTCTTTTGTTTTTCTCCTCCTAACCATGTTAGGCAAACAAAAATGTTCAGCGTCATGCCTTTTTATCAAAGGAAGGAGGAGGCCTCTTTTTTTTCTTCTTTTTTTTTCTTTCCAAAATGGCCGCCCGACACATTTTAATGCGAGTCATGTAGTGAACATGTCACACCCTATCTTCCTATTTGAAAATAAAACATGGCTCACCAACGACTAAAAATCAAAATACATGTGGGTCGATCATGTATGCACCATATACGTCACACCCTAGCCTTCCCATTAGAAAAATATATATTTCCACAGCATATACACAGTGATGCTAAAGTCTAAAATACGATCTTAAAATGTTATTACCTTTATAATTTTTTTAATTTTATTTTAAAATTATATCATAACAACCAGAAAAAAACAGAGGCAGCCTCAAAAAAGGAAGCGGGCGGTGACGCTAAACACGTTTTTTGTTTTATTTGGCCTTATGTATCATGCTTGTATGTCCCCCTTTATATGTTTGTTTCAAGCCGCTTACAAAAAAAACCGACTAGTCTATAGAACAAGGTTGCACGAACGTCTATGCGAGCGTCTATGCGAGCAGATTTGGTAATTATATAAAACAATAACAAAACGAAACTCGCTTTTTAAAATTTTCCCAGCCGTTTAACCGTCAACTCCAGCGATTCTGCATATAAATGGATTCGATGCAGCTTGGTTGATGTGATTTTCTGTAACATCGGGTGTACACTGTAAAATTTAAGTTACAATATTCCATTGCACAAGACAATAGAATAATATAATTGGAACTGGTCGACAATACAATATCTCTTGCCGGCAGTTATGTGCACAGCTATGCAGAGGTTTAAAACCTCTTCCAAAGAGTCAGAGATGGACCGTTTGTGCCCGACTTAAGTGTTTACTGGAAGCGGTGTGAAACTGTAAATAAATAATACAGAACGCTTGTAGAGTTTTAATAATAAAGTACAGAACGTTAATGGACTAAACCCCATGTCTAATTTGTATACAACCGTAATTAATGGACGACCAATCGATATGAAGACGATTTACTTATTTTAAAATATAACGACAGAGACTAATATTAAAAGTTAACAACCGAAGGACTAAGACAAGTCTACCCTAATAAGAATGATGAAACAGAGAACAATACCCTCCAAATGATAAGTGAACTTACAATAAAGATTTCACACAGGCAGATGTAGACGAATGTTCCCCATAAATTGACATGTAATGTAGTGAGCGAGATAACTTGGGTAAACAATGCCTTTAGGTACACACAAAACCCATTCGCAATGCTTACATGTACATGTATGTTCCAATGCCGTACATGAACGATGTCCATCCCCATCTCCATGGGTTAAGTCGGCAAAATATCCCCTTGGATACACCAACGCTAACTTGCGCGCTGCGTGTGGAAATAGACTAGATTCAAGAAATATGTACTATTACAAATTGCTGACATGTCCCTTAAATTAAGCTTAAATTCAGCAACTGAGCAGAGCGAGTTCCAGTTCTTAACAGTTGAGACCAAGAAGGAATCTTCGCAGGCCCTGGCTTCGTGACTGACTTGAATTAATTTCTGGTTGTTTCCCCTTGTATCTCTGGTACTAGGCTAAACATAGTTGTGTAGTGGAATGTCGACCAACCCATTTTTCCTTTTATACAGCGTAATTTTCTTCTGTTTTGCAATGTGTCCCATCCCAGATCTTCCAAAAGTTTAGTAACAATTCCCGTATTTGAAGAAAAGAAGAAAAGAAGAGGTCAGTTTATTTTCAACGATGATCGGCTGACCATTGTTGGAAATTAACACAAAAAACTAATCCTTTCATGAAAGTGACAGCTTACCAGGTGCTGTGATTTCACAGGATGCGTCAGGCTATTATTCACTTTATAAAGTCAAGTAAGGTATTTTGTAATAATTCAGTAGTATCGTTTTTTTGTTTGGTTGTCGGTGCTGTTTCAAAAATTTCGATATTTATTTGCGAATGAATTGTGAAGGAAGATCATGTAGTGTATACAAATAAATTAGATTTGTTTTGGCAGCGGCAGGCCTTTACACACTGTTAAAAAGTTGTGTATACACGATTTCAGTGAAGGGGGAGGGGAGGGGGCCACTGTTCCAAGCAGCTATATAGTGAAGGCAAGTTGCGGCGCCTACGCCAAAGTCGTACCCACCCGCCGTGTTCGAGGGGTGAGGGTGCATTTTCCTGTAATCTATACAGCATATTTGTCTGCAAAGGTTCGATGTAGCTTAAATTATATGACCTTATTAAACAGGAAGGTGGTCCACCTTGCGTCTGTCCACAGCCAAGATGAAGATGAATTCATCAAAGATAATTTGAATAGGTTTGGTGCAGCTTGCCAAATGTGATTTCATGTATCAGCGGGTGTTCACTGTGCCATCTAATTTACAATATTCCTTTGCTTGCACTGACAAGACCACACAATAATTGTAAAGGTTCGGTGAGCTTGACTAATGTTAGGTAGAATATAACCAGAAAGAATACTGAACGACAGCGAACTGGATACTGGATGAATTGGTCAATGACGCGCTCCAATTTGCTCATGAATATTTACGAGGTGTAGTAAATAGTTACACGTATATCGACTTGTACGTAGACGTAGACAAGGTATCAGAATATGCGTTTCATTGATTCGTTATAGCACACGGTACGTATAAAGCTGAGACCGACTTTATTTTAAACGACACCGCCACCCGTAGCAGTTGACATTCAGCCGGCGTCATTCTACACTGCGACAACTTGACTAACCACCTCCGAATTTAATACTCTGTTTTTTTACAATCTCACTGAAGTAAATGTGACTTGAAGACCTTTTTGTTTATCAAAACCGGCGAATTCGTCAGAATCAGAGGCTAAGCGGCACGATGAAGTTGGCCATTTCTTTCTTGGCATTCACATGTTTCTTCATGCTCTTCAGTTTTCCGTCTCGCTGTTGGTCACAGGAACCCCGCACAAGATGCGACTCCGTCTCCGCTAAAGGCCGCTGCCCCCCGCCATGGATTGCCTTCAATGGGCACTGCTACTTGTGGGTGGGCACGCCAATGCCCTGGGTGGTTGCTGAGAGCCACTGCCAGAATATAACCTACCGTGGAAAGATGGCCCACCTTGCGTCCATCCACAGTCAAGAGGAGGATGAATTCATCGGCGAGTACTTCTTGGTATCTCAAAACAACCCTCCTCTCGAGTACTGGCTCGGTTTTAACGACCGTGGAACCCAGAACGAATTTAAGTGGACGGACGGGTCTAGTTCGTCGTACACAACTTGGCAGTGGGGTGAACCTAACAATGTTGGCTTCCAAGAAGACTGCGCCGCAAGGAAAAAGTACATTATTGGCAACCAGTGGAACGACTTACTCTGCCACATCCAGCTTCCATTTATCTGCAAAATGTAGTAGACGACTACAGAAGCCGATCCTGGGTTTGAAAAGAGCGCAATTTTGACACTATACTTGTGAAAATGTCTCATCACCGTAGAAGTTCATATTTACATATCCACCAAGTTTTTGACGTTGTAACCTAACGGCGAGTCATCTATGACACAAGTCGATGTTCCAGTGCCGAAATGACAGTTCCCATCGTCATTAAACCTTGTCAATGCAACGATTCTTCGCTCGCCGCTTTGCTATGCTAAAACTGGTACAGTAGAGCCATTTCCAGAAACTATCTGCATATTCTTGAAGCTCCTCCAGTCGCAGTCTGCATGAAAACAAAAACACTTGGAATGAATGTTTGTGATTGAACTCCATCGAGTACTCTACACAATGAACCCTAGATGGTACCTTTTACACATCGACTCATTCTCAATAGGTTTTGTTGCGGCAAGAAGTACTTTCAAGCGTAAATCGAAACTCGGGTAATTGTTAATGGACGACTTTGATAAAATACCCTCGTGACAAACAAAATAAGTCTAACAATGTTGTAGGTAACAGCGTTCTACATTACCCAAGTCCGCAACAATCACATATAAATTCACCGATTTCTTTGATCACTCTAAAATGTATGCACATTTACCTAGTCATTTCTTTCCTTGAAGTTTATTTGTGTATTATAAGATTAAAAGTTGTATCCCCATTGAGTGATCCCCACAATGTCGCTTCCCAGGTTGTATCGTAAAATCGGGCGCGATTCCTGGCCACACGGCATTCCGGTGTTTATGATTTCTGACTAGCGCCCTCGAACAAAGCTACTGACAATTTGGGAGACCGCCAACATAGGGCAAGATAGCTCAGTTGGTAGATCGCCGGTCGGGTATTCCGGAGGTCGCAGGTTCTAGTCCCGTCTGGCCGGTGTCTTTGTTCATTTTGAAATGTAAATAAATAGACATTGACAGACTTGACCTCCCTTGTAAACATTCTGGATCCGCCCCTGTGATGTTTGAGGCGTTGAGCACAGGTAGCTTCTGATCAGCGCATTGGACAAAGTTACATTCTAATAAGGAAAACGCGAACCTTGGGCTGGATCTAGGACTAGAACGACAATCCGGATGTTCCCTGGTCCAAGCCATGCACCAAGTTTTTTTCAATTTTCAAATGAGTTTAGCATTCACTGCACCTAGTCAGTTTTCCATTTTGATTTAATAATTTTTAAATATTAATTTAAAAAGTAGTATTGGATAATATTTGAAATATATGTAGAGGGCAATTCCACGGTAACTTTTGTTACATTTTTAGGCATTTTGGAACATGCAAAATTAATAAGTCTCGCGACTTAATACATTAGGTTCAACTGTCCGACTTTCCTGCATTTGAAAAAAAACTGCCGTTAGGCATAGCCTTTTTGAACATTGTAAATAAAAACTGCAAAATGTGTTTTTTATTGTATTTGTCATGAGTGGCAACATTTTTAAATTTTGTAACTTCAGTTACCATTTTTTTTTAATGTGCTTTAAAACGTTTCTTATGCATGCACCGATACAATTATGGCCGGATAATGAATACCTTTGTATTTGCTGGTAACCAAACTAATTATAGGTTTTTTTTCAGGCTATTTATTCAAATTGACCAATTCTTACATTCATTTTCGTTCGAGAAGAATTTTGCAAGCTTTTAACGAAGCAATTTTGCCATTCATTTGTATCAATCATTTTCAACGTTTGGTCACCCTTTTTAAACACCGGGTCGAGAATACTCGTCAATACAGTTTAAATTCGTCTCAACTTTTGTCAAAAAGCAGCATTCAGAGATCGAATTAGTCTTTATGCCAATCAATTTCACACTTTATGTTAAATAATTTAGTCTGCTGTTTGCTTGAGTCAAGCACACATCAGACTAATGTAACATAACGTCGAAATTGATTGATGTAAAGACGAATGCTGCTTTTCGGCAACAGCTGGGAAGAATTTGAACTGTAATGACGAATATTTCTAAGAAAATGTTGAAATAGAGTAACAGAACGTTAACATTGAATAATAAATTACTAAATTGATTTGGACAAAGTTAAATGTTAGAGTATTTCAATGAAAAATGTTTTAAAATAGCCGTAAAAACCTATATTTATCAATAGGGCAAACAATGAAATGTCATTTCGATTTTAACTTACGTTAGTTTGTAATTTTCCCGCACATTTAATTATTTGGTACAAGTTTGCACATTCAATAAAATAACTCTTTATAGACACAGAAAGTGAATCTTATAATACTTGAATTGTGTATGTTAAAATAAAATGCCAACATGACGACATTCAATGAGTTAATTTAGTCAATAACATGAATTTGGAAGTCATCTTTTTGTTGAATTTAATTATATTTTATAATAATGAGTTAAACATCGTGATCGATACAAAATTGCCTTTTATGTTTTATTTTTAATAATTCGTTAAAAACTAATTCTGCAGAGCGAACAATTTCAGACCTTCTTTTGCTGCATGTGTTTTAGATTTGAGTAGTTCGTGGCTGAGTTCAAGGCTGAGATCATTTTCCCACTGTAATTGTATCAAGTCTGCCATCAGATTGAAGCTCAAATTGTTGATCCTAGGCTATATTTACACAATCTCACCCTTTTTATTTACCAAACGGCCTTCTTTTTCAAAAAAAGATTATGGGGCACATTTCATGCTAATGAGCTCGCGTAGAAAATCTCTCTTCAATTAGGGTAGTGCACCGTACATAATTATAGCCTTGCGTACACTCTCAATTTCAAGCTTCATCCAAAATCGGACAAGGCCTGATGACTGATGACAATCGTTCTTGCACAAAATCGATCTTATAAAGTCCGGCAAACGTTTTTTCTTCTTTATTCATTTCGTCCATTGTGTTCACTGATGTCTATATAGGGCAGCTTAATTGCTGGCATTATTATAGACCTTGGCAATTTTGCACGACTCGGTAAAACGGTAATTGAATAAACGAAGCGCAGTCTCTTGTCACGTTTTCCCCCAAGCATTAAATCCGCTCTTTTAAGGGAGCTTCATGTGTAAAGGTTCAGTTAAGCTTAGATATGAGGCAAATGGTAAAAAAAGGTACATTTGTACACACTTCATATGCGATATTTGGCATTTGGGAAAACCGGAACATCGCAGGAAGGACGTACATGTACATGTATACGTTTACCAACATTTCATTATTTTAATGAAATTGCATTTCTGATCAGCCTGTGCTGTCTCAGCTTACTAGAGAACGGCTCTTACGGACTGCTTATTGGTCAATTGATTCGGAATACATCAGGATCGAAATGACGTTTATTAACGGTTTTCTGCTTCTGGTATTGGCATCTATCGCACGCAGTTTATGGCCCGATTTGGGTGTAGCTGCTCTCTGCAGCACACATCGTGATCATCACTGCCCGCCACCCCGGCTTGCCTTTCAGGGGCACTGCTATCTGTGGGTGAACAAACCAATGTCCTGGATGGATGCTGAGAGCTACTGCCAGATGCTGTCCCACCCTGGAAAGATGGCCCACCTTGCATCCATCCACAGCCAAGAGGAGGATGAATTTATCAGCGATTACGTCAGGAGCGCAAATAATCGCTTCGATGCTCCTATCTACTGGATTGGCTACAATGACATCGACTGGGAGAATCATTTCCAGTGGAGTGATGGCTCTGACGGATCTTACGGGGGCTGGATTCCAGGACAACCAAGTAATAGCTACCAGGGGGTAGACGAAGACTGTGTAGAACGCCTGCCCACTTCTCGCCACGAATGGAATGACCGTCCGTGCGATGCGCGAATCCCATTCATCTGTAAAGTCTAGAGTCTACGCTATTGATGATGTGAGACACCTGTCCATAATATTTGAGGCTACTGAACTACGTTGACTTTTGCACGATGGTATACAAGGACAGAAACAACCGGATTTTGGCAGCCAGGCGAACTTAGTATTGCAACGAGGGACAGATAAAGACTTTGTCGAACGCCGGTCTAGTTTTCGCTACGAATGAAGTGACATTTATTTTGTGCGATACATGCAAATTGGTCTTTGATGCAGCATGCAAGTACTATTAATATCACAAATACTCTGATTAATTAGGTTTCTGAGATTAAACTTGGAATTAAGTATACTCAGAATCTACGTCTGTGCAGCAAATTAAACATGGCATGAAGGTATTTTGACTGGAAACACCAATGTATAAACTATGAATCATAATAACTTAGACTTGATGATTCGGGTTGATATAGTGAATTCAAAGGGATGCTTAAAGGTAGGATACACCATTGGTAATTGCTTGAATTATTAAGAATGGGTGGATTTGGGGGGTTGTATTTTATAGTAAATATCGTTTAACTAACCTGTCCGAAGTTTTACAATCATGAATGCCGAAAAAACACAAAAAACAGCGTTTAAGTTGATTTCAACTGGCGTCGAGCAGTTATTCTTATGTTATTTGTGGTTTTTTTGCGACCGCCGTCCTGTCCGAAGTTTTACAATCATGGATGCCGAGAAAAAAAGCTAGAAAAACGGCGTTCTTCTTTAAAAAAAATAAAATTAAATTTGTCGGAACAATTAAAGAATACCTAGCGTAATCATTTTGCTGGGTGCCTAGAATTATTATTTACTTTCGAATAAGTAAGCTATTCCCTAATAATTTGGTAGTAAAATGTTTAGATATTTGCAAATGGTGTATCCTATACCTTTAGGCATCTGCTTAGTATTTCTGAACACAATATAAACAAGTAATACTCTGTTGTATTGGGGAAATGCACATTTTTGTCATTCGTGTGAAAGTTTTAACTTTCACACGAATGACAAAAATGTGCATATTTAAAAATATTTTATTAAAAAATATGAACTAATTGAGGGCCTCTATTTCGTTATTGTATCTGATCTTTCTTCATAAATGCATTGTAGTTCTGCAGTGAAACGAGAATCACACAAATCAGAAGAAGAAAAAATCGGCCGGAGCAAAAAAACAGTACAAGGCACATAAATAGCTTAGAAATTAAGGCACTTGCACAGAAAGAACTATAGCTGTTTTATGAACTAGTTAAATAAAACGAGAATAAAACTAAATCTTCGCATGATGACATGTAGATGTGTCTTTGATTTCAAAGCAGTGAAAACTACAAAATATCATGAACGAAAATGAACTCCATCCAAGTATACAAAATAGGAGAGAACATAGGGCTTAGAATCACTTGGCCATCAGAAAGACTCAGTTTTCCTCAGCCGGGAAGAAATTTGGATGAATCGTCTTTGGACTATTCAACCACATGGGCTCAACATCCAACTAGGAAATGATTAACTTATTTTTTCTTCTCCCAAGGTCATATGTTTCATATTAATCCCTTGCTAGGATTGTTGTTTTTGTTTCTGGTTTCTTTCTTGTAGTACTTTTTTTAGTTTTGTGTCCTTTGATCTTCACAATGGTCCCTATTTTGTTCCCCAACCAGGTTTTCACCCCTTTACCCAATTGGTCTGTCTTTGATCCTATACCCACCCTGACATCTTTCATTCCTTGGCCTTATCCTTCTGTGGTTGGTTCTTCCACCCCTTGTTCTGTTATCCCTCTTTTGTGTGTCTCCTTCTAACCATGTTATGCATCATGCTTGTATGTCTCTCTTTATATAGGTTTATTTTAAGCCGCTTAAAAAGAACCTGACTAGTCTCTAGAATAAGGTGCTCGTTGCAGGAGTCTATAATATTCGAGCAGATACGGTGATTATACAAAACAAAAACGAAACGAGACTCGCTTTTGTTACTTTTTCCCAGCCGTTTAACCGTCAGCTCCAGCGATTCTGCATATGAATAGGTTCGATGCAGCTTGGCAAATGTGATTTATTGTAACAATGGGTGTTCACTGTACACAAATAATTTACAATATTCTATTGCTTGCATTGACAAGACCATACAATAATATAATCGGAACTGGTCGATAATACAATAGCTCTTGCTGGCTGTTAAATAACTTTTATTTGGGTGACTGGCGGAGCTCGCACGGCGCGAAGCGTTTGTGGCGCTGTCAACTGCGTGGGAAGTCATTGAGTGTTTTCAGGCCCAACGGCCATCATTTTCCGGTGATGAGCTGCTCTTGTAAAGATTGGATTGACTAATGTAATATGTAGAAGTGGGCCATAGCAGTTGAAGCATACGAACAGTTTCAAAATATTTTGGAACGGGTGTACGTGGTAGAAAAAAACAATTATGATCACCGCGAATTTTTATTGAGTGTCATTTAAATGTCCATAAACGTTAGTGTCTGGTGTTGCTGAACGATCGACGCATGCATAATGCGGGCGAAAAGTCATCAGAAGACAGCAAAAAAGATGAACTTATTCGGTCTCACGCTATACTGATATTGGCATCCGTCCGTTTTTCGTCTGACGACGTCGACGGTGTAGTAGCTGCTCTCTGCAGCACACCTCATCACTGCCCGCCATCCTGGCTTCCCTTTCAGGGGCACTGCTATCTGTGGGTGGACACACCGATGCCCTGGATGGATGCTGAGCGCCACTATCAGATGCTGCCCCACCGGGGGAAGATGGTCCACCTTGCTTCCATCCACGTCCACAGACAAGAGGAGGATGAGTTCATAACAGAATATGGCGTCAGCGTCATCGCCGTTTAGAACCCCATTCCCGTTTTGAAATGAAGATTAGGCCTATGTCTTAGGAATTTGGCGACTATAATGTGTCTTGATCTATGCTATATGCAAGCAAGAAGTTTAATAGGAAATCGTAGTTTGCGAAGAAAATGTTGAATTATCAGCACGCTAAATTTTGAAAATAAAATTGGCCCTACATTATAGTAATACATTGTAATAAACATAACTTCTGCAAACTGCTTTCTGACTATCTAAAATATACAAACCAAATAAATTAAAAGGGCTTAGTATTGCAATCTTGCTTACAAGATTTCAGAGGCAAAATGGAAAATTAGTTTGGAGAATCTCTTTTCGGAGTACGAATCCTTCAAATGCTGTTGTGTGTGTTTTTTTTTAACTGTACGGTTTCGATCAAATTCTACACGAATAAACCAGCACTTCAATAAAACATTTAGAGGCCCAGAAACGAAACATTAAAATACCGCATAATTTGCAAGGAATATAGAAGTGAATCGGCTGTGTAGTTTACAGCAAAACACAAGATAAGTGTTTTGTCAAAATCGAAACCCGAATACATGTTTTAATCTTTATTTTCTTAAAGTGGGAGTGCTGTTTGAGGCAAACCACGTTTCGAGCAGAAATATCACTATCGGGTATAATTTAAAGGTAGGATACAACATTTGCATCTATGATTGTAAATCTTTGAACATGTCAGGTAAACGATATTTACTCTAAAATACAACCCCCAAATCCACCCATTCAGGATAGTTCAAGCAATTACCAAGGGCGTATCCTCCTATGTTTTAAACGGTTTTCTCACACATCATGACATATACAATCGAATTAAATTGAATTTACACAGGTAGATTTTCCCGGTAGATTTTTACGTTTATCGTTCGAATTCACCGCTTGTATTATTAGTGCGAACACGTGTAAACACCGTGACACGAGTATAGGTCAAAAGTGCGTAAAGCGAATTAGATGTTTCTTAAGGAAAATATGTTTTATTGTCATGAATTAAGGCAGGTTTTTGGTCAGAAAAGTGACCCCCGAAACTCAAGCTTTTAAGGTGAATTGGTGCCGTGTACAATTAATAATTTATAGTGTATACACAACGTGTACATGTGCATATATAGTATGCGTACACGTCGAGTCCGATGTAAACAACCAGTTTTCCCCGTCTTTTCTCGGGAACGATAGGACATTAGGTTGGTTTCCTTTAAACCATATAATTTGAAATAGGATAAGTAAACGATTCAAAACATGATATTTTGGAGGATTTCAGGACATGAATGATTGAGATGCAGGCTAGCGATAAAAAAGCATGTAGAAAACAAATACATAATGTAGCACGTCCTACCAGTCCGTTGTTCACTCCAGAATGCTGGGCGCGTCGCACGATCTACTCGCACGATCAATAACGCATTGTTACTGTGCTTCTGTGAAGAATCGATCGCCTTTGCTTTTGTCAGTGACAATACCAACACATAACTGGCGGCGTCTCATGCACTCATTCCTGCGCCTAAGGGCGACAAAATAAATCTAACCGGAATACATTTAGTATATTACTCTATTTATTACTAATATTTATTTAGACGTCAAGCCGGCCCGGCATTCGTTGCAAAAAGATACAAACATTCTATTTTTCTTGAAAACACAGCACACCAGGTGCCGTGATATCAGACTGTTATTCATTGAAACAGTAAACAAAGGATGATAATAAATAAGATTCAAAGCTTTGCATGGTGGAGACTAGACTATAAAGCTTTGCAGTAGCATCATGTGAAAGGATCTCTTTTATAATAACCCAGTACAAGTATATGTTATTGATGTTTGCACATTTAAACCCATATGGTCCACACTTGTACAAATTAGTATTCCAATAAAAGTAGTGTTTAGAGTCTTTATGAGACAATTCTAAGGAATTGTATGCATGAAACAAACACAATGGGTCAATTAGCATAACAATAGGATAATTTAAAATCAGTTTTAATATCATGATCGCCAAGAAAAAAAGCAAGAAAAAACGGCGTTCGTTTTTAATTGCTGTCTAGCAATCGTTAAAAACAAAATGTTCGGAACAATGACATGATACATAGTGCAATAATTTTGCTGGATGCCTAGAATCATTGTTAACTTTCAAATAAATAAGATATTACCTAATAATTCGGTAGTAAACGTATGTCTGCAAAAGGTGTATACGACTTTTAATGTTCGTTTTACTCATTTTTATTGATACAAAAAGGACGCGCGTGTATTGACGCTAGAAGTCTTTTTTTTAATAAAATATAATGTCTAATTATACATGTAGATATTTTTCTTTAACGAAAACGAAATCAATTAGCACCTGTTTTAATATCGGTACAAAACACCTGTCGGGAAACAATAATTTTAAATATTAATATTAGTTTAAAATGTTAGTACCTAAAACCTGATTAGACAATAATGTACAACCTCGAGCTAGTCCGGTACTGGATGGCGCTATGTAAGTTTTACCGTGTCAGTCATTTTCTGCGCGCCGGCCGGGCCGCCGGCGATCGCGATTGACGCGTCTTGATCGTTGCTTTGTTTATCGTCGATAGGAGTTGGAGTAGTGTTACAACACTGAACCCTTTTAAAACAAGGTAAGATTAGTTTTATGCATGAACGGCTACACATTATATGACTGTGAGTACTATGATCTTTACTGAATTCATTATTTATTTTGTCTCAGTTTTGATTTTGTAAAACAGATTTTGTTTCTCAGGAGGGTATTAAAGTTAGATATATCTTACTCGGCACATGAAGGAATAAATATACTCTCATTTTTTAAACCGATTATGATGCCACTCTAAACTTTGAATAAATTCGAGGGTAGAATCCACTGAAGATGCTACGTTAATCTCATCCAGTTTCTATGTGTAATTTTACCGCCAAAAGTCGAGTTTTTCCAGTCCTCATTCGCGTTTGCCGTTTCAACCTGTGCATAGGCCTATCAATTACGCTTCGAAGATTTCCGACATCAACATTTACGAGCATGCCTCCAAAGAGGAGTGGATCGAGAAAACGGGCCGTGGGAAAGCTACTACCCGAAGATTCCGAAGCCCCGTCCCTAGTAGGATCGAAGTAAAGCAATTCCGTTTGTAGTACGTCCATCTCGTTTTAAGTACGTTGTCACTCCGTCTAATTGCAGAACGGGATGGCCGCCAGAAAATGTTGAGTAAGCTCAAAGTTCTGGAGCACCCTTTCCGGCTGAGCCCATTTGTAAACAGTTGCTACTACGTCCACTCCGTTCGCACACAGTTTGATCCAGTTCGGCAACATTTTGAAGAACGTGATGAGAACTAGTTTGGCGTGATGGAGGCATTACGCGTTGCTGGACGGGGTATGTTCGTAAAAAATGCCTCTCATTTTAAACCCAATATGATGCCACCCTAAACTTTAAACAAATTGGAGAGTTCAATCTACGTCAATCTCATCCAGTTTCCATGTGTAGTTTTCCCTCCAAAAGTCGAGAAACCACATTGAAAATAATATATAAATTATTATGTGCAGCGACACAACTGATTCTGAGCCAACACACCCCGCTTGCAAATTGACCTGTAATTCCCAAATCCATTTCGATGCCACCCGGCCGCGATAATTCTTTCTGCAGGTAGGTTGGTACAAAGTGTACATTTTATTAGCCAATCAGAACACAGATGGTGTTGAGGTCATCGATGGTGTTAGAGTTGTCTGGGATCTGACTAGGGTTAGGGATTTAGGGTTAGGGTTAGGATTAGGGTTAGGGTTAGGGTTGTCCCAGACAACTATAACATCATCGATGACGTCAACCCCATCTGTGTTCTGATTGGCTAATGCACCAACCTACCTACAGAACAAATTATCGCCACCCGGCCTGGGACTTTCACAACTACTACATGATTACAATTTAATGACGATTTTTGTAATCGTGTGAACTGTGTATGCATTGTCAGTTCCTGCGTTTATCGTAAACATTTTGACGTCTTTTTTTCACATGTCCATAGTACATGTATCCGTATGAAATGTTTATACACAGACGGGGAACATTTTTCGGGTTTTTCGCACAATAGGTATTATCAGTATAGAGCCTAAAAGTTGACCCCTGGTGGCGCGCTTCCGACATCATCAAGCCAATAGCTACAAGCCAATCTATCTATACTATAAAAGATGACAAATGCGCCATCTTGTCCCTGGGCGCCGCCATCTTGGAACGCAGGGCGCCGCCATCTTGGAACACAGGGCCGCGCCATCTTGGCGCGTGGTTGGCGCCATGTTGGCTTTTGGTCGGGCGACTCGTCGCCGCGCGCGTGTGCCGCCGGCGTCGGTGCGGCGGGGTGCCGGATCGTTCGCGACGGGGAATCCCCCGGGGAATAAGATTTAAAAGTGAGATTTAAAAGAAACGGACGTTACCGATAAACGCGTAATCGCTTTTCGATTGCCTGTCGATGTCTGCGGGCCTTTTTGCGTGAACTATTGCGTTATTTTTGCATTGTCCTTGCCCAGAGTTCGGGCCGAAGCCTTCCCGAAATCGTACTACCGTAACTCGGTTGCCAAATTGTTGGCTGTTTGCGATTAAGCGGCGGCTACATGCGTTACGCGAAGCCTTCGCAAATTGATTGTATCCGCCTTGCTTGCGCGGTGGCCGAGTTGGTGCCGAGTTTGTTTTTTCGCAATTGGGCGGCCCCGTCACGTGTTATTTGAGCTGGTGCCCCGATTTATACTTCATTGGTTATTGCGGAGTAAACATAATACCAGTTGAGCGCCGGCTTCGAATTCGTGCGCGTCTACCACATTTCAGTCACAGCTTGGGAACGTTAAAAAATGATTTATTCCTTTCGTGTTGCGTTTTGGGCAAATTTCTTTACTTCACATTGTTGATACTTAAATATTACAACATTATGTGTCTAAAAACACTCCGAAACATATCGCTATTGCCTTAATTTCAACTTTGATCCCGCAAAAATGTCGCGAAATTGTAGGGCGATGGTGGATATGAATATGCAAATTAGAAACGTGACTGCATTACGTCAGTTGAGGGCGCACTGTCAGATGGCCGGCCTGTTGGGTTTTTTAATCAGGATTTTAACGATGATGTAAACTCAGAAATCCCGAAGTGGTTCGTATTGTTTCCCGTACGATTCCTGTTAAAAAATAACGAGACGCAGGCAGCATGCAAGCGAAGATGGACTGCCTATTGAGTATTATTAGTTCGAAAGTCGGGAAGTATTTTTACAAAGATTGTTTGTTATTCAGACTCGATGGTATTCTACGGAGCCCCTAAAGGGACATATGACGAATAAAAATCACCGTTACGAAATAATTTGAGTATTTTATTTCGTGCACTCAAAATAACTTATTTCGTGAGCTCGAAATGTTGTCGTGGCCACGAAATGACTTCGTGCGCTCCAAGAATATCTGTTCGTGAGCTCGAAATAATTTCGTGCGCTCGAAATACTTTCTAGCTGGTACTCTACTATTCAGAGTCAATGGTATTCTACGGAGCCCCTAAAGGGACATATGACGAATAAAAATCACCGTTACGAAATAATTTGAGTATTTTATTTCGTGCACTCAAAATAACTTATTTCGTGAGCTCGAAATGTTGTCGTGGCCACGAAATGACTTCGTGCGCTCCAAGAATATCTGTTCGTGAGCTCGAAATAATTTCGTGCGCTCGAAATACTTTCTAGCTGGTACTCTACTCGCTAAGTTTCGCGATTTGTTTGTCATACAATCCATTATGTTTTTAAGACGTCAACAAGGGGTGCGTTCCACTTACGCGAACTGTTTGCGCGAACGTTCGCCAACGTTTTGAGTTGGCGTTAGGGGGAGTGGAACGATATTTTAAAAACTACGTTTTCAAAATGGCGGCGCCCGGTGAAAGTGACATCGTTTGGTTCGCTGCTTTTTGTCCAACTCATTATTTTTCTTTAAAAGATCCCTGTGACTGCTCAAAACAATCCACCGTTTATAACGAAAAGTATAAAACGTAAATAAAAACCGTGAAAAGAACCCTGCCGTCTGCTAACCGCTTCGCCATCATTAAAATACGTCACTGGCCAACAGCGAACAGCTCGGAATGTCGTTCGCCGTTTTCGCTAACGTTGGCCAACATAATTGGCGCACATTGCGTTCCACTCACGCGAACAACGCTAACGTTGGCCAACGTTGGCAACGTTCGCTGGAGTGGAACGCACCCCAGGTGTATCTATAAGTTACGATTTCACCCAGCTAGCAGGTGCCGCGCGAAGCGCGGCATCCTGCTAGTCTATACTATAAAAGATGTTAAATTCGCCATCTTGTCCCTGGGCGCCGCCATCTTGGAACACAGGGCCGCGCCATCTTGGAACACAGGGCCGCGCCATCTCGGCGCGTGGTTGGCGCCATCTCGGCTTTTGGTCGGGCGACTCGTCGCCGCGCGTGTGTGCCGCCGGCGTCGGTGCGGCGGGGTGCCGGATCGTTCGCGACGGGGAATCCCCGGGGAATCCCCCGGGGAATAAGATTTAAAAAAAAATCGTATTCGTCCGAAGTGAGATTTAAAAGAAACGGACGTTACCGATAAACGCGTAATCGCTTTTCGATTGCCTGTCGATGTCTGTGGGCCTTTTTGCGTGAACTATTGCGTTATTTTTGCATTGTCCTTGCCCGGAGTTCGGGCCGAAGCCTTCCCGAAATCGTACTACCGTAACTCGGTTACCAAATTGTTGGCTGTTTGCGATTAAGCGGCGGCTACATGCGTTACGCGAAGCCTTCGCAAATTAATTGTATCCGCCTTGCTTGCGCGGTGGCCGAGTTGGTGCCGAGTTTGTTATTCGCCATTGGGCGGCCCCGTCACGTGTTATTTGAGCTGGTGCCCCGATTTATACTTCCTTGGTTTACTGCGGAGTAAACATAGTACCAGTTGAGCTTCGGCTTCGTTTTCTGGTTCGAATTCGTGCGCGTCTACCACGTTTCAGTCACAGGTTGGGAACGTTAACAAATGATTTATTCCTTTCGTGTTGCTTTTTGGGCAAATGTCTTTGCTTCACATCGTCGATACTTAAATATTACAACATTATCTGTCTCAAAACACTCCGAAACATATCGCTATTGCCTCAATTTCAACTTTGATCGTGCAAAAATGTCGCGAAATTGTATGGCGATGGTGGATATGAATATTCAATTTAGAAACGTGACTGCATTACGTCAGTTGAGGGCGCACTGTCATATGGCCGGCCTGTTGGGTTTTTTAATCACGATTTTCACGATGATGTAAACTCAGAAATCCCGAAGTGGTTCGTATTGTTTCCCGTACGATTCCTGTTAAAAAATCACGAGACGCAGGCAGCATGCAAGCAAAGATGAACTGCCTATTGAGTATTATTAGTTCGGAAGTCGGGAAGTATTTGTACAAAGATTGTTTGTTATTCAGAGTCGATGGTATTCTACGGAGCCCCTAAAGGGACATATGACGAATACAAATCACCGTTACGAAATAATTTGAGTATTTTATTTCGTGCACTCAAAATAACTTAACGGTGAGCTCGAAATGTTGTCGTGGCCACGAAATGACTTCGTGCGCTCCAAGAATATCTGTTCGTGAGCTCGAAATAATTTCGTGCGCTCGAAATACTTTCTAGCTGGTACTCTACTCGCTAAGTTTCGCGATTTGTTTGTCATACAATCCATTATGTTTTTAAGACGTCAACAAGGTGTATCTATACGTTACGATTTCACCCAGCTAGCAGGTGCCGCGCGAAGCGCGGCATCCTGCTAGTCTATACTATAAAAAATGAAAAATGCGCCATCTTGTCCCTGGGCGCCGCCATCTTGGAACACAGGGCCGCGCCATCTTGGCGCGTGGTTGGCGCCATGTTGGAAAGGCGCGGCGCTTTTGGTCGGCCGGCGACTCGTCACCGCGCGTGTGTGCCGCCGGCGTCGGTGCGGCGGGGTGCCGGATCGTTCGCGACGGCGAATCCCCCGGGGAATAAGATTTACAAAAAAACCTCGTATTCGTCCGTGGTGAGATTTGGGAGAAACGGACGTTACCGATAAACGTGCAGTCGCTTTTCGATTGCCTGTTGATGTGTGTGGGCCTCTTTGTGTAAACTATTGCGTTATTTTTGCATTGTCCTTGCCCGGAGTTCGGGCCGAAGCCTTCCCGAAATCGTATACCGTAACTCGGTTGCCGAATTGTTGGCTGTTCGCGATTAAGCGGCAGCTAATGCGTTACGCGAAGCCTTCGCAAATTAATTGTATCCGCCTTGCTCGCGCGGTGGCCGAGTTGTTGCCGAGTTTGTTGTTCGCGATTGGGCGGCGCGTCCCGTGTTATTTGAGCTGGTGCCCCGCTTTATACTCCCTTGGTTATTGCGGTGGAAACATAGTACCAGTTGAGCGCCGGCTTCGTTTTCGGGTTCGAATTCCGTGCGCGCCGACCGTACCACATTGCAGTCACAGGTGGTGGGAACGTTAAAAAAATGATTTATTCCTTTCGAGTTGCCTTTTGGGCAAATTTCTTTGCTTCACATTATCGATACTTAAATATTACAACATTATTTCTCTAAAAACACTCCGAAACCTATCGCTACTGCGCAAAATGTAACGTTCATCGTGCAAAAATGTCGCGAAATTGTCTGTCGATCGTGGATATGAATATGCAATTTCGAAACTTGACGGCATTACGTCAGTTGGGGGCGCACTGTCAGATGGCCGGCCTGTTGGTTTTTTTATTCATGATTTTCACGATGATGTAAATCAGAAATCCCGAAGTGGTTCGTATTGTTTCCCGTACGATTCCTCTTAAAAATCACGAGACGCAGGCAGCATGCAAGCGAAGATGGACTGCCTATTGAGTATTATTAGTTCGGAAGTCGGGAAGTATTGTTACAAAGATTGTTTTTATTCAGAGTCGATGGTATTCTACGGAGCCCCTAAAGGGACATATGACGAATACAAATCACCGTTACGAAATAATTTGAGTTTTTTTTGTGCACTCAAAATAACTTATTTCTTGAGCTCGAAAAGTTTTCGTAGCCACGAAATGACTTCGTGCGCTCCAAAAAAAATTGTTCGTGAGCTCGAAATAATTTCGTGCGCTCGAAATACTTTCTAGCTGGTACTCTACTCGCTAAGTTTCGCGATTTGTTTGTCATACAATCCATTATGTTTTTAAGACGTCAACAAGGTGTATCTATAAGTTACTATTTCACCCAGCTATAGCAGGTGCCGCGCGAAGCGCGGCATCCTGCTAGTCTTTTTTATAACACCTCACTCACAGATTCTGTGTCTTGATTGGCCGAGAGCGCGGCACGTGTCACTTGCTATTTTTACTATTTTTTACTTGAGCTATCAAAAAAGACTATACCACGCAAAAAGGACTATGACGCATAGCAACACACGAACGATGCGCATAGCAACGAAAGCGTGACTGAAACCCAGACGTGTGTTTCGGTGCATTGCGTAAACATTGCTCTATCACCTTCGCACCCGTTCATCAAGGCAACAAAGTACACGTATGATCGAGAGACGTATAATTCGGAGATTTTTTGTCATTACTATACTTTCAGGAAGCTTAAATTGTGCAGAATCTGTGAGTGAGGTGTTATAAAACAAATATTGACTGCTTTATTTCGCGGTATAGTAAAACTAGCCTCCCTCGGTGATCCATGGAGCATTCTATTTTCCCTCGGCTTCGCCTCGGGAAAATAGAATGCTCCATGGATCACCTCGGGAGGCTAGTTTTACTATACCACTCAAAGCAGTCAATATTTGTATAATATTGAAGGCGAAAGTATGGTGGCCCTGAAGGGACATCGCACATCGCACATTTCTGCGATGTCGCCGATTTTATCGCACATTTTCCCGCCGATTTCTGCGATATTGCACATTTTATCGCACATTTCTGCGCCGATTACTGCGATATTGCACATTTTATCACACATTTCTGCGCAGAAATCTGCCATATTGCAGATTTTATCGCACATTTATGCGCAGAAATCCGCGATAAAATGTGCAATATCGCAGAAATCAGGGCAGAAATATTCGATAAAATCGGCGACATCGCAGAAATCTGCGCAGAAATGTGCGATGTCCCTTCAGGGCCACCAAAGTAAACAGAAATTGGACAGGAGAAACCATCACTCAGAGTGGAACAAAAAAGAGAACAAATTAACAATCCTGGCAAGGGATTAATCTTAACAGATGACAATGGGAGAAGAACAAATAAGTTAATCATTTCCTAGTTGGATGTTTAGCCCATGTGGTTGGATAGTCCAAAGACGATTCAACCAAACTTCCTCCCGGCTGAGGAGAACTGAGTCTTTCTGATGGCCAAGTGATTCTGTGCCCTATGTTCTCTCCTATTTTATATACTTGGATTGAGTTCATTTTCATTCATAATCTTGTAGTTTCCACTGCTTTGAAATCAGAGACACATCTACATGTCATCATGCGAAGATTTAGTTTTATTCTCGTTTTATTTAACTAGTTCAGAAAAAAGCTATAGTTCTTTATGTGCAAGTGCCTTTAATTTCTAAGCTATTTATGTGCCTTGTAATTGTGTTTGCTTCGGTCGATTTATCTTCTTCAGATTTGTATGTTTCTCGTTTTACTGCAGAAATACAAAGAATTTATGAAGAAACAATAACAGATACAATAACGAATAATAACATATAATAACAATAACGAAATTGAAGCCCCAAATTGAGTTCACAATTATTCAATAAAATATTTAACTTTTACACGAATGACAAAAATGTTCCCAATACAATAGAGCATTCCTTTGTTATGTTGTGTTCAGAACTACTAAGCAGACGCCTAAAGGTAAGATACACCATTAGCAAATATCGAAACATTTGAAAAACAAATTATTATTTGAAAGTAAATAATAATTCTAGGCATCCAGCAAAATAATTGCGCTAGATATTTAATTGTTCCGACAATTATTTTTTTAAGAACGCCGTTTTTTCTCTTTTTTCTTCTTTTATGGCATCCATGATTGTAAAACTTCGGACAGGTTAGTTAAACGATAAATTTACTAGTATAAAATAAACCCCCCAAATCCACCTATTCTTAATAGTTCAAGCAATTACCAATGGTGTATCCTACCTTTAAGCATCCCTTTGAGTTCACTACATCAACCCGAATCACCGAGTCTAAGTTATTATGATCCATAGTTTATACATTGTTGTTGTCAAAATATCTTCATGTCATGTTTAATTTGCTGCATAGATGTAGATTCCGAGTATACGCGATTCCAAGTTTAAATTTAGAAACCTAAATATTCAGAGTATTTGTGATATTAATACTTTGCATGCTGCATCAAAGACTAATTTGCATGTATCGCACAAAATAATTGTCACTTCATTCGTAGCGAAAACTAGACCGGCGTTCGACACAGTCTTTGTCTGTCCCTCGTTGCAATAATTGTTGTTCACCTGGCTGCCAAAACCCGGTTGTTTCTGTCCTTGTACCATCGTGCAAAAGTCAACATAGTTCAGTAGCCTCAAATATTATGGGCAGGTGTCCCACATCATCAGTAGCGCAGGCTCCAGACTTTACAGATGAATGAGATTTGACCATCGCACTTACGGTCATTCCATTCGTGGCGACGACTGGGCCAGCGATCGACACAGTCTTCGCGTGTCCCGCCCAAGTCGGTATGTGATGGTTCTCCTCGATACCAGCCCTCGTAAGATCCATCAGAGCCATCACTCCACTGGAAATGATTCTGCCAGTCGATGTCACTGTAGCCAATCCAATAATTAGGAGTAGCAATGAAGCCATAGGCGCTCCTGGTGTAATCTCTGACGAAATCATCCTCCTCCTTGCTGTGGATGGACGCAAGGTGGACCATCTTCCCAGGGTGGGACAGCATCTGGCAGTAGCTCTCACCATCCATCCAGGACATTGGTTTGTTCACCCACAGATAGCAGTGCCCCTGGAAGGCAAGCCATGGCGGGGGGCAGCGGCCTTTAGCGGAGACGGAGTCGCATCTTGTGCGGGGTTCCTGTGACCAACAGCGAGACGGAAAACTGAAGAGCATGAAGAAACATGTAAATGCCAAGAAGAAAATGGTCAACTTCATCGTGCCGCTTAGCCTCTGATTCTGACGAATTCGCCGGTTTTGATAAAAAAGGTCTTCAAGTCACATTTACTTCAGTGAGATTGTAAAAAACCAGAGTATTAAAATCGGAGGTGGTTAGTCAAGTTGTCGCAGTGTAGAATGACGTACGCCGGCTGAATGTCAACTGCTACTGGTGGCGGTGTCGTTTAAAATGAAGTCGGTCTCAGCTTTATACGTACCGTGTGCTATAAATAATCAATGAAACGCATATTCCGATACCTTGCCTACGTCTACGTACAAGTCGATATACGTATAACTATTTACTACACCTCGTAAATATTCATGAGCAAAATGGAGCGCGTCATTGACCAATTCATCCAGTATCCAGTTCGCTGCCGTGAAGTATTATTTCTGGTTATATAAAATTAGTCAAGCTCACCGAACCTATAGAATTATTGTATGGTATTGTCAGAAAGCAAAGGAATATTGTAAATTAGATGGAACAGTGAACACCCGCTGATACATGAAATCACATTTGGCAAGCTGCATCGAACCTATTCACACTATCTTTGATAAATTCATCTTGGCTATGAATTGACGCAAGATGGACCACCTTGCCGTTTAATAATTTAATATAATTTAAGCTCGAGCGAACCTTTGCAGTTAGACCATGTTCTCTCAAATGACTGGCTCTACCTGACCCAATTCGTTCTGTACAAGCCACAACGTAATTAAAGCTATACCAAGAACTGCCGCCAGTGTCCCAACAGTCCCTACTGGTGGGGCGGGGGGCGGTTATTACATTATCGACCGTTTCCAATTATATCGTTGTATGAATGTGGTCTTGCCGGTGCAACCATATTAAAGATGGGAGTAAGGGAATACAGTATTGCAGATGCAATTGTACAGCGTGTGCCTAAATGGAGGCAAGGTGGGCCATCTTCCCCCAGTAGGGCAGCATCTGACAGTGGCTCTCAGCATCCATCCAATGCATTGGTGCGTCCACCCACAGATAGCAGTGCCCCTAGAATGCAAGCCAGAGTGGCGGGCAGTGACGAGGTGTGCTGCAGAGAGCAGCTACTACACCGTCGATGTCGCCAGACGAAAAACGGACGGATGCCAATATCAGTAGCATGAGACCGAATAAGTTCATCTTTTTCGCTGTCTTCTGATGACTTACTTCGCCAGTATTATGGGTCCGTTCAGCAACACCAGACACAAACGTTTATTGAAATTTAAATGATACTAAATTAGAATTTGCAGTGATCATAAATTTTGCCTCTACCACGTACACCCGTTCCTAATATTGTGAAATGTTTGTATGCCTCAACTTCAATGGCCCACCTCTTTGACACCTCATTGACAGCGCAACAAACGTTTCGCTCAATGAGAGCTCCACCAGTCACACAATTACCAGTCATTGTTGGCTTTTTCGCATTTTGCGAAAAAGCCTTTGTTTTTGTACACGTTTGTTTGCACAAGTACTTTTACCAGAAAACAAAGTCGTATTTCCATAAAACTTAACCCAGGTGAAGACCCTATAGTGAACTCGTGTCTCGCAGAAATACGTCATGATGACGTCATCAGGGGTCACGTGACGTCATCTTAAATGTGTAATTGATTTAATCTTTGAAATTCAATAACAAATCAACCGCAAAAGACCGAAACTAAAATTTTGTGGCAACAGATAGAATAAACCAGGATCTTCATTTTATCTCGTGTGCGTGAAATCACGTGACCCTTCCTTCCGGTCTAAACCGGAAGTGCCTCATAATTTGAAAGTGAAAAATGATATGAACTTACTTTCAACGATGTTAGTGTCTGGCTACAATGTATTTTTCAAAAAAAATATTGCTGACGTCATAACATGTTATAGCGCCCTCTAGCGGCAGTTTGAAAAATTGTTAAAATGAATAATCTGTTGATGTGTGTGGCGAAGTTTGCTGAAATCACTTTATAACCGGTGTATTTAATCAGCTTCATGCTAGGAACAAGTTGACGGGAAGAACAAATTATGACGTCACCAGACCGGAAGTTAGAATGAAAAGACTCCTTTCCTTTGAAAATTCCTAAAAAATTAAACTTGACAGATACAATCTTGATTTTTGCTCTAAAGGTTAATGTAAAAGTAGTTCTTGAACTTCCCTGTGTTTTGGGGCAAAAAACGAACTTGAACATACCCTGCGGCACCCTTGAAATGTAATCGTTTTGGCCTAGGTGCAAAAAGCATTGACCCCTTACGTGTGCATGGCACACGTATACTATACATGCTAGTACATGTACGTATACACTGATAGTGCATATATATTGAGCGAATGTATCACCACTGACATCGTTCGTGCAAGTACATGTACGCTCACCCAAGAGGACACTAGCCGCCAACCTGTGAAACAGGAAGACGTCATCAAATTGCCCATGGGGAAGGGCGCCGCGTACGACAGTTAGGTAAACACGCTTTCGGCTACGCAGAATCCAACCCCGTAGACTTTGTAAACGTTGCTTGCACAAAGCACTTTTAACGGAAAAACAAAGTCGTATTCCCATAAACTTGACCCAGGTGAAGACCCAATAGTGAACTCCAGTCTCGCCGACAGACACCACGAGGAAGACGTCATCAGGGCCACGTGACCTTATCTTAAAGGTGCAATTGATTTAATCTTTGAAAATCAATAAAACATCAACCGCAAAAGACCGAAACTTGAATTTTGTGGCAATTAATAGAATAATCCAGGATCTTCATTTTATCTCCTGTGCGCGAAATCACGTGACCCTTCCTTCCGGTCAAAACCGGAAGTGCCTTATAATTTGAAAGTGAAACATGATATGAACTTACTTTTAACGATGTTATTGTCTGGCTAGAATAAACTATTCAAAAATATTCCGGCGACGTCATAACATGTTATAGCGCCCTCTAGCGGCAGGTTGAAAATGGTTAAAATGATTAATCTGTTGATGTGTGTTGCGAAGTTTGCTTAAATAACTTTATAACTGGTGTATATAATCAGCTTCATGCTTAGACCATATTGGGAAGGAGAAATATTTATGACGTCACCAAACCGGAAGTTACAATAAAAAATCCTTTAAACTTTAAAAAGTCGCTTAAAAATCAACCGCTATAGATATAATCCAGATTTTTGCTTCAAATAGCAACGTTAAGACTGATCTCGAGTTTCTGTTAATTACGTCACAATGACGTCATCAAGTGTCAGATTACAAGCAACCAAATATTTCTAAATTTAATCTTTGAAAATCAATATAAAATCAACTGTAAGAGATCTGATTTAGATTTTTAAGGAAATTGATAGATTAGTCCATGGTCTTCATAATTTGTATTACATGCAAAAAGACCTGACACTTCCTTCCGGTCCAAACCGGAAGTGCCTTATAATTTAAAAGTGGAAAACGATGCTAACTTACTTTCAACGATGTTAGGCGCTGGCTAGGTTGTAAGTAACAAAAAAGTTAACAGTGACTTCATAAAATGTTAAAGCGCCCTCTAGCGTCATGTTGACAAATGTTACGTCATATTACGATTATATTTGAATTATTACGTTTTTAGACGTTGAAGGCATATCTCAGCAACGGATCGTGTTAACATAACACCTTTTAAATAGACAAGTTCAGACAGCTCTCGAGCTTTATGTTAATGACGCCACGATGACGTCATCAAGTATCAGATTACAAGCAACTAATGATTTCTAGATTTAATCTTTAAAAATCAATATAAAATCAACCGTAAGAGATCTGATTTAGATTTTAATGGGAATTGATAGAATAATCCAGGGTCTTCATATTTCGTATTACAAGCAAAATGACTTGACCCTTCCTTCCGGTCCAAACCGGAAGTGCCTTATAATTTGAAAGTTGAAAATTATATGAACTTACTTTCAACGATGATAGTCTCTGGCTAGCTGCTCTCTACAAAAAAAGTTACCGGCGACGTCATAAATTGTTATGGCGCCCTCTAGTGGCAGGTTGAAAAATGTTTAAAATGAATAATCAGTTGATGTGTATGGCGAAGTTTGCTAAAATCCCTTTATAACTGGTATTTATAATCAGCATCTTGTTAGGAACAAGTTAGCAAAGAGAAACAAATATGACGTCACTAGACCGGAAGTTACAATGAAAAGACCTTTAAACGTTTAAAAATTGCCTAAAATAAACCGCGAGATTTAATCCAATTAATGTTTTTCAATTTTAATTTTTGAAAATAGAATGCTAAGGAAATTTAACCAATAAAATCATAAATGTAATGAACAATGACAAAAATTACGAAAAAGCCATATGCTCTGTTCATAGAACAGACATATTTCTAGTTCTGTCCTTGGCATAGTCTAGTCTAAGTTATTATGATCTATAGTTTATACATTGATGTTTCCAGTCAAAATACCTTCATGCCATGTTTAATTTGCTGCACAGACGTAAATTCTGAGTTTAATTTAAGAAACTTCATTAATCAGAGTATTTGTAATATTAATTCCTCGCATGCTGCATTAAAAACTAATTTCCATGTGTCGCACAGAATAATTGCCACTTCATTCGTACCGAAAACTGGATCGGCATTTGACACAGTCTTTATCTGTCCCTCGTTGCAATAATTGTGGTTCCCCTGGCTGCCAAAACCCGGTCGTTTCTGTCTTTGTATCATCGTGCAAAAGTCAACATAGTTCAGTAACCTCATTATTATGGACAGGTGTCCTACATCATCAGTAGCGTAGGCTCTAGACTTTACAGATGAATGGGATGTGCGCATCGCACCCACGGTCATTCCATTCGTGGCGACGACTGGGCCGGCGTTCAACACAGTCTCCGTCTATCCCGTGGTGGCTATGTGATGGTTCCCCTGGATTCCAGCCCTCGTAAGATCCATCAGAGCCATCACTCCACTGGAAATGATTCTGCCCGTCGATGTCACTGTAGCCAATCCAGTATCTAGGAATAGCATTGAAGCCATAGGCGCTCCTGGTGTAATCGCTGATGAATTTATCCTCCTCCTTGCTGTGGATGGACGCAAGGTGGGCCATCCTCCCCCGGTGGGACAGCATCTGGCAGTGGGTCTCAGCATCCATCCAGGGCATTGGTGTGTCCACCCACATATAGCAGTGCCCCTGGAAAGCAAGCCAGGGTGGCGGGCAGTGACGGGGTGTGCTGCAGAGAGCAGCTACTACACCGTCGACGTCGCCAGACGAAAAACGGACGGATGTCAATATCAGTAGAATGAGGCCGATTAAGTTCATTTTTTTCGCTGTCTTCTGATGACTTACTTCGCTAGTATTATGGGGTCGTTCAGCAACACCATATACTAACAATTATTGAAATTTAAATGACACTAAATTCAATTTCGCTGTGATTATAAATGTTGCCTCTACCACGTACACCCGTTCCCAATATTTTGAAATGTTCGTATGGCTTAACTGCAATGGCCCACCTCTATATTCTACCTATACAATTAGTCAAGCTCAATCAAACCTTTACAAAAGCAGCTTCGCCTAAAAATTGCCGTTTGGCCTGAAAGATTTAATTATGACATCCCACGCAATTGACAGAGCAACAAACGTTTCGCTCAGTTAAGAACAATGTTGACAGTAGCCTATCTCCAGCGCAGTTTGATAGTCATCGATCAACAATGTGCAGTTTTGTTTGTGCTTTGTTTTCGTTTACAGCCAAGGACGTAGATTTGAGTGATGACAGGAGCAATCATTTTCGTTATCAGCACAAATTGCGTGCACGCAAAATTACTTATAGCGTGAATTAATCTACTTGGTTATAATACCTGGGCCCTTTTCCAAACCTCCAGGCTTCGGCTTTGGCTTCGGCTCCGGCTTCAATGTATGAGGCTTCGTCTTCATGAGGCTCCGCGACAAGCCTTAAAGTTTTGGAACACCGAGGCTTCGGGAGGCTTCGGCTGGCTTCGAATACCGACTCTATGCCATTCGTGATGCTTCGTTACATTTCGTTGATTTACCGGCCTATGGATTGAAACATCGCTAATAAACGGCCGAAGTGGTATTATTTTGCGCCTGCTTTCACTGCGGGGACAATAGACGTATCCAGGAATAAATGTAAACTTTTATACATGTATATATGCCATTTATTCACTCAACCAAAATCTGTCTTTTCCCCTTTTCGTAACCGCGTCTGTAGACCTCTGGAAAAAAAATGTTTTGGGGGCACAATTTAAATATTTCAATAACAAACAATCCACTTTTTTGTGGGGGGGGGGGGGGGGGGGGGCGGGCAGGTGCCAGGCCAATGCCTCATTCAATATACTTTGTTTGCATCGCTATTGCTAAAATCGGAATCTACTTTTACTTGGGGAAGAGACCTTGTAATTCTTTTTTTACGATTTGATCTGCAGCTTCGATTTAAGTAAGATGCACTCCTTTAATATGCTGTGTCCGTCTTTCAAGGAAATAAATATGTACTTTTCGGCAAAGAATTGTCAACCATGTATTATTACTGATGGTTTATTTGGCAAAAAGGATATAACATGGAAAAATAAACATTTAGATTAAGACAGGGCATCATAATTACAAATCATTCAATATCAAACTAAACAAAAGATTAAATTGAGAATATAATTAAAAAATAAGTGCTCACATAGATAATTTAAAAGACAAAACTACAAAAGAAAATCCCAATGTTAAATTTAAAAATTAACAACAAAGTATTTAAATTTTGAAATTGTAATGTATCCTTGGCTGTGACTTTTGGGAATATATATTATTGAAACCCCCTACCACCAGTACCATTCTAAAACAATAATAGCTCCTTTGAAGTAAGTTTTCACAAATTTAAAGACATGCCAGGATTAGGTTCGTTTTAAAAATAGATTGAGGCCTCAAATAGAGGCTGCTCAAAACCCAACCTTTTGGAAATCGCTTTTGATTGATATGTTGTAAAAATTGTACTCCTTTCTTAAAAACATGTTGTTTTCCTTGATGTAATAGTAGTTTGTGATGAACATGGATTTTTGCCTTTTAATATTTTAATGAATCTGGTTTTATCATTTTACAGTGCATTTAAATTTTATGTACATAACGTTCGCACTTCATAAATAACATTATTATTGTCTGGCCTACATTTTATACTTCAAGACTTTCTACTGCTGACAATTGATTATTTGAAATATAATTTTCCGTTGATCACTGTTTCAGTGTAAACAACAAAATTGGGAGATTTAGGTGAGCAAATGGACCTGAAAACAGTACTACAAGAAAGGGGTGTAAACGGAAATTAGACAACAGAAACCATCGGAGTAAGAAAAAACGAAAACAAAAACAACAATCCTGGCAAGGGATTAATCTGAAACAAATGACAATGGGGAAAGAACAAATAAGTTAATAATTTCCTAGTTGGATGTTTAGCCCATGTGGTTGAATAGTCCGAAGACAATTCATCCAAACTTTCTTCCGGCTGAGGAGAACTGAGTCTTTCTGATGGCTATAAGTGATTATATGCTCTATGTTCTCTCCTATTGTATATTCATGTACTCGGATGGAGTTAATTTTCGTCCATATTTTGTAGTTTCCACTGCTTTGAAATCAGAGACACATCTACATTGCCATCATGCGAAGTTTTTGATTTATTCTCGTTTTATTTAACCAATTCATAAAACAGATACAGTCCTTTATGTACAAGTGCCTTTAATTTCTAAGCTATTTATGTGCCTTGTAGGGTTTTGTGCTTCGGTTAATTTTTCTTCTTCAGATTTGTGTGTTTCTCGTTTCACTGCAGAAATACAATGAATTTATGGAGAAAGATCAAATACAATAACGAAATTGAGGCCCTAAATGAGTTCATATTTTTCAATAAAATATAAAAAATTCACACGAATGACAAAAATGTGCATTTCCCAAATACAACAGAGTATTACTTTGTTATATTGTGTTCAGAACTACTAAGCAGACGCCTAAAGATAGGATACACCATTTGCAAATATCGAAACATTTTACTACCAAATTATTAAGAAATAGCTTACTTATTTAAAAGTAAATAATAATTCTAGGCATTCAGCAAAATGATTGCGCTAGATATTCTTTAATTGTTCCAACAGATTGAACGTTTTTTAAAACGCGGTTTTTAAAACTTCGGCATCCATGATTACAAAACTTCAGACAGGTCAGATAAACGATATATTTACTATTATATAAAATAAACCCCTCAAATCCACCCATTCTTAATAATTCGAGCAATTACCAATGGTGTATCCTACCTTTAAGCATCCCTTTGATTTCACTACATCAACCCGAATCGTCTAGTCTAAGTTATAATGATCTACAGTTTATACATTGATGTTTCCAGTCAAAATACCTTCATGCCATGTTTAATTTGCTGCACAGACGTAAATTCTGAGTTTAATTTCAGAAACTTAATTAATCAGAGTATTTGTGATATTAATTCCTCGCATGCTGCATTAAAGACTAATTTGCATGTGTCGCACAGAATAATTGTCACTTCATTTATAGCGAAAACTGGATCGGCATTTGACACAGTCTTTATCTGTCCCTCGTTGCAATAATTGTGGTTCCCCTGGCTACCAAAACCCGGCCGTTTCTGTCCTTGTACCATCGTGCAAAAGTCAACATAGTTCAGTAACCTCATTATTATGGACAGGTGTCCTACATCATCAGTAGCGTAGGCTCTAGACTTTACAGATGAATGGGATGTGCGCATCGCACCCACGGTCATTCCATTCGTGGCGACGACTGGGCCGGCGTTCGACACAGTCTTCGTCTATCCCGTGGTGGCTATGTGATGGTTCCTCTGGATTCCAGCCCTCGTAAGATCCATCAGAGCCATCACTCCACTGGAAATGATTCTGCCCGTCGATGTCACTGTAGCCAATCCAGTATCTAGGAATAGCATTGAAGCCATAGGCGCTCCTGGTGTAATCGCTGATGAATTTATCCTCCTCCTTGCTGTGGATGGACGCAAGGTGGGCCATCTTCCCCCGGTGGGACAGCATCTGGCAGTGGGTCTCAGCATCCATCCAGGGCATTGGTGTGTCCACACACAGATAGCAGTGCCCCTGGGAGGCAAGCCGGGGTGGCGGGCAGTGACGAGGTGTGCTGCAGAGAGCAGCTACTACACCGTCGACGTCATCAGACGAAAAACAGACGGATGTCATTATCAGTAGCATGAGGCCGATTAAGTTCATTTTTTCCCGCTGTCTTCTGATGACTTACTTCGCTAGTATTATGGGGGCCGTTCAGCAACACCAGATACTAACAATTATTGAAATTTAAATGACACTAAATTAGATTTCGCTGTGACTATAAATGTTGCCTCTACCACGTACACCCGTTCCCAATAATTTGAAATGTTCGTATACCTCAACTGAAATGGCCCACCTCTATATTCTACCTATACAATTAGTCAAGCTCAATCAAACCTTTACAAAAGCAGCTTCTCCTGAAAATTGCCGTTTGGCCTGAAAGATTTAATTATGACATCCCACGCAATTGACAGAGCAACAAACGTTTCGCTCAGTTAAGAACAATGTTGACAGTAGCCTATCTCCAGCGCAGTTTGATAGTCATCGGACAGGTCAGTTAAACGATATTTACTATAAATACAACCCCCAAATCCACCCATTCTTGATAATTCAAGCAATTACCAATGGTATATCCTACCTTTAAGCATCCCATTGGATTCACTGCATCAACACGAATCACCAAGTCTAAAATATGATTTATAGTCTATATACATTGGTGTTTTCAGTCACAGTACCTTCATGCCATGTTTACTTTACTGCACTGACGTAGATCGAGTACAAGCGATTCCGGGTTTAATTTCAGAAACTTAGTTAATCAGAGTATTTGTTGTATCAATACCTTGCATGCTGATTCAAAGACTAATTTGCAGGGGAAATGTATCATGCTTGGAACATCGCCCAAAATAATTGTCACTTTAATCGGAGCGAAAACTGGATCGGCATTCGACACAGTCTTTGTCTGTTCCTTGTTGCAATAAATGTTGATCCACTGGCTGCCAAAACCCGTTTGTTTGTTTTCTCGTACCCTCGTGCAAAAGTCAACATAGTTCAGTAGCTTCAAATACTATGGACAGGTATCCCACATTATTAGTAGCGTAGGCTCTAGGCTTTACAGATGAATGGGATTTGCGCATCGCACCCACGGTCATTCCATTTATGGCGATGAAGGGGCCAGCGTTCGACACAGTCTTCGTCTGTCCCGCTCGAGTCGGTACTTGAGGGTTCTTCTTGATACCAGCCCTCGTAAGATCCATCAGAACCATCACTCCACTGGAAATGATTCTCCCAGTTGACGTCACTGTAGCCAATCCAGTATCTAGGAGTAGCTGCAAAGCCAGAGGCGGTACCGACGTAATCTCTGATGAATTCATCCTCCTCTTGGCTGTGGATGGATGCAAGATGGGCCATCTTCCCAGGGTAGGGCAGCATCTGACAGTGGCGCTCAGCATCCATCCAGGACATTGGTCTGTCCAGCCACAGGTAGCAGTGCCCCTGGAAGGCAAGCCAGGGTGGTGGGCAGTGATGATGTGTGCTGCAGAGAGCAGCTACTACATCGTCGACGTCATCAGACGAAAAACAGACGGATGTCAATATCAGTAGCATGAGACCGAATAAGTTCATCTTTTTTGCTGTCTTCTGATGACTTACTTCAATAGTAATATTGGGTCGTTCTGCAACACCAGACACTAACGTTTATTGAAATTTAAATGGCACTAAATTATAATTCGCTGTGATTATAAATGTTGCCTCTACCACGTACACCCGTTCCCAATATTTTGAAATGTTCGTATGCCTCCACTGCAATGGCCCACCTATATATATTCTACATAAAACATAAGTTAATCCAATCTTTACAAGAGCAGCTTTATCACCGGAAAATAACCGTTGGGCCTGAAAAGGCTCAATTATGACGTCGCACGCAATTGACAGCGCAACAAACGTTTCACTCTGTGAGAGCTCAACCAGTCAACCAATGAACAGTCATTTAACAGCCAGCAAGAGATATTGTATTATCGACCAGTTCTAATTATATTGTTGTATGGTCTTGTCCGTGCAAGCAATGGAATATTGTAAATTAAGTTGTACAGTGAACACCCTTTGTTACAAGAAATCACATTTGCCAAGCTGCATTGAACCTATTCATATGCAGAATCGCTGGAGACGGCTGAGAAAAAGTAACAAAAGCGAGTCTTGTTTCGTTATTGTTTTGTATAATCACCAAATCTGCTCGCATATCATAGACTCCAGCAACGAGCAGCTTATTTTATATACTAGTCGTTTTTTTTTTTTTGGCTTAATGAAACCTATAAAGGGAGACATACAAGCATGATGCATAACATGGTAAGGAAAAGAAACACAAAAGAGGGATAACAGAAGTGGGGAGGATGAACCAACAAAAGGAGGATTAAGCCAAGAAATGAAAGATGTCAGAGTGGGTAAAGGATCAAAGACAGACCAAGGGGGTAAAGGGGGTGAAAACCTGGTTGGAGAACAAAATAGGTGAGAAACCACAAGGACGGGACCAGGGTGAAGATCAAAGGACACAACACTAAAAACAGTACTACAAGAAAAGGGTGTAAAAGGAAATTGAAACAGATGACAATGGGAGAAGAAAAAATTAGTTTCATTTCCTAGTTGGATGTTGAGCCCATGGGGTTGAATAGTCCAAAGACGATTCATCCAAATTTTGTCCCGGCTGAGGAGAACTGAGTCTTTCTGATGGCCAAGTGATTCGATGTCCTATGTTCTCTTCTATTTTATATACTCGGATGGAGTTCATTTCCGTTCATATTTTGTAGTTTCCACTGCTTTGAAATCAGAGACACATCTACATGTCATCATGCGAAGATTTAGTTTTATTCTCGGTTTTTGTTAACTAGTTCACAAAACAGCTATAGTTCTTTGTGTGCAAGTGTATTTACCTTCTAAGCTATTTATGTGCCTTGTAGATTTGTTTTGCTCCGGTCGACTCCGGTCTATATTTCTTCTTCTGATTTGTGTGTTTCTCGTTTTACTGCAGAAATACAATGAATTTATAAAGAAAGATCAGATACAATAACATAAATTGAGGCTTTCAATGAGTTCATAATTATTTCAATAAAATATTCAACTTTCACACGAAAGACAAAAATGTGCATTTCCCCAATACAACAAGGTATTAATGTTGTTATATTGGAACTACCTAAGCATACGCCTAAAGGTAGGATACACCATTTGCAAATATCGAAACATTTTACTACCAAATTTTACTACTGTCCTTGTACCAAAAACAATTTACTACCAAATTATTAAGAAATAGCTTACTTATTTTAAAGTAAATAATAATTCTAGGCATCCAGCAAAATGATTGCGCTAGATATTCTTTAATTGTTCGGACAGATTGAATGTTTTTTAAAACGCGGTTTTTAAAACTTCGGCATCCATGATTGTAAAACTTCAGACAGGTCAGATAAACGATATATTTACTATTATATAAAATAAACCCCCCAAATTCACCCATTCT
The DNA here is from genome assembly GCA_037893245.1 of Crossaster papposus. Lineage (NCBI taxonomy): Eukaryota > Metazoa > Echinodermata > Asteroidea > Velatida > Solasteridae > Crossaster > Crossaster papposus. Next base: position 367,479 of record JBAIAA010000133.1, on the reverse strand, counting down.
TAATAATTCAAGCAATTACCAATGGTGTATCCTACATTTAAGCATCACTTTGAATTCACTACATCAACCCGAATCACCGAGTCTAAGTTATTATAATCCATAGTTTATACATTGATGTTTCCAGTCAAAATACCTTCATGCCATGTTTAATTGGCTGCACAGACGTAGATTATGAGTACCTATACGCGATTCCAAGTTTAATTTTAGAAACTTAATTATTTAGAGTATTTGTGATAATAATACGTTGCAGGCTACATCAACAACTAATTTGCATGTATCGCACAACATATTTGTCACTTCATTCGTAGCGAAAACTGGATTGGCATTCGACACAGTCTTTATCTTTCCCTCGTTGCAAAAATTGTTGTTCCCCTGGCTGCCAAAACCCGGTCGTTTCTGTCCTTGTACCATCGTGCAAAAGTCAACTTAGTTCAGTAGCCTCACATATTATGGACAGGTCTCCCATATCATCAGTAGCGTAGGCTTTAGACTTTACAGATGAATGATCTTTGCGCATAGCACGTACCGTCATTCCATTCCTGGCGATGACTGGGCACGCGTTCTACACAGTCTTCGTCTGTCCCGAGCCCGTCGGTGTTTGTTGGTTCCCCTGGAATCCAGCCCTCGTAAGATCCACCTGAGCCATCACTCCACTGGAAATGATTCTGCCCGTCGATGTCACTGTAGCCAATCCAGTAATAAGGAATAGCATTGAAGCCATAGGCGCTCCTGACGTAATCGCTGATGAATTCATCCTCCTCTTGGCTGTGGATGGACGCAAGGTGGACCATCTTCCCTGGGTGGGACAGCATCTGACAGTGGCGCTCAGCATCCAACCAAGGCATTGGTGTGTCCACCCGTAGGTAGCAGTGCCCCCGGAAAGCACGCCAGGGTGGCGGGCAGTGAGGTGTGCTGCAGATGAGAGCAGCTACTACACCGTCGACGTCGTCAGACGAAAAACGGATAGACGTCATTATCAGTAGCATGAGACCGATAAGGTTCATCTTTTCGCTGTCTTCTGATGACTTACTTTGCCAGTATTATGGGGTCGTTCAGCAACACCAGACACTAACGTTTATTGAAATATAAATGACACTAAATTCGATTTCGCGGTGATCATATATTTTGCCTCTACCATGTACACCCGTTCCCAATATTGCGAAATGTTCGTATGCCTCAACTGCAATGGCCCACCTCTATATTCTGCATACATGTATAACATTAGTCAAGCTCAATTAAACCTTCACAAGAGCAGCTTCGCCTGAAAATGGCCGTTTGACATGAAAATGCTCAATTATGGCATCGCACGCAATTAACAGCACAACAAACTGAGAGATACACCATTCACACAATTAACAGTCATTGTTCTGTCCTTGGCATAGCCTAGCTTGTGCAAGGCGCTCGTCGTTATACGTCTAGAATCCACGCCGCGCGCATGCAGTTAGCAATGCAAAAATACAGCGTGAACAGCGACCTTAATTACGCGGCCACTATTTATGCAAATCAACTGAAGTCGACCGAACGCCTTGTTTCAACCATCCGTGTGAGGTTTTGGGGTGGTGCTCATTATGCTAATAGCCTAAGCTGACATTTAAAGTCGTTTTGTTATTGGTCGATCGTTTGCATAGAAAATGTATATTTAAAGTGACGGTGGAGGATCAGGTATATCTGTCAACAACTGTGATAAATCACCGCTTAGACCACGCCACATCACTTTCATTGGAAGATTTAAAGGACCTTCGGCCCCAGGCACAATGGAATCTCCAACTATCCATATACTGGACCTATTATATTGGGTTTGCTCGAATTGAGTCATGGACGAGGGTTGACTTGTGCAGTATGGGCAGAGTTAGAACCCGTAGAATTGGTATGCGGTGTATTAAAATTCCCCCCTTTTAGTGCATTGGTCATTGGAACTCTGGGTTGACGGGTCCTGGGTTGTGTCTGCGCATTATACGTAAATGCGTTACGCGGTGCAGTGGAAGTTGAACCCACTGATGAGCATTGAGATGCTCCGTGGCTAGAGCGCATACATTTGCTACATTTTTTCTGGTTTTTGTTAAACGTTTAACAATTTTTGCAACGAGGGAAAGATAAAGACTGTGTCGAATGCCGATCCAGTTTTCGCTACGAATGAAGTGACAATTATTCTGTGCGATACATGCAAATTAGTCTTTGATGCAGCATGCAAGGTATTAATATCACAAATACTCTGATTAATTAGGTTTCTAAAATAAAAAATTCGAAATGACGATTAGGCCTATGCTTTAGGAGTTTGGCGACTATAATGTTCCTTGATCTATGCTATATGCAAGCAAGAAGTTTAATAGGAAATGGTAGTTTGCGAAGAGAATGTTGAATTATTAGCAAGCTAAATTTTGAAAAAAAAAAATGGCCCTACATTATAGTAATACATTGTAATAAACATAATTATTACAACTTCTGCAAACTGCTTTCTGACTACCTAAAATATACAAACCAAATAAATTAAAAGGGCTTAGTATTGCAATCTCGCTTACAAGATTTCATAGGCAAAATGGAAAATTAGTTTGGAGAATCTCTTTTCGAAGTACGAATCCTTCAAATGCTAATGTGTGTGTTGTGTGTTGTTTTTAAACTGTACAGTTTCGATCAAATTCTACACGAATAAACCAGCACTTCATTAAAATGTTTTAGAGGCCCAGAAACGAAAAATTAAAATACCGCATAATTTGGATGGAATATAGAAGTGAATCGGCTGTGTAGTGTCAAAATCGAAGCCCGAATACATTTTTTATTCTTTATTTTCTTAAAGTGGGAGTGCTGTTTGAGGCAAACCACGTTTCGAGCAGAAATATCACTATCGGGTATGACTTAAAGGTAGGATACAACATTTGCATCCATGATTGTAAATCTTTGAACAAGTCAGTTAAACCATATTTACTATAAAATACAACCCCAAAATCCACCCATTCAGGATAGTTCAAGCAATTACCAATGGCGTATCCCCCATTATACAATCGAATTAAATTGAATTTACACAGGTAGATTTTTTTTTTTTTTTTTAAACGTTTATCGTTCGAATTCACCGATTGTTTTATTAGCGCCAATACATTACATGTAAACACTACGACAAGGTCAAAAGTGCGTGGAAAATTAGGAAAATATTATTTATTGCCATGAATTAAGGCAGGTTTCTGGTCATAAAAGTGACTTCCGAAACTCGAGCTTTTAAGGTGAATTGGTGCCGTGTGCAATTTATAATATATAATTTATACTGAAAACGACTAGACACAAAACGCGTACCCGTCGTGTCCAATGTAAACAACCGGTTTTCTTGTCTTTTCTCGGGAACGGTAAGACATTAGGTTGGTTTCCTTTGAACCATATAATTTGAAATAGGATAAGTAAACAATCCAAAACATGATATTTTGTGGGATTTCAGGACATAAATGATTGAGATGCAGGCTAGCGATAAAAAGCATGTAGAAAACAAATACATGTAGCGCGTCCTACGAGTCCGTATACGTTGTTCACTCTAGATTGCTAGGCGCGTCGCACGATCTACTTGCGCGATCAATAACGCATTGTCAATGTGCTTCTGTGAAAAATCGATCGCCTTTGCTTTTGTCAGTGACGATACCAACACAGAACTGGCGGCGTCTCATGCACTCATTCCTGCGCCTAAGGCGACAAAATAACTCCAACCGGACTACATTTGTATTTTACTCTAATAAAACAGAGTACATGTCATATTTATATTTATTTAGACGACAAGCCGGCCAGCATTCGTTGCAAAAGGATACTAACATTCAATTGTTCTTGAAAACACAGCACACCAGGTGCCGTGATATTAGACTGTTATTCATTGACACAGTAACAAAAAATTATAATAAATGAGATTCAAAGCTTTGCATGGTGGAGACTAGACTAGAAAGATTTGCAGTAACATCATGTGAAAGGATCCCTTTTATAATAACCCAGTACATGTATATGTTATTGATGTTTGCACATTTAAACCCATATGGTCCACACTTGTACAAATTAGTATTCCAATAAAAGTAGTGTTTAGAGTCTTTATGAGACAATTCTAAGGAATTGTAGGCATGAAACAAACACAATGGGTCAATTAGCATAACAATAGGATAACTTAAAATCAGTTTTAATATCATGAACGCCGAGAAAAAAAGCATGAAAAAACGGCGTTCGTTTTTAATTGCCGTCTAGCAATCGTTAAAAACAAAATGTTCGGAACAATGACATGATACATAGCGCAATAATTTTGCTGGATGCCTAGAATCATTGTTAACTTTCAAATAAATAAGATATTACCTAATAATTCGGTAGTAAACGTATGTCTACAAATGGTGTATACGACCTTTAATGTTTGTTTTTACTCATTTTTATTGATAAAAGAACGCGCGTGTATTGACGCTATAGAAATAATTTTCTTTATAAAATATGAAATAATTACATGTAGATATTTTTCTTAAAAGGGAAACAAAAGCAATTAGCACCTGTTTTAGTTTTTTTTTTTTTTTTATGCTTTTGTTTATCGTCGATAAGAGTTGGAGTAGTGTAACAACACTGAACCCTTTTAAAACAAGGTAAGACCAGTTTTATGCATGACCGGCTACACATTATATGACTGTGAGTACTATGATCTTTACTGAATTCATTATTTATTTTGTCTCAGTTTTAATTGTGTAAAACAGATTTTGTTTCTCAGGAGGGTATTACAGTTATATATATCTTACTCGGCACATGGAGGAATAAATATCCTCTCATTTTTTAAACCGATTATGATGCCACTCTAAACTTTGAACAAATTCGAGGGTAGAATCCACTGAAGATGCTACGTTAATCTCATCCAGTTTCCATGTGCAGTTTAACCGCCAAAAGTCGAGGAACTCCAGCATCACATTGTGCAGCGACACATCAGAGCCCCACCCCGCTTGCAAATTGACCTGTAATTTCCATGATACCCTGCGACTTGTACAACTTCTAGATGAGGAATAGATTAATACGATTTGTAAATATTTTTAACTTCCTATGCATAGCTTTCCTGTGATTTATCGTCAAATCACGGGATCTATTTTAGTCTTTGGGCAAGACGTTGCCTGATCCACAGCCACGAGAGGGCGCTATTGCGACAAACCATTATTACTCACGAACCGTTGTTTCCGACTGGTTCGTGAGAACTAGTGCTCGTGAGTGACACAAATGGTTTGTCGCGATAGCGCCCTCTCTTGGCTGTGGATTAAGCAGCGTCTCGCCCAAAGACTAGATCTAAATTAGTGCGTAAATTATCGCATAACAAACCCACGTAGCTATTATTATACGTTATACTATACATTATGCGTTGCTGGACGGGGTATGTTCGTGAAAATGCCTCTCATTTTTTAACCGATTATGAAGCCACCGTAAACTTTGGACAAACTGGAGGATAGAATCCACTAAAGATGCTATGTAAATCTCATTCAGTTTCCATATCTAGTTTTCCCGCTAAAGGTCGAGGAACTCTAGCACCACATTGAAATAATATATTATGTGCAGGGACACACAAGAACCAAAACACCCCGCTTGCATATTGACCTCTAATTTCAAAATCCATTTCGATGCCACCCTTGGACTTTTACAACTATTAGATGAGGAATAGAATAATACGATTTGTAAAGATTTTAAACTTTCTATGCATAGCTTTCCTGTGAATTATGGCTAAATCAGGGGATCTAAATTAGTGCGGTGTCACGATTACCACATACAAATGCACATAGCCTATTATACACGATTTATGCTTCCGTCACACCAAACTAGTTCTCAAAACGTCCAGCCCCGTCCGAAAAAAAGGGTAAAATTGCCAGTTCACCTCGTGCGGACAACGTTTTTAAGTTGTCCAAGCCCGTCTGTAGTCAGTTTAAACCCGTTCTGAACTTGTTCTACCTCGTTCCTCATACGTCCTAACCCATGCTAACTATTTCTTAACAAGACCAATTCGTTCCCAGACAGTTCGCCTCGTTCTCGGCACGTCCTTATCTCGTCCCTAGTGCGTTCTGAACGTAATTGCAATCGCGTACTGGCCCGACGGCTATAAATACCCAGCGCGTTTAAAAGGTGCAATATCGCAAAAATCTGCACAGAAGAGTGCGATAAAATGTGCAATATCGTAGAAATCGGTGCAGAAATGTTCGATAAAATTGGCGACATCGCAAAAATCTGCGCAGAAATGTGCGATGTGCGATGTCCCTTCAGGGCCACCATAGTAAACAGAAATTGGACAGGATAAACCATCACTCGGAGTGATAAAAAAAGAAAAAAGCAACAATCCCGGCGAGGGATTAATCTTAACAGATGACAATGGGAGAAGAACAAATAAGTTCATCATTATCCTAGTTGGATGTTGAGCCCATGTGGTTGAATAGTCCGAAGACGATTCATTCAAACTTTCTCCCGGCTAAGGAGAACTGAGTCTTTCTGATGACCAAGTGATTCTAAGCCCTATGTTCTCTCATATTTTATATACTTAGATGAAGTTCATTTTCGTTCATATTTTGTATAGTTTCCACTGCTTTAAATTCAGAGACACATCTACATGTCATCATGCGAAGATTTAGTTTTATTCTCGTTTTTGTTTAACTAGTTCATAAAACAGCTACAGTCCTTTTTGTGCAAGTGCCTTTAACTTCTAGGCTATTTATGTGCATTGTAGATTTGTTTTGCTCCGGTCGACTCCGACTCCTCTTCTTTTGATTTGTGTGTTTCTCATTTTACTGCAGAAATACAATTAATTTACGAAGAAAGATCAGATAAAATAACAAAAATTGAGGCCCTCAATGAGTTCATAATAATTTTTTTTCAATAACATATTTAACTTTCACACGAATGACAAAAAAGGTGCAGTTCCCCAATACAACAGAGTATTACTTTTTTATATTGGAACTACTAAGCAGACGCCTAAAGGTAGGATACACCATTTGCAAATATCGAAACATTTTACTACAAAATTTTACTACTGTCCTTGTACCATCGTGCAAAAGTTTACATAGTTCAGTAGCCTCAAATATTATGGACAGGTGTCTTAGACCATCAGTAGCGTTGGCTCTAGACTTTACAGATGAATGGGATTTGCGTATCGCACCTACGGTCATTCCATCCGTGGTGATAACTGGACTGGCGTTCGACACAGTCTTCGTCTTCTCCGCCCCCGTCAGTATTTGTTGGTTGACTTGGAGCCCAGCCCTCGTAAGATCCATCAGAGCCATCACTCCACTGGAAATGATTCTGCCAGTCGATGTCATTGTAGCCAATCCAGTAATTAGGAATAGCATTGATACCATAGGTGCTCCTGACGTAATCGCTGATGAATTTATTCTCCTCCTTGCTGTGGATGGACGCAAGGTGGACCATCTTCCCCGGGTGGGACATCATCTGGCAGTGGCTTGCAGCATCTATCCAGGACATTGGTGTGTTCACCCACAGATAGCAGTGCCCCTGGAAGGCAAGCCAGGGTAGCGGGCAGTGATGAGGTGTGTTGCAGAGAGCAGCTACTACATCGTCGACGTCATCAGACGAAAAACGGACGGATGTCAATAACAGTAGCATGAGACCGAATAAGTTCATCTTTTTTGCTGTCTTCTGATGACTTACTTCAATAGTAATATTGGGTCGTTGTGCAACACCAGACACTAACGTTTATTGAAATTTAAATGGCACTAAATTATAATTCGCTGTGATTATAAATGTTGCCTCTACCACGTACACCCGTTCCCAATATTTTGAAATGTTCGTATACCTCCACTGCAATGGCCCACCTATATCTACATAAAACATAAGTTAATCCAATTTTTACAAGAGCAGCTTTATCACCGGAAAATAACCGTTGGGCCTGAAAAGGCTCAATTATGACGTCACACGCAATTGACAGCGCAACAAGCGTTTCACTCTGTGAGAGCTCAACCAGTCAACCAATGAACAGTCATTTAACAGCCAGCAAGAGATATTGTATTATCGACCAGTTCTAATTATATTATTGTATGGTCTTGTCCGTGCAAGCAATGGAATATTGTAAATTAAGTTGTACAGTGAACACCCTTTGTTACAAGAAATCACATTTGCCAAGCTGCATTGAACCTATTCATATGCAGAATCACTGGAGACGGCTGAGAAAAAGTAACAAAAGCGAGTCTCGTTTCGTTATTGTTTTGTATAATCACCAAATCTGCTCGCATATCATAGACTCCAGCAACGAGCAGCTTATTTTATATACTAGTCGGTTTTTTTTAAGTGGCTTAATGAAACCTATAAAGGGAGACATACCAGCATGATGCATAACGTGGTAAGGAAAAGAAACACAAAAGAGGGATAACAGAAGTGGGGTGGAAGAACCAACAAAAGGAGGATTAAGCCAAGGAATGAAAGATGTCAGAGTGGGTAAAGGATCAAAGACAGACCAAGGGTTTTAAAGGGGTGAAAACCTGGTTAGAGAACAAAATAGGTGAGAAACCACAAGGAAGGGACCGGGGTCAAGATCAAAGGACACAAAACTGAAAACAGTAGTACAAGAAAGGGGTGTAAACGGAAATTGGACAAGAGAAACCATCGCAGTAAGAACAAAACGAAAACAAAAACAACAATCCTGGCAAGGAATTAATATGAAACAGATGACAACGGAAGAAGAACAAATAAGTTAATAATTTACTAGTTGGATGTTGAGCCCATGCATGTGGTTGAATAGTCCGAAGACAATTCATCCAAACTTTCTTCCGGCTGAGGAGAACTGAGTCTTTCTGATGGCCAAGTGATTCTATGCCCTATGTTCTCTCCTATTTTATATACTTGGATAGAGTTCATTTTCGTTCATATTTTGTATAGTTTCCACTGCTTTGAAATCAGAGACACATCTACATGTCATCATGCGAAGATTTAGTTTTATTCTCGTTTTCTTTAACTAGTTCACAAAACAGCAACCGTCTTTTATGTGCAAGTGCCTTTAATTTCTAAGCTATTTATGTGCCTTGTATTTTTTTTGCTCCGGTCGATTTTTTTTCTTCAGATTAGTGTGTTTTTCGTTTCAATGTAGAAATACGATGAATTTATGAAGAAAGATCAGATACAATAACGAAATTGAGGCCCTAAATGAGTTTATATTTTTCAATAAAATATTAAACTTGTCACTTCATTCGTAGCGAAAACGGGATAGGCATTCGACACAGTCTTTGTCTGTCCGTCGTTGCAATAATTGTTGTTCCCCTGGCTGCCAAAACCCGGTTGATTCTGTCCTTGTACCATCGTGCAAAAGTCAACATAGTTCAGTAGCCTCAATAATGGACAGGTGTCCCACATCATCAGTAGCGTAGGCTTTAGACTTTACATATGAATGGGATTTGCGCATCGCACGGACGGTCATTCCATTCGTGGCGATAACCGGGCTCGCGTTCGACACAGTCTTCGTCTTTCCCGTTGTAGCTATGTGACGGTTCCCCTGGATACCAGCCCTCGTAAGATCCATCAGAGCCATCACTCCACTGGAAATGATGCTCCCAGTCGATGTCATTGTAGCCAATCCAGTAATTAGGAATAGCCGCGAAGCCAAAGGCGCTGTTTACATAATCTCTGATGAATTGATCCTGCTCTTGGCTGTGGATGGACGCAAGGTGGGCCATCTTCCCAGGGTGGGACAGCATCTGGCAGTAGCTCTCAGCATCCATCCAGGGCATTGGCGTGCCCACCCACAGGTAGCAGTGCCCCTTGAAGGCAAGCCATGGCGGGGGGCAGCGGCCTTTAGCGGAGACGGAGTCGCATCTTGTGCGGGGTTCCTGTGACCAACAGCGAGACGGAAAACTGAAGAGCATGAAGAAACATGTGAATGTCAAGAAGAAAATTGTCAACTTCATCGTGCCGCTTAGCCTCCGATTCTGACGAATTCGCCGGTTTTGATAAAAAGTCACATTTACTTCAGTGAGATTGTAAAAAAACAGAGTATTAAAATCGGAGGTGGTTAGTCAAGTTGTCGCAGTGTAGAATGACGCCGGCTGAATGTCAACTGCATGCTACTGGTGGCGGTGTCGTTTAAAATGAAGTAGGTCTCAGCTTTATACGTACAGTGTGCTATAATCAATGAAACGCATATTCTGATACCTTGTCTACGTCTACGTACAAGTCGATATACATGTAACTATTTACTACACCTCGTAAATATTCATGAGTAAATTGGAGCGCGTCATTGACCGATTCCGCTGCGCGCGTCCGGGAAGTAAAAGTGATACACTGCCAGGTGACGTCAACCCGGTGAGTATCCAGTTCGCTGCCGTGCAATATTCTTTCTGGTTATATTCTACATATAACATTAGTCGAGCTCACCGAACCTTTACAATTACTGTATGGTCTTGTCATACATGAAATCACATTTGGCAAGCTGCATCGAACCTATTCAAGTATATTTGATGAATTCATCTTCATCTTGGCTGTGGATGGACGCAAGGTGGACCACCTTCCCGTTTAATAACTTCATATAATTTAAGCTCGATCGAACCTTTGCAGTTAGAGCATCTTCTCTCAAATGACTGGCTGTACCCAATAAAGTTTGCCTTATACAAGCGACAACGTAATTAAAGGGAAATTTCAGGCTCAATAATATTTTACCTAGTCTAAAAATATTATAGTGACATGGTGACATGCTGACTCCACATAGAGTTTGTTTTAATTTGTTAACGAGAACGAGGAGGCGCCTATTATATTCACGATATCTTGCCATCCAGGAGTACAAGGGCGCGTCCATATTGTTCACATTGATGACATTATGAAATAGTGTCTGCACCACAATGCACATCGCTTTGTTGCGTGTTGTTCGCACTGGTATCCTACCTTGACGCGGCCAACTACATTATGCATACGTATGTTGTACGGCGCCCGACTATTGCGAGTGCAGAATATCGACTTGACGAGCCACAAACTATTGTTTATTTTTGAGAAGAATAGAAAATCTGTGAGCTAGTAATTACGCCATCAGGTCCCTTTCCCCGATAAATTTTGAGCCCACTTTCACATGTACATGCACACATTATGTATACACTATGCCGTACACGAAATAATTCACTTGCATTACTTGCGCGTGCAGGGCCGCTATCGATCGGGCTTTGCGTACTGATGGTGCAGACACTACGTCACAATATTCTAGATGTATCGATAAACCAGAACAACATGGCGGCTCAAATGACGGTAAGCGCAGTGCGAGAAAATCTCTGTTTTATATGATTACCGAAACCGATAAAAATAAAATAAAAATCAAGTCACAATGGCAATTGGCACTCTTTAACATTATGCCATTATAAACTAAGGGTGGAGTTTCCCTTTAAAGCTATACCAAGAACTGCCGCCATTGTCCCAACAGTCCCTACTGGTGGGGGCGGGCGCCGGTTATTACATTATCGACCGGTTCCATTTATATCGTTGTATGAATATGGTCTTGCCGGTGTAACAACATTGATGCTAGGAGTAAGGGAATACGATACCCTACATGTAGATGAAGTTGTACATCGTGCACCTATTATTACAGGAAGTCGCATTTGCCAAGCTCTGTTGAGCCCCTTCATAATATACGGAGCAGTTGATAGACATTTTGTTTCTTCAAAATGTGGTGTTCTTCCAATTGCCAGTGATGGCAACGAAGCAAAATGTAAAGTAATCAACAGAGTTGCTCCAGTTTGCAGACAAAAACAAAGTTTCTACGACACGGTATGTCATTCCATTCACTACCATATTTAGTCAGGTAGCTTAGGGATGGAATCGTGACCGACTGGCCCAAAGCACCAAATTTGGTAGGTACCTTCTATAGGCCCCAGAAATAAATTTTAGAAGGGGTGACACCAAAAAATATTTTTGGAAGGTACCTAATTTGCATAATTTCAAAATGGCTGCAAAATCCTATACTTAAGCACTCAACTGAACAAAAATCGCCACATAATTTTTAAAAAGATTTTATATGCAAATTAGGCACCAAATTAGATTTATGCAAATTAGGTACCCTTCCAAGATAATTTTCAGGTGTCACCCCTTCTAAATATCTTCTCTAGGACCAAAAGAATATATCTACCAAGTTTGGTGCTTTGGGCCAGTCGGTCACGATCTCGTCAAAATTTGGACCTAAGCAACCTGACTAATTGCGATCGATATTCGATCTGTTTCTTGAAAGTGTTTAGTTTTTCGTCGTTCTAGTTCTTGAAGAAGTCAAGCAGGTCAGAGAACGCTGGTTGGGTTGGCCTGGCCGAGGCGTGGCCTGCCGCAGTACTCGGATGATTTTCCTCCGTCATCGGTCGCACGTTATAGTACAGCGCAACATTTAGAATGTCTTGACTGCAGTATATGCGAAAAGCGTGAGTGGCGTGAACGCATTCAAGCTTTCTACTTATAGACAAGCTATTCTATGACTCATTGTCATTTAAATAACCTGTTTACACCTGTCTGCACCTGTCAGTGTGCTTCTGCTTCTTTAAGAAAATACATGTGTAGTATTAGAGGCGAAAATCGTCAAAAGAGGGCGCTATACCCCCCCCCCCCAAAAAAAAATGTCACTGATTTACGTTGATGGGTTAGTTTGTGGTTCTGCAAAAAGTCGAATTTACAACAGGGATGTGCACCAAAAATTCCGGTCAGTTTACATCGAAACATGGCATCACATGGACGTAATTCGGGCGATTCACAATGCAGTGCGCCACCAAGCGTTTGACTCAAAAGAGCCACTTTTAAACTTTACGGTCGACTTCTTCCGTATATCATACTGTGGTGAAATATCTATTCTTCATTGTTCACGCGAGGTACAACACAAACATAAATGTATCCGGAAGCGTCGTTGATTAAAACATTGTTATTTGCAGAAAAAAAATGGAACTTTAATCGTGCGCGTCCAAAAAGACGTAAAAACTGATGAGTTCATGCAAAATGAATACCGTTTTTCAAACTGATGCCGACTTTCGGCAGCTTCTAGGTATTGTGAATCGCTCGAATTGCGATAGATTTTCGTTTAGAGTAAATTATCACTCTTTGGCATACATGTACATGTGTACTACAAAATAATATTTTGTTTTAAAGACGTCTTTTAACTCTAAGTACAAAGCATATGGGGAAATGAGGTCATTTTAATTAAGTGAGGCTGGACATAATTAGTGTGTCTATTTTTCCTTATATCCAAAATTGAGTGTGCCCAGTTGTATGATCTTTCAGATGATGCGAGTGTCAAATTTATATTGACAAACACTAAATTCAAGCTTCCTTGACAAAACCGGTTACACAAATTGTCATGCAGTTTTGGCTGGTAACCCGTTTTTACTGTTACTGAGCAAATTCTTGTACTTATATTATATATAGCGTCTGAATGATTATGAAGTTGACACTAATTATGAAGTTGTCATAATTGCAGCCACCGTACATACAAGGTGCACTAGCCTTATTCAAGCCCTATTGAAACCAGTGTAAAATCAACAACGTTCAGGACCAAGTTTCATGTACACCGACTTCACTGGGGTTTCTCAAACAACAATCAGATTATTGTCTTGGCCTTTATCCTTCCATTTCTTAAATGTTTGGTCGGTTAGCCAATTACATTTTTTAACATTCAAACAAAAAGAAACTCATCTCCCGAGAAGTTCTAGGGAATTTAGGACCTATTTTTCCACCGTAATGTTATCAAGTCTGCCTTCCGGTTGAAGCTCAAAAACTAGGGAGTTGATCCTAGCACCCAGCCCTGAAACGGGCTATCCTCAAACACTGGCCCTTGATTAGCGAAAACGAATATCTGAATAGGCTATTTGATACCCAACCCATCCTGGCATACAAACGGCACAAAAATATAAAAGATGAACTTGTTCGATCTAGGACTAAAGCGTCTCCACAATCCAACCAAGAGGAACAAAATCTTGATGAGGAGAATCTGCAAATTCTACTGGAACTATTGAAAGAACAAAACAATGATCAAAGAAATGGATCTCAAGACTAAAACAAAATAAATAAGTCAACCCCCCCCCCCCCCCCCTCGTCCTTGCCACGCGTCATAATAAACCGACACACACATAAAATCAAGGAAGGGAAAATGAACTATAAGATTAAGAGGGTGACTGATGACGTGCATGATATAGCACAGAAAATATGCCCTGCTCCCCTTCCAAAAAAGGAGAAAAAAGAGGGGACGGCATATTATCACCGGTAAAAATCAATCACTGTGTGAACCAAAAACAAAGGGACCACTGTTGCAATACACAAACCAGTCATCGCGTCGCCAAAACCAGAGACAGGGTTTGAAACTCCCGCTTTTAGGGAATGTCGAACCCAATTGGCCTGCAGACGTTTGATGTATTTGCCCGTCCACGAACTCCAACCACGGACTGTCATCTAGCAGAGATAAGGTGGCTAAAAACTGACCCCCAGAAGCGTGTCTTACGGAAAAAAAAGGGAAAAAAAAAAAAAAAAAAAAAAAAAAAAAAAAAAAAAAAAAAAAAAAAAAGTTAAAAATCACGCTCTGGAGAGACCAGTCAAACAGCCACTCTCTAGCATACCCACTAGTTAACGTACAATTACAGATTTATCTTCGGCAGAACAGTCACAAATACAATCCATATGATACTTATCAGCAAAACCTTTTCCGCGTCTCAAAAAAAATAACGAAAAGCACGGAGGGGTTCTGTTGAAACTTGTACACGAAACACCCCCCCCCCCCCCCCCCCCCATTCCTACAGACTGCAATCTCTCAGAAAAAAGTGGCCTGAACTGACCTCCCATGAAGCGTATATCACTGGAAAACAAACTTAAATTAGGAATTACGCTCTGGGCGGGATAGTTACGCAACCACACTGCTGGAATACCAGCACACAATAAATCATGCAGATTTATCTCTGTAGACCAAAAACTACCTAAAAACCAATGATACCTTACGCAGCAGAACTGCTTCAGCATCTCCAAAAAAAATAACGAAAACGATGAGAAAAAGTTCTGACTTGTGAAAACTCCCATAAAACACCCTCTCCTACCCAAATAGAATGAGTTCTGATTCACTGCAGCTAACTCTGGAATTGATCAAAAAAAACACAAAAAGATTAACTGATCATTCCTTGAAGTATGCGTGCATAAACCGGCTTCTCTGTGCTATACCCTCTTGCAAAAGCACTCCATTAGAATTTAAAAACCTAATAGCCTCACAGAAAAAGAAAGAAAATTCCACAAAACCCAGTGTTACACGTCCTTCACGTTAATGTCCTTCCCAGGTGACCGAGAATCGCTCTAAAAATTAAAAAACCTTGAGTGACATGTATGATTACGCTACTTCCCAATAAACACGGTAAAAATAACAAGTACATTTGTACACACTTCATATGCGATATTTGGCATTTGGGAAAACCGGAACAGCGCAGGAAGGACGTACATGTACATGTGTACGTTTACCAACATTTCATAATTTTAATGAAATTGCATTTCTGATCAGCCTGTGCTGTCTCAGCTCAAAGAACGACTCTTACGGACTGCTTATTGGTCAATTGATTCGGAATACATCAGGATCGAAATGATTTTTAATAACAGTTTTCTGCTTTTGGTATTGGTATCTATCGCACGCAGTTTGTGGCCCGATTTGGGTGTAGCCGATCTCTGCAGCACACATCATGATCATCACTGCCCGCCACCCTGGCTTGCCTTCCAGGGGCACTGCTATCTGTGGGTGAACACACCAATGTCCTGGATGGATGCTGAGAGCTACTGCCAGATGCTGCCCCAACCTGGGAAGATGGCCCACCTTGCGTCCATCCACAGCCAAGAGGAGGACAAATTCGTCAGCGATTATGCCATGAGCGCCTATGGCTTCGATGCTTTTCGTTACTGGATTGGCTACAAGGACATCGACTGGAAGAATCATTTCCAGTGGAGTGATGGCTCTGATGGATCTTACGAGGGCTGGTATCCAGGGGAACCATCACATGGCTACAGCGGGAAAGACGAAGACTGTGTCGAACGCCGGCCCACTTCTCGCCACGAATGGAATGACCGTCCGTGCGATGCGCAAATTCCATTCATCTGTAAAGTCTAGAGTCTACGCTACTGATGATGTGAGACACCTGTCCATAATATTTGAGGCTACTGAACTATGTTGACTTTTGCACGATGGTACAAGGACAGGAACAACCGGGTTTTGGCAGCCAGGTGAACAACAATTATTGCAACGAATGACAGACAAAGAATGTGTCGAATGCCGATCCAGTTTTCGCTACGAATGAAGTGACAAATATTTTGTGCGATACATGCAAATTAGTCTTTAATGCAGCATGCAAGGAATTAATATCACAAATACTCTGATTATTAAGTTGTTGAAATTAAACTTGAATTTGCGTCTACTCAGAATCTACGTCTCTTCAGCAAAATAAACATGGCATGAAGGCATTTCGACTGGAAACACCAATGTATAAACTGAGGATCATAATAACTTAGACTCGATGATTCGGGTTGATGTAGTTAATTCAAAAGGATGCTTAAAGGTAGGATACACCAATGGTAATTGCTTAAATTATTAAGAATGGGTGGATTTGGGGGGTTATTATAAAAAATAGTAAATATATCGTTTAACTGACCTGTCCGAAGTTTTACAATTATGGATGCCGAGAAAAAAAGCTAGAAAAACGGCGTTCTTCCTTTTTAATAATAAAATTCAATTTGTCGGAACAATTAAAGTATATCTAGCGCAATCATTTTGCTGGATGCCTAGAATGATTATTTACTTTCAAATAAGTAAGCTATTTCTTAATAATTTGGTAGTAAAATGTTTGCAAATGGTGTATCCTACCTTTAGGCGTCTATAGTAGTTCTGAACACAATATAAACAAGTAATACTCTGTTGTATTGGGGAAATGCAAATTTTAGTCACATTCATGTGAAAGTTTAATATATTATAGAAAAATATGATCTCATTAAGGGCCTCAATTTCGTTATTGTATCTGATCTTTCTTCATAAATTCATTGAATTTCTGCAGTGAAACGAAAAACACACAAATCTGAAGAAGAAAAATCGATAAAAAAATACAAGGCATATAAATAGCTTAGAAATAAAAGGCGCTTGCACATAAAGGACTGTATCTGTTTTATGAACTATAGTTAAATAAAACGAGAATAAAATGTAGATGTGTCTCTGATTTCAAGCAGTGGAAATAACTACAAAACAAGAACGAACATGAACTCCATCCGTGTATATAAAATAGGAGAGAACATAGGACATAGAATCACATGGCCATCAAAAAGACTCAGTTCTCCTCAGCCGGGACGAAATTTTGATGAATGGTCTTTGAACTATTCAACCACATGGGCTTAACATCCAACTAGGAAATGATTAACTTAATTGTTCTTCCCCCATTGTCATCTGTTCCAGATTAATCCCTTGCTAGGATTGTCGTTTTTGTTTTTGTTTTTGTCTTACTCCTCTGGTTTCTGTTGTCCAATTTCCTTGTACAGCCCTTTCTTGTAGTACTGTTTTTAGTTTTGTGTCCTTTGATCTTCACCCTGGTCCCTTCCTTGTGGTTTCACCCCTATTTTGTTTACCAACCAGGTTTTCACCCCCTTTACCCAATTGGTCTGTCTTTGATCCTATACCCACTCATTTCATTTCTTGGCTTTATCCTCCTGTGGTTGGTTCTTCCACCCCACTTCTGTTATCCCTCTTTTTGTGTTTCTCCTCCTAACCATGTTATGCATCATGCTTGTATGTCTCCCTTTATAGGTTTATTCTAAGCCGCTTAAAAAGAACCTGACTAGTCTCTAGAATAAGGTGCTCGTTGCAGGAGTCTATAATATGCGAGCAGATACGGTGATTATACAAAACAATAACGAAACGAGACTCGCTTTTGTTACTTTTTCTCAGCCGTTTAACAATTACGATCACCGCGAATTTTTATTGAGTGTCATTTAAATTTCCATAAACGTTAGTGTCTGGTGTTGCTGAACGACGCATGTATGCGGGCGAAAAGTCATCAAAAGACAGCAAAAAAGATGAACTTATTCGGTCTCATGCTACTGATAATGACACTCGTCCGTTTTTCGTCTGACGACGTCGACGGTGTAGTAGCTGCTCTCATCTGCAGCACACCTCACTGCCCGCCACCCTGGCGTGCCTTCCAGGGGCACTGCTATCTTTGGGTGAACACACCAATGTCCTGGATGGATGCTGAGCGCCACTATCAGATGCTGCCCCACCGGAGGAAGATGGTCCACCTTGCTTCCATCCACGTCCACAGCCAAGAGGAGAATGAGTTCATATCAGAATATGGCGTCAGCGTCATCGCCGTTTAGAACCCCATTCCCGTTTCGAAATGAAGATTAGGCCTATGTCTTAGACATTTGGCGACTATATTGTTTCTTGATCTATGCTATATACAAGCAAGAAGTTTAATAGGAAATCGTAGTTTGCGAAGAAAATGTTGAATTATCAGCACGCTAAATTTTGAAAATAAAATTGGCCCTACATTATAGTAATACATTGTAATAAACATAACTTCTGCAAACTGCTTTCTGACTACCTAAAATATACAAACCAAATAAATTAAAAGGGCTTAGTATTGCAATCTTGCTTACAAGATTTCAGAGGCAAAATAGAAAATTAGTTTGGAGAATCTCTTTTCGGGGTACAAATCCTTCAAATGCTGTTATGTGTGTTTTTTTAAAACTGTACAGTTTCGATCAAATTCTACACGAATAAACCAGCACTTCATTAAAATGTTTTAGAGGCCCAGAAACGAAAAAATTAAAATACCGCATAATTTGCAAGGAATATAGAAGTGAATCGGCTGTGTAGTTTAAAGCAAAACACAAGATAAGTGTCAAAATCGAAGCCCGAATACATTTTGTAATCTTTATTTTCTTAAAGTGGGAGTGCTGTTTGAGGTAAACCACGTTTCGAGCAGAAATATTACTATCGGGTATAATTTAAAAGTAGGATACAACATTTGCATCTATGATTGTAAATCTTTGAACAAGTCAGTTAAACGATATTTACTATAAAATACAACCCCAAAATCCACCCGTTCAGGATAGTTCAAGCAATTACCAATGGCGTATCCTCCTATGTTTTAAACGGTTTTCTCACACATAATGAAATATACAATCGAATTAAATTAAATTTACTAAGGTAGATTTTCCCTGGTTTTGTTTACGTTTATCGTTTGAATTCACCGCTTATATTATTAGTGCGAATACATGTAAACACTGTGACACGAGTAAGGTCATGCATGCGTGGAGCGAATTAGATTTTTCTTAATTAAAATATTATTTATTGTCATGAATTTAGGCAGGTTTTTGGTTTGAAAAGTGACCCCCGAAACTCAAGCTTTTAAGGTGAATTGATGCCGTGTACAATGTATAATTTATAATTTATACACAACGTGTACATGGGCATATATAGTATGCGTATACGTCGTGTCCGATGTAAACAACCGGTTTTTCTTGTCTTTTCTCGGGAACGGTAAGACATTAGGTTGGTTTTCTTTAAACCATATAATTTGAAATAGGATAAGTAAACAATCCAAAACATGATATTTTGGGGGATTTTCAGGACATGAATGATTGAGATGCAGGCTAGCGATAAAAAACACGTAGAAAACAAACACATGTAGCGCGTCCTACGAGTCCGTTGTTCACTCCAGATTGGAAGGCGCGTCGCACGATCTACTCGCACGATCAATAACGCATTGTCAATGTGCTTCTGTGAAAAATCGATCGCCTTTGCTTTTGTCAGTGACGATACCAACACATAACTGACGGCGTCTCGTGCACTCATTCCTGCGCCTAAGGGCGACAAAATAACTCCAACCGGACTACATTTGTATTTTACTCTAATAAAACAGAGTACATGTCATATTTATATTTATTTAGACGACAAGCCGGCCAGCATTCGTTGCAAAAGGATACTAACATTCAATTGTTCTTGAAAACACAGCACACCAGGTGCCGTGATATCAGACTGTTATTCATTGACACAGTAACAACAACATTATAATAAATGAGATTCAAAGCTTTGCATGGTGGAGACTAGACTAGAAAGATTTGCAGTAACATCATGTGAAAGGATCCCTTTTATAATAACCCAGTACATGTATATGTTATTGATGTTTGCACATTTAAACCCATATGGTCCACACTTGTACAAATTAGTATTCCAATAAAAGTAGTGTTTAGGGTCTTTATGAGACAATTCTAAGGAATTGTATGCATGAAACAAACACAATGGGTCAATTAGCATAACAATAGGATAACTTAAAATCAGTTTTAATATCATGAACGCCGAGAAAAAAAGCATGAAAAAACGGCGTTCGTTTTTAATTGCCGTCTAGCAATCGTTAAAAACAAAATTTTCGGAACAATGACATGATACATAGCGCAATAATTTTGCTGGATGCCTAGAATCATTGTTAACTTTCAAATAAATAAGATATTACCTAATAATTCGGTAGTAAACGTATGTCTACAAATGGTGTATACGACCTTTAATGTTCGTTTTTACTCATTTTTATTGATAAAAGAACGCGCGTGTATTGACGCTATAGAAATGATTTTCTTTATAAAATATGAAATAATTACATGTAGATATTTTTCTTTAAAAGGGAAACAAAAGCAATTAGCACCTGTTTTAGTATCGGTACAAAACACCTGTCGGGAAAGAATAATTGTAAACATTTGTATTGGTTTAACAAGTTACTACCTAAAACCTGATTAGAAAATAATGTACAACCTCGAGCTAGCCTGGCACTGGAGGGCGCTATTTAAGTTTTACGGGGCCAGTACTCAGTCATGGTCTGCGCGGGGGCGCCTGTGCCGCCGGCGATTGAGATCGACGCGTCTTAATCGTTGCTTTGTTTATCGTCGATAAGAGTTGGACTAGTGTAACAACACTGAACCCTTTTAAAACAAGGTAAGATAAGTTTTATGCATGAACGGCTACACATTATATGACGGTGAGTACTATGATCTTCACTGAATTCATTATTTATTTTGTCTCAGTTTTAATTATGTAAAACAGATTTTGTTTCTCAGGAGGGTATTAAAGCTAGATATATCTTACTCGGCACATGGAGGAATAAATATTCTCTCATTTTTTAAACCGATTATATGATGCCACTCTAAACTTTGAACAAATTGGAGGGTAGAATCCACTGAAGATGCTACGTCAGTCTCATCCAGTTTATATGTGTCATATGTGGGTTATAATCTCATCCAAATCTCGCCAAAAGTCGAGGAACTCCAGCACCACATTAAAAATAATGTATTATGTGCAGCGACACATCAGAGCCACACACCGCTTGCAAATTGACCTGTAATTTCCAAATCTATTTTCATGATACCCTGGGACTTTTACAACTACTACATGAGGAATAGATTAATACGATTTGTAAATACGATTTGACCATGCATATAGTTTTCCTGTGATTTATCGTCAAATCACGGGATCTAAATTAGTCTTTGGGCAATACGTTGTTTAATACACAGACACCAGAGGGCGTTATTGCGACAACCCATTATCACTCACAAACCGTTGTGGTTGTTTCCGACTGGTTCGTGAGCATTGATCTCCATTGTTAGTGAGTGCGTGAGTGATATGGTTTGTCGCGATAGCGCCCCTTCGTGGCTGTGGATTAAGCAACGTCTTGCCCAAAGACTAGTCTGATCTAAATTTAATGCGTTGTCATGATTATCGCATAAAAACCACTGACCTCTACACCTGGACGGACCATTGTTCATATTCTGCTGCGAACTGGAAACTGGAAGTGCTGGAAGTGCAACATGGCGGACCCAAGACGTCACTTCTGTGAGCCAATGAAATGTCCAGGTGTAGAGGTCAGTGGGTTTACTCTATACATTTTTTATTTATAAACATTACGTCATACGTACCGTACCCACTGAACCTTACACCTGGACATTTCATTGGTTCACAGAGTGACGTCGTGGGTCCGCCATGGTGCACTTCCAGTTCGCGCTGACTTCAAGTGTGAAACAATGATGATCTGTCCATGTGTAGAGGTCAGTGATAAAAACGCACGTTTTTTGCACAATAATTATCAGTATAGAGCACTGACCTCTATACATGGACAGATCATCCATTGTTTCATTTTGAAGTCGGCATGCAGAGAAGTGCAACATGGCGGACCCACGAAGTCACTCTGTGAGCCAATGAAATGTCCAGGTGTAGAGTTCAGTTGGTTGGTAAATCCACTGACCTCTACAACTGGACATTTCATTGGCTCACAGCAGTGACGCCATGTTGCACTTCCAGTTCGCGCCGACTTCAAGTGTTAGCACAGCAGAATATGGACAATGATCCGTCCAGGTGTTGAGGTCAGTGGTATAGAGCCTAAAAGTTGACCGCTGGTGGCGCGCTTCCGACATCATCAGCTATAGCTACATAAGCCAATCGTTTCTATGTGACAACATGAAGGCGAAAGTATGGTGGCCCTAAAGTGACATCGCACATCGCACATTTCTGCGCAGATTTCTGCGATGTCGCCGATTTTATCGCACATCAATCAACTGAACATTTATTTTCACATTGACATCCTCAGTTACAATTCTTATGCACATAAAGGAGAAAACATGTTTGTATTTACAGAGTATTCATCAAAGACATTACATAATCGAAAGCATAAAAAGATGTCAACATGTAGGAAAACGGTGAAGCAAAGCTTTTGTACCTTTCCCTGGGACAGGACAAAAACTACACACGGACAAAATCAGGACAATAGAGAGTGAGACCCAGTACAGTATGTAACATAATAACTAAGCAAATAAGTGAAGACAAAATGTATTAAGCATAAGTATTAATCATCGACTTTTTCAAATCAATGTTGAGCTCATTCCAGTATATGACACCACGTTGAAATGGGCTGTTTAAAAAAAAAATGAAGTCCTACATTGTCTCACAAACAGATTACCTTTCGATGAACTACGTGTTCCGTATGATGTCATCCTGAGCCACGCAGCCATTCGGCAAGATCCGTAGTTATTAGCGCCAAGATTCTTGCGCCCAATCAGAGCCTCTGTTACAAACTGAATTAAGGCTGTATTCCGAACCCCTGGCTTTGGCTCCGTCTCCGGCTACAGCCTATTGCTAAATTGTATGAATGAAGCCTGAGACGAAGACAAAGCTGGGGTTCGGAAAACAGTCTATTGGCATGCGAACCAACTTTGACCTCAACGCGCATTTCTATTGGTCCATTCGCTTGAACATCTGAGGTGTTCTTACAAATGTTCATCCTTCCACGTACAAATAAAAATTAATCGGAAAATTGTAGAAATTAACGTACATAACGTGAAATAAAGTTTTGCTATTATTTATTATACAGAATAAGAAACATGAAAGACTGAAAAGCTACGTAAACGCCAATAAAATTAAGTATAGTGGTAGAAATTGTCATTTTACCAGGGGTGGACGTTCATATCATGTATTGGCCAACTTGTTTATTGATTGCTGCGAATGTCCACTAATAATTTATGTCCAGCCTAACCTAATTCAAATGACATCATTTCCCCATGTGCTTTTTGCATAGAATTTAAAGACGACGTCTTTAAAAAAACAAACCCTTAAGTATTTAAACAAATGGACATTTTTATTGCATAAACTGAAAGATTATACAACGGAGCACACTCAATTTTGGATAAGGCAAAAACGCCCACTAATTATGTCCAGCCTCAACTAATTAAAATGACATCGTTTTCCCATAGGCTTTGTGCATAGAGTTAAAAGACGTCTTTAAAACAAAATATTAGTTTGTAGTACATGTATGTCAAAGAGTGATAATTGACCCTAAACGGTAATTTATCGCAATTATTTCCATGTAATGCCATGTTTCCATGTAAACTCAGTGAATTTTTGTTGGGTATATAGCGCCCTTTTGACGATTTTTGCCTCTAATACTACACATGTATTTTCTTAAGAAGCTAAAGCACACTGGCAGGTGCAGACAGGTGTAACCAGGATATTTAAATGACAATAAGTCATAGAATAGCTTGCCTATAGACGATGTGCCCTCTGCTTACATCTGTATTCAAATGTGCCAGGCAGTATGCGCACGCATCATGTTTTACATACATTTGTTTAAGAGATGACACCAGAAGTCACGTAATTCAAAGGCGATCTGACCTGCGACGTCACTCTTTAAGCAAATTGTTTCGATGCAGATTTTTTTTTTTGGGGGGGGGGGGGGGGGGACGGCGGACTTGTTCTTCTTTTTCGGGGGGGGGGCGGTATTTTGTTTTTTTTGTGGGGGGGGGGGAACTTTTGTTGTTGTTTTTATTTTATTTATTAATTTTTTATTTTTTGGGGGGTGGGGAGGGGGGGGGGGGGGGGGGGGCGGCCGGCTTGGTTTAATGCAGCTTGGCAAATGTGATTTTCTGTAACAATGGGTGTTTATTGTACAATTTAATTACAATGTTCCATGTTTTAAACATATTACAAGAATGTTAAATTTATTATGTTCTGTTAATAATATATGGCTTAAAGGTCAAAAATGAAACAAAATCCTAACAAATCACACGATGTCGTCATCATGATGTCGCTTCAATGTATTTCTATAACACATTCCGCCATACCTGCATACCAAGTTTGAACCCAATCGGACCTATACTGCTAGAGATATAGGGCATTGGGAAAAAAATGAAGCTTTAATGTGACGTGACATATGAAAAGTCATTGGGTGTCACATTATTAAGGTGTAGTTTTTTCCAATGCCTTATATCTCTGGAAGTATACGTCCGAGTTCAAACTTGGTATGCAGCTATAGCGGGATGTGTTATAGATGAACTTTGAAGTAACATTGTGATGACGTCATCGTGTTATTTGTTATGATTTTCTTTTATTTGTGGGCTTTTAAGCCATATTTTATCAACAGAATATAATAAATTTAAAATTATTTTTGCCATTTAAAATGTTTTAAGATGGCCGCCATAAAGAACATGAAAACAAATGTAAACATTGGTTTTCATGTATACCCTAACGTTTTCAAAAATCTACAAAAATCTACCAAAAAAAAGTGAACGAAACGTTCAATATGTACATTATAAATCTCAATATTTGGTAGTTAATGGAATGACATGCGGTGCAATAACAACTCCGTTTTTGTCTGCAAATTCAAGCAACTCTATTAATTACTTTACATTTTGCTTCGTTTTCATCACTGGCAATCGGGAGAACACCATATTTGGAACAAAACTGTTTATAAACTGCTCCGCATATTGTAAAGGGGTTCAATAGAGCTTGGCAAATGCGACTTTCTGTAATAATAGGTGCGCGCTGTACAATTTCATCTACGGTACCGTATTCCCTTACTCCCAGCATCAATATTGTTGCACAGGCAAGACCGCATTCATACAACGATTTAATTGGAACCTAGTCATTTGAGAGAAGATGCTCTAACTGCAAAGGTTCGATCGAGCTTAAATTATATAAAGTTATTAAACGGAGAAGATGGTCCACTTTGCGTCCAACCACAGCCAATATGAAGATGAATTCATCAAAGATAATTTGAATAGGTTCGATGCAGCTTGCCAAATGTTATTTCACGTAACAGCGGGTACGTGTTCACTGCATTGCTTGCAGTGTCAGATCATACAATAATATCATTAAAACTAGTCGATAATACAATATCTATTGCTGGCTGTTAAGTGACTGTTAATTGGGTGACTGGTGGAGCTCTCACGGAGCGAAACGTTTGTTGCGCTGTTAATAATTGCGTGAGATGTCATGATTAAAGGAAACATGTAATAAGGATTTTTGTTTGCTTAAATCAATAAAGTATAATGTTGACGACAATATTATGTGTGTAGTTGTGTTTATTTTCTGTAATAAATGGGGAAAACAAATTTTTGAAAATTTTGTTCAAACCACTCCGCCCCTCGAAGGGAAGCCTCATTAACATAAAACCTCGCGAGGGGTCTGACGAAAATCGAGGCAGAGACTCACCGCGCTGCTACCTGGCCTAGCGTATACTGACTGCGCGCATTGCAACAAGTGTCCGTCTTTACATGGTTTTTCATTCTGAATCAGGGTAAAAATACAACAGTTTTCGGTCATGCCAACTAGGTGTCTAGCTGCTAGGTGTAGCAAAACTACCAAGGATGGAGTAAGCCTCAATTTGTTTAAGGCTGATCCTAAATATCGGCGGATTTGGACAGCCAAAGTAAAGCTTACCAGAGCGAGGGGTCTGTTTGAAAAGATTGATTCTACAAAATAACAATAACAAAATGTTAGAGATAGCGTCTCTTGTAAACGCATCGACTACCGCCCTAATTTAAATGTGCCAATATATGGCACATTTAAATTAGACAATTCCAGAGGTTAAGATCGAGCAAGGCATCATGGAAAAATGGCGCAGCAATATCGTATATAGCCAAGGTAAGGAAGTTGACGCCAAGCACTTTAATGAGCATTTTGCGCATGGGTAATCCTTATTTCTCCCACAAAAAAAGGAGTGGCCATGCTGTCTTGGAAGCGATATTTTTCTACTAAATGAGTTGTAGGAAGAACGTTTCTACAAACTGCGCAATGACCCAGATAGCAAATATGAAATTATTTACTCGGGAAGAGGATAATTTGTTTTGTGGCATCATTATAAATTCTTGTTTTTTTCCGACTACATGTCGCCATGCGGCAAAACGACCCGACAGGAATTCGAATTCGGGCCGTAAACACTGGTTCTCATTTGGGATACAATCTGATTTGGGGTCGGGCCGGCCTTGCGACATGCATTGCGAAACAGTTTGTGCATCGTGCGTAGTGTGTGCTTAATAAGTTAGTCGAGGGGTCTTGGGTCGTGGGGGTCAATGCGATTTTAGAACAACCTAAGAGCAGACCAATTATTTATCCACTTACGGTAATTACGAATCGAGAACTGACCTCGAACTGCTTCCATTAGTGTAAATAATGGCTGCTTTGTTGTAATAAAATGTTAATAATAATCGGCCTAACTGCGAAGGCCTGTGCCAATAATTGATACTTTTTGTGTGTTTCTTGGCTAGGCTATTTACCCCGCATGGCTGACTATCTCATCTCTCTATCTTGCTCGAGCCGTGGTCTGCCACATTTTTCTCTTTTTTAGAACGCATCCTCTCATATTCTGAGATTCCACAGGTTGTTGTATGTCTTATTTTGCATAATAATCATTTTCAATAGTTTTCAAATAACCAATGTAAATTTGCTATACATGTTCTTCTAATTGCTTTTTGGTCGGCGGAAATAAAAAAAGTAGTTTTTTCTTGGGTCGGGAGCCAAAAATAGGGTCGGTCGGGAATGAGAACCGCAGAAATAAAACGGGACACCCTAAACAAACCACCGACATGAACGCCAAAAGTTGTTTTATCAATAAATAGTTTATTCAGTGTAAAATCATCCTACGCGCATTATATACACAAGAACAGTTTAATAGGTATTCTTGATATATTATTTTACCGGCAATATTTTGATAAAATAACTAGTTGAATAGGAATGATAAATACACCAGGGGAATATACATGTACAAAATTATATTGAAATAACCGGTATATATATATATATTTGATGAAGGAAATGCATGGAATTGCCAACGAACTTAGAAATTACGTTAGAAATTATTATTAAACAAAAGGCTAAATAGTTCCTTACCAATCTTGGAGCTACCGATTATAGAGCTATATTGTAATTTAATATGGCTCTATGCTACCGATACGACTGTGCTAATTGTAACAAACCTAACCCTGTTCTGTAATATACCGTGTAATTCCGGTTTCACACTATGCAGTTACCCGGGTTATCTCATGGTTAACGAAATATTTACCCCGAGATTACCAAGGGAATTTTAAGTGTTCACACTACACTTTTCTGGGTTAGAAATTCTTCTGGTTAACTGCCTTGAAACCCCACTTAACCCGGGTAATTTCTAACCCTACTCGAGAGGTAGGTTAACCCACCAATCTCGGGGTTAACGACAGCCTTGAGACAATTCTCCGGGTCACTTTCAGTACAGTAGTGTGAATGCTCGCCTGGTTTTCTTCAACCGGGGTCTGTTCGTCGAGTTCTAGCAGCGCAGCCAGCCTCGCGCGTGCGCGCTGCGAATGTCAAACAATGACGTAATTTATTTAGTAGTCTCTTGTTGTAATGGCTTTATTTTTACGTGTACGTACTGAAACATATGAAGCACGATATGTGGCAGAGATAACCCCCCTCTTTTGTGTTGACCATTGTGTTGCCGGAATCTCAGGAATTCCTTTTTAGGTTTCAAGGGGGAATAAGTCAGGTTACAATAGTGTTGAGTGCGTATAAAGTACAGGGATAAAAGGGGGTTACCCCTCTGCCACATTTCGTGCTGGGTATAATTATACTGAAAGACACCAGTCTGTAGTGTTCGGTAACTCGTCTTGATAAGTTTGTTTTACGTACACTAAATGCAAGGCACCAGTCTTAACAGGTACACGTGTAGGGGAATTACCTTTAGCGCTGTTATCGTTTAATGGTAGTGTACACCATTTCCGAATCTTCAAAAACAAAACTACTAAATTTTTAAAAACCAATAGAAAAAAAGCACTTAGAAGTTATCGATTTTTTTATCACTTTAAGAGGAGACTAAATGGCGTAAGTGAATACAAGATCGATCTGCGTCTGGCGATGGCTGTACCAGCCCAGCTAGGTGCACTGTGGGTGTGTTCGTTTAGCTTACACGTGTATCGAAATAATGTTGCTAAATTAGCCATCACGTGATCCCCGGTTTCAGCCCAGTTTAAGTCCTGCCCCCAAACAACCAATTTTGTGGCTTACCTCTTATTTAATTTCGTGAAGTGTCGGTCAAGCTAATCGAACGCACCTCATATCAGTGAGAGATAAATATGAGTGATCTGTCCACAGAGGAACCACTTCGGCAGTTGGAGTTGAGAACGGTTTGGTGTAGGCGCGGTGTACGGATAGCGCTTGCCTCTTCGATGCTTGTTGAGTAAACTACCTTTCGCCCGTTCCCGCCAAAAATGAAGTGTGTCCTGGCATTTCTAGGGATGTTGCTCATTGCTGCAGCCAGTTATGGAGGTAAGATAATAATTTAATAACCAGTTCGCGTCAAATGCCGTGTATTCACGCAGTTATGCATAAAATAACGTTCTTACCTTTACATTTTTTTGGACAGTATTCTTAACTTGAAAATTACCATTCTCAAATACCAGTCATATAATTTGAATTGTGTTATATATATGAAACACAATTACCACTGACTGGTTAGGTATACCACTAGCAAAATACCATTGTTGACCACTCAACATAGCTTGTGAATGGTGACAGTTTAAATTTGCCCTGACATCTAATGACACCTGAATGGTGTTATATGAAACACAATTACCACTGACTGGTTGAGTACCACTAGCAAAATACCAGATTTTGGGGTAGATTTGGTCCATTAAAAAGTGTTTTCACAAACAATGAGACGCTTAGAGCCAATATTAAACCTAATATTAAAACTCTCCAGTTTTTTCCGTGTTTCAAATTCAGAATTCCGGCATTCAACTTAATTTAGAGGCATTCAAATTCCTTCAGCAATGTGTTTAATTTAGCATACGGTTCTTTTTCGAGACGCAAATCATCATTCAATTTAGCAAAGCTGGTTCGACTTGAGATTTTTGCTGATTTAATTTAAAAAAACAAATATTTCGTAACAAGGCAATTAATTTCGCCAAATGAGAATTCAAGTAAGTATTACCAAAAGGGAAACAACAGATAAACTAAATGTATTGTGCTTGACAACTGTTTCGTATCTTCACTTCAAATCAGGCAAACCTTTAGTTTTTCTTTATTCATTTATTCATTTATTCATTTATTCATTTATGTATGGTATATTGAAGAAAAAATTTTGTGTAGGGGGGGGGGGGGGGTGTTCGTTATTGGTTACCCGACCAAGACCGAAACTTTGTGTATGTTTGTTTGTAAAACATTTACGTTTGTTATTGTTTGGGTGTTTCCTTGTATTGTTTTCCCTGGTTTATTATTGTTTATTGTTGCCTAATCTCTAAATGGAATCAAATGGGCATTTTCTGCAGCATTCGATTTCGCGCGAAATGAATCTGGAATAACGCGGTGGTTAAATTGGCTGCTCATTCGCCGAAATTGGCCGGGAAAACATATTCAATTTAAAATATCGTCGTTCTTTTTCGTGACGCACAATCGTCATTGAATTTAGCAAGTCAATAAAACCTTGTGTTTTTCTTTATTCATTTATGTGTCAATTATATATTTTTAAATGGCGCCTCATAATTGTTTTCGGGGGGGGGGTCTTTATTGGTTACCTGACCAAGATTTAATGTTTGTTTTGTGTTTGTGTTTGTAAAACATTAACTTTTTTTTAGTGTTTGGGTGTTTCTTTACGTTTTTTTCTTGGTTTCCCATTGTTCATTTATGTTAATTTCCGTGCCAATAATTTAACCGTGTTTAGGCCTGTGCCTGCATGTGCTTGTGCTTATATGAAACACAATTACCACTGACTGGTTAGGTACCTCTAGCAAAACACCATTGTTGACCACTCAACATAGCCTGTGAATGGTGACAATTTGAATTTGCTATGACATCTACTATGAAAAGATCTGACTACACATTGCTTACCATTTCGTATTATTGAACCTTCAAATTCTGCAAGAAAAATGATACCAAAATGATTAAATTTTGACCAGAAGTTGTAGATTCAGATATATCTATATTTTGTGATATGACGATTTTGCTTTCTTGTCCACCCGAAGATGTCTGGGGTAGATTTGGTCCATTAAAAGGTTTTCACAAAAACTGAGAGGCTGGAGCGAATTTCAGTCACAGGCGTTTTTCAGGCGCGGTTTTAGAGCCAATATTAAACCTATATTAATATAGGGTTTACAGGTCAATTTCGGCAAATGAGCAGTCCGAATTAAATCTATTTTGCCTCGCCAGTTTTTTTCCGTGTTTCAAAATTCAGAATTCGGGCATTCAACTTTTTTCAGAGGCATTCAAATTCCTTCAGCAATGTGTTCAATTTAGCATATCGTCGTTCTTTTTCGAGACGCAAATCATCATTTAATTTAGCAAAGCTGATTCGACTTGAGATTTTTTCTGATTTTTATAATTTTGTTTATTTCTAATAACGAGGTAATTAATTTCGCAAAATGAGAATTCTAATAAGTATTACCTAAAGAGAAACAAACAAATAATCTAAAAATATTGTGTTAGACAACTGTTTCGTATCTTCACTTCAAGTCGGGCAAACCTTTTGTTTTTCTGTACGGCCTATTCATTTACGTTGAGCGCTTTTTGTGATTGGGTGTGGGGGGGGGGGGGGGGGTCGTTATTGGTAACCCGACCAAGACCCAAACTTTGTGTATGTTTGTTTGTAAAACATTTACGTTTGTTATTGTTTGGGTGTTTCCTTGTATTGTTTTCCCTGGTTTAATATTGTTTATTGTTGCCTAATCTCTAAATGGAATCAAATGGTCATTTTCTGCAGCATTCGATTTCGCGCGAAATGATTCTGGAATGACGCGGTGGTTAAATTGGCTGCTCATTTGCCGAAATAGGCCAGGAAAACACATTCAATTGAAAATATCGTCGTTCTTTTTCGTGACGCACAATCGTCATTGAATTTAGCAAGTCAATAAAACCTTGTCGTTTTCTTTATTCATTTATGTGTCAATTATATATTTTTAAATGGCGCCTCATAATTTTGTTTTTTTTTGGGGGGGGGTCTTTATTGGTTACCTGACCAAGATTTAATGTTTGTTTTGTGTTTGTGTTTGTAAAACATTAACTTTTTTTTTTAGTGTTTGGGTGTTTCTTTACGGTTTTTTTCTTGGTTTCCCATTGTTCATTTATGTTAATTTCCGTGCCAATAATTTAACCGTATTTAGGCCTGTGCCTGTGCCTGCATGTGCTTGTGCTTATATGAAACACAATTACCACTGACTGGTTAGGTACCACTAGCAAAACATCATTGTTGACCACTCAACATAGCCTGTGAATGGTGACAATTTGAATTTGCTATGACATCTACTATGGACAGATCTGACTACACATTGCTTACCATTTCGTACCATTGAACCTTCAAATTCTGCAAGAAAAATGATACCAAAATGATAAAATTTTGACCAGAAGTTGTAGATTCAGATATATCTATATTTTGTGATAATATCAATTTTGCTTTCTTGTCCACCCAAAGATGTCTGGGGTATTTTTGGTCCACTAAAAGGTTTTCACGCGAAATGAATTTGGAATGACGCGGAGGTTAAATTGGCTGCTCATTCGCCGAAATTGGCCGGGAAAACATGTTCATTTTAAAATATCGTCGTTCTTTTTTGTGACGCACAATCGTCATTTAATTTAGCGAGTCAACAAAACTTTGTGTTTATTTATTAAATTTTATCACTACAATATAAAATACATTATTCTCCACAAACACACGGTGGTCCAAACGCTATGCGAATCAGCTGATGGTTGCCTTGGTGCAATAGTAAATATTATGAATGAACTGCCACCTGGCCCAAACCTTGCTGGCAGAAAGCCAACGAGCGCGGGTATGCACGATATTTATCCATTGAAACAAAGCGAATTGATACAATGTAGCAAATCAGGTTCACCGGCTACATACTATACGCAGGACGCGCGATAGAGCGTCACACTTCGGCTTAGCTTTTCGAAGCCTCTACACCAAATGGGCCCAGTTGTGTGCCAAGCATGGCAATTTGGGCAAGCCTGCCCCGTTTTAGCTCAGGCATTATCTTTTTATGCTGTTATGAAAGCTTTTTAAAAAACGTAAAAATTTGATAGCTTGAAATGTAATAAGAATAAATAAACTAGCGGCTCGAGAAACTAAGCCAAAAAGTCAAATCATCGTGTCTGTGTGGCTTTGTGTGTGGTTAGGGAATAAGTGTCCATTATATATTTTAAATGGCGCCGCGGTTTTTTTTACGGGGGGGGGGGGTCTTTGTTTGTTACTTGACCAAGATCTAATTTTTGTTTGCTAAAACATTAACTTTTGTATTGTATGGGTGTTTCTTTATGTTTTTTCTCTTGGTTTCTTATTGTTTATTTATGTTGATTTCTGTGCCAATAATTAAACCGTGTTTAGGCCTATGCCTTTAACATTGTAAAGCACATACCATTTTAACAGGGCGTTTTTTTAGATTGCACAAATGAAAGAAATTTCTGCCCAATAATGAATTTGAATAACCGAACATACCCCAAAAGCTAATTTCAAGGCTGTTTTGTCTAATTGTTAAACTGTTAACTTGTTAATTCGAATGACGAAACGGTACTTTTGACCAGTCATAAAACGAAATTAAATGACCATTTTTAGCAGTATTGGACTTCGCGCGAAATAGAATAGGTGCGGTGGTTAAATGGAATGCTCATTTGCCAACATTGACCGGGAAAATCTATAGTAAATTGTTTATGTTTTTACTAAAAACATAAACAATATTTTTTTTTCATCGATATTTATGGCAGTTTTACTTTTTGTCTCTCTTAAAAACAAAAACAAATCACACGGAAAAGTCCTATATACCCAGCGGCTCGGAGGTGCCCGAAAGAATATTCACGACCTTTATGTGCGATACATGCACGGTCTAGTCTATGTAGTTAAGGTCGGTCAAAACAGCCGATTTTCTACGCATTTTTATGCCTTGTCAAGCTTTGACATTTATTTTATGTGTTATCAAAAGTAACATATTAGGCTATGGGGAATTAAACCAGGTGGTCTTGTCTTTGAAACATACCAAATAAATGCTATATAAACCTCTATATTTGCTCAGCATTTGCCACGATCGCATCATATAAAGGCATCGTCTCATCGATGCATTTAAGGCTGACGACGCGGACTACTTAAATGTAGCAAATACACTGGACATCAACCACTCATGTCTTGTTGGATAGTTCATTGATGGATAGACAATTGAACTGATAAAATAATAGAGAAGTCATTTACAAAAACATATTAACCTCAATCCACCAAAATCCTCATTTGGATAAATTCCTAAGTAACCGCAATTCATTCAAATTCATCAAGCATTAGGCCTTATGACCTGGAGCCTGCATTATCCTTCAGTGTCCAAAACCCCTAAACGCCCTCAATCCTGCAAATTTATCTGATGCATCAACTTCCAAGTGACCTCATTCCTGCAAAATCTTGCAATTTGCAAAGAGGATTTTGGAGGATTTGGGATGGTTAGGGTTAAAATACATTTAAGATAAACGGCCAACACATTAATGATCAATTAGTCTCACAATACATTGATTTATTAATGACTTAATTCAAGTTGTATCGTGAATTGTATAGCCATAATAATAATATGGCTATACAATTCACGATTTCAATTTCAAAAAGTATATATTATTTACTTTTTGAAATTGAATGCAGAATATGCGATTTTAAATTATAACAAAATGAAAAAGAATATTCAATTCAGGCCGTGACACAATGACAGTTTTATTTGCTGCGAAATAGACTGTACATTCTCTATAATCGGCCACGGATCCGTCAAACCGAAAGCCTTTTATAATCACATATTTGTAACCGCTAAAATGAAACGTTATGCACGTTCATTTATTTGAATAAAACAAAATGAAACATAATTCTTGTTTAGCACAAATGAAACCCGGATATATACGTCGTTACCAAATTCAGCGCCAAATTGAATGTATCTTTTACAAATGAAGGTGCACATTTTCCGATATCGTCCGGGAAAACCTGGATTACACCAAACGCTAGAAAATAAAAAGTAAATACTTTTTGTTATATACGACCCATTGAAAAAAATGTTTGTAGACGGTTGTTTCAATGTTGTTACAGTGCGCTTGGTACACGCAGAGACTAAAACGCTGCACTTTGGTCCCGTGCCACCGCCGGCTCCTGGGGAGAAATTCGACATGCGCCAGGCGTTGAAATCAGCCATGCCCAAAAGAGAGGATCGATGCCGCCGACAAAGACCTACGGAAAGTCGTACAGAAAGACGTACGTAAAGGGTTTCTTATGTTTCCGCTCTTGATAGCAGACTACAAAATACTAATTACACAGTACCTAATATTATTGTTGTTGTCTTTCCCCTTTAATTTGTCAAAATTGTCCCTAAAATACAGTTGACTATGAGAAAAATGCTATGACGTCATTGTTTTTCTAGAGCTCTTCATAGTCTTTCTTCGAGAACGTATAGTGTAATATTTCTAGGAGTACGGGGAATATGCCCTTCAATGCTATAAAAATAACATCGTGTTGTACTTTGGGTGCGTAACCTCTGGCTTGTTATGAGTGCGTTCGTTTAGCTCACACTTGTATGTTTGAGACTGTTAATATGCGATATTCGTGTCTGCGCCCGTGTAACCTTTTGAGCCACAGGAAGCATACTCCAAAAGTTTTTTTAATCTCCTACTAATCCTGTCAAGTTTCACAAAATCAATATTCTGTGATTTGTTCTATTAATTTTCTTACAGCAGAAACTACAACCGTAGCACTCGAACAAACCACTACGAAGGACTTGAGCAACGGTATGTATAATTATTTGGAATAAAGATTTCGAAAACGGTAAAGGCCGAATTTGATTCATTGATTCTTGGATTTTACTGATTTAAACTGATTTTGACGAAACATTACTTCGGCAAGAAATTCGCTGCTGTTTACTTAAACAATTTCGGCCAAAAAAGAAACTAAAAACATATTTCGGCCACTTTTTTTCTCTTTGTGAAAACGGTGACGAATTGTACCCCCTCACCCAACTGTTTAATATGGAAGCTTAATGTGACCATCTGCGTTTTCGCCTTTCTGGGCTAATTTATCTCGGAAAGACGAAATACTGAGATAAAAAGATGACTCTCCGCGATATCGTATCTCGGGAAAACGTCTTCCCGCTACATTACATTTTCAATAATAATTTCGGATGCTATAATCATCTTTACTCGCAGCTAGCTCGGGTGCTGATTTGCGAAAGACGCGGCTTATGTTGTCGAGCCGCTCGCACGTAAAGGCGCGTCTGGCAGCCGGCCACATTGACTTGTATATGACGACGGAGCACAGCCTTAGATAACCAACGAACAACTCTACTCACATGTTCCGTGTCGGGAATCGAACCCGGGTCATGGAGGCGAGTGCTTTACGCACAAGCCACTCGTACCCATATGCCACTTTCAATAGACCTCGGTACTCCTGACGTCAAAGTTTGTTGACGTGCGTTTTCTTATTAGGTGGTCTGGTGGGACGAAGCCGCTCAGAAAAGTGCACAAATAAAACGAATCGTGACACCATTAGAACCGGCCAAACAATATATTGTCTTCTGTACAAAAGCACAAAATGCGCGTGAGCAGTAATGATTTGTTTAAAATTATATAGGTTTTCCCGGTCGTATTGGGTCGTATTAATATAAACTAGCATGCGCTTTAACTACCAAAGTATTTACATGTACTGGCATTCTATATGAATAAAAACGAAGAAAATGCATTTACTGGTAAGCATTTGCTGAAAACAAACAGTATTTACTTTTTGCTTTTTAGCATTTGCTAAAATATTAGCATCTGCAAAGTACATGTTCACGCTAAAATGTGTTGGGTAATCTTTTTTAGCCACAGGAAGCATACTCCAAAAAATTTGTTTATTTTCCTACTCGTCCTGCAGTTTCACAAATTAAATATTCTGTGAATCTTTATATCGATTTTTCTCGCAGCCGAAACTACAACCGTAACACCTGAACAAACCACTACGGAGGACTTGGGCAATGGTATGTATATTTGAAATACAGATTTCGAAAACGGTAAGGGCCGAGAAAATATAACCGAGTCCTCCATTGATTCTTGGATTTCGAAATTGTTATGGATACAAAAAAGAGTATAACAATTGTATGGCACCAAGTGTTAACGTTGTTCAAGTGGATAGACATTTCTTTTTTTAATTATTAACCATGTTTATGGTGATAAAAAAATGAAACAGATGACATTTATGTCAGGTGTGTTCAAGTTTTATAGCTCCGCCCCTAATAACACCTTTGGCATCAATTTTCATAAAATATAGGCGAATATCTATACGGCAGTGTTCGATTAGCTTCAGTTTGTGGCTAGTGGTGTTACCCCGTGTAAAACAGGGAAAGCTAACCGAATGCACGTACCAATATAAACCATTATTAAATACCTAGGAGAGTTGATAGCTTCTGATTGGTCGAGACTCGATCACATGAAGGGCATTATTTTGTAGTAATTGTCCGGCTTTCAAGAAGAAGCAAACTCCAAAAGTTGTTTTTATGCTCCTATTTATCCTGTCAAGTTTTACAAATTCAATATTCTGTGATTTTTTCTATCGATTTTTCTCACAGCCGAAACTACAACCGTAACACCTAAACAAACCACTACGAAGGACTTGGGCAATGGTATGTATATTTGGAATAAAGATTTCGAAAACGGTAAGGGCCGAAGAAATATAACCGAATCCTCCATTGATTCTTCAATTTCACTGATTTTGACGAAAAATTACTTCGGTAGATAATTCGCTGCTGTTTAATTTTGGCCGAAAAAACCCAAACCGATTCGGCCACTTTTCTCCCTTTGTAAAAACGGTGACGAATTTTACCTCGTGTTTTGATAAACACCCTCTTACCCAACTGTTTAATATTGAAGCTTATGTGACCATCCGCGTTTTCGCCTTTCTGGGCTGATTTATCTCGAAAAGACGGAATACTGAGATAAAAAGATGACTTTCCGCGATATCGTAACTCGGGATAACGTCTTCCCGCTACATTACATTTTCAATAATAATTTCGGATGCTATAATCATCTTTACTCGCAGCTAGCTCGGGTGCTGATTTGCGAAAGACGCGGCTTATGTGGTCGAGCCGCTCGCACGTAAAGGCGCGTCTGGCAGCCGGTCAAATTTACTTGTAAAGTATGACGACGGAGCACAGCCTGAGAGAACAAACGCACAACTCTACTCACGTGGTCCGGGCCGGGAATCGAACCTGGGTCATGTAGACGAGTGCTTTACGCACAAGCCACCCGTACCCATGCCACTTTCAATAGACCTCGGTACTCCTGACGTCAAAGTTTGATGACGTGCGCTCAGAAAAGTGCACAAATAAAACGAATCGTGACACCATTAATTAGTACCGGCCCAAAAAAATATTGTCTTCTGTACAAAAGCACAATTGTGTTGCAGTGCATCACGGGTAATTTATTGGTATCGATATTGTAGGTTTTGGGTTGGATCGTAAATGCGCGTGAGCAGTAATGATTTAAAATTATATAGGTTTTTCCGGTCGTATTGGGCCATATTGATTTAAACTAGCACGCGCTTTATACTACCAAAGCATTTACATGTAACATTCTGTATGAATAAAAACGAAGCAAATGCATTTACTATACATTAACCAACAGACAGAAGACGGAATCATGCGTGGTAACAGGCCGGCCTAGTGTATCCAATGTTGATCAGCCTCTATCTCTACTTTCACTCTGCTTCTGTGTGGGTTGATAGGACAAGACCTTTATTTACGACAATAAACATAACACTGTCTCGTTTTTTTTCTTCTCTTCTGCTCTCTAATTCACAGCCCCCTGCCCCTTCGAGGCGAGTAACAAAGAATGGATTCCTTATCCTACCGGAAGACAATTTGACTCGCCCTTGAGGCGGTTGGATTTCCGAGTCAGCGTTTCGAGAGATGGTGTTGCCCTCCGTCTTTATGAGCCGACGGGCGCACAACTGTTCTCCATCTGTGAGTAGTGCAGCTCTAATTAGCCCGATCGGGCCGATCGCCGTTTGCAAATTATTAGCCACTTTGCTCGGTCCCACCGCCCAGAATTCTGAGAAGAAAGTCGTGACCTGACCTTTTGACCTTCCAATTGCACGCAGCGCAGCTGAGCCGTGGAACCGATGACCCCCAGTTCACAGGTCACATAAAATCTCTCCAATCATAGCTCAAAGCGCATCCCAGCGTTATTGGTTGTCAAAGTGATCCAGATACCTAAACTGGATCTAGATCAATCTGGACATTTCTTAATGGAATCATCATTAACACATAAGCTAGCTACCTACCAAGTTTCGCTGAATCCATCCAATGTTTTCTTCCCTATAATCCTGCTAAAAGACAAACAGTCAAATAGACAGACAGTAGACAAACAGCGGGACACACGAATAGCTCGACAGACAGACCGACCCCCCTACAGACCGACAGACAGACAGACAGACAGGAGTGAATACGTCCCCCCCCCCCCCCATCTGAGATGGGCGGGGGGGGGGGGGGGTAATCATGAAAACCTTGCTCAAAACGCGTGAAACTTAATTTCAATAAGATATCCTTTCAGTAAAATGGAATAGATCGTGTAGTTTTCTATTTAATACTTTCCCTTTTTTCGTGACAGCCTTTACAGAGACTGGTTGTAGATTCGATGGAAACACTGGTAACAGTATCACTTACGTCCCGTGCAAGCTGGAAGGCCTAAGCGGTCGTTACTGGGTGGCGGTCACAGACGATAAAATACAGGTAGGCAAGCACGGAAACGACGCAGCGGTGATTGAGTTGAGCTACTCCGACCCTGTCGAGATTCGGAGCATTATTCTACTAGGCCTCAGTGGGTCTTGGGTTAGTACGACCATCTACGCGCCGTGCTAATAGCCACGTCACCCACAATCGGACCGGTTTGAACTGCAACATCTGGGCAGTAATCTGCATAGCATTTATTTATTTATTTATTTATTAAAATATCTTTAAAAAGGATAAAAAGATCAGCGTAAACTGTTTTACATCAATGTCCTGTACAAATATTGTAAAAAGTGGGACAATTTAAAAAGCAATACAAAAAGCAAAAGTTAAAACCATTTAAAGTAGAGTTTCTTATATAAACATTTAAAATTATAAAACGATGACGACATCTG
The DNA here is from genome assembly GCA_037893245.1 of Crossaster papposus. Classification (NCBI taxonomy): domain Eukaryota; kingdom Metazoa; phylum Echinodermata; class Asteroidea; order Velatida; family Solasteridae; genus Crossaster; species Crossaster papposus. Next base: position 327,628 of record JBAIAA010000133.1, on the reverse strand, counting down.
AATTGATTAAGGAATGTTATTCCAAACTTTAGCACCGGCATACTTATACGACTGCTTAAAGGATTCAATATTGGGTTTAGGAAAAACGACATTAAAGAATCAGCATTTCTGAAATACATCTCAATGTCATTACAGGCTAATTGGAGCAATCCCATGAACACATTTATACATTAAACAGGCTGAGAAGAAATATCTTCTTACTTCTAGAGTTCGCCAAGATAATTGTTGAATAATGTCTTCGCCATGATAATTAACATAGTCAAAATTATTAGAGACAATCTGAGCAGCTCTTTTTTGCATTCTGAGAAGAGCCTTTCCACTAGTCAAGAAACAATTTCCCCACACGGAACAAGCATAGTCAAAACATGGTTGAATGGTTGTTTTATAAAGAGTGTCAAGTAACTGACTATTAATAGTATGTCTAAGTCTGGATAACGAATATACTTTGTAGGCAATTGATTTACAGAGATTCCTTACATGTAGTTCCCAAGTGAGGTTATCATCAACTTCAACTCCCAAATACCGAACACTATTTACTTGTTCAAGCTGGGTGCCTTCAAGAACAATATTCAATTTGTCAGAATCGTTAGTATGACGAGATTGCAAAAGCACGATTTTAGTCTTATTTTGATTAATGCGAAGTCTATTATTATTATACCAAGTAAAAATATTATCAATATTAGATTGTAACACCTGGTTTGTATCATGGACATTATTTCCTGTCACATAAATAACAACATCATCTGCGACGTTATTACAAGTACTAAAAAACCTGATCGAAAGTGGTCACCTGATCGAAATAATCACGTTTAGATTTCCTAATAAGAGATGTTACAATATTTCTGGTATTCTTATACTCAGCTAATAAGTCAAGGCAATGATTTTGAATTGAATGAGCTTTTAAAAAAATCCCTCTTATACATCATTATAATATTACAAGAGGTCATCCAGGGACATAATCTTTCTTTGACCATGACTTGTTTAATGGGGGCATGTTTGTTACTAATTTCTAAAAAAGCATTTTGCCAATTAACCCATCGATCTTCATCCTCTAACAAATTATCTTCACAATGTTTAAAAACAGCACAAGTTTCGATATCCTTTAAAAATAACTCCACGTTAAACACCTTATAATCTCTAAATTTAATTGTTTTATGCTTAGTAATGTTAATATTAGTCTTTGTACTTTGTAATTTGAACACCATATAACGGTCACTAAGAGCTAATTCGGCCACATCGCAAAGTTTATGTTTCCCAGGAACAGAACTAAGAATAAGGTCAATGCATTTTGAAGAGTTGTTAGTAACACGTGTAGGTTTAGTAACTATTTGATTAAAAACACAAACTTTCAATCTGATGAATGGGGTTTACTACTAAGTGATTCATCAACTTTATAACAGTATTTAACTCACCAAACAAAGCAACCTCTTTATCTTCCACTGATACTTTGTCAAGAATATCATTAAAGTAATCACAATAAGCATTAGGTGGTCTATATACACAACATAAAAGTAAGTCACTAGTCTTATTAATTCTTAATTCAACCCGAACCGCCTCAATTTGAGTATCGTTAAAAATCGTCCCTTTCGAGTATCTCTGTATACACAGTATACACACACTCACTCCACAACCACGTCGAGCATCCAGTCTATTTGTCTCTTCATAATGTAACCATCAATATGAACTTCATTGTTACTAACCTTATCAGATAACAAGAGTTAAGAATATGTCCATAAACAAGGGGGTCATTTGTTTCTTTGTTCCGATTACGTCTGACATAAAGTATTCTTTTTATTTAGGACACATTCTTTGATGCCTTCTAAGTTCTATCTCCAATAGCGATACATGAAGCAATTTACATTAAAAAACAAATACAAAAGTTAGAAGTCAATTTCACTGACACTTGCATGGAAAATGTGGGGATTTAAACAGGTCAGTCATAACTGGGACACAAACAATGTCAGACTTTTGAACTACTTATGTATGGATCTACCAATCACACACAGAGGTGGATGCATCATTTTTTTGCAGGGGGAATTAGGTCGTTCAGATGGTTTTTGTATGACCGATTGTTGCAGACACTGCAAAAACTGTGTTTAGCGAGTAAACACTTTTCTATAAACAATAGATCTAGATCAATGTAAAAATAAACAAAAATTGACACCAACAAAGCAAAATTTCAACTAGCCCTAGTCTCCGGCTCCATACTAGAGTAGACTCTATGCTGTAGGCCATACCGCCTTGACTGCTAAACGTTACCTACTGTGGAAATTTCTTCGTGTTAATAATAGTTAAGAAAAAAAAAAAAAAAAATTTTACTTGTATTGTTAATATTTTTCAATCCGAATTTTTGACAGTGATCTCTATTTTACCTTAATGTGTATTTTATCGAGAAAATTATTTAACTGACCTGTCCGAAGTTTTAAAATCATGAACGCCGAGAAAAAAAGCAAGAAAATCGGCGTTTGTTTTCAACTGCTGTCTAGCAATCGTTAAAAACAAAATCGGAACAATGACATGATACATAGCGCAATCATTTTGATGGATGCCTCGAATCATTGTTAACTTTCAAAAAAATAAGATATTACTTAATAATTCGGTAGTAAACTTATGTCTGCAAATGGTGTACATTTGTTTTACTCAGTTTTATTGACTAAAAAAGGACGCGCGTGTATTGACGCTAGAAATGACTTTCTTTATAAAATATGAAATAATGCCTAATTACATGTAGATATTTTTCTTTATAAGGAAAACAAAATCAATTTGCACCTGTTTTAGTATCCGTACAAAACACCTGTCGGTCTGGAAAGAATAATTGTAAACAATTCTTGCTATATAAACAATTCTTGCTATATGTTTGTAAACATGTTTTGAGATCCATAGTTCATTAGCCACTCGTGTAGCATAACGAAATCTGTTCTTTAAAATGTTTTATTGTACATGCATGAATATTAATATCAATGTTTGACGTCATTGCTTTTTTCATGAATAAACATAGACTAGCTGAATAATCATGATCATTGACAATGTGTGCTGCAAATACAAACAACGCCGGTGTGATATGAATATCGGACCCCTTTTTCTCCCATCGTTGGTTAAACCCTCCCACGTGACCGGTCAATGTTTACTTAGACATGCGCAATACTACTACTAAATTCACGGGACACCGGCCGCACAGTGTGGATGCCATCAGTTGCGAAACTTAGATATTTCGATATTTTCGAATTCCCTGTCCCGTAGTCCACGTTCTAGCAAATGTCTCAAAGAGCTGTAGATCCGATTAGATAGTACTTGGGGTGATTACTGTTTGAAAACTTATAGATCTAGATCAATGTAAAAAAAACACCAATTGACACCAACAAAGCATAATTCCAACTAGCCCTAGTCTCCGGCTCCGTACTAGAGTAGACTCTATGCTGTAGGCCATACCGCCTTGACTGCTAAACGTTACCAACTGTGGACATTTCTTCGTGTTCATGTAGTTAAGAAAAACAAAAACAAAAACCACTAATTTTACTTCCATTGTTAATATTTTTCAACCCGAATTTTGATAGTGATCCCCTTAAGTTAAGTGTTCCCCGTTATTTTGCGACAAATAACCCTTACCCTATTTTACCTTAAGGTGTATTTTATCGTAAAAATTGTTTAACTGACCTGTCCGTCTAGCAATCGTTAAAAAAAAATCAAGTTTTCGGAACAACGACATGATACATAGCGCAATCATTTTGATTGATGCCAAGAATCATTGTTAACTTTCAAAAAAATATGATATTACTAAATAATTCGGTAGTAAACTTATGTCTGTAAATGGTGTGTACTACCTTTAATGTTCGTTTTACTCGATTTTATTGATAAAAAAAAGGACGCGCGTGTATTGACGCTAGAAATGATTTTCTTTATAAAATATGAAATAATGCTTAATTACTGTTTTTAGTATCGGTACAAAACACCTGTCGAGAAAGAATAATTATAAACATTTGTACTAAAACCTGATTGGACAATAATGTACAACCTCGAGCTAGTCTGGCACTGGAGGGCGCTATTGAAGTTCATGGGGCCGGTCAGTCATGGTCTGCGCGCCGGCCGTGCCGCCGGCAGTCGCGATCGACGCGTCTTGATCGTTGATTTGTTTATCGTCGATAAGAGTTGGAGTAGTGTTACAACACTGAACCCTTCTAAAACAAGGTAAGGTCAGTTTTATGCATGAACGGATACACATTATAATACTGTGAGTACTATGATCTTCACTGAATGCAATATTTATTTTGTCTCAGCTAGGTTTAATTTTGTTTATCAGTAGGGTATTAAAGCTAGATATATCTCACTCGGCCCATGGAGGAATAAATATTCTCTCATTTTTTAAACCAATTATGATGCCACTCTAAACTTTGAACAAATTGGAGGGTAGAGTCCACTGAAGAAGCTACTTTAATCTTATCTAGTTTCCACGTGTAGTTTTACCGCCAAAAGTCGAGGAACTCCAGCAACATTAAAAATAATTATTATGTGCAGCGACACATCAGAGCCACACCCCGCTTGCAAATTGACCTGTAATTTCGAAATCTATTTCCATGCCACCCTGGGACTTTTATAACTACTAGATGAGGAATAGATTATTACGATTTTTAAATATTTTAAACTTTCTATGCATAGTTTTCCTGTGATTTATCGTCAAATCACGGGATCTAAATTAGTCTTTGGGCAAGACGTTGCTTAATCCACAGCCACGAGGGGGCGCTGTCGCGACAAACCATTATCGCCCGCGAACCGTTGTTTCCGACTGGTTCATGTTCGTGACGTGTGATATTGGTTTGTCGCAATATCGCCCTCTCGTGGCTGTGGACGTAGCCAGATATTATTATACGGGTATACATTACGCGTTGCTGGACGGGGGATGTTCGTGAAAATGCCGCTCAGTTTTAAACCGATTATGATGCCACCCTAAACTGTTGACAAATTGGAGGATAGAATCCACTGAAGATGCTACGTCAATCTCATCCAGTTTCCATGTCTAGGTTTCCCGTCAAAGGTCTAGGAACTCCAGCACCACATTAAAAATAATATATTATGTGCAGCGACACATCAGAGCCAAATTGCAAATTGACCTGTAATTTCCGAATCCCATTCGATGCCACCCTTGGACTTTTACAACTTCTAGATGGGGAATAGGTTAATACGATTTGTAAATATCTTGAACTTTCTATGCATAGTTTTTCTGTAATTTATCGTCAAATCACGGGATAAACATTAGTGCAGTGTCACGATTACCGCATACAAACACACACAGCTAGCTTTTTATACACGGGTACACGCGTTACTGGACCGTGTATGTTCTTAAAAATGCCTCTCATTTTTAAACCGATTATGATGCCAACCCCAACTTTGGACAAATTAGAGGATAAAATCTACTGAAGATGCTACGTCAATCCCATCCTGTTTCCATGTGTAGTTTTACCGCAAAAGGTCGAGGAACTCCAGCATTTTCCTTTTGGATTTAATTAGAGCCAAAATTAGTTTTTCCATATCTGGTGAACAAAAGTTTGGGGGATTGTATCCTTTTTAGGATAATACACACAAATAGAAAAAACAATTATTGGCGCCTTTTTTAAATCATAAGAGTGAGTTGTAGGCCTGTGAATTACTCCTACTGAATAAGCAGCATTTTTGACGCCGAAAATCGACTAACCTCCACAACATTTCTTACATACCATTTCCTGATAACATTTTATTAGTGGCATATAAAATAAGGAAACAATACTTGTTGTGAACACAAATATTATTTTTACAGAACCCAACTGTCCCTTTAAGCATGACGCCCCTAAAAAAACACAGCTTTATTGCCTGAAAGTGTAACCAAAGTGTTGCGTTATAGGCGGGCTCAAACCTGCGACCGCCAAAATAACGGACCGGCGCTCTACTAACTGAGCTATCTTGCCCTTAATATAGTCTTTGCCAACGACCACTGCATTCGACAGTGCGACCGATAAAACGACACGATTTATATTTCCATCAGCTTCCTCGATCACGCAATAATCTTTGCAAATTGTTTAAATGGGGCGTAACATTTTAATACAAATTTGACCATTCGATTATACATTACACAAATAACGAACAAAAAATGAGGGGTTCTCTAGAAACTTGTACAATTAACACCCCCCCCCCCCCCCCACCCCACATTCCTACTGACTGCAATCTCGCAAAATAAAGTGTGGCCATAACTTAAATTAAGAATTACGCTCTGGGTATTATAGTTACGCAACCACATTGCTGGCGTACCAGCTTGGTGTGGATCCAGGGGAGGGGTCCTGGGTGTCCGACCCCACATTTTTGGACTGGATTTTGTATTAATTTTTTTGTGGTAAATCATTATTTTTTTTAATGTATTTTTATATCAGAGCAAAATAGCAGCGTGGTGCTTTCTGTAAAAGATTCCCAATAGATCAAGGCTCATAATGTCCCAGAATGCACCTCAGGGCTTCTACTGTAATTTTTTTTTTTTTTTTGGGGGGGGGAGCCCCCACACCCCCGCCCATGGCTAAGGCCCCCACATTCATAAATTCCTGCATCCGCCCCTCAAATCCTAAACCATGCAGATTTATCTCTGCAGACCAGCCACAAACATAAAATCCTATGATATCTTACGCATCAAAACCGTCTCAGTATCTTCAAAAAAATTACTAAAAAGACGAGAAATAGTTTTGGCTTGTGAAAACTCCCATAAACACCCTCCCCTTCCCATCATTAAAGAAAGAGTTCAGATACACTGCAGCTGACTCTAGGATTGATAAAACAACCACAAAACAAATAAACTGATTATTCCTTGAAGTATGCCTGCATAAGACGGTTTCTCCTTGCTATTTCCTTGCAAAAACCCTTTATCTTTAACTAAAAAACCTAATAGTCTCACAGAAAATAACACACACAAAGAAAACCCACATAACCAAGCGGTACACGTCCTTTCCATGTAGTCAAGAATCGTTTAAATATTAGGAAAAAAACGTGAGCCGCATGTTCGATTACGCTCCTTCCCAATAAACACATTGCAAAAACCTTTCATCTTTAACTAAAAAACCTAATAGTCTCACAGAAAAAAAATTAAACAAATCCACATAACCCAGCGGTACACGTCCTTCAATGTTATGTCCTTCCCATGTGGGAAAGAATCGTTGTACTAATTTTAAAAAAACGTGAGCCGCATGTATGATTACGCTCCTTCCCAATAAACGCAATCTCGCAGAAAACAAAATTGCCAGAAAAAAACCTTAAATTAGGAATTACGCTCTGGGCAGTATAGTTACGCCACCACAGACAAAAAAAACAACAATCCACATAACCCAGCGTTACACGTCCTTCAATTCAAAGTCCTCCCATGTGACCGTGACAGCTCCTTCCCAATAAACACATTGCAAAAACACTTCATCTTTAAAAAAACAACTAAAAGTCTCACAGAAAAAATTAAAATAAAATCCACATAACCCAGCGTTACACGTCCTTCAATTTAATGTCCTTCCCATGTGAGCGAGAATCGTTCTAGTAATTTAAACAAAACTTGAGCCGCATGTATGATCACGTTCCTTCCCAATAAACGCAATCTCGCAGAAACAAATGTGGCCAGGAAAAAAACTTAAATTAAGAATTACGCTCTGAGCAGTATACTACGCAACCACAGAAAAAAGGAAAAACAATCCACATAACCCAGCGTTACACGTCCTTCAATTTAATGTCCTCCCATGTGACCGAGACAGCTCCTTCCCAAAAAACACATTGCAAAAACACTTCATCTTTAACTTAAAACAACTAATAGTCTCACATAAAAAATTTAAACAAATCCACATAACCCAGCGCTAAACGTCCTTCAATTTAATGTCCTTCCCATGTGAGCAAGAATCGTTCTAGTAATTAAAAAAAAACGTGAGCCGCATGTATGATTACGATTTTTCCCAATAAACGCAATCTCGCAGAAAAAAAAATTGCCAGAAAAAAAAAAAATTAAGAATTACGCTCTGAGCAGTATACTACGCAACCACAGACAAAAGGGAAAACAATCCACATAACCCAGCGTTACACGTCCTTCAATTTAATGTCCTCCCATGTGACCGAGACCGCTCCTTCCCAATAAACACATTGAAAAAACACTTCATCTTTAACTAAAAACCTAATACTATAGTCTCACAGAAAAATTAAAAAAATCCACATAACCCAGCGTTACACGTCCTTCAATTTAATGTCCTTCCCATGTGAGCAAGAATCGTTCTAGTAATTAAAAAAAAACGTGAGCCGCATGTATGATTACGCTCCTTCCCAATAAACGCAATCTCGCAGAAAAAAAAGTGTGGCCAGAAAAAAACTTAAATTAAGGCCCAACCACAAAAGTTTCCGGTTTCTGGTATGCGCGCGCGTCGCCGCCGGCCATGCGCGTCGGCAAAATGAAAAAGTTTTTTTTTAAATGTAAGACGATGACTCAAAACCGCCAAACTCACTGGTTCGTCTAGAATTCTGATGCTGCACAATTTGAACGTGTATTTAGATGGGGTTACCATCGAGTATAGGCTTTATGTGGCCTGTCTGGGCTTCCATATATTTTGCACAGAATAGTCGGGCACCATTTGCAGACGGGGTTGTATTTTCGTGATTTTGTGTATAGAAGCTAGACGTGAGTGGAAGCGAAGGTCGTGTATCTGGAACTTGTAACCGCTTTTAATAACTGCAATATGTAAGGGAGCAGACTAATACCAGCATTGCGGCACACATGTGCACGATGTCGAAGTCGCGGTACGGTCTAACCATGTCGAAATAAGTTTGTTTTATGTGAAGTGCAAAAGAATAAATATTACTACAGTATATGAGGTGAACAAATTGTTGGAAATGGAAAATATTTTATTCTTCACCCCATAGGAATATTCCTTCTATTGCATGACATTCGCTTTGCAGTTTCAACTCAACAAGTTTCCCATTTTGACTTGTGAAATAAAGAGTATACATGAGACAGATCATACTTTGGCATTTTTATTTATTCTCAACAAACATTAGATGCCACAACATGTCCATGTATATTTTCACTATTAATCAAACATTCTTGCTCTTTTTATATGCCCCCAGTTGTCCATTCATTACACATGTATTACAAAGTGGCTTATTCGTGCATCTCATAGCAGGGTCACATGTTATGTAGCCCAAACACCGCCGCACCACTTTTGGGGCAAGCTCCATACCAGAAACCGGAGACTTTTTGTTGGCCTAAGAATTACGCTCTGGGCAGTATACTACGCAACCACAGACCAAAAGGAGAACAATCCACATAACCCAGCGTTACACGTCCTTCAATTTAATGTCCTCCCATGTGACCGAGACCGCTCCTTCCCAATAAACACATTGCAAAAACACTTCATCTTTAACTATAAAAACTAATAGTCTCACAGAAAAATAAAAATAAAAATAAAATCCACATAACCCAGCGTTAAACGTCCTTCAATTTAATGTCCTCCCATGTGACCGAGAATCAATCTAATAATTAAACAAACGTAAGCCGCATGTATGATTACGCCCCTTCCCAATAAACACAAATAATTGTTCCCATTGTTGTTTGCTGGGATAAATATTACAATGTTATCATTGTTCATATGATTTTCCATAAGGTTTTAATATGTAAATTTGAAGCTTTCTGAGGTTTGGCAAGACTACTTGATGATGTCCGGTGACAAGGTAAATGCGCGCAACTTAAGGGTATGATTTTTAGCCATTTTGATCGTTACTATGTCCTCGTAATTATTCAGTCACTTATATGCTTTACAAAATGTTATTAAAGTAAGGAACTGTAAGTAAAATCACCAAAATAAATTTGCCAAAAACAAATATATATATATATATTCTCGAAAAACAAACATTAGGAAGACCACTCCATAGAGACGTGCGCAAATTTTACGTTTTTTATTGTAACCTAACCCGATTTACCTAGAGCTTTTTCCACGAAATTTCATATTTAAGCATTTTGGACCCCACTCTAACGACATAGACTATTAAATGTAAAAAAAATTAATCTCCTTCCAGTAGTTGGGCGCTCGGACGACCTCGAAATGGTCTCCCTAACGACGGTGGTCTCCCTAATGTCGTTACAATTACGGAAAATGGTCGACCCAAGCGCGATTATGCCCATATATAATCTAAATGTGGTAACAAATTATATTATACGACAGGTATTAAAGATTTATGCAAGTTAGGCATATTTCCACTAAAAATCCAGCTTGGTTACCATCATTTTCGGATTCAGCACCCTAAAATAGCTATGTTACAAGCTTCTACTCAAAAAATGCCTCTTCTTGCCCTAAATGAGCCCCTTTTTAAAATATCGCCTAGACTATAATAGTTCTTATTGCCGGACAACCATTGAAGTAATAGAAGACAGTGTGTTGTTAATCTCCATTGTTGCAAATCCACGAGTGAAAAAAAATTGAACAATCGGCTACCAAACTCGTTGTGAAATTCTATAGACGTCGACGGTCAGATGGGGTTGGAGCTTGGGGCGGAGTCAGCAAAGCAGAGCTTTTCATTGGCCAAGAGCTTAATGACCGTCTTACGTACGTGCAAACGCATGAACACTAATTTTACATTCTATATATTATTTTTCCAATTTGATGTGGGATGACAGTTGTTTGACCATATTGATTGTTATTACTTGCTGTCTTCCCAATGCCCATCTTTATTTTGATATAGATTTGTATGGCATGAATAACACAAAAATAAAAATTATCTCCAAGGCGCAGCATCGAACCATTATCGACCGGAATTTTTAAAAACAAAGAACATATTAACGTTAACGGGCGACTTTTGAGAGACCTTGACGCGGTAAATATTATATTTTGATTAAAGTATTGACACAACATACAATTAATACTTTTACGAATAGCTCCAGGGTTTACGTAAAAGCTGCAATTCACTTCATCTGCAATTGATTTGGATGGGTGGTACCACATTTGTATAGCTGAATGGTTCCACGAATCACACGGCCATCCACGTTGACCAGAGATTGTGCTTACAAGCCCGAGCCGCGCCAGGCAAACTGAAATTCACGCTGGATTTGTTCATCGGCGAATAGTGCAACGTGGTTGGTGCCCCGAAGTATGGTTATTTATTTGCACTCGTGCGGAAAGGAGCCCTACTGATTTATATGAACCTCGTGGGCACTGGACGAAATACATTTTTAAAGTTTGTATTTTGACCTCTAAAAACCCACTTAGACCCGAAAGTAATACCTCTGACAATTTCAGTGACTTTACCGAAAGCAAATTGGAGAAATCCTGAAGAAATTAGGAGAAAATGACAACACTTTTAGGAACCCTGTATGTACATTTCCAATGGGCCGATTTCGCTTCTTGCTTCTCGGCCTATTTATGCGCATGCGTGCATGAATTTAAAATTATTAGGAAACTGGGTTATAGTTTGAAACCCAGTCTGTAAACCACACAATCTCAACAAATGGGCATTACGGCAAGATGTTATCAAATTGATGGGAATGTTATCATCGTGCGCACGTTAGTTTTTAGGACCCTCTATCTTTGGAAGTACAGCTCCGATTAGGGTGAAACTTGGTATGCAAGTATTCCAGAATATACGAAAATTAAGGTGACGTCATTTAGTGCCATGTTACGTCACATTTAAGGTTCTGTTTTTCCCCCATAGGATTTGTACATATTTTTTTTCAACAATTACACTTTGGCACTTTGGTACATCCGATCGACTTCACATCCTATACCGTAGACCACCACCCACATATTAGTTCAGGGAAAATAAGTTTTGACCTCACACAAATTGCAATAGAATATTTTTCAGCACAGTGCACTTCTAGGTCCCTAGAATGACATACTAAAAATCTTTAAAAGTGGTGGAAATATGAATAATTTGCATAAATCGTTAATCCCTGCCGCGTAATATATTTATTCCTATATTTGGGTATATTATTATTATTTATTTATTTGAAAAGTTTATTATGGTGATTCTACTTACATATCCTCACTTCAATAACATTTTATAAAGCATATAAGTGACTGAATAATTATGTGAACATAGAAATTAACAAAAATGACAACTTCGTGAACCCATAATTGTGCACAAATTACACTGTCTCCAGATATTATCAAGTAGTCAGTATTGGTGAGCTTCAAATTCACCAAGTTGCTTACTGGCACAGTTATCATATTAAAACCTTATGGAAAATCATTATGAACAATATTAACATTGTGATATTTAGCTCAGCAAACAAAAACTGCTGGGGGGAAATGGTGTGTCCATAAATTGGGCTAAAAGATAGGTGAAGGGTTTTCTTAGGTGAGAGACTTAAACAAGTTCAAGAAAACCCCCCCAAATTAAAGATTTTTGTTGCTAATACAATAATCATATCTACGTTAAAATGCATTTGGGGGATTTTCTCCAACTTGTTCAAGTCTCCCATGTTAGGCAACTCTTTAACTACATTATTTTTTATTTCTTTTAAGATCAGCATCTAAAAATGACCAAAATCTTTCAAGATCTTTCAAGCCTATGTAAATCAGTACACAACCTAGTGTAAACTACATGTACATGTACAGTAACATATGCATAATGTACATGTGTACATATGCTGCTTCATAAAGCTGTACAGTAAACTGGCGCCATTTTATGTACGGACTTGCACATGTTGTACGGCAAAGCTGACTGTACACGTACAGCCTTGCGACCACTAGGCGCATGGCTAAAAACAAGACGCTAGACACATGCATGCAGTGATAAGCTTACACAGTGTACACCAAAGACGGGGCGCCTCAATGCACTCTACGATCTTTGGTGTACACAGGGGGACGGGGTCTGACCGTGAGTATGGCGCCCCATCGCTGAATTAAAGTAATACATTTAAAATAAAAATCACACAACCGTGTAAACGTCAAATTTATTGGAAAATGTTAAAAAATTCTGCATGAAATTAAATATTTTTGCACTTTTGGGAAATCTTTCAAGATTTGTGGCTTTTTCAGATTTTTGTTCAAGCTTTCAAGGTGGGTCTCAATCTGTCAAGTAGGGTCAACTAGGGTTAACTACGTATATACTAGGGTCACAGTACGGTATAGGCATTCAAGGTGACCGTGGAAATGTGTTCTTTCGTTTTAGACGATTTCATACGACATGGAAGACGGTGCATATATCCTATCGAATCAAAAGCCGTGCAAAACAATACGGCCCTCCCAGCGGGGCCCCGTCCAATCGATGGCCAGATGACGACCGGTCGTTACATTATTAGGCTTAATACTAGTAATGCAAAGATATTGTTACATATTCAGCATGAATAATTGATTTAAATTAAGGAAGCTTTGTTCCGGTTTTTTTATAATAAAATGTACAGGGGACTAGCTAAGGTGCTCATCTAGCCGTGGAATTGTCTTCTTTGTTCAATTTCTTTGTTCAATTTATAGTCGGCAGGAAATTTAACTAGCATGGACAAATGCGTTGCTGCAAGGATAGACCATGCATAGACATTTTCATTAATTTGGGTTTGAAGAAAGCCGCTGGGGGGGGGGGGGGGGGGGGTGGGGGGGGGGGGGGTGGGGGGGGGGGGGGGGGGGTGGGGGGGGGGGGGGCTTTTTAAAACTTTATTGCACGACTGCAACATCTATCGTTGACAAAATTGCTAATTTGCGGTGCTACTACTATCATAGTAAATAACAAATAACCGCTCAACTTGCTTCCAAGCTCGATGGTGGGTGCAAAGGCTTAATATTCCTCGCCTCTTTCTTTTTGTAATGTAAATAAGCCAACTCCAACCGCTCATTAGGGGCAGAAGGGCTACTTAAATTATTATGAGCAAACACTATTATTTTTCAACAAAGCTCTATGCCTCAATACCGAGAGCTTAATCGTCATTTGGGTGACTGATTGATACTACAATATTCACAGCTTGGAACACAAGCGGAGCGGAAATTGTTAAGTTTATCAAAAAGACAAAAGGCATAGTTCGTTTTATTAGTGGCTTTTAGCTTTATACGGTTATTATTTCGTTTAGTTACTATGGGGATTTCGGTAATGATCGCCACGTCAAATGTTTGCAATAAATCTTACAATTGTGCCTGCACACGAATAGTACAAAGACCGCAATTACTGTGTAAGTGTATTGTGTTTTTTTGGGAAAATAGAATAGAAGTAAATATATTTTTATTTATTTTGATGCTACAAAATTGGTCAAAGTGTTAAATAGGATGTTTAACAAGAAGGCCTACTGTGTTAAAGTTTTTCTTAATTGATATTACGTTTTCTGTTTAGGGAAAACATAATGCACATTTTGGGGTCTTGTGAGTTTTATTTGCTAACGCATGGTTCCAAACCGTTTCTGGTGAAATTAATTCACACAGGTTTGATGTATAAAGGGACGAGCTTGTCAAAAATGACAATGTTTTCAATATCGATTTTGTTTGCTTTAAAGATAGGATACACCATTTAAAGATATCAAAAAAACTTACTACCAAATTATAAAAAAATGTCTTACTTATTTGAAAGTATATAATAATTGTAGGCAACCAGCAAAATGATTGCGCTATATATCCTGTAATTAAACGGCAATCGCAAAAAAACCAAAGAGCAACATAAGAACAACTACCCAACGCTTTTCTCAGCATCCATGATTGTTAAACTTTAGACAAGTCAGTTAAACAATATTTACTGTACAATACCCCCTTCCCTTAATCCAACCGATCATGATAATTCAAGCAATTACTAATGGTGTATCCTACCTCTAAAACATCTCACTCAATAATTCTGGCTTGCTTCTAGGAGCTAAAACTGTGTAATGTCTTAACATTAATGTTGTAAGGGGCAGGCATTCCAATACATGTAATTGAATTTTTCGTTTTCGCAAAGAGACGCACTTGTTGTGCACAAAATCATGTTTATCGAATGGCGTAAAAAAAAAAAAAGTAAGTAAACTGAAAAATTAGTTTTCACGAAGAGACGGATATCTTTGCTGATAACTTTAGTTAAGAAACTATTGTTTTGTTTGCAATTATCTCAAAACGTTTACATGTCCGTTCCTTCCTGAAACCGGTGACGTAATAATGCAAATAAGTTTGAAGGAATTTTAATGTGAACAAAGAAATTAGCAAGGCGGGACTTGAACCTGCGACATCCGGACCAGTGCTCTATACTAACTGAGCTATCTTACCCTAGTATTATGGTGGTCTCCCATAATCAGTATCTTTGTTTGATGGCGCTAGTCAGAAGTCATAAACACCAGAATGCTGTGTGGCCAGGGATCACGCCCAATTTTACGATACAATCTGGGAAGCGACATTGTGGGGATCACTCAATGAGGATATGACATTTTATCTTTAATACACAAATAAACAACAAGGCAAACTGAGTATGTACATTTGCATACATTTCAAAGTAAACAATGACATTGGCAAGGCGGGACTTAAACCTGCGACCTCCGGAATACTGGACCGGCGCTCAACCAACTGAGCTGTCTTGCCCTATGTTAGCGAGCTCCTAAATTGTCAGTATTTTGGTCGCAGTGGTTAGCAATTTTGTCCAATATAGATGTTACAGTCACCAGGTAATGAAGTGTAATTAAGCCCCCCCCCCCCCTTGTTCCGCCCCACCGTGGCTTTCATCCAACCAATATGAATGAAACATTATGAAGCGCGATATGTGGCAGAGAACTCCCCCTCCCCACCCTCTTTTGTGTTGATCATTGTGTTCCCGGAATCTCAGGAATTGTTTGTATGACTGCAACATCTATAGTTGACAAAATTGCTAATTTGCGGTGCTACTACTATCATAGTCAATAACAAATAACCGCTCAACTTGCTTCCAAGCTCGATGGTGGGTGCAAAGGCTTAATATTCCTCGCCTCTTTCTTTTTGTAATGTAAATAAGCCAACTCAAACCGCTCATTTGGAGGCAGAAGGGCTACTTAAATTATTATGAGCAAACACTAATGTTTTTTTAATTATTTTCCAACAAAGCTCTCTGCCTCAATACCGAGAGCTTAATCGTCATTTGGGTGACTGATTGATACTACAATATTCACAGCTTGGAACACAAGCGGAGCGGAAATTGTTCAGTTTATCAAAAAGACAAAAGGCATAGTTCGTTTTATTAGTGGCTTTTAGCTTTATACGGTTATTATTTCGTTTAGTTACTATGGGGATTTCGGTAATGATCGCCACGTCAAATGTTTACAATAAATCTTACAACTGTGCCTGCATACGAATAGTACAAAGACCGCAATTACTGTGTAAGTGTATTGTGTTTTCGGGGGGAAATAGAATAGAAGTAAATATATTTTCATTTATTTTGATGCTACAAAATTGGTCAAAGTGTTAAATAAGATGTTTAACAAGAAGGCATGTGGTACCAAATAAGACAATTTTACCTAAATGGCTTCAGTGGTTATTTTTTTCATTTGTCGTGACTTTATTTCCACAAGTGCATTATGATTAAATTTAAAATGAGTGCTGCGCCAATATAACATTGCCTTGTATACATGATACAATCTCCTTTCTACGTTTTTAGATGATGGCCGAGTTCGGGCGGTCTGTTCTTGACACGTGTAACTTGTTCGTGCAAAACCCTGATGGATAGGTGGTGTGTGTTCTTGTTCCGAGTGCAATGTTCACGGGTCGCGTTCCCGCCGTTCAAGCGAGAACCGAGTTCGTGTAGTTCAAGAACAGACCGCCCGAACTCGGCTTAGAGTTTTTCCCATCTTGTTCTCCCCTCCCCATACCCTTATACCCCGCCCCTTCCCTACAAACAATGAGATGTATAGGGAAAAAATTTCAAATAATTTTCCTCAAATGATGCTATACAAAGTACATGTATAGTACGGTGCCCCTGTAGTTGCGCCACTGTGTTGGAAACCCAATTGCACAAAAGTTACATAAAATGCCTAAAACAACGTTAACCGGCCTAGCCTACATATCTGCAAACTCTTCAAACTCGTATCAACGCAGCTAGTGTCGAGTGCATGCAAGGTTTACATTTACGCTATCGCGACTATCATGAACTTATTCCTCCATGATACAATCAAACTGTGCTAACACATGTTCTAAATGATTTCGGATCCCACATATTTGCGACAATGCAATGCAATGCAATGCAATATACCTGCATGTACTCAAATCTAAAATAATTATATATATTTAAGTGCAATAGGCCTTTATTATGATACTTTGATCCTGGAGGTAGGCTACCTCTGTGCTTTGATCATCGATCCGTAGAATATAGTGTGCCTACCTATCACTATCATTATGCATGCAGCAGATGCGAGTAAACTACCTATACATGTGTAAATACATCGGAACGGCGACGAAAACTATATCTGCCTGCAACATGTACAACAGCATAAATCTATGCCAGCACTCTGTTGGCTGTTGAATGAACATTGACAATACCCTACGTACAATAACAGATTACAGCTACTAGTTTGTACCATACATCATGGCCAAATATTGATTAGATAATAGATGGTCTCTCTATTCCGCTAGTATTGATCGCGGGTTTATCGAATTCGCCGCCACCGTTCAACGGTCGCGCTGGCCTGCGTTGCATATCTAATTAGCGCTGCTTCACAGAGGAAATTCGTGCGTGCGCGTAGTACGTGTTGATAATCGCAGTGTTCTGTGATTGCTGATTGGCTCCGTATGAAAGCCTGCAGAGAAATAAGAAAAAAGTTACAATTTTACAAGCTCTAAAAACATGCTTTAAAAATAGCATAAGGATGACATTTAAAACATTTAATTATTTTTCTCAAGTATTGGGCAAGAATGATACTTTGTAATGATATAGTTGATTTTGTGATACAATTTTGCATTTTGGTTGGGTGATTTTTTAAAAATAAGCTAAAAAACAGTTTTGGCGGCCCCAAAACTGGCTAAAAATATCCAAAACACAACATGGCCTGTTACCATGGCAACGGGCTATATAAACATGAGGGGGGGGGGGGGGGGCGGGGGGTGTTCCCCCCGTCTCATATTTTGCTTCATATGGTTAAATATGGTACAACTGTTCAATTGATAATAAAAGCAAAACATTATAGGGCCATCGCAGATCTGACCTTTGAACAAAGTATACGTGTAACAAGCAATGGCAGCCATTTACAATATTCGGATGGTTGCTTGTTATTCTATCTATATTTTTTTTTCTTCAAAATTTGAGATGATCCTACAGCTAAATATCTTTATCATGACATACTCTGACTGCGCGCCAAATTACATTTAGCGCTTTTACACCATATACACCATTTCCAAACCTTCAAAAACCAAACTACTGAATTTTTAAGAACCAATAGAAAAAAGCACCGAGAAGTTATCAATTATTAATCACTTGATGAGGAGACTAATAATGGCGTAAATGAATAAAAAGATCGGTTTGCGTCTGGCGATGGCGTGACCAACCGTTAGCCCAGCTAAGTGCGCTGTGGGTGTGTTCGTTTAGCTTACACGTGTATCGAAATAATGTTGCTCAATTAGCCATCACGTGATCCCCGGTTAAAGTCCTGCCCCCAAACAACAAATTTTGTGGCTTCCCTCTGATTTAACTCCGTAAAATGTCGCTGAAGCTAATCGAACGCACCTCATATCAGTGAGGGAGAAAAGTGAGTGATCTGTTCACAGAGGAACCACTTCGGCAGTTGGAGTTAGGGAAGGTTTGGTGTAGACGCGGTGTACGGACAGCGCTTGCCTCTTTGGTGCTTGTTGAGTAAACTACCTCTCGCCCGTTCCCGCCAAAAAATGAAGTGTGTCTTGGCATTTTTAGGGATGTTGCTCATCGCTGCAGCCAGTTATGGAGGTAAGATAATAATTTAATAACCAGTTTACGCCGGATACCGTGTATTCACTCAGTTATGCATATAAGAATGTTCTTACCTTATTTTAATTTTTTTACAGTATTCTTAACTTGAAAATTACCATTCTCAAATACCAGTCGTTAACATTATTTTGAATGGTGTTATACGAAACACAATTACCACTGACTGGTTAAGTACCACTAGCAAAATACCAGATTTTAGGGTAGATTTTGTCCATTAAAAGGTTTTCACGAAAATTGAGACGCTGGAGCGAATTTAAGTTACAGGCGTTTTCCAGGCGCGGTTTTAGAGCCAATATTAAACCTAAAATTAAAACGATTAAAACGATTTTGCCTCTCCAGTTTTGTCCCCGTTTCAAATTCAAAATTTGGGCATTCAACTTAGTTTAGAGGCATTCAAATTCCTTCAGCAATGTGTTTAATTTAGCATATCGTCGTTCTTCTTCGAGACGCAAATCATCATTCAATTCAGCAAAGCTGGTTCGACTTTTTGCTGATTTAATTTTAAAACAAATATTTCGTAACGAGGCAATCAATTTCGCCAAATGAGAATTTAAATAAGTATTATCAAAAGGGAAACAAAGAGATAAACTTAATATATTGTGCTAAACAACTGTTTCGTATCTTCACTTCTTGTCAGGCAAACCTTTAGTTTTTCTGTATTCATTTATGTTTCCTGTAGATGCTATATTGAAAGTTTTGTTGTGTAGGGGGGAGGGGGGAATCGTTATTGGTTACCCGACCAAGACCTAAACTTTATGTATGTTTTTGTAAAACATTAACGTTTGTTATTGTTTGGGTGTTTCCTTGTATTGTTTTCCTTGGTTTCGTATTGTTTATTGTTGCCTAGTCTCAAAATGGATTCAAAATAATGGTCATTCTCTGCAGCATTCGATTTTGCGCGAAATGGAATGACGCGGTGGTTAAATTGGCTGCTCATTCGCCGAAATTGGCCGGGAAAACATATTCAATTTATAATATCGTCGTTCTTTTTTTTTTACGCACAATCGTCGTTTAATTTAGCAAGTCAATTAAACCTTGTGTTTTTCTTTATTAATTTATGTGTCCATTATATATTTTAAATGACGCCTCGGTTTTTTAAGGGGGGGGGGAGGGTCTTTATTGGTTACCTGACCAAGATCTAATTTTTGTTTAGTGTTTGTAAAACATTAACTTGTTTATTGTTTGGATGTTTCTTTATGTTTTTTCACTTGGTTTTCCATTTTTTATTTATGTTGATTTCCGTGCCAATAATTGAACCGTGTTTAGGCCTATGCCTTTAACATTCTAAAAGACACAACATTTTAACAGGAAGTTTTTTATATTGCACAAATGAAAGAAATTTCTGCCCAATAATGAATTTGAATAACCGGACATACCCAAAAATATTATTTGATGGCTGTTTTGTCGAATTGTTAAACTGTTAATTTGTTAATTCGAATGACGAAACGGTACTTTTGACCAGTCATAAAACAAAATTGAATGACTAATTTTAGCAGTATGCCTTTTCGACTTCGCGCGAAATAGAATATAGATGCGGTGGTTAAATTGGCTGCTCATTAGCCAAAATTGACCGGCAAAACCTATAGTAAAAAAGAAATTTTGAATTTATCATCGATGATATTTAAGGCCGTTTTATTTGTTGTCTCTCGTAAAAACAAAGACATAGAGAACAAAATGAATCACGCAAAAGTCCTATATCCCCAGCGGCTCGGAGGTGCTCAGAAGTTTATTCACGACCTTTATGTACTATACATACACGGTCTAGTCTATGTAGTAAAGGCCTGGTCACAACGAACCCACGACGCATTTTTTGCCACAACACGACAGCAAATTTGGGCACATCGGGGGTCGTCGCAAGACAGTCCTTTGAAATTTTGAGCATCGTGGCATCGACTTGCCGTCGTGAAGCAAAATTGAACATGCACTTTTTTTGTTCGACGATTTTTGTTGTTGTATCTATGTCTTGTGGCTGGCGTGAGTCTGTCCTATGACAGTCTTGCGACAGTCTTGCGACTGTCGTACACATCAGCCACTGTTACCACCTTTCTCTTCTTGGTTTTCTTCTTGGGAGGCATCCTGGATACAAACTTGGATTAAACTCACGATGGTCCCACGACCGTCGCACGACTGACCTGCGACACACCCACGACATAACCACGACATGTCTTTTTTTCTGACGTGTCCCCATCGCCAAACCATCGTTAATGTGTCGTAGCCCTTGTGACCACTCGAAATAGATTTCGGGCATGTTGCAAGATCCGGCCACGACAAATATTGTATGGGTGTAGGCCTACCACGACAACATTCTGTACGATCCGTTGTGACCGGGGCTTACCAACGGATAATGTACACGAATCCACACACGTACATTTACGTACATGTGACTAAACATGTATACGTCTATACGTCATATAGTGCATCATCTTATGTAAAGAAAATAAATCTTGTCATATTTTTGTATACAATCTTGGAAAATGCATTTAAATTAGTTTATATAGTATTGTAAACATAAACAAAATTGTTGCCAGTTTTGATATTTGGTCCTGGGGTGATTTAGGGGCAAAAGTATGAAAAGTAAATATCAGATATCGTTTATAGCAGCAAAATTTCACTAATTAATTAATAACTTTTATTTAATGTTGTTTTTGTATCCCATATTGTTAGTATTCCTAGTTCATCCCTTACATTCGAATCTGTAAAAGGTGCCTTGGCTTAGTGAACTGCTGCCACCTCTTCCTAAGGGTCACGAAACCCACCGCAGAACGTCTCATTTGTTTATGTAGAGTGATTTTTGTGCACAGTGTCCCATAGGGATGTTCCTATGCCATCTGCCACCTCCAATTACTTTTTGTAGCCAATGTACATGAATCAAAACTGTCTGTAAGTCATCACGTGGCAGGTTGTGATACGTCTGTGCTATCTTTCGTTTTGGATGGTCTTATACAACATAATAGACTATGTACGTCTCCTATCAAATCAAAAGCCGTGAAAAAAACAATATGCCCTCCCACCGGGGCCCCGTCCAATCGTTGGCCAGGTGACGACCGGTCGAAACATTAGGCTTTTGTTATTACATGTACTAAGGCAAATATAATGTTACATATTCAGCATGAAATAATTTATTTAAATTAAGGAAGCTTTTTCTGCGGTTTGTTACAACAGCAATGTAGGCCTACAGGGGACTCTGGATCTAGTCGTTGGAATTTCTCATCTTTGTTCAATGTATATGCTTGTATCGCGCCCGTTGGAGTCAGCGGGGAATTTAAGTAGCCTGGACAAACGCGTTGCTGCAATGATAGACCATGCATAGACATTTTTATTCATAATGGTTTAATGAAAGTTGCTACTTGTCAATAACAAATGTGATGCGATCAAGCAAAATCAGTCAAGTAGGCCTTGGTCATTTTGGGGATTTTTACATATTCTTTTGTAGCGTACTTCAGGCTCCATTTCAGTGAAAACCGCATGTGAATACGACCTTTGGTTAAACATTACAACCATTTGAAGACCAGCACGTTAAAAATAAAGAAACTGAGAAAATCATGTTTTTGTATCACTTCCATTCTGAATTTGGTTAAAAGAGTATTTTCATGTAAAAGAACATATTTTGGCCCGATCTGAAAACAAACATTGCGGAGTTCCGACTGATTTTGATTGATCGAATCACAAATAACCACTGAACTTGCATCCACGCTCGACAGTGGCGTGCAAAGGCTTAATATTCCTCGCCTCTTTCTTGTTGTAATGTAAATTAGCCAACTCCAACCGCTCATTAATAATGAGCGCACACTTTTGTTCTTGTAATCATTTTTCAACAAAGCTCCCTGCCTCAATACCGAGAACTTAATCGTCATTTAGGTGACTGATTGATACTACAATATTCACAACTTGGAACACAAACGGAGCGAACATTGTTCAGCGTGTCAAAGAGACAAACGGCACAGTTCGTTTCATTTGTGGCTTTTAGCTTGATTGAACTAGGAACAAATACAGGTAATATTTCATTTAGTTACTATGGGGATTTCGGTAATGATTGCCACGTCAAATGTTTCTAATAAATCTTACAATTGTGCCTGCATACGAATAGTACAAAGACCGCAATTACTGTGTGAGTGTATTGTATTTTCAGGGGGGGGGGGGGGGGGGATAGAAAAGAAGTAAATATATTTTCATTTATTTTGATGCTACAACATTGGTCAGTGTTTAACAACAAGGCCTACAGTACTGTAATATCAATTGATATTACGTTTCCTGTTTAGGGAAAAACAGCAAAATAATGCACATTTTGGGTTCGTTTGAGTTTTCTTTGCTGGCGCATGGTTTCAAACCATTTCTGGTGAAATTAGTTCACACGGGTTTAAAGAGATCGTATACGTTTGATAAATGGAACCCACTGTTTGATTCAATCATATAGTTATAGATATATACCGTAAAACTAACCTGTAAAAATTTCATTTCAAAAGGTGGTAGCGATTTTGAGATATTGCCAAAAATCTGGAGCGGTTATGTCCACGCAGGAAGAATAATTTGAATTGGAAAACACAATCTGAGAAACGTCACTGTGCAGTAACGTTTCTCAGATTCAAATTTCAGGGTATAAAAAGTGATATCTTTTTCCATAACTACGGTACTTCGAAGTGAAAAGTTTTTAAAAATGCATTATACTATCCAAAGCTGCTGTACTTCTTACCAAGTAAGTTTTTATTGCCATTAATTTTTGGAGAAATTACCAAACGTATACGATTCCTTTAATGTATAAAGGGACGAGCTTGTCAAAAATGACAATTTGTTCAATATCGACATTTTTGGCTTTAAAGGTAGGATACACCATTTGCAGATATCGACAAAACTTACTACCTAATTATTAAGAAATATTTTACTTATTTAAAAGTAAATAATGATTGTGGGCATCCAACAAAATGATTGCGCAATATATCCTGTAATTGGACAGCGATCGCGAAAAGACAAGAACATTTTTACAATACATCCATGACAGGTCAGTTAAATGATATTTACTATACAATACAACCCCCCCCCCCCCCCCCCTCCCCTAATCAACCCGATCGTGATAATTCAATCAATTACCGATGGTGTATTCTACCTTTAAAACATCTCACTCAATCATTCTGGCTTGCTTCTAGGAACTAAACCTGTGTAATGTCTTAAAATGTATGTTGTAAGGGGCAGACATCTCGATACATGTAATAGCATTTTTTGTGTTCAAGAAGAGACGCGCTTGTTGTGCACAAAATCATATTTTTCGAAATGGCGTAAAAGTAAAACTAACATATTTGCAGTTTAGACTCGCTTCCCTGGACCACAGGGCATGGCTGCAAAATGTGCTCAGAAATTGATTTTCTTGGCGAACCTCTTGAATCTAAGTGGAATCACTGCAGTTTGTTATAGCTGGGATCATGTGGATCACGAAAAACCAAAATCCCTAATCGCAAGTTTACCAGTTAATTAAATATTTGCATTTTAATCACCCGTATATAAAGGGCGCCCTCTGTCTATTGACCAGGATTGGAAAGCTGTGTACATTTTCAATGAGAAAAGATTGCTTATTGCTGTTGCTTGCTAAAAAGGGACTCTACAGAGACATTATTCGATTAAAGAGGAATTAGGGTGTGTATGGCCCAATAACAATTTTGATTTTGTTTATTGCCAAATTTTTTACTTTTTAATAGAGTGTCATTTGTTTTTGGTGGGGGGGGGGGGGGGGGGGGGGGGGTTAAAATCTAACTCTAAAATGTATAAATAAATACACGACCAGAGGGTTTTCTAGCTTTAGCCTTTGATACATGTTGATTCGTAACGGTACAAACTGAAATGTGTCCATGTCTATGTACAGCATGTGAGTGGGTGAACAACAACTCGACGTACTGATTTACATTTAACCCTTTAAACT
This sequence comes from Crossaster papposus, assembly GCA_037893245.1. Lineage (NCBI taxonomy): Eukaryota > Metazoa > Echinodermata > Asteroidea > Velatida > Solasteridae > Crossaster > Crossaster papposus. The sequence continues at coordinate 302,892 of JBAIAA010000133.1, read as the reverse complement.
CAGGCCTGTTTTCGAAGATTTTGTACGTGTTGCTAGTTTGTATATACAAATATCATTTACAGTGTACAAATCCCATATAATTATTTATCATTAGAAAGCTTACAAATAGGGCTATTATTCGGGGGGAATATTTGGACCCCCCCCCCCCCCCCCCAGGAGCTTTTAGAGGAATTATAAGTCAGATGTAGCGCGGGGCTGAGTGCAAAGGGCTAATACACAATTCTGTTATAACAAATATTCTGCCCATTTTCAGCTGAGTTTGCATTAGGGAGAGTCAGATGTAAAGCAGACTGTGTGATACAATTTTTCTGTGGTGAGCAGCCACTGATTTTTTCTCGCTGCTTCCAGAAGCTTTCCTGCAGTGAGCGTCTGACATTGTGAAAGTTTGCAAGGACAGTTGTTCGGATCAGTTGTTCGGATCCAAACTATACCTCTGGCCAAGTGATTCTATGCCCTGTATAATCATAATCAGAAATGCACTGGCTAGGCTGATTGAAGTGATGACCGACGGGGTATCCATTTTTTTGGTGTTGACAGTCGATCGATGACCGTAGAAGACCGTAGCTTTTTGTAGGGCATGTTTGGTCTCTCTGACATACTGAACTCCACAAAACCTGCAAGAGATGAGATATATGACATTATATGTACTACAAGTGATGTTACCAATAATTATATGGGTGGTACCAGAAAAATGGCCAGAAAAGGAGTCAGACTCCTGGATGTGGATCTGGCAAACCGCACATCTGAAACTGCACTTGAAAGTTCCGTGCTGAATGGAAGGAGAATTGGCCATCGGAAAGACTCAGTCCGCTTCAGCCGGGAGCAAAGTTTGGATAAATCGTCTTCGGACTATTCAACCACATGGGCTCTACATCTAACTAGGACATCATTAACTTCTGTTGTTTCCTCCTATATTTGTCATCTGTTTCAGATTTATTTCTTGCCAGGAGTTCGTTATTATTTGTTCTCACTCCTCTGGTTTCCTCTGGATTGTCCTACCCCCCCGCCCCCCCTTCCGCATTTCTCCTATTAATACTTCTTTGTTAGTTCTTTCATTGATCCTACCCACACTGACCTCACCCTTTAATCCCCTTAGCGTAATCCTCCTTTTGTTGATTGTTCCACTGGACTCTGTGCTTTTCCGTTTGTTTTTCTCCCGCCAACCATGATGTGCATCATGCTGTATGTTGCTCTATATAATGTTTGTTTCTTGTACACAGCCATTATGTCTCTAAAGAAGATCTTGTTAAGATCGAAATATTAGGCCCTCTTAACTTATTTGATTTGTATATTCAGGTCATTCCAGCCAGTAAGCAGTTTGCAGCAGTCTTAATCTTAATCATGAAGACAAACAAGCCATGTAACATTAATTCTCTTATCATGATAGCATTCAAGTCAATATTCTGCTGTATTGGGTTTACTAATCACGAGAATTTTTTTTCCCATAGGCTAAAGAACGTTAGTTAGGTGAAGTTTGTAAATGTGTACACGTGTGTATCGTATTATGCACGTTGCATACGTGCAGTGCGCCTTTGTTTATCTTACCTGCCATCTTAGCAGCTCGCTCGTGGCGTAGGCCATCTTGATGTCAACAGCGCCTACGCTCGCTCTATTTTACAGCATCCGCTATTGGTCCATATATATTTACCCACTATTCGAACAAACGCGCCGCACCACGACAGAAGGGCCTCGTTGATTGGTCGTTGGAAAATAATGACGTAATTGTTCACTGTTTACTGGTTCGCAGACCGTTGGGGATTTTATTTGTGAGTTTCCCAACAACTTCTATTTTATATAGATTCACGATATGCGTCAAGAAGGTGCAAGATAATCGTCCATGCCCTGTGGTCTACCCCTTCTGTACAAATTACACGGCGCTAAGTAAATAAACTGAAAAATTCGTTTTCACGAAGAGACGGGTATCTTTCCTGATAATTTTAGCTTAAAAAACACCTTGTTTTTTGGCATTTTTTCAAAACGTAGACATGCCCGTCTCTTCCTGAAACCCGTGACGTATTAATGCAAATGAGTTTGAAGGAATTTCAATGTGAACAAAGAATTTAGCAAGGCGGTACTTGAACCTGCACCTCCGGACCTGCGCTCTACTAAATGAGCTATCTTACCCTAGTATTATGGCGGTCTCCCATATTGTCAGTATCTTTGTTTGAGGGCACTAGTCAAAAGTCATAAACACCAGAATTCGGTGTGGCCAGGGATCACGCTCAATGTTATGATACAACCTGGGAAGCGACATTGTGGGGATCACTCAATGAGGATATGACATTTTATCTTTAATACTTAAATAAACCACAATGGAAATTGACTAGATAAATTTTCATAAATTTCAGGGTAAACGAAGAAATTGGCAAGGCGGGACTCGACCCAGAAACATCCGGAATACTGGACCGGTGCTCTACCAAATGAGCTATATATTCCTATGTTAGCAAGCTTCAAAATGTTAAGTTTTTATAGTTGCAGTCGTTACAGTCATCAGGTAATGAAAGTAATGAAGTTGAATAAACACAGCATCACCAAAGAGAAGGGCTGCTGTCTCATAGTCGATAGAATGGCAGTCTTGCAGGAGTTGATGGCTATCAATAACTTCAAGAATTGCAAGGACTTTGGCACATCATATGTCAAGCTCATAGACTCAAGATCTTGTGGGTATTACCAAGTGGGATTATCTTTGATAACTACACCAAAGTATCTTCACTTAAGGAAGGCACAAGAGAGCGCCGCAGATAGTCGAAGGGAATCCGATCCTATAGTAGAACATTCAACTTGCATCAGAGACAAAATGCACGTTTCTCGCAAGCAACGACACCAAGGATTCACTAACTATGTACCTGTCTCAGCAACTCATCGACAGGAGCACTACTAAGAAACTGGTGACCGTGACACGCAGTGGTGTCATGACCAACTCCAACTGCCCTATCTCTACATGTGTAAGCACGCAGGAAGAGGCAGACACTCTCATGATTCTGCATGCTGTGGAAGTTGCAGAAACAGGACTCCGAGTCACAAGACACTGATGTCCTGCTCCTGGCTCTTCGCAGGGTGCCATAACTGCGAACCGAACCAGCCGTAATCATGGGAACCAAAGAGCGCCGTCACAAAGTCATGATCCGACCCATCTATGACAAAATTGGGCCAGATAAAGCAGCTGCTTTAATCAACTGGCATGCACTCACCGGGTGCGACACAACTGGGCACATACAAGGAAAGGGCAAGAAAGGATGCTCCACAGCGTTCCTTAATTGCAAAAAGGAGCAGAGCCATCCGCTGACGTGGCCAAGGATGTTGGGGATTTCTTGTGTGCACTCTTCTGTCCTAGGCGACGACACATCACCCAGGCAAATACTCTCAGGTGAGAGCTCTTCAAACTACTGAAACCTGAACAAGGAGTGGACAAACTTCCACCCACCCATGGTGCTTGGTTGGAACACATAAGGCGAGCGCATGTATAGGCCAGTGTTTGGGCACAGGACCTTGTCCTGGAGCTTGTCGTTCCTGACCCTTTTGGAGCTTGGCTGGCAGCAGCTGGATGGTAGACTACTGCCAGTGCTGAGAAAGCAAGCACCAGCCCCTGAGGCAGTACTGCAGTTGGTACGCTGCAGCTGTGCATCACCAAATAAAACATGCTCCCGTATATGCTCTTGCAGACACCCAAATCTTGTCTGCACCGAACTCTGCCATTGCGCAAGAGACGAGGACAAATGTCATAATTATACACAGACCACTGCAGTTAGGCAGGATGCAGAGGAGGACTAAGGTGTACATTTATGTGACTGTAGGTTATGAGCCAGTATTTAGACGAGGGGGTACGGTTACTTCGTTGGTGAATAATTACACCTTAAATGTGACTCAACCCAGCAAAATGAGTCGCAAGTCGCCATATCTACTTTTGAGTAATAAGTCTTTTAACATTATCACACACAATATAAAGAAAGGGAAACAGTCAACCCCTTCACCCAAATAATATCCGTATACTATAAGATACCAACCTCAGCGACATACACAAATGAAGAGCAAATGACGAGTTTTTGTCTGCATGTGAAACAAACAACTGAAAACCTGTCTTTAAGACTCATTTCAAAGGATTGGGTAACAAATAACATATAACTGCTTATTATTCACACAGAGTGAATTACTTTAAAGAAATATATTCCCATTGAATGAGTGATCATCCTGATTATTTTAAGTGGTCACATGATATAGTTACTCTGGAAATACATATTTCTGGTGAAATATTAATAAAATGTTGATACTTATTTCGGGTTTTTTTGGCTCAAAAATACCCTGGGACCACACAGAAAAACTGGCAACATTATTTTGTCTGATCTGTGATGTATTTAGATTGAATTAAACATGGTTGCCAAGATTGTATATGAAAATTGTGTTTGTTTACATCAGCTAATGGACTGGTTCGACTTGAGATTTTTGCTGATTTTTTTTATTTTTTTATTTCGTAACGAGGCAATCAATTTCGCTAAATGAGAATTCAAATAAGTATTACCAAAAGGGAAGCAAACAGATAAACTAAACATATTGGGCTAGACAACTGTTTCGTATCTTCACTTCCAGTCGGGCAAACCTTCTGTTTTTCATTATTCATTTATGTTTCCCGTAGATGCTATATTGAAAGTTTTTTTGTGTAGGGGGCGGGGGGGGGGGGGGGGGGTTCGTTATTGGTTACCCGACCAAGACCTAAACATTGTGTTTGTTTGTTTGTAAAGCATTAACGTTTGTTATTGTTTGGGTGTTTCCTTGTATTGTTTTCCCTGGTTTATTATTGTTTATTGTTGCCTAGTCTCAAAATGGAATCAACTGGTCATTTTCTGCAGCATTCGATTTTGCGCGAAATGGAATGACACGGTAATTAAATTGGCTGCTCATTCGCCGAAATTGGCCGGGAAAACATATTCAATTTAAAATATCGTCGTTCTTTGTCGTGACGCACAATTGTCATTTAATTTAGCAAGTCAATTAAACCTTGTGTTTTCTTTATTAATTTATGTGTCCATTATATATTTTAAACGACGCCTTCGTTTTTTAAGGGGGTGGGATGGTCTTTATTGGTTACCTGACCAAGATCAAATTTTTGTTTTGTGTTTGTAAAACATTAACTTGTTTATTGTTTGGATGTTTTTTTATGTTTTTTCTTTTGGTTTTCTATTGTTTATTTATGTTGATTTCTGTGCCAACATTTTGAACCGTGTTTAGGCCAATGCCTTTAACAATCTAAAAAAACCAACATTTTAACAAGGCGCTTTTTAGATTGCACAAATGAAAGAAATTTCTGCCCAATAATGAATTTGAATAACCGAACATACCCAAACAGCTAAACTGTTTATTTGTTATTTCGAATGACGTAACGGTACTTTTGACCAGTCATAAAACGAAATTAAATGATCATTTTTAGCAGTATTCGACAGTATTCGACAGTATGCGCGGAATAGAATAGGTGCGGTGGTTAAATTGGCTGCTCATTTGCCAAAATTGATAAGGAAAGCCTTTAGTAAAAAGAAATTTAGAATTTATCATCGATATTAATGGCCGATTCATTTTTGGTCATCGTGGTCGTCGCAAGACATTCCTACGAAATTTTGAGCATCGTGGCGTCGACTTTCGGTCGTGAGACAAAATTAGACATGCACCTTTTTGGTTTGACGATTTTGTGTGGTATCTATGTCTTGTGGCTGTCGTGAGTCTGTCCTACGACAGTCTTGCGACAGTCGTGCACATCAGCCACTGTTACTACCTTTCTCTTGTTGGTTTTCTTCTTGGGAGGCATTCTTGATACAAATTAAATTCTGGCAAAACTGTTTCGGGCATGTTGCAAGATCTGGCCACGACAAATATTTTATGGGTGTAGGCCTACCACGACAAAATTTCGTAAGATCCGTTGTGACCGGGGTTTACCAAAGGATAATGTACATCAATCCACGTACACACGTGCTATAGTTCGTGAATTGCCATTACGACCGAGGATTCCCTATTGTGTTTTCCTTTATTCCTTAACTGAAACCTAACCCCATTGCTTTACGCTTATCTTGCCGATCGAGGACAAAGAAACCGTCCTTCGAGGATCTTTTGTTCCCATTGTATTCTTTTGTATTTCGATCCTCGATCACAAAAGGAAACAAGTGCATGCATTAACGTGTGTGTACATGTATACGTCTATATACTCATAGCGTTGTACTCATTGCGTTTGGTACACGCAGAGACCAAGATGAGAACGCTGTACTTTGGCCCCGTGCAACCGCCGGCTCCCGGGGAAGAATTCGACATGCGCCAGTGGTTGAAATCAGCCATGCCAAAAAGAGAGGATCGGTGCTTACAACAAGGACAAGGAAAAGCACCTACGGAAAGTCGTTCAGAAAGACGTGAGTAAAGGGTTTCTTATACACTGCTGTTTCCGCTCTTGATAGCAGACTACAAAATACTAATTGCACAGCACTTAATATTGTTGGTGTCTTTCCCCTTTAATTTGTCAAAATTATATTCGTCGACTCAAGTCTAACAATGCTGTGATATTGTTGTTTTTCTAGAGCTCTTCCTAGTCTTTTTTGAGAACGCATGGTGTAATATTTCTAGGAGTACGAGAAATATGCCCTTCAATGCTATGAAACTAACATCGTGTTGTACTTTGGGTGCGTAATCTCTGGCTTGTTATGAGTGCGTTTGTTTAACTCACACTTGTATGTTTGCCAATGTTTGACGAGACTGTTAATATGCGATATTCGTGTCTGCGACCGTGTAACTTTTAGCCACAGGAAGCATACTCCAAAAGTATTTTTAATCTCCTACTAATCCTGTCAAGTTTCACAAAATCAATATTCTGTGATTTTTTATATTGATTTTTCTTACAGCAGAAACTACAACCGTAACACCTGAACAAACCACTACGGAGGACTTGGGCAATGGTATGTATATTTGGAATAAAGACTTCGAAAACGGTAAGGGCCGAGGAAATATAACCGAATCTCAGCTCCATTGATTCTTAGCTCCATGGATTTCGAAATTGTTATGGATACAAAAAGAGTAAAACATTGTATGGCACCAAATATTAACGTTGTTCAAGTGGATAGACATTCGGTTTTTTTAAATTATTAACCATGGTTATTGTGATAAAAATGAAACAGATGACATTAATGTCAGGTGTGTTCAAGTTTTAAAGTCCCGCCCCTAATAAAACCTTTGGCATCAATTTTCATAAAATATAGGCGAATAACTATACGACAGTGTTCGATTAGTTTCAGTTTGTGGCTAGTGGTGTTACCTCGTGTAAAAACAGGAAAGCTAATCGAATGCACGTACCAATATAAACCATTATTAAATACCTAGGAGAGTTGATAGCTTCTGATGGGTCGAGACTCGATCACATGAAGGGCATTATTTTGTAGTAATTGTCCGGCTTTCAAGAAGAAGCAAACTCACACAGTATTTTATTCTCCTATTTATCCTGTCAAGTTTTACAAATTCAATATTCTGTGATTTTTTCTATCAATTTTTCTCACAGCCGAAACTACAACCGTAACACCTAAACAAACCACTACGGTGGACTTGAGCAACGGTATGTATATTTGAAATAAAGATTTCGAAATATAACCGATTTCTTCATTGATTCTTCGATTTCACTGATTTAAACTGATTTTGACGAAAAATTACTTCGGTAGGAAATTCGCTGCTGTTTACTTAAACAATTTCGGCCGAAAAAACCCTTAAACAATTTCGGCCGAAAAAACCCAAAAACAATTCGGCCACTTTTCTCTCTTTGTAAAAACGCTGACGAATTGTACCTCGTGTTTTGATAAACACCCCCTCACCCAACTGTTTAATATTGAAGCTTAATGTGACCATCCGCGTTTTCGCCTTTCTGGGCTGATTTATCTAGGAAAGACGGAATACTGAGATAAAAAGATGACTTTCCGCGATATCGTATCTCGGGAAAACGTCTTCCCGCTACATTACATTTTCAATAATAATTTCGGATGCTATAATCATCTTTACTCGCAGCTAGCTCGGGTGCTGATTTGCGAAAGACGCGGCTTATGTGATCGAGCCGCTCGCACATAAAGGCGCGTCTGGCAGCCGGCCACATTGACTTGTATATGACGACGGAGCACAGCCTGAGAGAACCAACGCACAACTCTACTTACATGGTCCGGGCCGGGAATCGAACCCGGGTCATAGAGGCGAGTGCTTTACGCACAAGCCACCCGTACCCACGCCACCTTCAATATACCTCGGTACTCCTGACGTCAAAGTTTGTTGACGTGCGCTTTCTTATTAGGTGGTCTGGTGGGATGGTACGGTGGATTCGAAGCCGCTCAGAAAAGGGCACAAATAAAACGAATCGTGACACCATTAGTACCGGCCAAAAAATATATTGTCTTCTGTACAAAAGCACAATTGCGTTGCTGTGCATCACGGGTAATTTATTGGTATCAATATTGTAGGTTTTGGGTTGGATCGTAAATGCGCGTGAGCAGTAATGATTTGTTTAAAATTATATAGGTTTTCCCGGTCGTATTGGGTCGTATTGGGTCGTATTAATATAAACTAGCATGTGATTTTACTATCAAAGCATTTACATGTACTAGCATTCTGTATGAATAAAAAACGAAGCAAACGCATTTACTTTTCCTATACATTTACCACCTGACACAAAATAGAATCATGCGTGGTAACAGGCCGGCCGCGATTTTTTTTTCCCAAACGTGATTGCCAAATTTCATGAATTATTTAGTAGTTGCGTTGATCGCTGTACAACACTTAGGTTCTAGGTCTCCTTTTCCCCTTAAATTAAAAAATACTCTAAAGATATCAATTTGACTTGGAAAAACGAAGTGACCTACTACAGCAGGATTCGAACCAGGGATCATTGATCCATAGCCCATCCCACTATCCACTACACTACGTATAGCAGCTCGACAACAGCTGTTCTTTAAAGTGATTTATTGTAACTAGTTAACTAAATAACAACAATGACGTGACGTCATGTTTTATTCCGATGAATAAACATAACTTCTCATCCAAACTACTGAATAATTCATGAATTTGGCAATCACGTTTGGGAAAAAACAAATTCGCAGGCCGGCCTAGTGTATCCAATGTTGATAAGCCTCTATCTCTACTTTCACTCTGCTTCTGTGTGGGTTGATAGGACAAGACCTTTATTTACGACAATAAACATAACACTGTCTCGTTTTCTTTTTCTCCTCTGCTCTCTAATTCACAGCCCCCTGCCCCTTCGATGCGAGTAACATTAACTCGCTTATATATCCTACTCAAGGGCAATTTGACTCGCCCTTGACACGGTTGGATCTCCGAGTCAGCGCTTCGAGAGTGGGTGTTCAATTGAATTTTAGGGGGCCGATGGACAGTCCTGTGTCCTTTGTAGGTGAGTAGTGCGGCTCTTAGCCCGATCGGACTGATCGCCGTTTGCAAATTATTAGCCACTTCGCTCGGTCCCACCGCCCAGAATTCTGGGAAGAAAGTCGTGACCTTGGCCCAATTTTACGGCGCTGCTTAACAGTTAGCGGAAAAGTTGTGCTAACTTTAGCAGACAAATTTGCTAACCTTAAACGCTATTTCACGGCGTTTTTGCGCTAACGTTTGCGCGCGCTTGGAGATTCTATTGTTACGTTACCTTTTTTTAAGCAAATGTTTCCGCTAGGTTAAGCGTGCCTTTTGTTGTGCTTACTGCTTACGGTCTTCATGAAATAGACAGAGGCTCGGTTAGCAGAAAATCGTGTGTGCTTAGCAGCGCCGTAAAATTGGGCCCTGACCTTTTGACCTTCCAACTACACGCAGCGCAGCTGAGACGCGGAACTGATGACCTCCAGTTCACAGGTCACACACAATCTATCCAATCATAGCTCAAAGCGCATCCCAGCGTTACTGGTTGTCAAAATGATCCAGATACCTGATCTGGATCTAGATCAATCTGGAAATTTAATGGAATCATCCTTGACCCATAAGCTAGCTACCTACCAAGTTTCGCTGAATCCATCCAATGTTTTCTTTCCTATAATCCCGCTAAAATACAAACAATCAAATAGACAGACAGCAGACAAACTGCGGGACATACGAATAGCTCGACAGAAAGACACTCCGACAGACAGACAGACAGACAGACAGACAGACAGGAGTGAATACGTCCCCGCCATCTGAGATGGGCGGGGGTAATCATGAAAACCTCGCTCAAAACGCGTGAAACTTCCACCACTTTTAGTAAGATATCTTTTCAGTAAAATGGAATAGATCGTGTAGTTATCTATTTAATATTTCCCTTTTTGTCGTGACAGACCTTAAAGAGACTAATTGTCAAATCGTAAGTTATGATCGCCATGATGCTAGTGGCGATTGCAAGCTGGAGGACCGAAGCGGCCGTTACTGGGTGGCGGTCACAGAGGATGAAATACAGGTAGGCAAGTACGGGAACGACGCAGCGATGGTAAAAGTGAGCCGCCTCCCCGACCCTGTTGAGATTTGGCGCTTGTGGATGATAGCCTTCTCCGGGGGAGTGTTTAATGCGACCATCTACGTGCCGTGCGACTAGCCACGTCACACACACAATCCGACCGAGTTGAACTGCAACACCTGGGCAGTCATCTGTATTGCATTTATTTATTTATTACAATATCTTTAAACAGGATAAAAAGATCAGCGTAAGCTGTTTTACATCAATGTCCTGTACAAATATTGTAAAAAGTAGAACAATTTAAAAAGCAATACAAAAAGCAAAAGCTAAAATCATTTAAAGTAGAGTTTCTTATATAAACATTTAAAATTATAAAACGATGACGACATCTGAATTGAGAAAGGAATGTTATTCTAAACTTTAGCACCAACATACTTATACGACTGCTTAAAGAAATCAATATTGGGTTTAGGAAAAACGACATTTAAAGAATCAGCATTTCTGAAATACATCTCAATGTCATTACATAATCTAATTGGAGCAATCCCATGAACACATTTATACATTAAACAGGCTGAGAAGAAATATCTTCTTACTTCTAGGGTTTGCCAGGATAATTGTTGAATAATGTCTTCGTCATGATAATTAACATAGTCAAAATTATTAGAGACAATCCGAGCAGCTCTTTTTTGCATTCTGAGAAGAGCCTTTCTACTGGTCAAGGAACATTTCCCCACACGGAACAAGCATAGTCAAAACATGGTTGAATCGTGGTTTTATAAAGAGTGTCAAGTAACTGACTATTAATAGTATGTCTAAGTCTGGATAACAAATATACTTTGTAGGCAATTGATTTACAGAGATTTCTTACATGTGGTTCCCAAGTGAGGTTATCATCAACTTCAACTCCCAAATACCGAACACTATTTACTTGTTCAAGCTGGGTGCTTTCAAGAACAATATTCAATTTGTCAGAATCGTTAGTATGACGAGATTGCAAAAGCACGATTTTAGTCTTATTTGGATTAATGCGGAGTCTATTATTATTATACCAAGTAAAAATATTATCAATATTAGATTGTAACACCTGGTTTGTATCATGGACATTATTTCCTGTCACATAAATAACAACATCATCTGCGAAGATATTACAAGTACTAAAACACCTGATCGAAAGTGGTCACCTGATCGAAATAATCACGTTTAGATTTCGTAATAAGAGATGTGACAAGATTTCTGGTCTTCTTATACTCGGCTAATAAGTCAAAGCAATGATTTTGAATTGAATGAGCTTTTAAAAAAGTCCCTCTTTTACATCAATATTATAATAATACAAGAGGTCATCCAGGGACATAATCTTTCTTTGACCATGACTTGTTTAATGGGGGCATGTTTGTTACTAATTTCTAAAAAAGCATTTCGCCAATTAACCCATCGATCTTCATCCTCTAACAGATTATCTTCATAATGTTTAAAAACTGCACAAGTTTCGATATCCTTTAAAAATAACTCCACGTTAAACACCTTATAATCTCTAAATGTAATTGTTTTATGCTTAGTAATGTTATATATTAGTCTTTGTACTTTGTAATTTGTACACCATATAATGGTCACTAAGAGCTACTTCGGCCACATTGCAAAGTTTATGTTTCTCAAGAACAGAACTAAGAATAAGGTCAATGCATTTAGAAGAGTCGTTAGTAACACGTGTAGGTTTAGTAACCATTTGGTTAAAAACATACAAACATTCAATCTGATGAATGGGGTTACTACTAGTGATTCATCAACTTTATAACAGTATTTAACTCACCAAACAAAGCAACCTCTTTATCTTCCACTGATACTTTGTCAAGAATATCATTAAAGTAATCACAATAAGCATTAGGTGGTCTATATACACAACATAAAAGTAAGTCACTAGTCTTATTAATTCTTAATTCAACCCGAACCGCCTCAATTTGAGTATCGTTAAAAATCGTCCCTTTCGTTAAAAGAGAGAGTATCTCTGGCATATACACACACTCACTCCACAACCACGTCGAGCATCCAGTCTATTTGTCTCTTCATAATGTAACCATCAATATGAACTTCATTGTTACTAACCTTATCAGATAACAAGAGTTAAGAATATGTCCATAAACAAGGGGGCCATTTGTTTCTTTGTCCCGATTACGTCTGACATAAAGTATTCTTGTTATTTAGGAAACATTCTTTGATGTCTTCTAAGTTCTATCTCCAATAGCGATACATGAAGCAATTTACATTAAAAACAAATACAAAAGTTAGAAGTCAATTTCACTGACACTTGCATGGAAAATATGCGGATTTAAACAGGTCGGTCATAACTGGGACACATAAAATGTCAGACTTTTGAACTACTTATGTATGGATTTACCAATGACAAATAGAGGTGGATGCATAATTTTGTGCAGGGGGGATTAAGGTCGTTCAGATGGTTTTTGTATGACCGATTGTTGCAGACACTGCAAAAACTGTGTTTAGCGAGTAAACACTTTTCTATAAACAATAGATCTAGATCAATGTAAACATAAATAAAAATGGACACCTACAAAGCATAATTCCAACTAGCCCTAGTCTCCGGCTCCGTACTAGAGTAGACTCTATGCTGTAGACCATACCCCCTTGACTGCTAAACGTTACCTACTGTGGAAATTTCTTCGTGTTAATAATAGTTAAGAAAAAAAAAATAATAATAATTTTACTTGTATTGTTAATATTTTTCAATCCGAATTTTTGACAGTGATCTCTATTTTACCTTAATGTGTATTTTATCGAGAAAATTATTTAACTGACCTGTCCGAAGTTTTAAAATTATGAACGCCGAAAAAAAAAGCAAGAAAAACGGCGTTCGTTTTCAACTGCCGTCTAGCAATCGTTCAAAACAAAATCAAATTTTCGGAACAATGACATGATACATAGCGCAATCATTTTGATGAATGCCTCGAATGATTGTTAACTTTCAAAAAAATAAGATATTACTTAATAATTCGGTTGTAAACTTATGTCTGCAAAAGGTGTACATTTGTTTTACTCATTTTTATTGACTAAAAAAGGACGCGCGTGTATTGACGCTAGAAATAATTTTCTTTATAAAATATGAGATAATGCCTAATTACATGTAGATATTTTTCTTTATAAGGAAAACAAAATCAATTAGCCCCTGTTTTAGTATCGGTTCAAAACACCTGTCGGTCTGGAAAGAAAAATTGTAAATATTTGTATTAGTTTAAAATATTACTACCTAAAACCTGATTAGACAATAATGTACAACCTCGATCTAGTCCGGCACTGGAGGGCGCTTTTGAAGTTTTACGGGGTCAGTGATGGTCATACGACCTTTAATGTTCGTTTGACTTATGTTTATTGATAGAAAAGACGCGCGTGTATTGACGCTAGAAATGATTTTCTTTATAAAATATGAAATAATGCCTAATTACATGTAGATATTTTTCTTTATAAGAAAAACAAAATCAATTTGCACCTGTTTTAGTATCGCTACAAAACACCTGTCGAAAAAGAATAATTGTAAACAATTCTTGTTATAATAAACAATTCTTGCTATATGTTAGTAAACATGTTTTGTGATCCATAGTCCATAGGCATAAAAAAATGTTATGTTGGCGTAACGGGCCCCAAAAAATAGGTTTATTTTTTAAAGTTTTGTTTTACTCCCAGCAATGAAAATGATATGTTTTATAATTGTTTAAGCCGGTAGTGATACACGATAGCGTGTCCAGGTTCAATATAAACACAATCCACACACACAACAATGAGAAACGGTCAAAATGGTTTCAAACGTATTTATAACTAGATTTATATAGATTTTAATCATTAAATTTCGTCCCTTGAAAAAAAAAAAAAAAGGGTCGGCCGTATTTTTAGGGTCGGTCGGGTTACGCCAACATAACATTTTTGTTATGCCTTAGCCACCCGTGCAGCTTAAATAAATCTGTTTTTTAAATGTTTTATTGTACATGCATGAATATTAATATCAATGTTTTACGTCATTGCTTTTTTCATGAATAAACATAGACTAGCTGAATAATCATGATCATTGACAATGTGTGCTGCAAATACAAACAACGCCGTTGTGATATGAAAATCGGACCCCTTTTTCCCTATCGTTGGTTAAACCCTCTCACGTGACCAGTCAATATTCACTCAGACATGCGCAATACTATCAATAAGTCTGAAATTAATAGTCTGACATTCACGCGACACCGGCCGCACAGTGTAATTAATTTGTTCGCCATGTGGACGCCATCAGTTGGTGATAACAAAACTCAGATTTTTCAATATTTTCGAATTCCCAGTCCCGTAGTCCACGTTCTAGCAAATGTCTCAAAGAGCTGTAGATCCGATTAGATAGTACTTGGGGTGATTACTGTTTGAACAATTATAGATCTAGTTCATTGTAAAAAAAAAATAAAAAATTGACACCAATAAAGCATTATTCCAACTAGCCCTAGTATCTGGCTCCGTACTAGAGTAGACTCTATGCTGTAGGCCATACCGCCTTGACTGCTAAACGTTACCAACTGTGGACATTTCTTCGTGTTCATGTAGTTATGAAAAACGAGAAAAAAAATACTTGCATTGTTAAAAATATTTCAATCTGAATTTTTGACAGTGATCTCTATTTTACCTTAATTTGTATTTTATTGTGAAAATTGTTTAACTGACCTGTCAGAAGTTTTAAAATCATAAACGCCAGGAAATAAATAGCAAGAAAAAACGGCGTTCGCTTTCAACTGCCGTCTAGCAAACGTTAAAAACAAAATCAAATTTTCGGAACAATGACATGATACATAGCGCAATCATTTTGATGGATGCCTAGAATCATTGTTAACTTACAAAAAAATAAGATATTACTCAATAATTAGGTAGTAAACTTATGTCTGCAAATGGTGTATACGATCTTTAATGTTCGTTTGACTCATTTGTTTTGATAAAAAAAGACGCGCGTGTATTGACGCTAGAAATGATTTTCTTTATAAAATATGAAATAATGCCTAATTACATTGTGGAGGCAGCGATGTGTCGTCTTTGATGAAGTAACAGTAGAACGGTGAGTTGGGAGGGCGCCACCATGCGGCGGAGTCTGGTTATGCCATTCTCCCGCCTCCGTCACTGGTCGGTTGCCTTCCGACTTCCAATTACAGGTAAATTTCCTTCTTTTTGCAAGTTTGATTCAAATATATAAACTAAATGACAATAAACCTGGTATAACAAGTATCATTTAGATTTATTAATTAGCCCATTAAAGCTCAGGATTATATGTATTTTTCAGCAATTACAGTTCAGTTAAAGTTGTAAAGTTGTTGACACTGTCATGGCGCCGTCCAAGGACCATGCCGTTTTGCTAGTACATGTTCATGTGCATTTATGAACACGAGTCTGAGCTTTATTGTATGTGGAGAATTGATCACTGTAAGTTAATGCGATCTGTGAAATAGGTATTTTACAGTGCAGGCATCGGTATTAAGTCTAAGTTGACTGAGTAACGTGGGCATATTTTGACAAATTAATGGTAATCCATAGTCTATAGTTTATGCTACAACAGCGCCCTCTATGTCATTGGTAGACTAGTCAAATATTGGCATTGGCATAGTGTGTTAATTAACTTGCCAAGGTTTATTATTTGGTGCAAGTTGTCTGTTAAGCTAATGGCTTTTAGAATAAGCTTTAATATAGATCTGATAATTCTTAAGGATTTTAAGACAAGATGATCAATCCCATATGCTGTTTTGATTGGTAAAAACCCACTGTACTGCTGGATTATTGTTTAATACAGGTCTTACAGATACAGGTGTATGATTCAAAACAAAACGTTGGAAGTGTTTGTACTAATTAATTCTTTTGTGAAAGAGTTGCATTATTTCAGCCGAAGTATTCACTTTATTGGATAGATTTTGGTGAACACACACTACATGTATTTATTGTACTAATGATTTCATTTATTTTCTCTTTTCTTCCTACTTGTTAATTGTTTACTGTCCAATTTGATGCCATTCTCCCGCCTCCGTCACTGGTCGGTTGCCTTCCGACTTCCAATTACAGTACCGAATAAAAGAGTCAATCTGAACCCACTGATTTAGAGGTTTCAGTCATTCTGTAACCTCCATAATAAAACCCCCCCTCCACAACATGTAGATATTTTTCTTTATAAGAAAAACAAAATCAATTAGCACCTGTTTTAGTATCCGTACAAAACACCTGTCGAGAAAGAATAATTGTAAACAATTCTTGCTATATAAACAATTCTTGCTATATGTTTGTAAACATGTTTTGAGATCCATAGCCCATTAGCCACTCGTGTAGCATAAAGACATCTGTTCTTTAAATTGTTTTAATGTACATGCATGAATATTATTATCAATGTGTGACGTCATTGCTATTTTCATGAATAAACATAGACTAGCTGAATAATCGTGATCATTGACAATGTGTGCTGCAAATACAAACAACGCCGGTGTGATATGAATATCAGACTCCTGTGACAATCGGACCCTTTTCCCCTATCGTTGGTTAAACCCTCTCACGTGACCGGTCAATATTCACTCAGACATGCGCAATACTACTAATAAGTCTGAAATTCATAGTCTGAAATTCACGCGACACCGGCCGCACAGTGTAAATAATTTGTTCGTGTGGACGCCACCAGTTGGTGATAACAAAACTCAGATTTTTTCGATATTTTCGAATTCCCAGTCCCGCAGTCCACGTTCTAGCAAATGTCTCAAAGAGCTGCAGATCCGATTAGATAGTACTTGGGGTGATTACTGTTTGAAAACTTATAGATCTAGATCAATGTAAAAAAATAATAAATTGACACCAACAAAGCATAATTCCAACTAGCCCTAGTCTCCGGCTCCGTACTAGAGTAGACTCTATGCTGTAGGCCCTACCGCCTTGACTGCTAAACGTTACCAACTGTGGACATTTCTCCGTGTTCATGTAGTTAAGAAAAACGAAAAAATAAAACACAAATTTTACTTACATTATTAACATTTTTCAACCCGAATTGTTGATAGTGATCCCCTTATAAAAGTGTTTCCCGTTATTTTGCGACAAATAACCCTTACCCTATGTATTTTATCGTAACAATTGTTTAACTTACCTGTCCGAAGTTTTAAAATCATGAACGCCGAGGAATAAAAGCAAGAAAAAACGGCGTTCGTTTTCAACTGCCGTCTAGCAATCGTTAAAAACAAAATTTAATTTTCGGAACAATGACATGATAGCGCAATCATTTTGATGGATGCCTAGAATCATTGTTAACTTTCAAATAAATAAGATATTACTTAATAATTCGGTAGTAAACTTATGTCTGCAAATGGTGTATACGACCTTTAATGTTCGTTTAATGTTTATTTTATTGATAAAAAAAAGGACGCGCGTGTATTGACGCTATAAATAATTTGTTTAATAAAATATGAAATAATGCCTAATAACATGTAGATATTTTTCTTTATAAGGAAAACAAAATCAATTACCACCTGTTTTAGTATCGGTACAAAACACCTGTCGGCAAAGAATACTTTTAAACATTTGTACTATTAGTTAGAAAAGTTAGTACCTGAAACCTGATTGGACAATAATGTACAACCTCGAGTTAGTCTGGCACTGGATGGCGCTATTGAAGTTTTACGCGATCGACGCGTCTTGATCGTTGCTTTGTTTATCGTCGAAAGAAGTTGGAGTAGTGTTACAACACTGAACCCTTCTGTTAAAAAAGGCAAGGTAAGATCAGTTTTATGCATTAACGGCTACACATTATATGAATATGAGTACTATGATCTGCCCTAAATGCAATATTTATTTTGTCTCAGGTTTAATTTTTTTTAAAGATTTTGTTTCTCAGGAGGGTATTAAAGCTAGATATATCTTACTCGGCCCATGGCAGAATAAATATTCTCTAATTTTTTGAACCGATTATGATGCCACTCTAAACTTTGAACAAATTCGAGGGTAGAATCCACTGAAGATGCTACGTTAATCTTATCCAGTTTCCATGTGCAGTTTTACCGCCAAAAGTCTAGGAACTCCAGCACCACATTGAAAATAATATATTATGTGCAGCGACATATCAGAGCCACACCCCGCTTGCAAATTGACCTGTAATTTCCAAATCTATTTCCATGCCACCCTGGCACTTTAACTACTACTAGATGAGGAATAGATTATTACGATTTGTAAATATGTTAACACTTTCTATGCATAGTTTTCCTGTGATTTATCTTCAAATCACGGGATCTAAATTAGTCTTTGGGCAAGACGTTGCTTCATCCACAGCCACGAGGGGGCGCTGTCGCGACAAACCATTATCGCCCACGAACCGTTGTTTCCGACTGGTTCATGTTCGTGACGTGTGATCACTGACCTCAACACCTGGACGGATCATTGTCCATATGCTGCTGTGCTAACACTTGAAGTCGGCGCGAACTGGAAGTGCAACATGGCGTCACTGCTGTGAGCCAATGAAATGTCCAGTTGTAGAGGTCAGTGGATTTACCAACCAACTGAACTCTACACCTGGACATTTCATTGGCTCACAGCAGTGACGCCATGTTGCACTTCTCTGCATGCCGACTTCAAAATGAAACAATGGATGATCTGTCCATGTATAGAGGTCAGTGCGTGTGATATTGGTTTGTCGCAATATCGCCCTCTCGTGGCTGTGGATGTAGCCAGCTATTATTATACGGGTATACATTACGCGTTGCTGGACGGGGGATGTTCGTGAAAATGCCGCTCAGTTTTAAACCGATTATGATGCCACCCTAAACTTTTGACAAATTGGAGGATATAATCCACTGAAGATGCTACGTCAATCTCATCCAGTTTCCATGTCTAGTTTTCCCGTCAAAGGTCCAGGAACTCCAGCACCACATTAAAATAACATATTATGCGCAGCGACACACTAGAGCCAACACACCCCGCTTGCGAATTGACCTGTAATTTCAAAATCCATTTCGATGCCACCCTGGGACCTTTACAGCTTCTAGATGGGAAATGGGTTAATACGATTTATAAATATCTTGAACTTTCTATGCATAGTTTTTCTGTAATTTATCGTCAAATCACGGGATAAACATGAGCGCAGTGTCACAATTACCGCATACAAACGCACACAGCTAGCGTACGGGTACATGCGTTACTGGACGATGTATGTTCGTAAGATTTATCTCTGCAGACCAGCCACAAACATAAAATCATATGATACCTCACGCAGCAAAACCGTTTCAGTATCTTCAAAAAAATTACTAAAAAGACGAGAAATAGTTTTGGCTTGTGAAAACTCCCATAAACACCCTCCCCTTCCTATTATTAAAGAAAGAGTGCAGAAACACTGCAGCTGACTCTAGGATTGAAAAAACCAACCACAAAACAAATAAACTGATTATTCCTTAAAGTATGCCTGCATAAAACGGTTTCTCCTTGCTATTTCCTTGCAAAAACACATTATCTTTAACTAAAAAACCTAATAGTCTCACAGAAAAAAGAAAAAAAAGGAAAACCCACATAACCAAGCGTTACACGTCCTTTCCATGTAAGCAAGAATCGTTCAAATATTAAAAAACAAACGTGAGCCGCATGTATGATTACGCTACTTCTCAATAAACACATTGCAAAAACCCTTCAACTTTAACTAAAAAACCTAATACTATAGTCTCACAGAAAAAGAACAAAAAATCCACATAACCCAGCGTTACACGTCCTTCAATTTAATGTCCTTCCCATGTGAGCAAGAATCGTTCTAGTAATTAACAAAACACGTGAGCCGCATGTATGATTACGCTTCTTCCCAATAAACGCAATCTCGCAGAAAAAAAGTGTGGCCAGAAAAAAAACTTAAATTAAGAATTACGCTCTGGGCAGTATACTACGCAACCACAGACCAAAAGGAGAACAATCCACATAACCCAGCGTTACACGTCCTTCAATTTAATGTCCTCACATGTGGCAATGTCACCTGCGGGTAAATACGGTTTTTTTCTGGATGCTGAGCGCTAAGATGGTCCATCTTGCGTCCATCCACAGCCAAGAGGAGGATGAATTCCTCAACAAGTACATGCATGTTAGAAGCGCCTCTGCAGCTTCGATGTTACTTCTATGGCTACGATGACATCAAACGGAAGAATCATTTCCAGTGGAGTGATGATTCTAATGTGTTTCACGACAGTTGGCCAGCTGCCAGAGAAACCAAATATAGCTACAAGGAAACAAATCGAAGACTGTACTGTGTCGAATGTTGTTCCTATCAATTGAATGCCAGTATATCGAATGACAATTTGTATACCAAGAAATATCATTTTCTCTCCAATCTCTAGATCTATAGTAGGTTTTGTTTTGTGAATAAACACGTGCTACCATATAAGGTCAATCACATGAACAAAATAGTATAAGAATATGTTGTAATGTAATTTACATATGATTTGATATGTTGTCTACTGCAAGAAGTAGACAACTAGCCAAAATCCCGAGAGGACGATTCAGGATGAAACCAAGTTTACCAACCAAGTAGATTAAATCACGCTATAGGTAATTTTGCGTGCACGCATTTTGTGCTGATGACGAAAATGATTGCTCCTGTCATCACTCAAATCTACGTCTTTGGCTGTAAACGAAAACAAAACATTGTTGATCGATGACTCTCAAACTGCGCTGGAGAGAGGCTACTGTCAACATTGTTCTTAACTGAGCGAAAGGTTTGTTGCGCTGTCAATTGCGTGGGATGTCATAATTAAATCTTTCAGGCCAAAGGTTTGATTGAGCTTGACTAATTGTATAGGTAAAATATAAGAGTGGGCCATTGCAGTTGAAGCATACGAAGATTTCACAATATTGGGAACGGGTGTACGTGGTATTTCTCATTAAAATTTCAATAATTGTTAGTATCTGGTGTTGCTGAACGACCCCATAATACTAGCGAAGTAAGTCATCAGAAGACAGCGAAAAATGACCTTAATCGGCCTCATGCTACTGATATTGACATCCGTCTGTTTTTCGTCTGATGACGTCGACGGTGTAGTAGCTGCTCTCTGCAGCACACCTCGTCACTGCCCGCCACCCTGGCTTGCCTTACAGGGGCACTGCTATCTGTGGGTGGACAAACCAATGTCCTGGATAGATGACACACTGCCAGATGCTGTCTCACCGGGGGAAGATGGCCCACCTTGCATCCATCCACAGCCAAGCGAAGGATTAATTCATCAGCGATTACATCAGGAGCGCCTCTGGCTTCGATGCTACTCCTAGATACTGGATTGGCTACAGTGACATCGACGGGCAGAATCATTTCCAGTGGAGTGATGGCTCTGATGGATCTTACGAGGGCTGGAATCCAGGGGAACCATCACATAGCCACAACGGGATAGACGAAGACTGTGTCGTACGCTGGCCCGATCGTCGCCACACATGGAATGACCGTTCGTGCGATGTGCAACACCCATTCATCTGTAAAGTCTAGAGCCTACGCTACTGATGATGTGGGACACCTGTCCATAATATTTGAAGTTACTGAACTATGTTGACTTTTGTACGACAATAAAGGGACAGAATTAACCGGGTTTTGCGGCCAGGGGAACGACAATGATTGCAACGAGGGACAGATAAAGACTGTACATGTACACAGTGATGCTAAAGTCTAAAATACTATCTTAAAATGTTGTTATCTTTTTAATTTTTTTAAGTTTCTTTTAAAATTATATTTAAAAGAAAAAGGAAAAAAGAAAAAAGGCAGCCTCAAAAAAGGAAGCGGGTGGTGACGCTAAACATGTTTTTTGTTTTATTTGGCCTTTTGCATCATGCTTGTATGTCCCCCTTTATATGTTTGTTTCAAGCCGCTTACAAGAAAAACCCCGACTAGTCTATACAACAAGTTTGCACGAGCGTCTATGCGAGCAGATTTGGTGATTATACAAAACAATAACAAAACGAGACTCGCTTTTTTAACTTTTTCCCAGCCGTTTAACCGTCAGCTCAAGCCATTCTGCATATAAATGGATTCGATGCAGCTTGGTTAATGTGATTTCCTGTAACATCGGGTGTACACTGTACAATTTAAGTTACAATATTTCATTGCACAAGACAATACAATAATATAATTGGAAATGGTCGACAATACATTATTTCTTGCCGGCAGTTACGTGCACAGCTATGCAGAGGTTTAAAACCTCTTCCAAAGAGTCGGAGATGGACCGTTTGTTAAGTGTTTATTGGAAGCGGTGTGAAACTGTAAATAAATAATACAGAACGCTTGTAGAGTTTTAATAATAAAGTACAGAACGTTAATGGACTAAACCCCATGTCTAATTTGTATACAACCGTAATTAATGGACGACCAATCGATATGAAGACGATTTACTTATTTTAAAATATAACGACAGAGACTAATATTAAAAGTTAACAACCGAAGGACTAAGACAAGTCTACCCCAATAAAAATGATGAAACAGGGAACAATACCCTCCAAATGATAAGTGAAATTACAATAAAGATTTCACACAGGCAGATGTAGACGAATGTTCCCCATAAATTGACATGTCATGTAGTGAGCGAGATAACTTGGGTAAACCATGCCTTTAGGTACACAAAACCCATTCGAAATGCTTACATGTACATGTATGTTCCAATGCCGTACATGAACGATGTCCATCCCCATCTCCATCGGTTAAGTCGGCAAAATATCCCCTTGGATACACCAACGCTAACTTGCGCGCTGCGTGTGGAAATAGACTAGATTCAAGAAATATGTACTATTACAAATTGCTGACATGTCCCTTAAATTAAGCTTAAATTCAGCAACTGAGCAGAGCGAGTTCCAGTTATTAACAGTTGAGACCAAGAAGGAATCTTGGCAGGCCCTGGCTTCGTGAATGACTTGAATGAATTTCTGGTTGTTTCCCCTTGTATCTCTGGTACTAGGCTAAACATAGTTGTGTAGTGGAATGTCGACCAACCCATTTTTTCTTTTATACAGCGTAATTTTCTTCTGTTTTGCAATGTGTCCCATCCCAGATCTTCCAAAAGTTTAGTAACAATTCCCGTATTTGAAAAAAAAAGAACAAAGAGGTCAGTTTATTTACAACGATGATCGGCTGACCATTGTTGGAAATTAACACAAAAAACTAATCCTTTCATGAAAGTGACAGCTTACCAGCTGCTGTGATTTCACAGGATGCGTCAGGCTATTATTCACTTTATAAAGTCAAGTAAGATATTTTGTAATAATTCAGTAGTATCGTTTTTTTGTTTGGTTGTCGGTGCTGTTTCAACAATTTCGATATTTATTTGCGAACGAATTTTGAAGGAAGATCATGTAGTGTATACAAATAAATTAGATTTGTTTTGGCAGCGGCAGGCTTTTACACACTGTTAAAAAGTTGTGTATACACGATTTTCAGGGGTGAAGGGGGAGGGGAGGGGGCCACTGTTCCAAGCAGCTAAATAGTGAAGGCAAGTTGCGGCGCCTACGCCAAAGTCGTACCCGCCCGCCGTGTTCGAGGGGTGAGGGTGCATTTTCCTGTAATCTATACAGCATATTTTTCTGCAAAGGTTCGATGGAGCTTAAATTATATGACATTATTAAACAGGAAGGTGGTCCACCTTGCGTCTGTCCACAGCCAAGATGAAGATAAATTCATCAAAGATAATTTGAATAGGTTTGGTGCAGCTTGCCAAATGTGATTTCATGTATCAGCGGGTGTTCACTGTGCCATACAATTTACAATATTCCTTTGCTTGCACTGACAAGACCATACAATAATTGTAAAGGTTCGGTGAGCTTGACTAATGTTATGTAGAATATAACCAGAAAGAATACTGAACGGCAGCGAACTGGATACTGGATGAATTGGTCAATGACGCGCTCCAATTTGCTCATGAATATTTACGAGGTGTAGTAAATAGTTACATGTATATCGACTTGTACGTAGACGTAGACAAGGTATCGGAATATGCGTTTCATTGATTCTTTATAGCACACGGTACGTATAAAGCCGAGACCGACTTTATTTTAAACGACACCGCCACCCGTAGCAGTTGACATTCAGCCGGCGTCATTCTACACTGCGACAACTTGACTAACCACCTCCGATTTTAATACTCTGTTTTTTTACAATCTCACTGAAGTAAATGTGACTTGAAGACCTTTTTGTTTATCAAAACCGGCAAATTCGTCAGAATCAGAGGCTAAGCGGCACAATGAAGTTGACCATTTCTTTCTTGGCATCCACATGTTTCTTCATGCTCTTCAGTTCACTGGCTCGCTGTTGGTCACAGGAACCCCGCACAGGATGCGACTCCGTCTCCGCTAAAGGCCGCTGCCCCCCGCCATGGCTTGCCTTCAAGGGGCACTGCTACCTGTGGGTGGGCACGCCAATGCCCTGGGTGGATGCTGAGAGCCACTGCCAGAATATAACCTACCGGGGGAAGATGGCCCACCTTGCGTCCATCCACAGTCAAGAGGAGGATGAATTCATCGGCGAGTACTTCTTGGTATCTCAAAACAACCCTCCTCTCGAGTACTGGCTCGGTTTTAACGACCGTGAAACCCAGAACGAATTTAAGTGGACGGACGGGTCTAGTTCGTCGTACACAACTTGGCAGTGGGGTGAACCTAACAATGTTGGCTTCCAAGAAGACTGCGCCGCAAGGAAAAAGTACATTATTGGCAACCAGTGGAACGACTTACTCTGCCACATCCAGCTTCCATTTATCTGCAAAATGTAGTAGACGACTACAGAAGCCGATCCTGGGTTTGAAAAGAGCGCAATTTTGACACTATACTTGTGAAAAAGGTCTCATCACCGTAGAAGTTCATATTTACATATCCACCAAGTTTATGACGTTGTAACCTAACGGCGAGTCATCTATGACACAAGTCGATGTTCCAGTGCCGAAATGACAGTTCCCATCGTCATTAAACCTTGTCAATGCAACGATTCTACGCTTGCCGCTTTGCTATGCTAAAACTGGTACAGTAGAGCCATTTCCAAAAACTATCTGCATATTCTTGAAGCTCCTCCAGTCGCAGTCTGCATGAAAACAAAAACACTTGGAATGAATGTTTGTTATTGAACTCCATCGAGTACTCTACACAATGAACCCTAGATGATACCTTTTACACATCGACTCATTCTCAATAGGTTTTGTTGCGGCAAGAAGTACTTTCAAGCGTAAATCGAAACTCGGGTAATTGTTAATGGACGACTTTGATAAATTACCCTCGTGACATACAAAATAAGTCTAACAATGTTGTAGGTAACAACGTTCTGCATTACCCAAGTCCGCAACAATCAAATATAAATTCACCGATTTCTTTGACCACTCTAAAATGTATGTACATTTACCTAGTCATTTTTTTCCTTGTAGTTAATTTGTGTATTATAAGATTAAAAGTTGTATCCCCATTGAGTGATCCCCACAATGTCGCTTCTCAGGTTGTATCGTAAAATCGGGCGCGATTCCTGGCCACACGGCATTCCGGTGTTTATGATTTCTGACTAGCGCCCTCGAACAAAGATACTGACAATTTGGAAGACCGCCAAATAGGACAAGATAGCTCAGTTGGTAGAGCGCCGGTCGGGTATTCCGGAGGTCGCAGGTTCTAGTCCCGCCTTACCGGTGTTTTTGTTCATTTTGAAGTGTAAATATATAGACATTGACAGACTTGACCTCCCTTGTAACAATTCTGGATCCGCCCCTGCGATGTTTGAGGCGTTGAGCACAGGTAGCTTCTGATCAGCGCATTGGACAAAGTTACATTCTAATAAGGAAAACGCGAACATTAGGCTGGATTTAGGACTAGAACGACAATCCGGAGGTCCCTGGTCCAAGCCCTGCATCAAGTCAATGGCTTTTTTTTCAATTTTTTAAATGAGTTTAGCATTCACTGCACCTAGTCAGTTTTCCATTTTGATTTAATAATTTTGAAATACTAATTTAAAAAGTAGTATTGGATAACATTTGAAATATATGTAGAGGGCAATTCCACGGTAACGTTTGTTACATTTTTAGGCATTTTGGAACATGCACAATTAATAAGTCTCGCGACTTAATACATTGGGTTCAACTGTCCGACTTTCCTGCATTTGAAAAAAAACTGCCGTTAGGCATAGCCTTTTTTAACATTGTAAATAAAAACTGCAAAATGTGTTTTTTATTGTATTTTTTTGAGTGGCAAATTTTTTTTATTTTGTAACTTCAGTTACAATGTTTTTTTAATGTGCTTTCAAACGTTTCTTATGCATGCACCGATACAATTATGGCCGGATAATGAATACCTTTTTATTTGCTGGTAACCAAACTAATTATAGTTTTTTTTCAGGCTATTTATTCAAATTGACCAATTCTTACATTCATTTTCGTTCGAGAAGAATTTCGCAAGCTTTTACCGAAGCAATTTTGTCATTAATTTGTATCAATCATTGTCAACGTTTAGTCACCCTTTTTAAACACCGGATCGAGAATACTCGTCAATACAGTTTAAATTCGTCTCAGCTTTTGTCAAAAAGCAGCATTCAGAGATCGAATTAGTCTTTATGTCAATCAATTTCACACTTTATGTTAAATAAACTTGTCTGCTGTTTGCTTGAGTCAAGCACACATCAGACTAATGTATTTAACATAAGGTCGAAATTGATTGATGTAAAGACGAATGCTGCATTTCGGCAACAGCTGAGACGAATTTGAACTGTAATGACGAATATTCCTAAGACAATGTTGAAATAGAGTAATAGAACGTTAACATTGAATGATAAATTACTAAGTTAAATGTTAGAGTATTTAAATGAAAAATGTTTTTAAATAGCCGTAAAAACTTATACTTATCAATAGGGCAAACAATAAAATGTCATTTCGATTTTAACTTACGTTAGTTTGTAATTTTCCCGCACATATAATTATTTTGTACAAGTTTGCACATTCAATAAAATAACTCTTTAGACACAGAAAGTGAATCTTATAATACTTGAATTGTGTATGTTAAAATAAAATGCTGACTCCGTGGGTTTTTCCCCAGGATATTCTTCTGGGGTTTTCCTCCCACCTCTAAAACTGTAACTTCTTCACATTAATTGTTGAATGAAATAAAAAATTGTTGAATGAAATTTGTTCCCGCCGTGAATATGGCCATTGATGCTGGTACGGCGTTAAACCCTAAAAACTCACTCACTCACTAAAATAAAATGCCAACATGACGACATTCAATGAGTTAATTTAGTCAATAACATGAATTTGGAAGTCATCTTTTTGTTGAATTGAAATATATTTTATAATAGGGGTTAAACATCGTGATCGATACAAAATTGCCTTTTATGTTTCATTTTTAATAATTCGTTAAAAACTAATTCTGCAGAGCGAACAATTTCGGACCTTCTTTTGCTGCATGTGTTTTAGATTTGAGTAGTTCGTGGCCGAGTTCAAGGCTGAGATCATTTTTCCACTGTAATTGTATCAAGTCTGCCCTCAGATTGAAGCTCAAAAACCAGGAAGTAATTGATCCTAGGCTATATTTACACAATCTCACCCTTTTTATTTACCAAACGGCCTTCTTTAAAAAAAGAAAAGATTGTGGGGCACATTTCATGCTAATAAGGTTGTTTCACGTTCCAGTTGCCCTTGCTCAGTAGAGCGCCCTCTGTAGGCCTACTACATGTAGGAAGAGGGGAACACCCATATAAACACGCTATCATCCGGGTAAGTTGGGTACCCCTTTTTGCGCTGAATCCAAGATGGCCGCGGAACGTGAAACAACCTTATGAGCTCGCGTAGAAAGTCTCTTTTCAATTAGGGTAGTGCACCGTACATAATTATAGCCTCGCGTACACTCTCAATTTCAAGCTGCATCCACAATCGGACACGGCCTAATGACTGATGACAATCGTTCTTGCACAAAATCGATCTTATAAATTCCGGCAAACCTTTTTTTCTTCTTTATTCATTTCGTCCATTTTTTTTTACTGATGTATATAGGGCAGCTTAATTGCTGGCATTATTATAGACCTTGGCAATTTTGCACGACTCGGTAAAACGGTAATTGAATAAACGAGGCGCCGTCTCTTGTCACGTTTTTCCCAAGCATTAAATCCACTCCTTTAAGGGAGCTTCATATGTAAAGGTTCAATTGAGCTTAGATAGGAGGCAAATGGTAATAATAACAAGTACATTTGTACACACTTCATATGCGATATTTGGCATTTGGGAAAACCGGAACAGCGCAGGAAGGACGTACATGTACATGTATACGTTTACCAACATTTCATCCTTTTAATGAAATTGCATTTCTGACCAGCCTGTGGTGTCCCAGCTCAAAGAACGGCTCTTACGGACTGCTTATTGGTCAATAATTGATTCGGAATACATCAGGATCGAAATGACGTTTAATAACGGTTTTCTGCTTCTGGTATTGGCATCTATCGCACGCAGTTTGTGGCCCGATTCGGGTGTAGCTGCTCTCTGCAGCACACATCATGATCATCACTGCCCGCCATCCTGGCTTGCCTTCCAGGGGCACTGCTATCTGTGGGTGAACAAACCAATGTCCTGGATGGATGCTGAGAGCCACTGCCAGATGCTGCCCTACCGCGGGAAGATGGCCCACCTTGCGTCCATCCACAGCCAAGAGGAGGATGAATTCATCAGCGATTACATCAGGAGCGCCTATGGCTTCGATGCTATTCCTCATTACTGGATTGGCTACAGTGACATCGAGTGGCAGCACCATTTTCAGTGGAGTGATGGCTCCGATGGATCTTACGAGGGCTGGTATCCCGTAGAACCAACAAGTTACGATCCGAGCGGGAAAACCGAAGACTGTGTCGAACGCCGGCCCAGTTATCGCCACGAATGGAATGACCGTACGTGCGATGCGCAAATCCCATTCATCTGTAAAGTCTAGAGCCTATACGCTACTGATGACATGGGAGACCTGTCGATAATATTTGAGGCTACTGAACTAAGTTGACTTTTGCACGATAGTACAAGAACAGAAACGACCGGGTTTGGCAGCCTGGGGAACAACATTGTTTGCAACGAGGGACAGAGAAAGACTTTGTCGAACGCCGGTCTAGTTTTCGCTACGAATGAAGTGACAATTATTCTGTGCGATAAATGCAAATGATTCTTGGATGCAGCATGCAAGTACTATTAATATCACAAATACTCTAATTAATTAGGTTTCTGAAATTAAACTTGGAATTAAGTATACTCAGAATCTACGTCTGTGTAACAAATGAAACATGGCATGGAGGTATTTTGACTGGAAACACCAATGTATAAACTATGGATCATAATAACTTAGACTCGGTAATTCGGGTTGATGTAGTGAACTAAAAGGGATGCTTAAAGGTAGGATACACCATTGGTAATTGCTTGAATTATTAAGAATGGGTGGATTTGGGGGATTTATTTTATATGATAGTAAGTATATCGTTTATCTAACCTGTGTGAAGTTTTACGATCATGGATGCCGAGGAAAAAAAGTAAGAAAGACCGCGTTTTAAATAACATTCAATCTGTCGGAACAATTAAAAAATAATCTAGCGCAATCATTTTGCTGGATGCCTATAATTATTATTTACTTTCAAATAAGTAAGCTATTTCTTTATAATTTGGCAGTAAAATGTTTCGATATTTGCAAATGGTGTATCCTATGATTAGGCGTTTGCTTTAGTTCCAATATAACAAAGTAATATTCTGTTGTATCGGGGAAATGCACTTTTTTTGTCATTCGTGTAAAAGTTAAATATTGTATTGAAAAAATTATTATGAACTCATTGAGGGCCTCAATTGTTGTTATTGTATTTGATCTTTCTTAATAAATTAATTGCATTTCTGCAGTAAAACGAGAAACACACAAATCAGAAGAAGAACCGGAGCAAAACAAATCTACAAGGCACATGAATAGCTTAGAAGTTAAAGGCACTTGCACATAAAGAACTATAGCTGTTTTATGAACTATAATAAAACTAAATCTTCGCATGATGACATGTAGATGTGTCTCTGATTTCAAAGCATTAGAAACCACAAAATATGAACGAAAATTAACTCCATCTAAGTATATAAAATAGGAGAGAACATAGGGCATAGAATCACTTGGCCATCGGAAAGACTCAGTTCTCCTCAGCCGGGAGAAAGTTTGGTTGAATCGTCTTTGGACTATTCAACCACATGGGCTCAACATCCAACTAGAAAATGATTAACTTATTTGTTCTTCTCCCATTGTCATCTGTTTCAGATTAATCCCTTGCTAGGATTGTTGTTTTTGTTTTTGTTTCTGGTTTCTGTTGTCCAATTTTCTTTTGCACCCCTTTCTTGTATAGTACTGTTTTTAGTTTTGTGTCCTTTGATCTTCACCCTGGTCCCTTCCTTGTGGTTTCTCACCTATTTTGTTCTCCAACCAGGTTTTCACCCCTTTACCCAATTGGCCTGTCTTTGATCCTATACCCACTCTGACATCTTTCATTCCTTGACCTAATCCTCCTTTTGTTGGTTCTTCCACCTCGCTTCTGTTATCCCTCTTTTTGTGTTTCTCCTCCTAGTCATGTTATGCTTGTATGATGTCTCCCTTTATAGGTTTATTTTAAGCCGCTTAAAAAGAACCTGACTAGTCTCTAGAATGTGCTCGTTGCCGGAGTCTTTAATATGCGAGCAGATACGGTGATTATACAAAACAATAACGAAACGAGACTCGCTTTTGTTACTTTTTCTCAGCCGTCTCCAGCGATTCTGCATAAGAATAGGTTCGATGCAGCTTGGCAAATGTGATTTTTTGTAACAATGGGTGTTCGTTGTAAAAAAAATAATTTACAATATTCTATTGCTTGCATTGACAAGACCATACAATAATATAATCGGAACTGGTCGATAATACAATATCTCTTGCTGGCTGTTAAATAACTGTTAATTGGGTGAGTGGTTGAGCTCTCACTGAGCAAACCATTTGTGGCGCTGCCATTTTCCGATGATGAAGCTGCTCTTGTAAAGATTGAATTAACTGATGTTTTATGTAGAATATAGAGGTGGGCAATTGCTGTTGAGGCATACGAGCATTTCACAATATTTGGAACGGGTGTACGTGGTAGAGGCAACATTTATGATCACCGCTAATTCTAATTTAGTGTCATTTAAATGTTAATCAACATTAGTGTCTGGTGTTGCTGAACGACCCCATAATACTGGCGAAGTAAGTCACCAGAAGACAGCAAAAACAATGAACTTAATCGGCCTCATGCTACTGATATTGACATCCGTTCATTTTTCGTCTGACGACGTCGACGGTGTAATAGCTCTCTGCAGCACACCTCACTGCCCGCCACCCTGGCTTGCCTTCCAGGGGCACTGCTATCTGTGGGTGAACACACCAATGTCCTGGATGGATGCCGAAAACCACTGCCAGATGCTGCCCTACCGGGGGAAGATGGTCCACCTTGCGTCCATCCACAGCCAAGAGGAGGATGAGTTCATAAAAGAATATGGCGTCAGCATCGCCCCTACCTCTCATTTCTGGATTGGCTACAGTGACATCGAACGAGATAATCATTTCCAGTGGAGTGATGGCTCTGATGGATCTTACGAGGGCTGGAATCCAGGGGAACCATCACATAGCTACCTCGGAATAGACGAAGACTGTTTCAATCGCTGGCCCACTCGTCGTCATGAATGGAATGACCGTCCGTGCGATGGGCAAATCCCATTCATCTGTAAAGTCTAGAGCCTACGCTACTGATGATGTGGGACACCTGCCCATAATATTTGAGGCTACTGAACTATACTGAAAAGCAAAATATACTTACCACCTGTTAAACGTTTAAATAGCACCAATAACATTGCGTGTAGTAATGTGTGAACTTATTTGTGGACAATAGTGTCCTCACTGTCAGACCAAACGGTGTCTAATGGTCACTTGAACCTTAAATGGTCGCTTCATGGCACAGCTGTTGAACAACTGTTTTGACAGTCAGTGATTAGCTAAAGGGTATGGGATGATTGTAATGAGCTGCTCGGAATGTCTTGATGTTGGTTTTAAAAAGGCCAGTGCAAAATGGACATTTCATGCAACATGCCACGATTGACAAGGGATCAACGGCAGCGTGCCCTTGGCATGCTTCAAGGCGGACTGAGCTACCATGAGGAGGCACGTCATCTTGGCTGTTCACACCAGACGATATCGGCCCTGGTGGGCACAGAAACCCTCCACAACTCTGCAGATGACAGACCTC
Organism: Crossaster papposus; assembly: GCA_037893245.1. Taxonomy (NCBI): domain Eukaryota; kingdom Metazoa; phylum Echinodermata; class Asteroidea; order Velatida; family Solasteridae; genus Crossaster; species Crossaster papposus. Next base: position 270,217 of record JBAIAA010000133.1, on the reverse strand, counting down.
GTTCAAGGAGGTCAAGAGTCACCACTGCAAGGCAGGACAGGCAGATGGTCCTAAGTCACCTGCGGAATCGATTCCGTCCAGCAACCCGGACTGCAGCAGAAACTCCGGGGCGTTCAAATCCACAGATCTCTAATGATACCACCCGAAGACGACTGCATGACTATGGTCTTATTGCCAGAAGGCCATACAGAGGCCCCGTGTTGACGGCAGTTTATCGCCGCAACCGACAGAGATGCGAGCAGCATCAGCGGTGGACCTTGGTGGACCTTGGCACATTGGATCATCCTGATGGGCGTGAGCGTGTCTGGAGAAGAACTGGCGAACGATATACCGATTGTTGCGTGCGGCAAACCGACATGTGGGGTGGCCCAAGTGTGATGGTGTGGGCCGCCATATCAGCCCGGTAGCCCTGTAACGGACGCCACTGGTGGTTGTGGATGGGAATCTTAACGCCCAGCGGTATGTGGATAACATCCTGTGACCTCACCTGTTGCCATTCCTGCTAGACCACACAGAACTGAGAACCTTTCAGCATGACAACGCTCGTCCCCATGCTGCTCGCTTTACCACTGCATTTCTCCCAGGCGAGAACATCAACACCATGCAGTGGCCTTCGCTCTCCCCGACCTGAATCCCATAGAGCACCTATGGGTTGAGCTTGGGAGACGCGTTAATGGCAGGGCCAGGACACAGGCAGAGCTGCTTCAAAAAATTGAGGACTGAGGGGGACGAATTCAGCAGCAATCCATTCAAAGAATGGTAGGCAGTATGCGCCGACGATGCACTGCCTGTATCCAAATCAATGGTGACCACACACGCTATTGAAAGGGAACTGACATTGCACCCTCTTCTCTTTGCTGTAGAACAAACTGATGAGATGGTGTATCTTGGTCAAAAAACTTGACATGCCATCAATAAAATGCTAATGTTTCAATTAGCAATTGTTGGTTTGATTTATTTTCAACTGTTACAATTTATTGACATTTTAAACAAGTGGTAAGTTGCTTTTGCGTTTCAGTATATGTTGACTTTTGCTCGATGGTACAAGGACAGAAACAGGGGAACAACATTTTTTGCAACGAGGGACAGATAAAGACTTTGTCGAACGCCGGTCTAGTTTTCGCTACGAATGAAGTGACAATTATTCTGTGCGATAAATGCAAATGATTCTTGGATGCAGCATGCAAGTACTATTAATATCACAAATACTCTGATTAATTAGGTTTCTGAGATTAAACTTGGAATTAAGTATACTCAGAATCTACGTCTGTGCAACAAATTAAACATGGCATGGAGATATTTTGACTGGAAACACCAATGTATAAACTATGAATCATAATAACTTAGACTCGGTGATTCGGGTTAATGTAGTGAACTCAAAGGGATGCTTAAAGGTAGGATACACCATTGGTAATTGCTTGAATTATTAAGAATGGGTGGATTTGGGGGGTTGTATTTTATAGTAAATATCGTTTAACTAACCTGTCCGAAGTTTTACAATCATGAATGCCGAAAAAACACAAAAAACAGCGTTTAAGTTGATTTCAACTGGCGTCGAGCAGTTATTCTTATGTTATTTGTGTGTTTTTTTGCGACCGCCGTCCTGTCCGAAGTTTTACAATCATGGATGCCGAGAAAAAAAAGCTAGAAAAACGGCGTTCTTCCTTTTTAAAAATAAAATTCAATTTGTCGGAACAATTAAAGAATATCTAGCGCAATCATTTTGCTGGGTGCCTAGAATTATTATTTACTTCCAAATAAGTAAGCTATTCCCTAATAATTTGGTAGTAAAATGTTTCGATATTTGCAAATGGTGTATCCTACCTTTTAGGCATCTGCTTAGTATTTCTGAACACAATATAAACAAGTAATACTCTGTTGTATTGGGGAAATGCACATTTTTGTCATTCGTGTGAAATTTAAATATTGTATTGAAAAATATGAACTCATTGAGGGCCTCTATTTCGTTATTGTATCTGATCTTTCTTCATAAATTCATTGTAGTTCTGCAGTGAAACGAGAAACACACAAATCAGAAGAAAACAAAATCGGCCGGAGCAAAAAAACAGTACAAGGCACATAAATAGCTTAGAAATTAAGGCACTTGCACAGAAAGAATTATAGCTGTTTTATGAACTAGTTAAATAAAACGAGAATAAAACTAAATCTTCACATGTAGACGTGTCTCTGATTTCAAAGCATTGAAAACTACAAAATATGAACGAAAATGAACTCCATCCAAGTATACAAAATAGGAGAGAACATAGGGCATATAATCACTTGGCCATCAGAAAGACTCAGTTCTCCTCAGCCGGGACGAAATTTGGATGAATCGTCTTTGGACTATTCAACCACATGGGCTCAACATCCAACTAGGAAATTATTAACTTATTTGTTCTTCTCCCAAGGTCATCTGTTTCAGATTAATCCCATGCTAGGATTGTTATTTTTGTTTTGGTTTCTGGTTTCTGTTGTCCAATTTCCTTTTACATCCCTTTCTTGTAGTACTGTTTTTAGTGTTGTGTCCTTTGATCTTCACCCTGGTCCCTTCCTTGTGGTTTTACCCCTATTTTGTTCCCCAACCAGGTTTTCACCCCTTTACCCAATTGGTCTGTCTTTGATCCTATACCCACCCTGACATCTTTCATTCCTTGGCCTTATCCTTCTGTGGTTGGTTCTTCCACCCCACTTCTGCAGCGTATATCGAACATTGGTGATAGTACTCTTTATAGCAACGCAAAACTAAAATTGAACTCCATCCAAGCCGTAATGGCTATCTTACGATGACCCACCAGCATTAGTGTATGCAAATAAATGCAGTGATTACTGTACGGTGCTAACCAGTTAACATCTACTGCTCGGTGGGAGGGCAACGGTTTCGACCCGCCCACACCGAACTAGTGGCCCACACCTGCTGACCTTTCGCTCGGTCTGCGCTTGTTGGGGGGGGGGGGGGGGGGGGGGGGAGGGGGGGGGGGGAGTGGGGTAAGAGGTAAAACCCGTTGGCATTCTCTTGTCCACTTCCTTTTTGACGCGAGTGCAGTGCTGAGACAGCATTTTACTTTAGCTGGAATGCTCGCACAGCATTTTACTTTAACTGGAAACCCGTTGGCCCTTTTATTATGCTCTCAGAGCATTTTACCTTTGACTTGTCCACTTCCTTTTATTTAGTAGCTTGTGTTTGAACAGTAAGAAGTTTTTCGCGCGCCGACAGAATGCAGTCACCGTCCGCCGCCATGGCAACAAGCTCACGCAAGCGCGCTTCGAGCGCGTCACGGTTGTCGGAGCGACTGTCGTAAGCGGCAAACTCGGCGTCGACAGCGGCCGACTGCAACTACCGCAGACACTCGCGCTGCTCTTTGCGCTTCGGTTGCGCCCGCTTTTGCGGTGGCGGCGCTGCGCTGCTTGGCTGCGCGGATGTGCTGGTGGCGGCGCGCTTGGGCAGATTTTTCACTGCAACGCTCGCGCGCTTCTTTTTGGCTTTCGCCGTACGAGCGCCAGCGACGTGACCGAGCATCGTCATGTCGGCGCCGGGCGATTGTACGATTTGCATTGCAGGCGTTGGGAGCGACGTCTGCTCGACCGTCACGGGCGGCGCCAGCAGCGCTTTTGCGCCCGTTTGCGCCCACCACTGCGCATCCTTTTTGAAGAGGAGCTCGATGATGGTGGCCGGCGACGGCAGCAGCAGCGCTTTGACGCCCGCGTGCGCCCACCACTGCGCATCCTCTTTGAAGAGGCGGGCGATACGCCGCTTGTGCGTGCGCAGTCGGCGCATTTTCTCGTATGCCGCGTAGAGGCGCGCGCAAATGTACTCGGAGGGTAGACTTGACCCAAGTCGGACTTACCATGGAGTTAAGACTACCAATTTGCTTTCGTCAATCCGGCCGAATAGTTATGTGCTTTGTTGGCCTTAGAAAAAAGGCGCCGTCATCTGGTTGTCGTTCCGCTATCGGCATCAACGCGATGTCATCATGTCAGTGCAGTAAATCCGACTTGACGGATCGGCCAATCAAACCCCCCGCGGTGATATGTAGTTATTCATAAATTATTTGCATACGCATCACATAGCGATGTATGCCAAATAAGTCCGCCAATCGGTACGGACTCGCTAGACCGCTAACGGACTATGGAGGAATGGTAGGCAGTACTGTCACTAGATGCCTTTTTCAAATTAAATAACTGCGTCCATACTTCGTTTATTTTGTTAGAGTATGGTATAGTGCAAACTTAACGGCCGGACAATGTACACGATAGCAAGACTATTAAACCGTTTGTACATTTACACATAATGTACACTATGCACATGTGTATGTACATTGTACATCACAATGTCCACGTATGTCCGTCACACAACTGGGTCAAAGTTCATATTATTACAGATATATGCTAATTTATACAATTCTGCAATTTGATTGGCCGCTACCGTTTTCGGTAGATGAGCCCATAGGTTGTGTACAAACGTGTGGCACATCCGTCAAGTCGGGATTTCTGAACCACACATGAGCATGGGTGGCGCATGAGGGCGCGCTACTGATAAGCGTGGACGTGACGCGAGGCGCACATACTGACCTCAACACCTGGACGGATCATTGTCCATATTCTGCTGTGCTAACACTTGAAGTCGGCGCGAACTGGAAGTGCAACATGGCGTCACTGCTGTGAGCCAATGAAATGTCCAGTTGTAGAGGTCAGTGGATTTACCAACCAACTGAACTCTACACCTGGACATTTCATTGGCTCACAGAGTGACTTCGTGGGTCCGCCATGTTGCACTTCTCTGCATGCCGACTTCAAAATGAAACAATAGATGATCTGTCCATGTATAGAGGTCAGTGGGCGCACAGTGTGGATGACCATGAGCAATGTTCCACATAATCCCGACTTGGATCAAGTCTACTCGGAGGACAGCTGGCTGCACTTGCCGGCACACTTCTGGGCCCAATTTCTTGGCTCTGCTAACCACAGAATTCCTCGCTTACGGTCAACATTTTCCGCTAACCGCGCTAGCAGAAAAATTATTTGCTCACCGGGTAAGCACAGAATCCTTAGTTACGGGATGTACGCATGCTCAGAGACCAAAATTCCGCGCTAACGCGTGAAATACGTTTACCGTAAGCACCGAATTTTCTGCTATAGTAAGCAGGGATTCTTCGCTAACGGTAAGCAGAGCCAAGAAATTGGGCCCTGTTTGTGCGGCAGTGAGGTGCCCTTGTACTGCGGCGGGCTGTTGTTGCAGAGTGTCAGCTCACTCTCTCGCTTGGTGATGGTGAGCGGCGCCGGCGCATGGAACTTGGGGCGTCGCTTTCGACGCGGAATGCGCGCCATGCGGTCGCGACGCGCGTCCAGCCATATGTGCATGAACTGCGTGTAGAGCAGCTGCACGTGCTGGGACGGACGCGTGTCGTCGCGTGGCTGCGCGGAGTGACTGCGCCTACGCCGATTGATCTTATGCGCCCGCGCGCGATGCGCCGCCTGCAGCCCGGTGTTGTCGCCGCAGGGCGACTTGGGCATGTGCGCTTGTATCTCGTGCGCGTCGCTAGTGTACTGCGACTGGCTGCTGTCGACGAGTGGCAGCTCACTCTCCCGCGCCCCGTAGGGTTTGCGACGCAGTCGGCGACGCGGCGACGCCTTGGGCGGCCGTCGCTTGTCGGCCGCACTGCGCGCCATTATTTTGTTTAGTTTTGTGGGTTTTTTTTGTTTTGAAGGTTTTTTTACGTTTTTTTCTCTTACCTCTCACAAGCAATCGTCTATCGCTTGTTGTGCCCGGAAATCGATGCGTAGATTCCGAGTGAAGGAAACCTGCAAAAAAACACAATGTAAGTTTGCCGATGTGCGAACAAACAGCAAACGGTTGTTGAGTATAGATGCAAGTTGACACCGCGGTACACGTTGTTCCCACACAGAACAGAACCACCCGTTACAGTTAGTCGAGTCCATCTACTAACCTACCCGACTCTAAATAAACCAATCAGCCTACTTTGCCGTCAGACCTACGGTGTTGCGTCTTGCCACAGACCTACGGGCTACTAGTATGTATATACTATATAGTACTGTACACCATTACATTGTTCTCCGTATACCCATTAGCTCCTACCCTGTGAGGAGATAGCACTAGTTAAAAGCAGCTGCTACTTCGTTGTTTCTGTCTTAATTGTCTAAATTGGTCACTTTTGAAGCCAAAATACGTTTTAGCTTCGTTATTTCGGGTGTTTTGTTACTTTTTTTAACCCCCCCCCCCCCTCCTGCGAGTCGGCGTCGTCGTTGTCATCGGCGAACGTCTGCGATTGTGATGATATTGTCCAGCCTCAAGTTGCCGTTGTGCTTCACTACAAAGGGCACACTGTGACTGCTGCAAAAAAGCGAAATAGTTTGACAATTTTCAGCAGGAAATGAAACAAAATTGCGGCAGAAGCAAGAAAGTTAGACAGAAACACAGAATTGACCGAAATTGCCGATAATTTGAAGCGATTCAGACAGCGAAAATTATTACCAGAGCTGAAATTTGTGGTTGTGTGCGCAAGCGTTTTGGCGGCATTTGCGCAGCGCACACTTGCAAACAACGCCGCACAATTGCGCAGTACATGCGCACTGACACTAGCAAATGCTAAAACGCCCAAAACTTACAAAAACGCAAGAAATATCACACATTCTTGCACCGAGTTTCACAATGTCGCGTTGCGGAAAACTCCGTTCAAGATGGAAAAAACTAAATATTCAAACCTAGTTTTGTTTATCATTTGCTGGGTTTGCTCTTTCGAAAATACATGAATTAAAGAGATCACAATCTGCTTTTTTATACAAACCATTTTTTGAGTTTGGAAAAACTCACCTTCACTGTCAAATTTGTCCCGAAAACCATTCTTTCCTTAATGACTAACGAAACAGAGCGTCTGTATTTAAGTTTAAATTTTGCGCTTGTCATTTCAATTTTGTTTGATTTTGGGGGTTTATTAAATCACGGATATTCTTATGAATGAACTCATCAAAATAAAAAAGCCCCTAATGTCAGTATTCATCGGTAATTTCTGTTTTTTGATCGTCCCTCTGTCGCGAGTCACCGCTCATGAATAATGCATTTTATTTAATCTAGATTTGAAAATGGCACATGCGCACAACTGTATGTCGCTATACACAATGTCAGAAACAGCGGTGGTCCACAGCCAAGAAGAAGATGAAGTCATCAAAGATACCTGAATAGGTTTGGTGCAGCTTGCCAAATGTGATTTCATGTATCAGCGGGTGTTCACTGTGCCATCTAATTTACAATATTCCTTTGCTTGCACTGACAAGACCCCACAATAATTGTAAAGGTTCGGTGAGCTTGACTAATGTTATGTAGAATATAACCAGAAAGAATACTGAACGGCAGCAAACTGGATACTGGATAAATCGGTCAATGACGCGCTCCAATTTGCTCATGAATATTTACGAGGTGTAGTAAATAGTTACATGTATATCGACTTGTACGTAGACGTAGACAAGGTATCAGAATATGCGTTTCATTGATTCTTTATAGCACACTGTATGTATGAATCTCAGACCGACTTTATTTTACACGACACCGCCACCCGAAGCTGTTGACATTCAGCCGGCGTCACTCTACACTGCGACAACTTGACTAACCACCTCCGATTTGAATACGCTTGTTGTTTTTTACAATCTCACTGGAGTAAATGTGACTTGAAGACTTTTTTTTAAATCAAAACCGGCGAATTCGTCAGACTCGGAGGCTAAGCGGCACGATGAAGTTGACCATTTTCTTGTTGGCATTCACATGTTTCTTCATGCTCTTCAGTTCACCGGCTCGCTGTTGGTCACAGGAACCCCGCACAAGATGCGACTCTGTCTCCGCTAAAGGCCGCTGCCCCCCGCCATGGCTTGCTTTCAAGGGGCACTGCTACCTGTGGGTGGGCACGCCAATGCTCTGGGTGGTTGCTGAGAGCCACTGCCAGAATTTTACGTACCGGGGGAAGATGGCCCACCTAGCGTCCATCCACAGTCAGGAGGAGGATGAATTCATCGGCGAGTACTTCTTGGTATCTCAAAACAACCCTCCTCTCGAGTACTGGCTCGGTTTTAACGACCGTGAAACCCAGAACGAATTTAAGTGGACGGACGGGTCTAGTTCGTCGTACACAACTTGGCAGTGGGGTGAACCTAACAATGTTGGCTTCCAAGAAGACTGCGCCGCAAGGAAAAAGTACATTATTGGCAACCAGTGGAACGACTTACTCTGCCACATCCAGCTTCCATTTATCTGCAAAATGTAGTAGACGACTACAGAAGCCGATCCTGGGTTTGAAAAGAGCGCAATTGTGACACTATATACTTGTGAAAATGTCTCATCACCGTAGAAGTTCATATTTACATATCCACCAAGTTTATGACGTTGTAACCTAACGGCGAGTCATCTATGACACAAGTCGATGTTCCAGTGCCGAAATGACAGTTCCCATAGTCATTAAACCTTGTCAATGCAACGATTCTTCGCTCGCCGCTTTGCTATGCTAAAACTGGTACAGTAGAGCCATTTCCAAAAACTATCTGCATATTCTTGAAGCTCCTCCAGTCGCAGTCTGCATGAAAACAAAAACACTTGGAATGAATGTTTGTGATTAAACTCCATCGAGTACTCTACACAATGAACCCTAGATGATACCTTTTACACATCGACTCATTCTCAATAGGTTTTGTTGCGGCAAGAAGTACTTTCAAGCGTAAATCGAAACTCGGGTAATTGTTAATGGACGACTTTGATAAATTACCCTCGTGACAAACAAAATAAGTCTAACAATGTTGTAGGTAACAACGTTCTGCATTACCCAAGTCCGCAACAATCAAATATAAATTCACCGATTTCTTTGATCACTCTAAAATGTATGCACATTTACCTAGTCATTTTTTTTCTTGTAGTTTATTTTTGTATTATAAGATACAAAGTTGTATCCCCATTGAGTGATCCCCACAATGTCGCTTCCCAGGTTGTATCGTAAAATCGGGCGCGATTCCTGGCCACACGGCATTCCGGTGTTTATGATTTCTGACTAGCGCCCTCGAACAAAGCTACTGACAATTTGGGAGACCGCCAACATAGGGCAAGATAGCTCAGTTGGTAGAGCGCCGGTCGGGTATTCCGGAGGTCGCAGGTTCTAGTCCCGTCTTGCCGGTGTCTTTGTTCATTTTGAAATGTAAATAAATAGACATTGACAGACTTGACTTCCCTTGTAAACATTCTCGATCCGCCCCTGTGATGTTTGAGGCGTTGAGCACAGGTAGCAACTGATCAGCGCATTGGACAAAGTTACATTCTAAGGAAAACGCGAACATTAGGCTTGATCTAGGACTAGAACGACAATCCGGAGGTCCCTGGTCCAAGCCCTGCATCAAGTCAATGTTTTTTTTCTTCAATTTTCAAATGAGTTTAGCATTCACTGCACCTAGTCAGTTTTCCATTTTGATTTAATAATTTTGAAATATTAATTTAAAAAGTAGTATTGGATAACATTTAAAATATATGTAGAGGGAATTCCACGGTAACTTTTGTTACATTTTTAGGCATTTTGGAACATGCAAAATTAATAAGTCTCGCGACTTAATACATTGGGTTCAACTGTCCGACTTTCCTTCATTTGAAAAAAAACTGCCGTTAGGCATAGCCTTTTTGAACATTGTAAATAAAAACTGCAAAATGTGTTTTTTATTGTATTTGTCATGAGTGGCAACATTTTTAAATTTTGTAACTTCAGTTACCATTTTTGTTTAATGTGCTTTAAAACGTTTCTTATGCATGCACCGATACAATTATGGCCGGATAATGAATACCTTTTTATTTGCTGGTAACCAAACTAATTATAGGTTTTTTTTCAGGCTATTTATTCAAATTGACCAATTCTTACATTCATTTTCGTTCGAAAAGAATTTCGCAAGCTTTTACAGAAGCAATTTTGTCATTAATTTGTTTCAATCATTTTCAACGTTTGGTCACCCTTTTTAAACACCGGGTCGAGAATACTCGTCAATACAGTTTAAATTCGTCTCAGCTTTTGTCAAAAAGCAGCATTCACAGACCGAATTAGTCTTTATGCCAATCAATTTCACACTTTATGTTAAATAAACTTGTCTGCTGTTTGCTTGAGTCAAGCACACATCAGACTAATGTATTTAACATAAGGTCGAAATTGATTGATGTAAAGACGAATTCTGCTTTTCGGGAACAGCTGAGACGAATTTGAACTGTAATGACGAATATTCCTAAGACAATGTTGAAATAGAGTAACAGAACGTTAACATTGAATAATAAATTACTAAATTGATTTGGACAAAGTTCAATGTTAAAAATGTTTTAAAATAGCCGTAAAAACCTATATTTATCAATAGGCAAACAATGAAATGTCATTTCGATTTTAACTTACGTTAGTTTGTAATTTTCCCGCACATATAATTATTTCGTACAAGTTTGAACATTAAATAAAATAACTCTTTAGACACAGAAAGTGAATCTTATAATACTTGAATGTGTATGTTAAAATAAAATGCCAACATGACGACCCAAGATCCATAATTTTAGGAGTTAAAATTCAATGAGTTAATTTAGTCAATAACATGAATTTGGAAGTCATCTTGTTGTTGAATTTAATTATATTTTATAATATGAGTTAAACATCGTGATCGATACAAAATTGCCTTTTATGTTTCATTTTTAATAATTCGTGAAAAACTAATTCTGCAGAGTGAACAATTTCGGACCTTCTTTTGCTGCATGTGTTTTAGATTTGATGAGTTCGTGGCTGAGTGCAAGGCTGAGATCATTTTTCAACCGTAATTGTATCAAGTCTGCCTTCAAATTGAAGCTCAAATTGTTGATCCTAGGCTATATTTACACAATCTCACCCTTTTTATTTACCAAACGGCCTTCTTTTTCAAAAAAAGATTATGGGGCACATTTCATGCTTAATGAGCTAGCGTAGAAAGTCTCTCTTCAATTAGGGTAGTGCACCGTACATAATTATAGCCTTGCGTACACTCGCAATTTCAAGCTGCATCCAAAATCGGACACGGCCTGATGACTGATGACAATCGTTCTTGCACAAAATCGATCTTATAAATTCCGGCAAACCTTTTTTTCTTCTCTATTAATTTCGTCCATTTTTTTCACTGATGTATATAGGGCAGCTTAATTGCTGGCATTATTATAGACCTTGGCAATTTTGCACGACTCGGTAAAACGGTAATTGAATACACGAGGCGCAGTCTCTTGTCACGTTTTTCCCAAGCATTAAATCCACTCCTTTAAGGGAGCTTCATATGTAAAGGTTCAATTAAGCTAAGATAGGAGGCAAAACAAGTACACTTATACACACTTCATATTCGATATTTGGCATTTGAGAAAACCGCAACAGCGCAGGAAGGACGTTCATGTACATGTATACGTTTACCAAAATTTCATTATTTTAATGAAATTGCATTTCTGATCAGGCTGTGCTGTCTCAGCTCAAAGAACGGCTCTTACGGACTGCCTATTGGTCGATTGATTCGGAGTACATCAGGATCGAAATGACGTTTAATAACGGTTTTCTGCTTCTGATATTGGCATCTATCGCACGCAGTTTGTGGCCCGATTTGGGTGTAGCTGCTCTCTGCAGCACACATCGTGATCATCACTGCCCGCCACCCTGGCTTGCCTTCCAGGGGCACTGTTATCTGTGGGTGAACAAACCAATGTCCTGGATGGATGCTGAGAGCTACTGCCAGATGCTGTTCCACCCTGGGAAGATGGCCCACCTTGCGTCCATCCACAGCCAAGAGGAGGATGAATTCATCAGCGATTACGTCAGGAGCGCCTATGGCTTCAATGCTATTCCTTATTACTGGATTGGCTACAGTAGCATCGACTGGCATAATCATTTCCAGTGGAGTGATGGCTCTGATGGATCTTACGAGGGCTGGATTCCAGGGGAACCAACATACAACGACGGGCTCGGGACAGACGAAGACTGTGTAGAACGCGTGCCCAGTCATCGCCAGGAATGGAATGACGGTACGTGCTACGCGCAAAGATCATTCATCTGTAAAGTTTAGAGCCTACGCTACTGATGATATGGGAGACCTGTCCATAATATTTGAGGCTACTGAACTAAGTTGACTTTTGCACGATGGTACAAGGACAGAAACGACCGGGTTTTGGCAGCCAGGGGAACAACAATTTTCGCAACGAGGGAAAGATAAAGACTGTGTCGAATGCCGATCCAGTTTTCGCTACGAATGAAGTGACAATTATTCTGTGCGATACATGCAAATTGGTCTTTGATGCAGCATGCAAGGTATTAATATCACAAATACTCTGATTACTTAGGTTTCTAAAATTAACAATTCGAAATGACGATTAGGCCTATGCTTTAGGAATTTGGCGACTATAATGTTCATTGATCTATGCTATATGCAAGCAAGAAGTTTAATAGGAAATGGTAGTTTGCGAAGAGAATGTTGAATTATTAGCAAGATAAAGTTTGAAAAAAAAAATGGCCCTACATTATAGTAATACATTGTAATAAACATAATTATTTAAACTTCAGCAAACTGCTGTCTGACTACCTAAAATATACAAACAATTTAGCAATTTATAATATATAATTTATACTGTAAACGACTAGACAGGAAACGCGTACCCGTCGTGTCCGATGTAAACAACCGGTTTTTATCGTCTTTTCTCGGAAACGATAAGACATTAGGGTGGTTTCCTTTGAACCATATAATTTGAAATAGGATAAGTAAACAATCCAAAACATGATATTTTTGGGGATTTCAGGACATAAATGATTGAGATGCAGGCTAGCGATAAAAAGCATGTAGAAAACAAACACATGTAGCGCGTTCTACGAGTCCGTATACGTTGTTCACTCTAGATTGCTAGGCGTGTCGCACGATCTACTTGCACGATCAATAACGCATTGTCAATGTGCTTCTGTGAAAAATCGATCGCCTTTGCTTTTGTCAGTGACGATACCAACACAGAACTGACGGCGTCTCGTGCACTCATTCCTGCGCCTAAGGGCGACAAAATAACTCCAACCGGACTACATTTGTATTTTACTCTAATAAAACAGAGTACATGTCATATTTATATTTATTTAGACGACAAGCCGGCCAGCATTCGTTGCAAAAGGATACTAACATTCAATTGTTCTTGAAAACACAGCACACCAGGTGCCGTGATATCAGACTGTTATTCATTGACACAGTAAAAAAAATTATAATAAATGAGATTCAAAGCTTTGCATGGTGGAGACTAGACTAGACAGATTTGCAGTAACATCATGTGAAAGGATCTCTTGTATAATAACCCAGTACATGTATATGTTATTGATGTTTGCACATTTAAACCCATATGGTCCACACTTGTACAAATTAGTATTCCAATAAAAGTAGTGTTTAGAGTCTTTATGAGACAATTCTAAGGAATTGTATGCATGAAACAAACACAATGGGTCAATTAGCATAACAATAGGATAACCTAAAATCAGTTTTAATATCATGAACGCCGAGAAAAAAAGCATGAAAAAACGGCGTTCGTTTTTAATTGCCGTCTAGCAATCGTTAAAAACAAAATGTTCGGAACAATGACATGATACATAGCGCAATAATTTTGCTGGATGCCTAGAATCATTGTTAACTTTCAAATAAATAAGATATTACCTAATAATTCGGTAGTAAACGTATGTCTACAAATGGTGTATACGACCTTTAATGTTTGTTTTTACTCATTTTTATTGATAAAAGAACGCGCGTGTATTGACGCTATAGAAATGATTTTCTTTATAAAATATGAAATAATTACATGTAGATATTTTTCTTTAAAAGGGAAACAAAAGCAATTAGCACCTGTTTTAGTATCGGTACAAAACACCTGTCGGGAAAGAATAATTGTAAACATTTGTATTGGTTTAACAAGTTACTACCTAAAACCTGATTAGAAAATAATGTACAACCTCGAGCTAGCCTGGCACTGGAGGGCGCTATTTAAGTTTTACGGGGCCAGTACTCAGTCATGGTCTGCGCGGGGGCGCCTGTGCCGCCGGCGATTGAGATCGACGCGTCTTAATCGTTGCTTTGTTTATCGTCGATAAGAGTTGGACTAGTGTAACAACACTGAACCCTTTTAAAACAAGGTAAGATAAGTTTTATGCATGAACGGCTACACATTATATGACTGTGAGTACTATGATCTTCACTGAATGCATTATTTATTTTGTCTCAGTTTTAATTTTGTAAAACAGATTTTGTTTCTCAGGAGGGTATTAAAGCTAGATATATCTTACTCGGCACATGGAGGAATAAATATTCTCTCATTTTTTAAACCGATTATATGATGCCACTCTAAACTTTGAACAAATTGGAGGGTAGAATCCACTGAAGATGCTACGTCAGTCTCATCCAGTTTATATGTGTCATATGTGGGTTATAATCTCATCCAAATCTCGCCAAAAGTCGAGGAACTCCAGCACCACATTAAAAATAATGTATTATGTGCAGCGACACATCAGAGCCACACACCGCTTGCAAATTGACCTGTAATTTCCAAATCTATTTTCATGATACCCTGGGACTTTTACAACTACTACATGAGGAATAGATTAATACGATTTGTAAATACGATTTGACCATGCATATAGTTTTCCTGTGATTTATCGTCAAATCACGGGATCTAAATTAGTCTTTGGGCAATACGTTGTTTAATACACAGACACCAGAGGGCGTTATTGCGACAACCCATTATCACTCACAAACCGTTGTGGTTGTTTCCGACTGGTTCGTGAGCATTGATCTCCATTGTTAGTGAGTGCGTGAGTGATATGGTTTGTCGCGATAGCGCCCCTTCGTGGCTGTGGATTAAGCAACGTCTTGCCCAAAGACTAGTCTGATCTAAATTTAATGCGTTGTCATGATTATCGCATAAAAACCACTGACCTCTACACCTGGACGGACCATTGTTCATATTCTGCTGCGAACTGGAAACTGGAAGTGCTGGAAGTGCAACATGGCGGACCCAAGACGTCACTTCTGTGAGCCAATGAAATGTCCAGGTGTAGAGGTCAGTGGATTTACTCTATACATTTTGTATTTATAAACATTACGTCATACGTACCGTACCCACTGAACCTTACACCTGGACATTTCATTGGTTCACAGAGTGACGTCGTGGGTCCGCCATGGTGCACTTCCAGTTCGCGCTGACTTCAAGTGTGAAACAATGATGATCTGTCCATGTGTAGAGGTCAGTGATAAAAACGCACGTTTTTTGCACAATAATTATCAGTATAGAGCCTAAAAGTTGACCGCTGGTGGCGCGCTTCCGACATCATCAGCTATAGCTACATAAGACAATCGTTTCTATGTGACAACATGAAGGCGAAAGTATGGTGGCCCTAAAGTGACATCGCACATCGCACATTTCTGCGCAGATTTCTGCGATGTCGCCGATTTTATCGCACATCAATCAACTGAACATTTATTTTCACATTGACATCCTCAGTTACAATTCTTATGCACATAAAGAAGAAAACATGTTTGTATTTACAGAGTATTCATCAAAGACATTACATAATCGAAAGCATAAAAAGATGTCAACATGTAGGAAAACGGTAAAGCAAAGCTTTTGTACCTTTCCCTGGGACAGGACAAAAACTACACACGGACAAAATCAGGACAATAGAGAGTGAGACCCAGTACAGTATGTAACATAATAACTAAGCAAATAAGTGAAGACAAAATGTATTAAGCATAAGTATTAATCATCGACTTTTTCAAATCAATGTTGAGCTCATTCCAGTATATGACACCACGTTGAAATGGGCAGTTTAAAAAAAAAATGAAGTCCTACATTGTCTCACAAACAGATTACCTTTCGATGAACTACGTGTTCCGTATGATGTCATCCTGAGCCACGCAGCCATTCGGCAAGATCCGTAGTTATTAGCGCCAAGATTCTTGCGCCCAATCAGAGCCTCTGTTACAAACTGAATTAAGGCTGTATTCCGAACCCCTGGCTTTGGCTCCGTCTCCGGCTACAGCCTATTGCTAAATTGTATGAATGAAGCCTGAGACGAAGACAAAGCTGGGGTTCGGAAAACAGTCTATTGGCATGCGAACCAACTTTGACCTCAACGCGCATTTCTATTGGTCCATTCGCTTGAACATCTGAGGTGTTCTTACAAATGTTCATCCTTCCACGTACAAATAAAAATTAATCGGAAAAATTGTAGAAATTAACGTACATAACGTGAAATAAAGTTTTGCTATTATTTATTATACAGAATAAGAAACATGAAAAACTGGAAAGCTACGTAAACGCCAATATAGTGATAGAAATTGTCATTTGACCAGGGGTGGACGTTCATATCATGTATTGGCCAACTTGTTTATTGATTGCTGCGAATGTCCGCAGGGTTTGAGAGCGACAATTTAAGAGCCCGGTAAACTCTGCGTGGCTCAGAATGCAGTGATGTCGGTTCGCATGAAACTTGGCCCTGAACGTTGTGGATTTTACAATGGTTTCAATGAGGCTTAACTTAGGCTAGTGCGCCCTGTACGGTGGCTGCAATTATATATGACATGGTCTCATTGTTTTCCGTTCAGTGTCAATTTCATAATCATTCAGCTGCTATTGCTCAGTACAATAATTTGATCAGTAACAGTACGGGTAATTACCAGCCAATTCTCGTGCAAACTTGAAAAAGTGTAATTGTGTAACCGGTTTTTGTCAAGGAAGCTTGTCAAGAAAGTCAAGAAAGTGTGTTTTGGCGGTCATAAACAGTCGTAACCAAGAACTGGTTCGGTAATGTTTTTGTCAGCGAATTTCTTTGAGAATGTTCAAAGAGAAAACGTCCATAAACCAGTTTCTTGTTGTTTGCGTCATGGTTCAACTTCATTCAATGAGACTACAAAACAAACACCGTCACAACGTGACCGTTCAGCACGTGAGTCGGGCGCCCTCAAGGGACCTTAATTTGCGAATGTATATTTATAAACGTGCAGTTCCCGGTAAATTCGTTACAGCAAAAGCTTTTATTCTGACCATCACAAATGTTCGCTTGGACAACAACAAATATCAAAGCTATAACCTTTCAAAATAAAAGTTGGAAAAGTGAAGATTAATTTCAAATTCATCTAAACTGGTTTAAATACATAAGGGCGAACAGTACGTCATCTGTCCAAAGCTAGCCGCGATCTAAGTCCTAATTGTAGCCTCGATCTCAGCCTCGAATTCGTCAAATCTATTGTTCATTAAAAATGAAACATAAACGGCAATTCTTTTTCGACAACGATGTTTACTGATATTATAAAATATGTTTAAATTCAATAAAAAGATGACTTCAAAATTCATGTTATCACCAAACACAGCTTCACTCTATAGTTAGTAGATAGAGAGATCCCATTTCCATTATGCTTTGTACATAGAGTTATAAAGACGTCTTTGAATCAAAAGTGGACATTTTTTGGCATAAACTAAAAGATCATACCACTGGGTACACTTAATTTTGTAAAAGGCGAAATCGGCCAACTAATTATGTCCATCCTCACCTAATTAAAATAACACAATTTCCCCTTATGTTTTGTGCATAGAGGTAAAAGACGTTTTAAAAACAAAATCCCCCTCACGTATTTAAAACAATGGCCGTTTTATTACATAAACTGAAAGATCATACCACTGGGCACACTTAATTTTGGATAAGACAAAATCGGCCCACTAATAATTTATGTCCAGCCTCACCTAATTCAAATGACATCATTTCCCCATGTGCTTTTTGCATAAAATTTAAAGACGACGTCTTTAAAACAAAACCCCCCCTCAAGTATTTAAACAAATTGACATTTTTATTGCATAAACTGAAAGATTATACCACGGAGCACACTCAATTTTGGATAAGGCAAAATCGGCCCACTAATTAAGTCTAGCCTCACCTAATTAAAATGACATCATTTTCCCAAAGGCTTTGTGCATAGAGTTAAAAGACGTCTTTAAAACAAAATATTATTTTGTAGTACATGTATGTCAAAGAGTGATAATTCACCCAAAACGGTAATCTA
This sequence comes from Crossaster papposus, assembly GCA_037893245.1. Taxonomy (NCBI): domain Eukaryota; kingdom Metazoa; phylum Echinodermata; class Asteroidea; order Velatida; family Solasteridae; genus Crossaster; species Crossaster papposus. The sequence continues at coordinate 252,133 of JBAIAA010000133.1, read as the reverse complement.
TCGCAATTATTTCCATGTAATGCCATGTTTCCATGTAAACTCAGAGAATTGTTGTTGGGTATATAGCGCCCTTTTGACGATTTTTGCCTATAATACTGCACATGTATTTTCTGTTATAGATAATGCCCGAGTTACGCGCCATTCGTGGGTAATAATGTCCCGAGGGCGACATTATTACCCACGAATGGCGCGTTAACGAGGGCATTATCTGACTTAACCTCCACCTGGGACGTCACCACCTATTGTCCTACCGCTCCATTATTTTGCACGAATGGAGCGTCTTTGTTCAGAAGACACTTTATACTAACCGGTGTAGCGGTTCGTGATATTTTTTTCCAGGAGCTGGGTGGTTCGTGATTAAAATATTCATGAGAAAGAGCAATGGCAACTCATATACATTAAATAACTATAAAGAATTATAAAGAACAGCTTCTTTCACCAACTCGTCAATAGCATAGTTGGTAGAGAGGAGAGCTATGGATCGAAAGGTCTGTGGTTCGAATCCGACTATCGATAATGTTTGTCTTTTTCTTCGACACATTTTCGTATGGGTTAGTTTAACCATAGAACAAGATTGAAGGGAAAATCGGATTGGAGTACATAGGTTTCTTAAAAAATACAACGAAAACCGCTACACTGGTTAGTTTCAGTGACTTCCTCTTTGTTCACTTGCGTTACCTTCCCAAAATAATGGAGAGATATCGCCTCCAACGCTCCATTCGTTCAAAATAATGGAGCGGTAGGACAATAGGGTGACGTCACGGGTGGAGGTTAATAAGAAGCTAAAGCACACTGGCAGGTGCAGACAGGTGTAACCAGGATATTTAAATGACAATAAGTCATAGAATAGCTTGCCTATAGACGATGTGCCCTCTGCTTACATCTGTATTCAAATGTGCCAGTATTCGATGCAGATTTTTTTTGGGGGGGGGGGGGGGAGGGCGGACTTTTTTTCCTTTTTGGGGGGGGGGGTATATATATATTTTTTTTGGGGGGGGACTTTTGTTGTTGTTGTTGTTTTTATTTTATTTATTATTTATTAATCTTTTTGGGGGTGGGGCGGCCGCCTGGTTTCAATGCAGCTTGGCAAATGTGATTTTCTGTAACAATGGGTGTTTATTGTACAATTTAATTACAATGTTCCATGTTATAAACATATTACAAGAATGTTAAATGTATTATGTTCTGTTGATGATATATGGCTTAAAGGTCCAAAAATGAAACAAAATCCTAACAAATCACACGATGTCGTCATCATGATGTCGCTTCAATGTATATCTATAACACATTCCGCCATACCTGCATACCAAGTTTGAACCCAATCGGACCTATACTTCTAGAGATATAGGGCATTGAAAAAAAATGAAGCTTTAATGTGACGTGACATATGAAAAGTCATTGGGTGTCACATTATTAAGGTGTAGTTTTTTCCAATGCCTTATATCTCTGGAAGTATACGTCCGAGTTCAAACTTGGTATGCAGCTATAGCGGGATGTGTTATAGATGAACTTTGAAGTAACATTATGATGACGTCATCGTGTTATTTGTTATGATTTTCTTTTATTTGTGGGCTTTTAAGCCATATTTTATCAACAGAATATAATAAATTTAAAATTATTTTTGCCATTTAAAATGTTTTAAGATGGCCGCAATAAAGAACATGAAAACAAATGTAAACATTGGTTTTCATGTATACCCTAACGTTTTCAAAAATCTACAAAAATCTACCAAAAAAAAGTGAACGAAACGTTCAATATGTACATTATAAATCTCAATATTTGGTAGTTAATGGAATGACATGCGGTGCAATAACAACTCCGTTTTTGTCTGCAAATTCAAGCAACTCTATTAATTACTTTACATTTTGCTTCGTTTTCATCACTGGCAATCGGGAGAACACCATATTTGGAACAAAACTGTTTATAAACTGCTCCGCATATTGTAAAGGGGTTCAATAGAGCTTGGCAAATGCGACTTTCTGTAATAATAGGTGCGCGCTGTACAATTTCATCTACGGTACCGTATTCCCTTACTCCCAGCATCAATATTGTTGCACAGGCAAGACCGCATTCATACAACGATTTAATTGGAACCTAGTCATTTGAGAGAAGATGCTCTAACTGCAAAGGTTCGATCGAGCTTAAATTATATAAAGTTATTAAACGGAGAAGATGGTCCACTTTGCGTCCAACCACAGCCAATATGAAGATGAATTCATCAAAGATAATTTGAATAGGTTCGATGCAGCTTGCCAAATGTTATTTCACGTAACAGCGGGTACGTGTTCACTGCATTGCTTGCAGTGTCAGATCATACAATAATATCATTAAAACTAGTCGATAATACAATATCTATTGCTGGCTGTTAAGTGACTGTTAATTGGGTGACTGGTGGAGCTCTCACGGAGCGAAACGTTTGTTGCGCTGTTAATAATTGCGTGAGATGTCATGATTAAAGGAAACATGTAATAAGGATTTTTGTTTGCTTAAATCAATAAAGTATAATGTTGACGACAATATTATGTGTGTAGTTGTGTTTATTTTCTGTAATAAATGGGGAAAACAAATTTTTGAAAATTTTGTTCAAACCACTCCGCCCCTCGAAGGGAAGCCTCATTAACATAAAACCTCGCGAGGGGTCTGACGAAAATCGAGGCAGAGACCCACCGCGCTGCTACCTGGCCTATCGTATACTGACTGCGCGCATTGCAACAAGTGTCCGTCTTTACATGGTTTTTCATTCTGAATCAGGGTAAAAATACAACAGTTTTCGGTCATGCCAACTAGATGTCTAGCTGCTAGGTGTAGCAAAACTACCAAGGATAGAGTAAGCCTCAATTTGTTTAAGGCTGATCCTAAATATCGGCGGATTTGGACAGCCAAAGTAAAGCTTACCAGAGCGAGGGGTCTGTTTGAAAAGATTGATTCTACAAAATAACAATAACAAAATGTTAGAGATAGCGTCTCTTGTAAACGCATCGACTACCGCCCTAATTTAAATGTGCCAATATATGGCACATTTAAATTAGACAATTCCAGAGGTTAAGATCGAGCAAGGCATCATGGAAAAAAGGCGCAGCAATATCGTATATAGCCAAGGTAAGGAAGTTGACGCCAAGCACTTTAATGAGCATTTTGCGCATGGGTAATCCTTATTTCTCCCACAAAAAAAGGAGTGGCCATGCTGTCTTGGAAGCGATATTTTTCTACTAAATGAGTTGTAGGAAGAACGTTTCTACAAACTGCGCAATGACCCAGATAGCAAATATGAAATTATTTACTCGGGAAGAGGATAATTTGTTTTGTGGCATCATTATAAATTCTTGTTTTTTTTCGACTACATGTCGCCATGCGGCAAAACGACCCGACAGGAATTCGAATTCGGGCCGTAAACACTGGTTCTCATTTGGGATACAATCTGATTTGGGGTCGGGCCGGCCTTGCGACATGCATTGCGAAACAGTTTGTGCATCGTGCGTAGTGTGTGTTTAATAAGAGTGTAAGTTTGTCGAGAGGTCGTGCGTCGTGGGGGTCGAGGCGGTTTTAGAACAACCTAAGAGCAGACCAATTATTTATCCACTTACGGTAATTACGAATCGAGAACTGACCTCGAACTGCTTCCATTAGTGTAAATAATGGCTGCTTTGTTGTAATAAAATGTTAATAATAATCGGCCCGACTGCGAAGGCCTGTGCCAATAATTGATACTTGTTGTGTGTTTCTTGGCTAGGCTATTTACCCCGCATGGTTGACTATCTCATCTCTCTATCTTGCTCGAGCCGTGGTCTGCCACATTTTTCTCTTTTTTAGAACGCATCCTCTCATATTCTGGGATTCCACAGGTTGTTGTATGTCTTATTTTGCATAATAATCATTTTCAATAGTTTTCAAATAACCAATGTAAATTTGCTATACAAGTTCTTCTAATTCCTTTTTGGTCGGCAGAAATAAAAAAAGTATTTTTTTCTTGGGTCGGGAGCCAAAAATAGGGTCGGTCGGGAATGAGAACCGCAGAAATAAAACGGGACACCCTAAACAAACCACCGACATGAACGCCAAACGTTGTTTTATCAATAAATAGTTTATTCAGTGTAAAATCATCCTCCGCGCATTATATACACAAGAACAGTTTAATAGGTATTCTTGATATATTATTTTACCGGCAATATTTTGATAAAATAACTAGTTGAATAGGAATGATAAATACACCACGGGAATATACATGTACAAAATTATATTGAAATAACCGGTATATATATATATATTTGATGAAGGAAATGCATGGAATTGCCAACGAACTTAGAAATTACGTTAGAAATTATTATTAAACAAAAGGCTAAATAGTTCCTTACCAATCTTGGAGCTACCGATTATAGAGCTATATTGTAATTTAATATGGCTCTATGCTACCGATACGACTGTGCTAATTGTAACAAACCTAACCCTGTTCTGTAATATACCGTGTAATTCCGGTTTCACACTATGCAGTTACCCGGGTTATCTCATGGTTAACGAAATATTTACCCCGAGATTACCAAGGGAATTTTAAGTGTTCACACTACACTTCTCTGGGTTAGAAATTCTTCTGGTTAACTGCCTTGAAACCCCACTTAACCCGGGTAATTTCTAACCCTACTCGAGAGGTAGGTTAACCCACCAATCTCGGGGTTAACGACAGCCTTGAGACAATTCTCCGGGTCACTTTCAGTACAGTAGTGTGAATGCTCGCCTGGTTTTCTTCAACCGGGGTCTGTTCGTCGAGTTCTAGCAGCGCAGCCAGCCTCGCGCGTGCGCGCTGCGAATGTCAAACAATGACGTAATTTATTTAGTAGTCTCTTGTTGTAATGGCTTTATTTTTACGTGTACGTACTGAAACATATGAAGCACGATATGTGGCAGAGATAACCCCCCTCTTTTGTGTTGACCATTGTGTTCCCGGAATCTCAGGAATTCCCTTTTAGGTTTCAAGGGGGAATAAGTCAGGTTACAATAGTGTTGAGTGCGTATAAAGTACAGGGATAAAAGGGGGTTACCCCTCTGCCACATTTCGTGCTGGGTATAATTATACTGAAAGACACCAGTCTGTAGTGTTCGGTAACTCGTCTTGATAAGTTTGTTTTACGTACACTAAATGCAAGGCACCAGTCTTAACAGATACACGTGTAGGGGAATTACCTTTAGCGCTGTTATCGTTTAATGGTAGTGTACACCATTTCCGAATCTTCAAAAACAAAACTACTAAATTTTTAAAAACCAATAGAAAAAAGCACTTAGAAGTTATCGATTTTTTTATCACTTTAAGAGGAGACTAAATGGCGTAAGTGAATACAAGATCGATCTGCGTCTGGCGATGGCTGTACCAGCCCAGCTAGGTGCGCTGTGGGTGTGTTCGTTTAGCTTACACGTGTATCGAAATAATGTTGCTAAATTAGCCATCACGTGATCCCCGGTTTCAGCCCAGTTTAAGTCCTGCCCCCAAACAACCAATTTTGTGGCTTACCTCTTATTTAATTTCGTGAAGTGTCGGTCAAGCTAATCGAACGCACCTCATATCAGTGAGAGATAAATATGAGTGATCTGTACGCAGAGGAACCACTTCGGCAGTTGGAGTTGAGAACGGTTTGGTGTAGGCGCGGTGTACGGATAGCGCTTGCCTCTTCGATGCTTGTTGAGTAAACTACCTTTCGCCCGTTCCCGCCAAAAATGAAGAGTGTCCTGGCATTTCTAGGGATGTTGCTCATTGCTGCAGCCAGTTATGGAGGTAAGATAACAATTTAATAACCAGTTCGCGTCAAATTCCGTGTATTCACGCAGTTATGCATAAAATAACGTTCTTATCTTTACATTTTTTTGGACAGTATTCTTAACTTGAAAATTACCATTCTCAAATACCAGTCATATAATTTGAATTGTGTTATATTTATGAAACACAATTACCACTGACTGGTTAGGTATACCACTAGCAAAATACCATTGTTGACCACTCAATATAGCTTGTGAATGGTGACAGTTTAAATTTGCCCTGACATCTAATGACACCTGAATGGTGTTATATGAAACACAATTACCACTGACTGGTTGAGTACCACTAGCAAAATACCAGATTTTGGGGTAGATTTGGTCCATTAAAAAGTGTTTTCACAAACAATGAGACGCTTAGAGCCAATATTAAACCTAATATTAAAACTCTCCAGTTTTGTCCGTGTTTCAAATTCAGAATTCCGGCATTCAACTTAATTTAGAGGCATTCAAATTCCTTCAGCAATGTGTTTAATTTAGCATACGGTTCTTTTTCGAGACGCAAATCATCATTCAATTTAGCAAAGCTGGTTCGACTTGAGATTTTTGCTGATTTAATTTAAAAAAACAAATATTTCGTAACAAGGCAATTAATTTCGCCAAATGAGAATTCAAGTAGGTATTACCAAAAGGGAAACAACAGATAAACTAAATGTATTGTGCTTGACAACTGTTTCGTATCTTCACTTCAAATCAGGCAAACCTTTAGTTTTTCTTTATTCATTTATTCATTTATTCATATAGGAAAGGTATATTGAAGAAAAAAAATTGTGTAGGGGGGGGGGGGGGGGGGTGTTCGTTATTGGTTACCCGACCAAGACCGAAACTTTGTGTATGTTTGTTTGTAAAACATTTAGGCCTACGTTTGTTATTGTTTGGGTGTTTCCTTGTATTGTTTTCCCTGGTTTATTATTGTTTATTGTAGCCTAATCTCTAAATGGAATCAAATGGGCTATTTTCTGCAGCATTCGATTTCGCGCGAAATGAAACTGGAATAACGCGGTGGTTAAATTGGCTGCTCATTCGCCGAAATTGGCCGGGAAAACATATTCAATTTAAAATATCGTCGTTCTTTTTCGTGACGCACAATCGTCATTGAATTTAGCAAGTCAATAAAACCTTGTGTTTTTCTTTATTCATTTATGTGTCAATTATATATTTTTAAATGGCGCCTCATAATTTTTTTCGGGGGGGGGGGGTCTTTATTGGTTACCTGACCAAGATTTAATGTTTGTTTTGTGTTTGTGTTTGTAAAACATTAACTTTTTTTTAGTGTTTGGGTGTTTCTTTACGTTTTTTTCTTGGTTTCCCATTGTTCATTTATGTTAATTTCCGTGCTAATAATTTAACCGTGTTTAGGCCTGTGCCTGCATGTGCTTGTGCTTATATGAGACACAATTACCACTGACTGGTTAGGTACCTCTAGCAAAACACCATTGTTGACCACTCAACATAGCCTGTGAATGGTGACAATTTGAATTTGCTATGACATCTACTATGAAAAGATCTGACTACACATTGCTTACCATTTCGTACCATTGAACCTTCAAATTCTGCAAGAAAAATGATACCAAAATGATTAAATTTTGACCAGAAGTTGTAGATTCAGATATATCTATATTTTGTGATATGACGATTTTGCTTTCTTGTCCACCCGAAGATGTCTGGGGTAGATTTGGTCCATTATAAGGTTTTCACAAAAACTGAGAGGCTGGAGCGAATTTCAGTCACAGGCGTTTTTCAGACGCGGTTTTAGAGCCAATATTAAACCTATATAGATATTAATATAGGGTTTACAGGTCAATTTCGGCAAATGAGCAGTCCAAATTAAATCTATTTTGCCTCGCCAGTTTTTTTCCGTGTTTCAAAATTCAGAATTCGGGCATTCAACTTTTTTCAGAGGCATTCAAATTCCTTCAGCAATGTGTTCAATATAGCATATCGTCGTTCTTTGTCGAGACGCAAATCATCATTCAATTTAGCACAGCTGGTTCGACTTTAGATTCTTGCTGATTGTTTTTGTTTGTTTTTATTTCGTAACGAGGCAATAAATTTCGCCAAAATGAGAATTCAAATAAGTACCACCAAAAGGGAAGCAAACAGATAAACTAAATATATTGTGCTAGACAACTGTTTCGTATCTTCACTTCAAGTCAGGCAAACCTTTTTGTTTTTCTTTATTCATTTATGTTTCCGTAGATGCTATATTGAAAGTTTTTTATGTAGGGGAGGAGGGGTCGTTATTGGTCACCTGACCAAGACCTAAACTTTGTGTATGTTTGTTTGTAAAAACATTTACGTTTGTTATTGTTTGGCTGTTTCCTTGTATTGTTTTCCCTGGTTTATTATTGTTTATTGTTGCCTAATCTCTAAATGGAATCAAATGGGCATTTTCTGCAGCATTCGATTTCGCGCGAAATGAATCTGGAATGACGCGGTGGTTAAATTGGCTGCTCATTTGCCGAAATTGGCCAGGAAAACACATTCAATTGAAAATATCGTCGTTCTTTTTCGTGACGCACAATCGTCATTGAATTTAGCAAGTCAATAAAACCTTGTGTTTTTCTTTATTCATTTATGTGTCAATTATATATTTTTAAATGGCGCCTCATAATTTTTTCGGGGGGGGGGGGGTCTTTATTGGTTACCTGACCAAGATTTAATGTTTGTTTTGTGTTTGTGTTTGTAAAACATTAACTTTTTTTTAGTGTTTGGGTGTTTCTTTACGTTTTTTTTCTTGGTTTCCCATTGTGCATTGATGTCAATTTCCGTGCCAATAATTTAACTGTGTTGAGGCCTGTGCCTGTGCCTGCATGTGCTTGTGCTTATATGAAACACAATTACCACTGACTGGTTAGGTACCACTAGCAAAACACCATTGTTGACCACTCAACATAGCCTGTGAATGGTGACAATTTGAATTTGCCATGACATCTACTATGAAAAGATCTGACTACACATTGCTTACCATTTTGTACCATTGAACCTTCAAATTCTGCAAGAAAAATGATACCAAAATGATTAAATTTTGACCAGAAGTTGTAGATTCAGATATATCTATATTTTGTGATAATATCAATTTTGCTTTCTTGTCCACCCGAAGATGTCTGGGGTATTTTTGGTCCACTAAAAGGTTTTCACAAAAAACTGAGACGCTTTAGCGAATTTCAGTTACAGGCGTTTTCCAGGCGCGGTTTTAGAGCCAATATTAAACCTATATTAATATATAGGGTTTTTCGGTCAATTTCGGCAAATGAACAGTATGAATTAAATCTATTTTGCCTCGCCAGTTTTTTTCCGTGTTTCAAAATTTAGAATTCGGGCATTCAACTTATTTCAGAGGCATTCAATATCCTTCAGCAACGTGTTCAATTTAGCATATCGTCGTTCTTTTTCGAGACGCAAATCATCATTTAATTTAGCAAAGCTGATTCGACTTGAGATTTTTTCTGATTTTTATAATTTTTTTTATTTCGAATAACGAGGTAATCAATTTCGCAAAATGAGAATTCTAATAAGTATTACCTAAAGAGAAACAAACAAATAATCAAAAAATATTGTGTTAGACAACTGTTTCGTATATTCACTTCAAGTCGGGCAAACCTTTTGTTTTTCTGTAGGGCCTATTCATTTACGTTGAGCGCTTTTTGTGATTGGGTGGGGGGGGGGGGGTCGTTATTGGTAACCCGACCAAGACCCAAACTTTGTGTATGTTTGTTTATAAAACATTAACGTTTGTTATTGTTTGGGTGTTTCCTTGTATTGTTTTCCCTGGTTTAATATTGTTTATTGTTGCCTAATCTCTAAATGGAATCAAATGGTCATTTTCTGCAGCATTCGATTTCGCGCGAAATGAATCTGGAATGACGCGGTGGTTAAATTGGCTGCTCATTTGCCGAAATTGGCCAGGAAAACACATTCAATTGAAAATATCGTCGTTCTTTTTCGTGACGCACAATCGTCATTGAATTTAGCAAGTCAATAAAACCTTGTGTTTTTCTTTATTCATTTATGTGTCAATTATATATTTTTAAATGGCGCCTCATAAAAATTTTCGGGGGGGGGGGGGTCTTTATTGGTTACCTGACCAAGATTTAATGTTTGTTTTGTGTTTGTGTTTGTAAAACATTAACTTTTTTTTAGTGTTTGGGTGTTTCTTTACGGTTTTTTTCTTGGTTTCCCATTGTTCATTTATGTTAATTTCCGTGCCAATAATTTAACCGTATTTAGGCCTGTGCCTGTGCCTGCATGTGCTTGTGCTTATATGAAACACAATTACCACTGACTGGTTAGGTACCACTAGCAAAACACCATTGTTGACCACTCAACATAGCATGTGAATGGTGACAATTTGAATTTGCTATGACATCTACTATGGACAGATCTGAATACACATTGCTTACCATTTCGTACCATTGAACCTTCAAATTCTGCAAGAAAAATGATACCAAAATGATTAAATTTTGACCAGAAGTTGTAGATTCAGATATATCTATATTTTGTGATAATATCAATTTTGCTTTCTTGTCCACCCAAAGATGTCTGGGGTATTTTTGGTCCACTAAAAGGTTTTCACGCGAAATGAATTTGGAATGACGCGGTGGTTAAATTGGCTGCTCATTCGCCGAAATTGGCCGGGAAAACATGTTCATTTTAAAATATCGTCGTTCTTTTTTGTGACGCACAATCGTCATTTAATTTAGCAAGTCAACAAAACCTTGTGTTTATTTATTAAATTTTATCACTACAATATAAAATACATTATTCTCCACAAACACACGGTGGTCCAAACGCTATGCGAATCAGCTGATGGTTGCCTTGGTGCAATAGTAAATATTATGAATGAACTGCCACCTGGCCCAAACCTTGCTGGCAGAAAGCCAACGAGCGCGGGTATGCACGATATTTATCCATTGAAACAAAGCGAATTGATACAATGTAGCAAATCAGGTTCACCGGCTAGATACTATACGCAGGACGCGCGATAGAGCGTCACACTTCGGCATAGCTTTTCGAAGCCTCTACACCAAATGGGCCCAGTTGTGTGCCAAGCATGGCAATTTGGGAAAGCCTGCCCCGTTTTAGCTCAGGCATTATCTTTTTATGCTGTTATGAAAGCTTTTTAAAAAACGTAAAAATTTGATAGCTTGAAATGTAATAAGAATAAATAAACTAGCGGCTCGAGAAACTAAGCCAAAAAGTCAAATCATCGTGTCTGTGTGGCTTTGTGTGTGGTTTGAGAATAAGTGTCCATTATATATTTTAAATGGCGCCGCGGTTTTTTTTACGGGGGGGGGGGGGGGGTCTTTGTTTGTTACTTGACCAAGATCTAATTTTTGTTTGCTAAAACATTAACTTTTGTATTGTATGGGTGTTTCTTTATGTTTTTTCTCTTGGTTTCTTATTGTTTATTTATGTTGATTTCTGTGCCAATAATTAAACCGTGTTTAGGCCTATGCCTTTAACATTGTAAAGCACATACCATTTTAACAGGGCGTTTTTTTAGATTGCACAAATGAAAGAAATTTCTGCCCAATAATGAATTTGAATAACCGAACATACCCCAAAAGCTAATTTCAAGGCTGTTTTGTCTAATTGTTAAACTGTTAACTTGTTATATCGAATGACGAAACGGTACTTTTGACCAGTCATAAAACGAAATTAAATGACCATTTTTAGCAGTATTGGACTTCGCGCGAAATAGAATAGGTGCGGTGGTTAAATTGGATGCTCATTTGCCAACATTGACCGGGAAAATCTATAGTAAATTGTTTATGTTTTTACTAAAAACATAAACAATTTTTTTTTCATCGATATTTATGGCAGTTTTACTTTTTGTCTCTCGTAAAAACAAAGACATAGAGAACAAAATAAATCGCACGGAAAAGTCCTATATATCCAGCGGCTCGGAGGTGCCCGAAAGAATATTCACGACCTTTATGTGCGATACATGCACGGTCTAGTCTATGTAGTTAAGGTCGGTCAAAACAGCCGATTTTCTACGCATTTTTATGCCTTGTCAAGCTTTGACATTTATTTTATGTGTTATCAAAAGTAACATATTAGGCTATGGGGAATTAAACCAGGTGGTCTTGTCTTTGAAACATACCAAATAAATGCTATATAAACCTCTATATTTGCTCAGCATTTGCCACGATCGCATCATATAAAGGCATCGTCTCATCGATGCATTTAAGGCTGACGACGCGGACTACTTAAATGTAGCAAATACACTGGACATTAACCACTCATGTCTTGTTGGATAGTTCATTGATGGATAGACAATTGAACTGATAAAATAATAGAGAAGTCATTTACAAAAACATATTAACCTCAATCCACCAAAATCCTCATTTGGATAAATTCCTAAGTAACCGCAATTCATTCAAATTCATCAAGCATTAGGCCTTATGACCTGGAGCCTGCATTATCCTTCAGTGTCAAAAACCCCTAAACGCCCTCAATCCTGCAAATTTATCTGATGCATCAACTTCCCAGTGACCTCAAAATCTTGCAATTTGCAAAGAGGATTTTGGAGGATTTGGGATGGTTAGGGTTAAAATACATTTAAGATAAACGGCCAACACAATCATTAATGATCAATTAGTCTCACAATACATTGATTTATTAATGATTTAATTCAAGTTGTATCGTGAATTGTATAGCCATAATATGGCTATACAATTCACGATTTCAATTTCAAAAAGTATATATTATTTACTTTTTGAAATTGAATGCAGAATATGCGATTTTAAATTATAACAAAATGAAAAAGAATATTCAATTCAGGCCGTGACACAATGACAGTTTTATTTGCTGCGAAATAGACTGTACATTCTCTATAATCGGCCACGGACCCGTCAAACCGAAAGCCTAATCACATATTTGTAACCGCTAAATTGAAACGTTATGCACGTTCATTTATTTGAATGAAACAAAATGAAACATAATTCTCGTTTTAGCACAAATGAAACCCGGATATATACGTCGTTACCAAATTCAGCGCCAAATTGAATGTATCTTTTACAAATGAAGGTGCACATTTTTCGATATCGTCCGAGAAAACCTGGATCACACCAAACGCTAGAAAATAAAAAGTAAATACTTTTTGTTATATACGACCCATTGAAAAAAATGTTTGTAGACGCTTGTTTCAATGTTGTTACAGTGCGCTTGGTACACGCAGAGACTAGAACGCTGTACTTTGGTCCCGTGCCACCGCCGGCTCCTGGGGAGAAATTCGACATGCGCCAGGCGTTGAAATCAGCCATGCCCAAAAGAGAGGATCGATGCCGCCGACAAAGACCTACGGAAAGTCGTACAGAAAGACGTACGTAAACGGTTTCTTATGTTTCCGCTCTTGATAGCAGACTACAAAATACTAATTACACAGTACCTAATATTATTGTTGTTGTCTTTCCCTTTTAATTTGTCAAAATTGTCCCTAAAATACAGTTGACTATGAGAAAAATGCTATGACGTCATTGTTTTTCTAGAGCTCTTCATAGTCTTTCTTCGAGAACGTATAGTGTAATATTTCTAGGAGTACGGGGAATATGCCCTTCAATGCTATAAAAATAACATCGTGTTGTACTTTGGGTGCGTAACCTCTGGCTTGTTATGAGTGCGTTCGTTTAGCTCACACTTGTATGTTTGAGACTGTTAATATGCGATATTCGTGTCTGCGCCCGTGTAACCTTTTGAGCCACAGGAAGCATACTCCAAAAGTTTTTTTAATCTCCTACTAATCCTGTCAAGTTTCACAAAATCAATATTCTGTGATTTGTTCTATTAATTTTCTTACAGCAGAAACTACAACCGTAGCACTCGAACAAACCACTACGAAGGACTTGAGCAACGGTATGTATAATTATTTGGAATAAAGATTTCGAAAACGGTAAAGGCCGAATTCTTCTGATTCTTGGATTTTACTGATTTAAACTGATTTTGACGAAAAAATTACTTCGGCAAGAAATTCGCTGCTGTTTACTTAAACAATTTCGGCCAAAAAAGAAACTAACAACCTATTTCGGCCACTTTTTTTCTCTTTGTGAAAACGGTGACGAATTGTACCCCCTCACCCAACTGTTTAATATGGAAGCTTAATGTGACCATCTGCGTTTTCGCCTTTCTGAGCTAATTTCTCTCGGAAAGACGGAATACTGAGATAAAAAGGTGACTTTCCGCGATATCGTATCTCGGGAAAACGACTTCCCGCTACATTACATTTTCAATAATAATTTCGGATGCTATAATCATCTTTAATCGCAGCTAGCTCGGGTGCTGATTTGCGAAAGACGCGGCTCAAATTAAATATTCTGTGAATTTTTCTATCGATTTTTCTCACAGCCGAAACTACAACCGTAACCCCTAAACAAACCACTACGGAGGACTTGGGCAATGGTATGTATATTTGGAATACAGATTTTGAAAACGGTAAGGGCCCAGGAAATGTAACCGAATCCTCCATTGATTCTTGGATTTCGAAATTGTTATGGATACAAAAAGAGTATAACAATTGTATGGCACCATGGCACCAAGTATTAACGTTGTTCAAGTGGATAGACATTCGTGTTGTTTTTTAATTATTAACCATGGTTATTGTGATACAAATAAAACAGATGACAGTTATGTCAGGTGTGTTCAAGTTTTATAGTCCCGTCCCTAATAAAACCTTTGGCATCAATTTTCATAAAATATAGGTGAATAATTATAAGGCAGTGTTGGATTAGCTTCAGTTTGTGGCTAGTGCATGGTGTTACCCCGCGAAAACAGAAAAGCTACTCAAATGCACGTACCAATATAAACCATTACTATACCTAGGAGAGATGATAGCTTCTGATTGGTCGAAACTCGATCACATGGAGGGCATTATTTTGTAGTAATTGCCCGGCTTTCAAGAAGAAGCGAACTCTAACATTTTTGTTATTCTCCTATTTATCTTGTCAAGTTTTACAAATTCAATATTCTGTGATTTTTTTCTATCGACTTTTCTCACAGCCGAAACTACAACCTTAGCACTCGAACAAACCACCACTGAGGACTTGAGCAATGGTATGTATATTTGAAATACAGATTTCGAAAACGGTAAGGGCCGAGGAAATGTAACCGAATCCTCCATTGACGAAAAAGTACTTCGGCGGGAAATTCGCTGTTGTTTACTTAAACAATTTCGGCCGAAAAAGAAACAAAAAAACGATTTCGGCCCCCTTTTGTCTCTTTGTAAAAACGGTGACGAATTTTACCTCGTGTTTTGCTAAACACCCCCTCACCCAACTGTTTTATAAGGAAGCTCAATGTGACCATCCGCGTTTTTGCCTTTCTGTGCTAATTTATCTCGGGAAGACGGAATACTGAGATAAAAAGATGACTTTCCGCGATATCGTATCTCGGGAAAACGTCTTCCCGCTACATTACATTTTCAATAATAATTTCGGATGCTATAATCATCTTTACTCACAGCTAGCTCGGGTGCTGATTTGCGAAAGACGCGGCTTATGTTGTCGAGCTGCTCGCACGTAAAGGCGCGTCTGGCAGCCAGTCACATTGAATTGTATATGACGACGAAGCACAGTCTGAGAGAACCAACGCACAACTCTACTCACACAGTTATGTTTTGATCGGCAATCGTGGACGGGGCATTGTCCGACCGTCTTCCCTCTTTTGTTTATACTCTAACGTTTTCGGATGATCGCCATAAGATTTGTACACGGGAAAAGATCGTGGACGTTGTGTCAATCGTGTACCCATTGTTTGACTCCCAATTCTTTTGTCCGACGACCACGATTGCCGGTCAATACAAACGCACATGGTCCGGGCAGGGAATCGAACCCGGGTCATAGAGGCAAGTGCTTTACGCACAAGCCACTCGTACCCATGCCACTTTCAATAGACCTCGGTACTCCTGACGTCAAAGTTTGTTGACGTGCGCTTTCTTATTAGGTGGTCTGGTGGGACGGTACGGTGGATTCGAAGCCGCTCAGAAAAGTGCACAAATAAAACGAATCGTGACACCAATAGTACCGGCCAAAAAAATATATTGTCTTCTGTACGAAAGCACAATTGTGTTGCAGTGCATCACCGGTAATTTATTGGTATCAATATTGTAGGTTTTGGGTTGGATCGTAAATGCGCGTGAGCAGTAATGATTTGTTTAAAATTATATAGGTTTTTCCGATCGTATTGGGTCGTATTAATATAAACTAGCATTTGCAAAAATATTAGCATTTGCAAAGTACATGTTCACGCTAAAATGTGTTAGGTACACTTTTTTAGCAACAAGAAGCATACCCCAAAAGTTTGTTTATTCTCCTACTCATCCTGCAGTTTTACAAATTAAATATTCTGTGAATGTTTGTATTGATTTTTCTCACAGCGGAAACTACAACCGTAACACCTGAACAAACCACTACGGAGGACTCGAGCAACGGTATGTATATTTGGAATAAAGATTTCGAAAACGGTAAGGGCCGAGAAAATATAACGGACTCCTTCATTGATTCTTGGATTTCGAAATTGTTATGGATACAAAAAGAGTATAACAATTGTATGGCAACAATTATCAACGTTGTTCAAGTGGATAGACATTCGTGGTTTTTTTTTTATTAACCAAGGTTATTGTGATAAAAATGAAACAGATGACATTTATGTCAGGTGTGTTCAAGTTTTATAGTCCCGCCCCTAATAACACATTTGGCATTACTTTTCATAAAATATAGGCGAATAATTATACGGCAGTGTTCGATTAGCTTCAGTTTGTGGCTGGTGGTGTTACCCCGTGTAAAACAGGGAAAGCTATTCGAATGCACGTAGCAATAAAAACCATTAATGAATACCTATGAGAGTTGATAGCTTCTGATTGGTCGAGACACAATCACATGGATGGCACTATTCTGTATTAATTATCCGGCTTTCAAGAAGAAGCGAACTACAACAGTTTTTATAATCTCCTATTTATCCTGTCAAGTTTTACAAATTCAATATTCTATTATTTTTTTTCTATTGATTTTTTCTCACAGCCGAAACTACAACCGTAGCACTCGAACAAACCACTACGGTGGACTTGAGCAACGGTATGTATATTTAGAATAAAGATTTCGAAAACGGTAAGGGCCGAGGAAATATAACCGAATCCTACATTGATTCTTGGATTTCACTGATTTAAACTGATTTTGACGAAACATTTCTTCGGCAGGGGATTCGCTATTGTTTACTTAAACAATTTCGACCGAAAAAGAAACAAAATACCGATTTCAGCCACTTTTTTTCTCCTCCTCGTGAAAACGATGACGAATTAGTCTCGTGTTTTGATAAACACTCCCTTACCCAACTGTTTTATATGGAAGCTTAATGTGACCATCCGAATTTTTGCCTTTCTAGGCTAATTTATCTCGGAAAGACGGAATACTTGTACTGAGATAAAAAGATGACTTTTCGCGATATTTGCTGAAAACAAACACTATTTACTTTTTGCTCTTTAGCATTTGCTAGAATATTAGCATTTGCAAAGTACATGTACACGCTAAAATGTGTTAGGTAAACTCTTTTAGCCACAGGAAGCATACTCCAAAAGTTCGTTTATTCTCCTACTCATCCTGCAGTTTCACAAATTAAATATTCTGTGATTTTTTTTCAATCGATTTTTCTCACAGCCGAAACTACAACCGTAACACCTGAACAAACCACTACGGTGGACTTGGGCAATGGTATGTATATTTAGAATAAAGATTTCGAAAACGGTAAGGGCCGAGGAAATATAACCGAATCCTCCATTGATTCCTGGATTTCAAAATTGTTATGGATACAAAAATAATATAACAATTGTATGGCACCAAGTATTATAATATAACAATTGTATGGCACCAAGTATTAACGTTGTTCAAGTGGATAGACATTCGTGTGTTTTTTTAATTATTAACCGTGGTTATTGTAATAAAAATGAAACAGATGACATTTATGTCAGGTGTGTTCAAGTTTTATAGCTCCGCCCCTAATAACACATTTGGCATCAATTTTCATAAAATATACGCGAATAATTATACGGCAGTGTTCGATTAGCTTCAGTTTGTGGCTAGTGGTGTTACCCTGTGTAAAACAGGAAAGCAACTCGAATGCACGTACCAATATAAACCATTTATAAATACCTAGGAGAGTTGATAGCTTCTGATTGGTCGAGACTCGGTCACATAGAGGGCATTATTTTATAGTAATTGTCCGGCTTTCAAGAAGAAGCAAACTCCCAAAGTTTGTTTATTCTCCTATATTTATCCTGTCAAGTTTTACAAATTCAATATTCTGTGATTTTTTTCTATTGATTTTGCCCACAGCCGAAACTACAACCGTAGTACTCGAACAAACCACTACGGAGGACTTGAGCAATGGTAGGTATATTTGAAATAAAGATTTCGAAAACGGTAAGGGCCGAGGAAATATAACCGAATCCTCCATTGATTCTTGGATTTCACTGATTTAAACTGATTTTGACGAAAAATAACTTCGGCGGGAAATTCGCTGCTGTTTACTTAAACAATTTCGGCCGAAAAAGAAACAAAAAAATGATTTCGGCCAATTTTTTGTTCTCTTTGTGAAAACGGTGACAAATTTTATCTCGTGTTTTGATAAACACCCCCTCACCCAACTGTTTTATAAGGAAGCTTAATGTGACCATCCGCGTTTTCGCCTTTCTGGACTAACTAATTTATCTCGGAATGACGGAATACTGAGATAAAAAGATAACTTTCCGCGATATCGTATCTCGGAAAAACGTCTTCCCGCTACATTACATTTTCAATAACAATTTCGGATGCTATAATCATCTTTACTCGCAGCTAGCTCGGGTGCTGATTTGCGAAAGACGCGGCTTAAATTAAATATTCTGTGAATTTTTCTATCGATTTTTCTCACAGCCGAAACTACAACCGTAACACCTGAACAAACCACTACGGAGGACTTGGGCAACGGTATGTATGTTTGGAATAAAGATTTCGAAAACGGTAAGGGCCGAGGAAATATAACCGAATCCTCATTTGCTGAAAACAAACAGTATTTACTTTTAGCTTTTTAGCATTTGCTAGAATATTAGCATTTGCAAAGTACATGTACACGCTATGGTTAGGTAAACTCTTTTAGCCACAGGAAGCAAACTCCAAAAGTTCGTTTATTCTCCTACTCATCCTGCAGTTTCACAAATTAAATATTCTGTGATTTTTTTCAATCGATTTTTCTCACAGCCGAAACTACAACCGTAGCACTCGAACATACCACTACGGAGGACTTGGGCAACGGTATGTATATTTGGAATAAAGACTTCGAAAACGGTAAGGGCCGAGGAAATATAACCGAATCCTCCATTGATTCTTGGATTTCACTGATTTAAACTGATTTTGACAAAAAAATACTTCGGTAGGAAATTCGCTGCTGTTTACTTAAACAATTTCGGCCGAAAAAGAAACAAAAAAATGATTTCGGCCACTTTTTGTTCTCTTTGTGAAAACGGTGACAAATTTTACCTCGTGTTTTGATAAACACCCCCTCACCCAACAGTTTTATAAGGAAGCTTAATGTGACCATCCGCGTTTTCTCCTTTCTGGACTAATTTATCTCGGAAAGACGGAATACTGAGATAAAATGATAACTTTCCGCGATATCGTATCTCGGAAAAACGTCTTTCCGCTACATTACATTTTCAATAATAATTTCGCATGCTATAATCATTTTTACTCGCAGCTAGCTCGGGTGCTGATTTGCGAAAGACGCGGCTTATGTGGTCGAGCCGCTCACACGTAAAGTCGCGTCTGGCAGCCGGTCACATTGACTTGTATATGACGACGGAGCACAGCCTGAGAGAACCAACGAACAACTCTACTCACGTGGTCCGGGTCGGGAATCGAACCCGGGTCATAGAGGCGAGTGCTTTACGCACATGCCACCCGTACCTATGCCACTTTCAACATAACTCGGTACTCCTGACGTCAACGTTTGTTGACGTGCGCTTTCTTATTAGGTGGTCTGGTGGGACGGTACGGTGGATTCGAAGCCACTCAGAAAAGTGCACAAATAAAACGAATCGTGACATTAGTACCAGCCCAAAAAATATATTGTCTTCTGTACGAAAGCACAATTGTGTTGCAGTGCATCACGGGTAATTTATTGCTATCAATATTGTAGGTTTTGGGTTGGATCATAAATGCGCGTGAGCAGTAATGATTTGTTTAAAATTATATAGGTTTTCCCGGTCGTATTGGGTCGTATTAATATAAACTAGCTGAGCTTTAACTACCAAAGCATTTACATGTACTGGCATTCTGTATGAATAAAAACGAAGCAAATGCATTTACTGGTAAGCATTTGCTGAAAACAAACAGTATTTACTTTTTGCTTTTTAGCATTTGCTAAAATATTAGCATTTGCAAAGTACATGTTCACGCTAAAATCTGTTAGGTAATCTTTTTTAGCCACAAGAAGCATACCCCGAAAGTTTGTTTATTCTCCTACTCATCCTGCAGTTTCACAAATTAAATATTCTGTGAATGTCTCTATCGATTTTTCTCACAGCCGAAACTACAACCGTAACACCTCAACAAACCACTACGGAGGACTTGGGCAATGGTATGTATATTTGAAATACAGATTTCGAAAACGGTAAGGGCCGAGGAAATATAACCGATTCCTCCATTGATTCCTGGATTTCACTGATTTAAACTGATTTTGACGAAAAATTACTTCGGTAGGAAATTCGCTGCTGGCACGTAAAGGCGCGTCTGGCAGCCGGCCACATTGACTTGTATATGACGACGGAGCACAGCCTGAGAGAACAAACGCACAACTCTACTCAAGTGGTCCGGGTCGGGAATCGAACCTGGGTCATGTAGCCACCCGTACCCATGCCACTTTCAATAGACCTCGGTACTCCTGACGTCAAAGTTTGTTGACGTGCGCTCAGAAAAGTGCACAAATAAAACGAATCGTGACACCATTAATTAGTACCGGCCCAAAAAAATATTGTCTTCTGTACAAAAGCACAATTGTGTTGCAGTGCATCACGAGTAATTTATTGGTATCAATATTGTAGGTTTTGGGTTGGATCGTAAATGCGCGTGAGCAGTAATGATTTAAAATTATATAGGTTTTTCCGGTCGTATTGGGCCGTATTGATTTAAATTAGCATGCGGTTTATACTACCAAAGCATTTACATGTAACATTCTGTATGAATAAAAACGAAGCAAATGCATTTACTATACCTTAACCAACAGACAGAAGACGGAATCATGCGAGGTAACAGGCCGGCCTAGTGTATCCAATGTTGATCAGCTTCTATCTCTACTTTCACTCTGCTTCTGTGTGGGTTGATAGGACAAGGCCTTTATTTACGACAATAAACATAACACTATCTCGTTTTCTTTTTCTCTTCTGCTCTCTAATTCACAGCCCCCTGCCCCTTCGAGGCGAGTAACAAAGAATGGATTTCTTATCCTACCGGAAGACAATTTGACTCGCCCTTGAGGCGGTTGGATTTCCGAGTCAGCGTTTCGAGAGATGGTGTTGTCCTCAATCTTTTTAGGCCGACGGGCGCACAACTGTTCTCCATCTGTGAGTAGTGCAGCTCTAATTAGCCCGATCGGGCCGATCGCCGTTTGCAAATTATTAGCCACTTTGCTCGGTCCCACCGCCCAGAATTCTGAGAAGAAAGTCGTGACCTGACCTTTTGACCTTCCAATTGCACGCAGCGCAGCTGAGCCGTGGAACCGATAACCCCCAGTTCACAGGTCACACACAATCTATCCAATCATAGCTCAAAGCGCATCCCAGCGTTATTGGTTGTCAAAGTGATCCAGATACCTAAACTGGATCTAGATCAATCTGGACATTTAATGGAATCATCATTAACACATAAGCTAGCTACCTACCAAGTTTCGCTGAATCCATCCAATGTTTTCTTCCCTATAATCCTGCTAAAAGACAAACAGTCAAATAGACAGACAGTAGACAAACAGCGGGACATACCAATAGCTCGACAGACAGACAGCACGACAGCCCGACATAAAGACAGACAGACAGCCTGCCCGCCCGATAGCCAGCCCGACAGCTCGACAGAAAGACAGACAGGGGTAAATACGTCCCCGCCTGAGATGGGCGGGAGTAATCATGAAAACCTCGCTCGAAACGCGTGAAACTTCCACCACTTTGTAAGATATCCTTTCAGTAGAATAGATTAGATCGTTGAGTTTTCTATTCAATATTTCTCTTTTTTTCGTGGCAGTGTTCCAAGATACTGATTGTTACTTGTCCGGTAGCGACATGGACAACAACGCCGATTGCAAGCTGGAAGGCGGCAGCGGCCGTTACTGGGTGGCGATCACAGACGATGAAATACAGGTAGGCAAGCACGGAAACGACACAGTGATGGTAGTGGCGAGCCGCCAGCCCGAACCTGTTGAGTTTTGGAGCATTCTGATAGAAGGCATCAATGGGGTAAAGTTTAATACGACCATCTACGCGCCGTGCTACAACTAGCCACGTCACACACAATCCGACCAGGTTGAACTGCAACATCTGGGCAGTCATCTGCATTGTATTTCTTAAAACCTCCTTAGAAAAGAACTAGGTTCAACCCCCCCCCCCCCCCCCCAAAAAAAAAAAAACCAAACAACCAAACAAACAAACAAACAAAACCAAATAAACAAACAAACTTAACAACAACAACAAACCAAAAAAAACCGAAAAAAAACAAAAAAAACCACCCCGCTCCAGAAAGAAAAAAAACCAAACAAACAAACAAACACCCCAACACCCCACCGAAAAAACTAAGATAACAAGAGTTAAGAATAGTATGTCCATAAACAAGGGGGTCATTTGTTTCTTTGTCCCGATTACGTCTGACATAAAGTATTCTTGTTATTTAGGACACATTCTATGATGCCTTCTAAGTTCTATCTCCAATAGCGATACATAAAGAAATTTACATTAAAAACAAATACAAAAGTTAGAAGTCAATTTCACTGACACTTGCATGGAACATGTAGGGGTTTAAACAGGTCAGTCATAACTGGGACACAAAAAATGTCAGACTTTTAAACTACTTATGTATGGATTTACCAATCACAAATAGAGGTGGATGAATAATTTTTTTGCAGGGGGAATTAAGGTCGTTCAGATGGCTTTTGTATGACCGATTGTTGCAGACACAGCAAAAAACTGTGTTTAGCGAGTAAACACTTTTCTATAAACAATAGATCTAGATCAATGTACAAATAAACAAGAATTGACACCAACAAAGCAAAATTCCAACTAGCCCTAGTGTCCGGCTCCGTACTAGAGTAGACTCTATGCTGTAGGCCCTACCGCCTTGACTGCTAAACGTTACCTTCTGTGTAAATTTCTTCGTGTTAATAATAGTTAAGAAAACAAAAAAAATAATAATAATTTTACTTGTATTGTTAATATTTTTCAATCCGAATTTTTGAATGTGATCTCTATTTTACCTTAATGTGTATTTTATCGTGAAAATTGTTTAACTGACCTGTCCGAAGTTTTAAAATCATGAACGCCGAGAAAAAAAGCAAGAAAAACGGCGATCGTTTTCAACTGCCGTCTAGCAATCGTTAAAAGCAAAATCGGAACCATGACATAATACATAGCGCAATCATTTTGATGGATGCCTCGAATCATTGTTAACTTAAAAAAAAAAAAAATATTACTTAATAATTCGGTAGTAAACTTATGTCTGCAAATGGTGTACATTTGTTTTACTCATTTTTATTGATTCAAAAAAGACGCGCGTGTATTGACGCTAGAAATTATTTTCTTTATAAAATATGAAATAATGCCTAATTACATGTAGATATTTTTCTTTATAAGGAAAATAAAATTATTTAGCACCTGTTTTAGTATCGGTACAAAACACCTGTCGGTCTGGAAAGAATAATTATAAATATTTGTATTAGTTTAAAATGTTACTACCTAAAACCTGATTAGACAATAATGTACAACCTCGAGCTAGTCCGGCACTGGAGGGCGCTTTTGAAGTTTTACGGGGTCAGTGATGGTCATACGACCTTTAATGTTCGTTTGACTCATTTTTATTGATAAAAAAGACGCGCGTGTATTGACGCTGTGGAAATGATTTTCTTTATAACATATGAAATAATGCCTAATTACATGTAGATAATTTTCTTTATAAGGAAAACAAAATCAATTAGCACCTGTTTTAGTATCCGTACAAAACACCTGTCGGTCTGGAAAGAATAATTGTAAACAATTCTTGCTATATAAACAATTCTTGCTATATGTTTGTAAACATGTTTTGAGATCCATAGTTTATTAGCCACTCGTGTAGCATAACGAAATCTGTTCTTTAAAATGTTTTATTGTACATGCATGAATATTAATATCAATGTTTGACGTCATTGCTTTTTTCATGAATAAACATAGACTAGCTGAATAATCATGATCATTGACAATGTGTGCTGCAAATACAAACAACGCCGGTGTGATATGAATATCGGACCCCTTTTTCTCCCATCGTTGGTTAAACCCTTCAACGTGACCGGTCAATGTTTACTTAGACATGCGCAATACTACTACTAAATTCACGGGACACCGGCCGCACAGTGTAAATAATTTGTTCGCCATGTGGATGCCATCAGTTGCGAAACTTAGATATTTCGATATTTTCGAATTTCCAGTCCTGTAGTCCACGTTCTAGCAAATGTCTCAAAGAGCTGTAGATCCGATTAGATAGTACTTGGGGTGATTACTGTTTGAAAACTTATAGATCTAGATCAATGTAAAAAAAACACCAATTGACACCAACAAAGCATAATTCCAACTAGCCCTAGTCTCCGGCTCCGTACTAGAGTAGACTCTATGCTGTAGGCCATACCGCCTTGACTGCTAAACGTTACCAACTGTGGACATTTCTTCATGTTCATGTAGTTAAGAAAAACAAAAACAAAAACCACTAATTTTACTTCCATTGTTAATATTTTTCAACCCGAATTTTGATAGTGATCCCCTTAAGTTAAGTGTTCCCCGTTATTTTGCGACAAATAACCCTTACCCTATTTTACCTTAAGGTGTATTTTATCGTAAACATTGTTTAACTGATCTGTCCGTCTAGCAATCGTTAAAAAAAAATCAAGTTTTCGGAACGACGACATGATACATAGCGCAATCATTTTGATTGATGCCAAGAATCATTGTTAACTTTCAAAAAAATATGATATTACTAAATAATTCGGTAGTAAACTTATGTCTGTAAATGGTGTGTACTACCTTTAATGTTCGTTTTACTCGATTTTATTGATAAAAAAAAGGACGCGCGTGTATTGACGCTAGAAATGATTTTCTTTATAAAATATGAAATAATGCTTAATTACTGTTTTTAGTATCGGTACAAAACACCTGTCGAGAAAGAATAATTATAAACATTTGTACTAAAACCTGATTGGACAATAATGTACAACCTCGAGCTAGTCTGGCACTGGAGGGCGCTATTGAAGTTCATGGGGCCGGTCAGTCATGGTCTGCGCGCCGGCCGTGCCGCCGGCAGTCGCGATCGACGCGTCTTGATCGTTGATTTGTTTATCGTCGATAAGAGTTGGAGTAGTGTTACAACACTGAACCCTTCTAAAACAAGGTAAGGTCAGTTTTATGCATGAACGGATACACATTATAATACTGTGAGTACTATGATCTTCACTGAATGCAATATTTATTTTGTCTCAGCTAGGTTTAATTTTGTTTATCAGTAGGGTATTAAAGCTAGATATATCTCACTCGGCCCATGGAGGAATAAATATTCTCTCATTTTTTAAACCAATTATGATGCCACTCTAAACTTTGAACAAATTGGAGGGTAGAGTCCACTGAAGAAGCTACTTTAATCTTATCTAGTTTCCACGTGTAGTTTTACCGCCAAAAGTCGAGGAACTCCAGCAACATTAAAAATAATTATTATGTGCAGCGACACATCAGAGCCACACCCCGCTTGCAAATTGACCTGTAATTTCGAAATCTATTTCCATGCCACCCTGGGACTTTTATAACTACTAGATGAGGAATAGATTATTACGATTTGTAAATATTTTAAACTTTCTATGCATAGTTTTCCTGTGATTTATCGTCAAATCACGGGATCTAAATTAGTCTTTGGGCAAGACGTTGCTTAATCCACAGCCACGAGGGGGCGCTGTCGCGACAAACCATTATCGCCCGCGAACCGTTGTTTCCGACTGGTTCATGTTCGTGACGTGTGATATTGGTTTGTCGCAATATCGCCCTCTCGTGGCTGTGGACGTAGCCAGATATTATTATACGGGTATACATTACGCGTTGCTGGACGGGGGATGTTCGTGAAAATGCCGCTCAGTTTTAAACCGATTATGATGCCACCCTAAACTGTTGACAAATTGGAGGATAGAATCCACTGAAGATGCTACGTCAATCTCATCCAGTTTCCATGTCTAGGTTTCCCGTCAAAGGTCTAGGAACTCCAGCACCACATTAAAAATAATATATTATGTGCAGCGACACATCAGAGCCAAATTGCAAATTGACCTGTAATTTCCGAATCCCATTCGATGCCACCCTTGGACTTTTACAACTTCTAGATGGGGAATAGGTTAATACGATTTGTAAATATCTTGAACTTTCTATGCATAGTTTTTCTGTAATTTATCGTCAAATCACGGGATAAACATTAGTGCAGTGTCACGATTACCGCATACAAACACACACAGCTAGCTTTTTATACACGGGTACACGCGTTACTGGACCGTGTATGTTCTTAAAAATGCCTCTCATTTTTAAACCGATTATGATGCCAACCCCAACTTTGGACAAATTAGAGGATAAAATCTACTGAAGATGCTACGTCAATCCCATCCTGTTTCCATGTGTAGTTTTACCGCAAAAGGTCGAGGAACTCCAGCATTTTCCTTTTGGATTTAATTAGAGCCAAAATTAGTTTTTCCATATCTGGTGAACAAAAGTTTGGGGGATTGTATCCTTTTTAGGATAATACACACAAATAGAAAAAACAATTATTGGCGCCTTTTTTAAATCATAAGAGTGAGTTGTAGGCCTGTGAATTACTCCTACTGAATAAGCAGCATTTTTGACGCCGAAAATCGACTAACCTCCACAACATTTCTTACATACCATTTCCTGATAACATTTTATTAGTGGCATATAAAATAAGGAAACAATACTTGTTGTGAACACAAATATTATTTTTACAGAACCCAACTGTCCCTTTAAGCATGACGCCCCTAAAAAACACAGCTTTATTGCCTGAAAGTGTAACCAAAGTGTTGCGTTATAGGCGGGCTCAAACCTGCGACCGCCAAAATAACGGACCGGCGCTCTACTAACTGAGCTATCTTGCCCTTAATATAGTCTTTGCCAACGACCACTGCATTCGACAGTGCGACCGATAAAACGACACGATTTATATTTCCATCAGCTTCCTCGATCACGCAATAATCTTTGCAAATTGTTTAAATGGGGCGTAACATTTTAATACAAATTTGACCATTCGATTATACATTACACAAATAACGAACAAAAAATGAGGGGTTCTCTAGAAACTTGTACAATTAACACCCCCCCCCCCCCCCCCCCCCACCCCACATTCCTACTGACTGCAATCTCGCAAAATAAAGTGTGGCCATAACTTAAATTAAGAATTACGCTCTGGGTATTATAGTTACGCAACCACATTGCTGGCGTACCAGCTTGGTGTGGATCCAGGGGAGGGGTCCTGGGTGTCCGACCCCACATTTTTGGACTGGATTTTGTATTAATTTTGTTGTGGTAAATCATTATTTTTTTTAATGTATTTTTATATCAGAGCAAAATAGCAGCGTGGTGCTTTCTGTAAAAGATTCCCAATAGATCAAGGCTCATAATGTCCCAGAATGCACCTCAGGGCTTCTACTGTAATTTTTTTTTTTTTTTTTGGGGGGGGGAGCCCCCACACCCCCGCCCATGGCTAAGGCCCCCACATTCATAAATTCCTGCATCCGCCCCTCAAATCCTAAACCATGCAGATTTATCTCTGCAGACCAGCCACAAACATAAAATCCTATGATATCTTACGCATCAAAACCGTCTCAGTATCTTCAAAAAAATTACTAAAAAGACGAGAAATAGTTTTGGCTTGTGAAAACTCCCATAAACACCCTCCCCTTCCCATCATTAAAGAAAGAGTTCAGATACACTGCAGCTGACTCTAGGATTGATAAAACAACCACAAAACAAATAAACTGATTATTCCTTGAAGTATGCCTGCATAAGACGGTTTCTCCTTGCTATTTCCTTGCAAAAACCCTTTATCTTTAACTAAAAAACCTAATAGTCTCACAGAAAATAACACACACAAAGAAAACCCACATAACCAAGCGGTACACGTCCTTTCCATGTAGTCAAGAATCGTTTAAATATTAGGAAAAAAACGTGAGCCGCATGTTCGATTACGCTCCTTCCCAATAAACACATTGCAAAAACCTTTCATCTTTAACTAAAAAACCTAATAGTCTCACAGAAAAAAAATTAAACAAATCCACATAACCCAGCGGTACACGTCCTTCAATGTAATGTCCTTCCCATGTGGGAAAGAATCGTTGTACTAATTTTTAAAAAACGTGAGCCGCATGTATGATTACGCTCCTTCCCAATAAACGCAATCTCGCAGAAAACAAAATTGCCAGAAAAAAACCTTAAATTAGGAATTACGCTCTGGGCAGTATAGTTACGCCACCACAGACAAAAAAAACAACAATCCACATAACCCAGCGTTACACGTCCTTCAATTCAAAGTCCTCCCATGTGACCGTGACAGCTCCTTCCCAATAAACACATTGCAAAAACACTTCATCTTTAAAAAAACAACTAAAAGTCTCACAGAAAAAATTAAAATAAAATCCACATAACCCAGCGTTACACGTCCTTCAATTTAATGTCCTTCCCATGTGAGCGAGAATCGTTCTAGTAATTTAAAAAAAACTTGAGCCGCATGTATGATCACGTTCCTTCCCAATAAACGCAATCTCGCAGAAACAAATGTGGCCAGGAAAAAAACTTAAATTAAGAATTACGCTCTGAGCAGTATACTACGCAACCACAGAAAAAAGGAAAAACAATCCACATAACCCAGCGTTACACGTCCTTCAATTTAATGTCCTCCCATGTGACCGAGACAGCTCCTTCCCAAAAAACACATTGCAAAAACACTTCATCTTTAACTTAAAACAACTAATAGTCTCACATAAAAAATTTAAACAAATCCACATAACCCAGCGCTAAACGTCCTTCAATTTAATGTCCTTCCCATGTGAGCAAGAATCGTTCTAGTAATTAAAAAAAAACGTGAGCCGCATGTATGATTACGATTTTTCCCAATAAACGCAATCTCGCAAAAAAAAAAATTGCCAGAAAAAAAAAAAATTAAGAATTACGCTCTGAGCAGTATACTACGCAACCACAGACAAAAGGGAAAACAATCCACATAACCCAGCGTTACACGTCCTTCAATTTAATGTCCTCCCATGTGACCGAGACCGCTCCTTCCCAATAAACACATTGAAAAAACACTTCATCTTTAACTAAAAACCTAATACTATAGTCTCACAGAAAAATTTAAAAAATCCACATAACCCAGCGTTACACGTCCTTCAATTTAATGTCCTTCCCATGTGAGCAAGAATCGTTCTAGTAATTAAAAAAAAACGTGAGCCGCATGTATGATTACGCTCCTTCCCAATAAACGCAATCTCGCAGAAAAAAAAGTGTGGCCAGAAAAAAACTTAAATTAAGGCCCAACCACAAAAGTTTCCGGTTTCTGGTATGCGCGCGCGTCGCCGCCGGCCATGCGCGTCGGCAAAATGAAAAAGTTTTTTTTTAAATGTAAGACGATGACTCAAAACCGCCAAACTCACTGGTTCGTCTAGAATTCTGATGCTGCACAATTTGAACGTGTATTTAGATGGGGTTACCATCGAGTATAGGCTTTATGTGGCCTGTCTGGGCTTCCATATATTTTGCACAGAATAGTCGGGCACCATTTGCAGACGGGGTTGTATTTTCGTGATTTTGTGTATAGAAGCTAGACGTGAGTGGAAGCGAAGGTCGTGTATCTGGAACTTGTAACCGCTTTTAATAACTGCAATATGTAAGGGAGCAGACTAATACCAGCATTGCGGCACACATGTGCACGATGTCGAAGTCGCGGTACGGTCTAACCATGTCGAAATAAGTTTGTTTTATGTGGAGTGCAAAAGAATAAATATTACTACAGTATATGAGGTGAACAAATTGTTGGAAATGGAAAATATTTTATTCTTCACCCCATAGGAATATTCCTTCTATTGCATGACATTCGCTTTGCAGTTTCAACTCAACAAGTTTCCCATTTTGACTTGTGAAATAAAGAGTATACATGAGACAGATCATACTTTGGCATTTTTATTTATTCTCAACAAACATTAGATGCCACAACATGTCCATGTATATTTTCACTATTAATCAAACATTCTTGCTCTTTTTATATGCCCCCAGTTGTCCATTCATTACACATGTATTACAAAGTGGCTTATTCGTGCATCTCATAGCAGGGTCACATGTTATGTAGCCCAAACACCGCCGCACCACTTTTGGGGCAAGCTCCATACCAGAAACCGGAGACTTTTTGTTTGGCCTAAGAATTACGCTCTGGGCAGTATACTACGCAACCACAGACCAAAAGGAGAACAATCCACATAACCCAGCGTTACACGTCCTTCAATTTAATGTCCTCCCATGTGACCGAGACCGCTCCTTCCCAATAAACACATTGCAAAAACACTTCATCTTTAACTATAAAAACTAATAGTCTCACAGAAAAATAAAAATAAAAATAAAATCCACATAACCCAGCGTTAAACGTCCTTCAATTTAATGTCCTCCCATGTGACCGAGAATCAATCTAATAATTAAACAAACGTAAGCCGCATGTATGATTACGCCCCTTCCCAATAAACACAAATAATTGTTCCCATTGTTGTTTGCTGGGATAAATATTACAATGTTATCATTGTTCATATGATTTTCCATAAGGTTTTAATATGTAAATTTGAAGCTTTCTGAGGTTTGGCAAGACTACTTGATGATGTCCGGTGACAAGGTAAATGCGCGCAACTTAAGGGTATGATTTTTAGCCATTTTGATCGTTACTATGTCCTCGTAATTATTCAGTCACTTATATGCTTTACAAAATGTTATTAAAGTAAGGAACTGTAAGTAAAATCACCAAAATAAATTTGCCAAAAACAAATATAT
The DNA here is from genome assembly GCA_037893245.1 of Crossaster papposus. Lineage (NCBI taxonomy): Eukaryota > Metazoa > Echinodermata > Asteroidea > Velatida > Solasteridae > Crossaster > Crossaster papposus. The sequence continues at coordinate 221,019 of JBAIAA010000133.1, read as the reverse complement.
ATATATATATTCTCGAAAAACAAACATTAGGAAGACCACTCCATAGAGACGTGCGCAAATTTTACGTTTTTTATTGTAACCTAACCCGTTTTTACCTAGAGCTTTTTCCACGAAATTTCATATTTAAGCATTTTGGACCCCACTCTAACGACATAGACTATTAAATGTAAAAAAAATTAATCTCCTTCCAGTAGTTGGGCGCTCGGACGACCTCGAAATGGTCTCCCTAACGACGGTGGTCTCCCTAATGTCGTTACAATTACGGAAAATGGTCGACCCAAGCGCGATTATGCCCATATATAATCTAAATGTGGTAACAAATTATATTATACGACAGGTATTAAAGATTTATGCAAGTTAGGCATATTTCCACTAAAAATCCAGCTTGGTTACCATCATTTTCGGATTCAGCACCCTAAAATAGCTATGTTACAAGCTTCTACTCAAAAAAATGCCTCTTCTTGCCCTAAATGAGCCCCTTTTTAAAATATCGCCTAGACTATAATAGTTCTTATTGCCGGACAACCATTGAAGTAATAGAAGACAGTGTGTTGTTAATCTCCATTGTTGCAAATCCACGAGTGAAAAAAAATTGAACAATCGGCTACCAAACTCGTTGTGAAATTCTATAGACGTCGACGGTCAGATGGGGTTGGAGCTTGGGGCGGAGTCAGCAAAGCAGAGCTTTTCATTGGCCAAGAGCTTAATGACCGTCTTACGTACGTGCAAACGCATGAACACTAATTTTACATTCTATATATTATTTTTCCAATTTGATGTGGGATGACAGTTGTTTGACCATATTGATTGTTATTACTTGCTGTCTTCCCAATGCCCATCTTTATTTTGATATAGATTTGTATGGCATGAATAACACAAAAATAAAAATTATCTCCAAGGCGCAGCATCGAACCATTATCGACCGGAATTTTTAAAAACAAAGAACATATTAACGTTAACGGGCGACTTTTGAGAGACCTTGACGCGGTAAATATTATATTTTGATTAAAGTATTGACACAACATACAATTAATACTTTTACGAATAGCTCCAGGGTTTACGTAAAAGCTGCAATTCACTTCATCTGCAATTGATTTGGATGGGTGGTACCACATTTGTATAGCTGAATGGTTCCACGAATCACACGGCCATCCACGTTGACCAGAGATTGTGCTTACAAGCCCGAGCCGCGCCAGGCAAACTGAAATTCACGCTGGATTTGTTCATCGGCGAATAGTGCAACGTGGTTGGTGCCCCGAAGTATGGTTATTTATTTGCACTCGTGCGGAAAGGAGCCCTACTGATTTATATGAACCTCGTGGGCACTGGACGAAATACATTTTTAAAGTTTGTATTTTGACCTCTAAAAACCCACTTAGACCCGAAAGTAATACCTCTGACAATTTCAGTGACTTTACCGAAAGCAAATTGGAGAAATCCTGAAGAAATTAGGAGAAAATGACAACACTTTTAGGAACCCTGTATGTACATTTCCAATGGGCCGATTTCGCTTCTTGCTTCTCGGCCTATTTATGCGCATGCGTGCATGAATTTAAAATTATTAGGAAACTGGGTTATAGTTTGAAACCCAGTCTGTAAACCACACAATCTCAACAAATGGGCATTACGGCAAGATGTTATCAAATTGATGGGAATGTTATCATCGTGCGCACGTTAGTTTTTAGGACCCTCTATCTTTGGAAGTACAGCTCCGATTAGGGTGAAACTTGGTATGCAAGTATTCCAGAATATACGAAAATTAAGGTGACGTCATTTAGTGCCATGTTACGTCACATTTAAGGTTCTGTTTTTCCCCCATAGGATTTGTACATATTTTTTTTCAACAATTACACTTTGGCACTTTGGTACATCCGATCGACTTCACATCCTATACCGTAGACCACCACCCACATATTAGTTCAGGGAAAATAAGTTTTGACCTCACACAAATTGCAATAGAATATTTTTCAGCACAGTGCACTTCTAGGTCCCTAGAATGACATACTAAAAATCTTTAAAAAATCCAAGTGGTGGAAATATGAATAATTTGCATAAATCGTTAATCCCTGCCGCGTAATATATTTATTCCTATATTTGGGTATATTATTATTATTTATTTATTTGAAAAGTTTATTATGGTGATTCTACTTACATATCCTCACTTCAATAACATTTTATAAAGCATATAAGTGACTGAATAATTATGTGAACATAGAAATTAACAAAAATGACAACTTCGTGAACCCATAATTGTGCACAAATTACACTGTCTCCAGATATTATCAAGTAGTCAGTATTGGTGAGCTTCAAATTCACCAAGTTGCTTACTGGCACAGTTATCATATTAAAACCTTATGGAAAATCATTATGAACAATATTAACATTGTGATATTTAGCTCAGCAAACAAAAACTGCTGGGGGGAAATGGTGTGTCCATAAATTGGGCTAAAAGATAGGTGAAGGGTTTTCTTAGGTGAGAGACTTAAACAAGTTCAAGAAAACCCCCCCAAATTAAAGATTTTTGTTGCTAATGCAATAATCATATCTACGTTAAAATGCATTTGGGGGATTTTCTCCAACTTGTTCAAGTCTCCCATGTTAGGCAACTCTTTAACTACATTATTTTTTATTTCTTTTAAGATCAGCATCTAAAAATGACCAAAATCTTTCAAGATCTTTCAAGCCTATGTAAATCAGTACACAACCTAGTGTAAACTACATGTACATGTACAGTAACATATGCATAATGTACATGTGTACATATGCTGCTTCATAAAGCTGTACAGTAAACTGGCGCCATTTTATGTACGGACTTGCACATGTTGTACGGCAAAGCTGACTGTACACGTACAGCCTTGCGACCACTAGGCGCATGGCTAAAAACAAGACGCTAGACACATGCATGCAGTGATAAGCTTACACAGTGTACACCAAAGACGGGGCGCCTCAATGCACTCTACGATCTTTGGTGTACACAGGGGGACGGGGTCTGACCGTGAGTATGGCGCCCCATCGCTGAATTAAAGTAATACATTTAAAATAAAAATCACACAACCGTGTAAACGTCAAATTTATTGGAAAATGTTAAAAAATTCTGCATGAAATTAAATATTTTTGCACTTTTGGGAAATCTTTCAAGATTTGTGGCTTTTTCAGATTTTTGTTCAAGCTTTCAAGGTGGGTCTCAATCTGTCAAGTAGGGTCAACTAGGGTTAACTACGTATATACTAGGGTCACAGTACGGTATAGGCATTCAAGGTGACCGTGGAAATGTGTTCTTTCGTTTTAGACGATTTCATACGACATGGAAGACGGTGCATATATCCTATCGAATCAAAAGCCGTGCAAAACAATACGGCCCTCCCAGCGGGGCCCCGTCCAATCGATGGCCAGATGACGACCGGTCGTTACATTATTAGGCTTAATACTAGTAATGCAAAGATATTGTTACATATTCAGCATGAATAATTGATTTAAATTAAGGAAGCTTTGTTCCGTTTTTTTTATAATAAAATGTACAGGGGACTAGCTAAGGTGCTCATCTAGCCGTGGAATTGTCTTCTTTGTTCAATTTCCTTGTTCAATTTATAGTCGGCAGGAAATTTAACTAGCATGGACAAATGCGTTGCTGCAAGGATAGACCATGCATAGACATTTTCATTAATTTGGGTTTGAAGAAAGCCGCTGGGGGGGGGGGGGGGGGGGGTGGGGGGGGGGGGGGGGGGGGCTTTTTAAAACTTTATTGCACGACTGCAACATCTATCGTTGACAAAATTGCTAATTTGCGGTGCTACTACTATCATAGTAAATAACAAATAACCGCTCAACTTGCTTCCAAGCTCGATGGTGGGTGCAAAGGCTTAATATTCCTCGCCTCTTTCTTTTTGTAATGTAAATAAGCCAACTCCAACCGCTCATTAGGGGCAGAAGGGCTACTTAAATTATTATGAGCAAACACTATTATTTTTCAACAAAGCTCTATGCCTCAATACCGAGAGCTTAATCGTCATTTGGGTGACTGATTGATACTACAATATTCACAGCTTGGAACACAAGCGGAGCGGAAATTGTTCAGTTTATCAAAAAGACAAAAGGCATAGTTCGTTTTATTAGTGGCTTTTAGCTTTATACGGTTATTATTTCGTTTAGTTACTATGGGGATTTCGGTAATGATCGCCACGTCAAATGTTTACAATAAATCTTACAATTGTGCCTGCACACGAATAGTACAAAGACCGCAATTACTGTGTAAGTGTATTGTGTTTTTTTGGGAAAATAGAATAGAAGTAAATATATTTTTATTTATTTTGATGCTACAAAATTGGTCAAAGTGTTAAATAGGATGTTTAACAAGAAGGCCTACTGTGTTAAAGTTTTTCTCAATTGATATTACGTTTTCTGTTTAGGGAAAACATAATGCACATTTTGGGGTCTTGTGAGTTTTATTTGCTAACGCATGGTTCCAAACCGTTTCTGGTGAAATTAATTCACACAGGTTTGATGTATAAAGGGACGAGCTTGTCAAAAATGACAATGTTTTCAATATCGATTTTGTTTGCTTTAAAGATAGGATACACCATTTAAAGATATCAAAAAAACTTACTACCAAATTATAAAAAAATGTCTTACTTATTTGAAAGTATATAATAATTGTAGGCAACCAGCAAAATGATTGCGCTATATATTCTGTAATTAAACGGCAATCGCAAAAAAACCAAAGAGCAACATAAGAACAACTACCCAACGCTTTTCTCAGCATCCATGATTGTTAAACTTTAGACAAGTCAGTTAAACAATATTTACTGTACAATACCCCCTTCCCTTAATCCAACCGATCATGATAATTCAAGCAATTACTAATGGTGTATCCTACCTCTAAAACATCTCACTCAATAATTCTGGCTTGCTTCTAGGAGCTAAACCTGTGTAATGTCTTAACATTAATGTTGTAAGGGGCAGGCATTCCAATACATGTAATTGAATTTTTCGTTTTCGCAAAGAGACGCACTTGTTGTGCACAAAATCATGTTTATCGAATGGCGTAAAAAAAAAAAAAGTAAGTAAACTGAAAAATTAGTTTTCACGAAGAGACGGATATCTTTGCTGATAACTTTAGTTAAGAAACTATTGTTTTGTTTGCAATTATCTCAAAACGTTTACATGTCCGTTCCTTCCTGAAACCGGTGACGTAATAATGCAAATAAGTTTGAAGGAATTTTAATGTGAACAAAGAAATTAGCAAGGCGGGACTTGAACCTGCGACATCCGGACCAGTGCTCTATACTAACTGAGCTATCTTACCCTAGTATTATGGTGGTCTCCCATAATCAGTATCTTTGTTTGATGGCGCTAGTCAGAAGTCATAAACACTAGAATGCTGTGTGGCCAGGGATCACGCCCAATTTTACGATACAATCTGGGAAGCGACATTGTGGGGATCACTCAATGAGGATATGACATTTTATCTTTAATACACAAATAAACAACAAGGCAAACTGAGTATGTACATTTGCATACATTTCAAAGTAAACAATGACATTGGCAAGGCGGGACTCAAACCTGCGACCTCCGGAATACTGGACCGGCGCTCAACCAACTGAGCTGTCTTGCCCTATGTTAGCGAGCTCCTAAATTGTCAGTATTTTGGTCGCAGTGGTTAGCAATTTTGTCCAATATAGATGTTACAGTCACCAGGTAATGAAGTGTAATTAAGCCCCCCCCCCCCCCCCCCCCTTCTTCCGCCCCTCCGTGGCTTTCATCCAACCAATATGAATGAAACATTATGAAGCGCGATATGTGGCAGAGAACTCCCCCTCCCCACCCTCTTTTGTGTTGATCATTGTGTTCCCGGAATCTCAGGAATTGTTTGTATGACTGCAACATCTATAGTTGACAAAATTGCTAATTTGCGGTGCTACTACTATCATAGTCAATAACAAATAACCGCTCAATTTGCTTCCAAGCTCGATGGTGGGTGCAAAGGCTTAATATTCCTCGCCTCTTTCTTTTTGTAATGTAAATAAGCCAACTCCAACCGCTCATTTGGAGGCAGAAGGGCTACTTAAATTATTATGAGCAAACACTAATGTTTTTTTAATTATTTTCCAACAAAGCTCTCTGCCTCAATACCGAGAGCTTAATCGTCATTTGGGTGACTGATTGATACTACAATATTCACAGCTTGGAACACAAGCGGAGCGGAAATTGTTCAGTTTATCAAAAAGACAAAAGGCATAGTTCGTTTTATTAGTGGCTTTTAGCTTTATACGGTTATTATTTCGTTTAGTTACTATGGGGATTTCGGTAATGATCGCCACGTCAAATGTTTACAATAAATCTTACAACTGTGCCTGCATACGAATAGTACAAAGACCGCAATTACTGTGTAAGTGTATTGTGTTTTCGGGGGGAAATAGAATAGAAGTAAATATATTTTCATTTATTTTGATGCTACAAAATTGGTCAAAGTGTTAAATAAGATGTTTAACAAGAAGGCCTACCGTGTTGAAGTTTTGCTCAATTGATATTACGTTTTCTGTTTAGGGAAAACAGAAAACATAATGCACATTTTGAGGTCTTGTGAGTTTTCTTTGCTGACGCATGGTTCCAAACCATTTCTGGTGAAATTAATTCACACAGGTTTGATGTATAAAAGAAAGAGCTTGTCAAAAATGACAATGTTTTCAATATCGATTTTTTTTTGCTTTAAAGATAGGATACACCGTTTGAAGATATCAAAACAACTTACTACCAAATTATTAAAAAATGTCTTACTTATTTGAAAGTATATAATAATTGTAGGCATCCAGCAAAATGATTGCGCTATATATCCTGTAATTGGACGGCAATCGCGAAAAAACAAGAACAACATAAGAACAACTACCCAACGCTTTTCTCAGCATCCATGATTGTTAAACTTTAGACAAGTCAGTTAAACAATATTTACTGTACAATACACCCCCACCCCCCCACCCAATCCAACCGATCATGATAATTCAAGCAGTTACTAATGGTGTATCCTACCTTTAAAACATCTCACTCAATAATTCTGGCTTGCTTCTGGAGCTAAACCTGTGTAATGTCTTAACATTAATGTTGTAAGGGGCAGGCATCCCAATACAAGTAATTGCATTTTTCGTTTTCGCAAAGAGACGCACTTGTTGTGCACAAAATCATGTTTATCGAATGACGTAAAAAAACCAAATGTAAGTAAACTGAACAATTAGTTTTCACGAAGAGACGGATATCTTTGCTGATAATTTTAGTTAAGAAACTATTGTTTTGTTTGCAATTATCTCAAAACGTTTACATGTCCGTCCCTTCCTGAAACCGGTGACGTAATAATGCAAATAAGTTTGAAGGAATTTTAATGTGAACAAAGAATTTAGCAAGGCGGGACTTGAACCTGCGACATCCGGACCAGTGCTCTATACTAACTGAGCTATTTTACCCTAGTATTACGGTGGTCTCCCATAATCAGTAACTTTGTTTGATGGCGCTAGTCAGAAGTCATAAACACCAGAATGCTGTGTGGCCAGGGATCACGCCCAATTTTACGATACAACCTGGGAAGCGACATTGTGGGGATCACTCAATGAGGATATGACGTTTTATCTTTAATACACAAATAAACCACAAGTCAAACTGACTATATACATTTGCATACATTTTAAAGTAAACAATGACATTGGCAAGGCGGGACTCAAACCTGCGACCTTCGGAATACTGGACCGGCGCTCAACCAACTGAGTAGTCTTGGTGCAAGACGTTCTTGTTGAGTTAGTAAAACCATAAAACCATAGGACCTATGCACTCAACAACACTATATACGCGTCGCGACTATTTAAATGATAGAGGGCGTATTCTGGAAGCCGCGAATCTGTCAAGAAGAACGTCTTGGCCAACTCGTTTAATCTTCCCGTCGAATTCCGGGCAGATTCCTCGCATACCGGTGACGTACCTAATTTACATAAACAGTTTATGTATTGCAGAACACGTGACGAGTCTTGTACCCACACGACTTTGACTCTGACCATTGATGGTGTGCATTGATGATCTCTGTGTACATAGTAGACTAGAGATTATGCGTTTGTTTATGGTGTAAATAAACGACCTCGATTGAGATTCGTGTACAAAACCAATGAGTTAGAGTTAGAGTACAAACAAAGGAAATTTTCGAGAGGAACAAAGGAAACTCCTAGATTTACACCTTAAACAAACGCGTGTGGCCTTGTGTGTATGTGTAGTAGTATTGTATAAGTTGACTCGGCGAGGTGGAAAATTGCGGTATGCACGATGTAATCGAGACTTCAACACACAAGGAGAGTAATAAAACGGCGAAGAGTGTTGATGAGGCTCTAGATTTTGCAGCACAAAATTCATTGCTACATGTACTATTTTTTGTTTCTGATTACAGGAATTTGTACATATCGAAATATGAAACTGCTAAATTGCTAACTTAGGAAATTTGCTTAGCTTGCAGACTAAAAAAGAACCAACAAAATGGGACTTTACAATTGTTATAATTGGTTTTTTTTAAACTCAGACATGTCAGAACTTGCACTTCTCTACTTCTACAAATTGTATTCTTGTTTGAATTGACACCCAAGAGATGGATTGTTCGAAGACTCCCTCATATTGAGTTTCTCAAGAAAGTAAAGAAAAGCCCTTGATTTTTTTTTTAAACACCCCCCCCCTAATGCAATGAATGAAAACGAAATATTCACAACAATTTTGAGTGTCAAGGAATGCTCTACAAATAGCCTTACTTACTTTTCGTGTTGTCGGGGTTCCCGGAAAACCTACTGCCTTTCTTTTCTGTCGGTCCAGCAGTCTCTGCGGACTTGCTTGGGGTGTCTGAGCCACGGGGAGATCGCTGCCGCTCAGACGAGTTGCTTTGGTTTTCTGGTAACTTTGTTTTATTCCAGTTCGTTTTTCGTTGCTCTTTTGCACGTTTACCACCTTGGTAAAACAACTGTCACACATGAATGTTGTATTGGAGTGTTCGACTGCATCATCAACGATTTCACTTAACTGGGCGAGAAATAATGGGCTTTTCTTGGCCAATGTGCTCAATGTTGAATATCTCTTACAATTAAGTGACCAACTCTCTGTTACATATCACACACCAGCGAGATTTTCTGGCTCGAATACCACCGCCAGCAGTTGCCTCTGCTGCGGCCATTTCTAAATCAACAGTACACTGCAAAAAGAGTTGGCCAAAGCTTCCCTAAATAATTATAAAACTTGTCCGCTTCATGCAATTCGATACACGACATGTACCCTGTACTTTATTTCTCACAAACTGAAATAACATCAAACTCTCTAGAAACTACGCGCACATAAAGTACACGCGCCAAAATAAGTAAAAGTACACAAACTCTACTACATGTAGTATGTACAATGGGCCGTATGCATAAAAACTAGCATTTGCTTTTACTACCAATTTTCAAGCATTTACTGGAATCTGTATGAATAAAAATGAAGCAAAAGGATTTACTGGAAAGTATTTGCTAAAGACTAAAAGTATTTACTTTTTAATTTTCAGCATTTGCTAGAATATTAGTATTTGCTCCATTTGGTATGAATACAAATGAGTAAATGCTTCAGATTTGCAGTATTTACTCGTAATTTTTCAAGGTTGGGTCGGGGCTACTTTGAAAAAAGAGAAGCAAATACTAATATGAAAAATAGGAGCTTTTGTATATGTGGTAAGGCAGGAAAAGTTATGAACATGGAAGATGGATTGTCTAGGATTAAAATACAAGCAGTCGTACTGATTTTGGGGAAGGAAATGAGACGTAGATGGCCGATAATTTCTTGCAATATTGTTGAGACAGAAAACGGCATCGTGACTGCGAAGCAGTAACTTGAGGTTCCGATTTCATTCAAACACCCCCGTCAGCGTACGAACATACATGCGTGGGTGTGTATCATACACACAATAGAGATAAACCATTGTTATATTGTTATAAACCATTCGGCTGTGAAATCAATTGCAAGTAAAAAGCATTTACTGCTATTTCAGCCAGTAAATGCTAAACAGTAAAACTTTATTGTATTCATACGAATTGAAGCATTTGCTTTTCCTTAATGCTTTTACTTCGAAGTAAATGCTTTTACTTTTTGCTTGTACGTCATAGCATTTGCTAGTTTTTATTCATACGACCCAATAAATACATTGAAAAATGTAATGAAGAACCAGAATTTTAAGCTTTTTGTGGTTTCCTTGTAAATATTAATTTTTGTGATAAAATTCAAATAAGTTGAATTTGAATTATTGTTTTTGGTTTATATTGCGCAATCTAAACTTCGAATATTAGTTCCGATAATATTTTTCGAAGAGGCCTGTGGCCTGGTGGTCTAGCTTGCTAATGCCAGACTCGTGGGATCCCTGGTTCCGATCCTGGCCCGGGAACCTCGGTGGATAATTTTTCTTCAGTGCAGTGGTTACATTTTAAAAGTGTATACAACAGTAGCATAGGTGGGACTTGAACCACGTACCTTTAGCATAGCAGTCCTACTCTTTTCTACTATGTAACTGTCCCACCCGGGGACCCCTTGTTACAGGCCAACTGGCCATGGCGTGCGATCGAGCAAAACGCATTTTATTCCAGAGATTTCTTGAAATGCATATCGCTCAACACTTATGCATATGCAAACAGCTTGTCACAATCGTAAATTGGTTTATTTATGGCTTTTAAAACTGGTCACTTTAATATTTCATGTGGAGTCTAATCAGCTTCCATTGAGAACTGGTAACCAGGCAACTAAGTTGTTTTGAGAGGCCGAATAAAACCGTTGTCTATTTGTACTTCTACTCCAGTTTGTGGTTGTATTCTTGGTTTGTACGAGTTGAACAATTAATTTAAGGCCCTGGGATAACAGTTTTACAAGAGCCAATCGATGGCAATGAATATTAAGCACTTTGACCTTGTGCTAACCATTTCATCTTGTTTGCCTGTGCCTGCATGTTTTGTCTGGTTGGGGTCAAGAGGGTATCTGGGAATTTATGCGCTGTTTAGCTTGTGCAGACCATGTTGGTGTTCAGTTCGCGCCGGGATTATTTTGACATCGACTGGACTCACAGGATTGGTTTTTTTATTAACTATTATTAACTATTTTATTAAACCATTGACACTTATTAAGAAGGGTTCAGGCCGACATCTGTGGGTGGCACACCCTGAAATTTCCGCCCTCGCTCATCACTGCGAGCTAGTCGCTAACGGATATTTCCGGCCTTGCTTATGACATGTCGTTTCGAATTCCGGAGAAAAAAAGCATTGTATACATTTGTGTACATGGCATCGACGCCAACTGGATAACCGACACCATTGAGGTGCCTGTAAATAATGCAATAATGTACTGATTGTGTGAGGTTTGCTCATGTCAAGTCAAAAGATGACTGTTTGTATAAGGCCAAATAAAAAAAAAAACATGTTTAGCGTCATGCCCTTTTTTTAAAAGGAAGGAGGAGGCCCTTTTTTTCTTTCTTTTTTTTCTTCAAAATGGCCGCCCGACACATCTTTAATTCGAGTCATGCAGTAAACATGTCACACCCTATCTTCCAATTTAAAATTAAAACATGGTTCACCCACGATTAAACATTCAAATTCATGTGGGTCGATCAAGTATGCACCGTACACGACTACACATCACACCCTAGCCTTCCTATAAGGAAAAAACATATTTCCAGAGCATGTACACAGTGATGCTAAAGTCTAAAATACGATCTTAAAATTTTATTATCTTAAAAAAAAAAAAAAAATATATATATATTTTTTGTCAAAATGGTTAAATTTATGATTTTGTTCAAAAAGAAAAAAAAAGAAAAAAGGAGGCGGCTCCCAAAAAGGAAGCGGGCGGTGACGCTAAACATGGTTTTTTTTTTATTTGGCCTAAGTGGACTGTACCAGAGGTTATCTTTAAGTTTGGTTGACAACCTGAAGGAAGTTAAGGAACCAGACTGCAAGAACAGCTCTGTTTTCTTGGTTTTTCCAGCTTATATTGCCACAACACAGTAAAACTGGTATATTTACCATAAAATATAAAGCCCCTAACCCATTCATTTTCAAAAATTACAGCCACAAGAGCCTATAGTGTATACCGGGGTTCAGTAAGAAATGGTATCAAAAACAGTCAAATATCATATCGTTTTATGGGATTAGTATGTGGTACCAAATAAGACAATTTTACCTAAATGGCTTCAGTTGTTATTTTTTTCATTTGTCGTGACTTTATTTCCACAAGTGCATTATGATTAAATTTAAAATGAGTGCTGCGCCAATATAACATTGCCTTATATACATGATACAATCTCCTTTCTACGTTTTTAGATGATGGCCGAGTTCGGGCGGTCTGTTCTTGACACGTGTAACTTGTTCGTGCAAAACCCTGATGGATAGGTGGTGTGTGTTCTTGTTCCGAGTGCAATGTTCACGGGTCGCGTTCCTGCCGTTCAAGCGAGAACCGAGTTCGTGTATCAAGAACAGACCGCCCGAACTCGGCTTAGAGTTTTTCCCATCTTGTTCTCCCCTCCCCATACCCTTATACCCCGCCCCTTCCCTACAAACAATGAGATGTATAGGAAAAAAATTTCAAATAATTTTCCTCAAATGATGCTATACAAAGTACATGCATAGTACGGTGCCCCTGTAGTTGCGCCACTGTGTTGGAAACCCAATTGCACAAAAGTTACATAAAATGCCTAAAACAACGTTAACCGGCCTAGCCTACATATCTGCAAACTCTTCAAACTCGTATCAACGCATACATGTCGAGTGCATGCAAGGTTTACATTTACGCTATCGCGACTATCATGAACTTATTCCTCCATGATACAATCAAACTGTGCTAACACATGTTCTAAATGATTTCGGATCCCACATATTTGCGACAATGCAATGCAATGCAATGCAATATACCTGCATGTACTCAAATCTAAAATAATTATATATATTTAAGTGCAATAGGCCTTTATTATGATACTTTGATCCTGGAGGTAGGCTACCTCTGTGCTTTGATCATCGATCCGTAGAATATAGTGTGCCTACCTATCACTATCATTATGCATGCAGCAGATGCGAGTAAACTACCTATACATGTGTAAATACATCGGAACGGCGACGAAAACTATATCTGCCTGCAACATGTACAACAGCATAAATCTATGCCAGCACTCTGTTGGCTGTTGAATGAACATTGACAATACCCTACGTACAATAACAGATTACAGCTACTAGTTTGTACCGTACATCATGGGCAAATATTAATTAGATAATAGATGGTCTCTCTATTCCGCTAGTATTGATCGCGGGTTTATCGAATTCGCCGCCACCGTTCAACGGTCGCGCTGGCCTGCGTTGCATATCTAATTAGCGCTGCTTCACAGAGGAAATTCGTGCGTGCGCGTATAGTGTAGGCATATTCGTCATGAAAAAAAGGATTCGTGTATTTTTTTTGTTAAAAGCAAAAACTCACTTGATTTTGTTAGATGATACTGTGAACATGAAACAAAAATAGGGTGTCATTTTTTCTGAGCATTCTAACGGCCTGAAATCCAAGATGGCCGCCACCATAGCAAAACGCCCTAAATTTGACACTAAAATTAACTTAATGTGGTTTACATTTTTTTTTCAGCACTATCACCGCAAAATCTTTCGAGAAAACTATCTCGCTGTATAATAGGATAATGCATAGAGGATTTTTAGGGAAAGGCTTGGATGTGGTGGAGCTTAATAAATGCATTGTTAGATCATGCCATAATCACTGTGAATGAGTTTGTCTTGGAACTTGTATATATAGGTGACTATAATAACAATAACTTTCACCTGACTACTAATTACTTTATTTAATCTAATCTTTTTATTTTGCACAATTTGAAATGGCGGCCGAAAAATGGCGTTCAAAGGCTATAGATCACCTCGACAAAACAGGCCGCTATCCCAACACCATGAAGCTTGTTGAATTTCTTGGAAGGGCTGCCAGGGAGGCCAACGATCCTGTGTATGGGTTTGAGGAAAGAAGCAGCAGGGAATCCAAGAAGGGATCAAACTTCAACGTCCAAGCCAAGACTATATCACAGCCATCTACTCAAAGAACCCGACCGAGCAAAGAAAATGGATACCAGCATGCTCAGAAACAGTCTTGTCCCCTGTGCTCTGGAGGGCATCAGTTAGTTGAGTGTAGCCAGTTCACTATGATGAGCCTAGTCCACATGATCGTCCCGTTGTAGCCCGAAAGAACAGGTTATGTTTTAATTGCCTGACGGCTAGACGCCACTTTGCCAGAAGATGTGATCAGGGTGCATGTGGAGTTGGAGGTTGCAAAGTGAGACACTCAAAACTACTGCACGGTGTGTTCCAGTCTTCCAGTATCAACGTTCAAGCCCCGACAGAGCTACGGTCAACTGACAGCCAGAACATAGGAGCTACCGTCTTGCATGCGGAGTGGACCAGGTTACTAACAAGGTGGCTTTGCATATCGTTGCCTTAATCGTGAAGGGTGTCGGCAGAAGTGACAGCATCAAGACTCATGCGCTAATGGACCCTGGCAGTAACAAGAGTTTTTGCTCCGTAGATCTGGTGAGGATGCTTGACATACAGGGTAGTCCACAAGCCCTGTCCCTCGACACGCTGAACAATGGATCACAGGTGGAGACACTGGCGGTCGCTCTGAACATATCCGGTAACAACACGGGCAGAGTGTTCCACCTGCCACGAGTCTACGCCTTGAAGGACTTTCCTACCCTGCAAGACAGCTGTGCCACTCACAAAGAGTTGAGCCCTCACAAGCACCTAAAGGACATCACGTTTCCTCGTATATCTAAGGAAGGTGTCACCATGTTAAATGGCCAAGATATACCCGATATATTAGTCCCTCTCAAAGTACGACATGGCAAGGAGGGGGATCCCTATGCTGTCAAAACATCACTCGGGTGGACTATTAATGGTCCGTTGGGTTACAAGGGAACCGGTAGTGCTGTATCTAACTTTGTCCAAGGAAACCTTGAGGCTCAGGTAGAGAAGTTTTGGAAGTTAGATATCGGTCAATCCTTGGCAAGTGACTTGCCTGCTGTGTCAGTTGACGATATGAGGGCGGTAAAAAATATAAAAAAGTCAATAAGCATAGTCAATGGCCATTACCAGCTAGCCATTCCTTTTAAGCGCGACCCCCCAGACCTGCCTAACAACAAGATGATGGCAGAGAGGCGTCTTTCGTCTCTCGGCAAGAGATTAACGAAAGAAAACCTCCGGAAAATTAGATATACCAAAAAAATGAACCAGCTGATTGAGAAGGGCTACGCCGAGAAGGTGGCAGACGAACAGCTTAACAATTCTCCCGGTGCAACCTGGTACCTGCCTCACCACGCCAACAAACCAGATAAGCTGAGAGTCGTGTTTGACTGTGCAGCCAAGAGTCATGGGATGTCTTTCAATGACACTGTTCTACAGGAGCCAGATATGACGAATAAGCTTGTGTGAGTCATCATACGCTTTCATGAGCACAAGGTCGACTTGATGGGTGATGTCGAACAAATGTTCCACCAGGTGCAAGTTCAGAAAGAGCACAGAGATGCCCTGGGGTTTCTTTGGTGGCCGGAAGGAGACACAACTCAGCCACCAGATGTTTTCCGAATGACAGTTCACCTGTTTATGGGGCGTTTGGAGCCCGAGCTGTGCTAACTTCGCACTGAGACGCACAGCAGAAGACAACAAAGACAAGTTCAGTGCTGATGTGGTGTGACGGTAAAAGAAACTTCTATGTTGATGACTGCCTCAATTCCGTGCAGTCTGAAGATGAAGCTGTTCTGTTGGAAAAGCAGCTGACTGACCTGTTGGCAATGGGAGGTTTCCGCTTGACCAAGTGGATTGGTAGCAGCAGAAAGGTCTTAGTATCTATACCACAAGTTATCAGGGCTAAAGTATTCAAGGACCTGGACCTTGACCGAGACGGCCTTCCGGTGGAGAGAGCCTTAGGAGTTTATTGGGACACAGATAATGATCTGCTCGGTATCAAGATAAAATCAAAGGTCAGATGTCACACCAAAAGAGGTCTGCTTAGTGTCATCTGCTCTGTGTACGACCCCCTTGGGTTTGTGTGTCCATACATCCTTAAAGCCAAGATTCTCTTCCAGAACGAGTGCATAATTATGGGTAAGGGCTGGGATAATCCCTTGGAGGTTGACACCAAACGGCACTGAGTCGGTGCATGGTTGGAAGATCCTTCCATGATGGATAGGTCTACTATGGATAGGTGTCTTGTTCCAGACTGGTTTGGGCAGATTCGTGAGTGTAAACTCCATCACTTATCCGATGCCTCACAAGATGCATATGGTAGCGTTTCCTACTTACGTCTTGTTAACACCCAAGAAGTTGTCTGCAGCTGTAGTAGCAGTTAAGATGGAAAAAATGCTGAAGAGAGAATTAAGACTGGAGGTACAGAAGTCAACCTTTTGGACTGACAGCATGTTGGTGCTCTAGTTCATCAACAACCAAACAAAGCGTTTCCATACCTTTGTGGCAAACATGGTAGCTTTGATCCATGACGGTTCAAAAGCAAGTCAATGGAGGTACGTGCAATCCGAGCTAAATCATGCTGACGACGCATCCAGAGGTATTGATGCTCAGGACATGATTAACAGAGATAGGTGGAGAAAGGGTCCGAACTTCCTTTGGCAGAATAAGGCCACATGGCCGGTGACACCGGAAGCTCCAAATATACTTGAGACGAACATGGAGGTGAAGAAGGAAGCAGTATCCAGAGCAATTGATGCGGCTGAACAAGATGACATCATAGACAGACTGATCAATAGATTATCATCATTCTTGGTACCGTCTCAGAAAGGCTGTGGCATGGCTCCTTCGGTTCAAGCAATGGCTCCTTGATCATAAGCCTGAGATTCTGGATGGTGATGAAGGCACAAGAAGACTGACAGTCGTCGAGCTGCGAGAAGCGGAACTAGTCTTAGTGAGATATGTCCAGAGAAAGAGCTACATGAAGGAACTCCACGACCTACAGATGGGCAAGACATCAGTACAGAGACAAAGCTCAATCCACAGCCTTGAGCCGTATCTTAATGAGAGGGGTACACTCAGGCTTGGAGGTAGGATTCGACTTGCACCATTTGAGGAGAATAGCAAGTACCCAGCGACACTACCTCTAGATCACCACCTATCAAGCTTAGTTGTTCGACATGCACATGAGTCCTTGTCTGGTTATTCTGGCAAAGAGCATGTTCTCTTCTTGATAAGAGGCTGCGAAGATCACCTGGAGAGCGGCGCATGGCTAATCTTCCCGCATGCTGCAGAGTAGTTACCCCCGGTGAACCACCATTTACATATGTTGGAGTGGACTGTTTCGGGCCGTGCTACGTCAAACAAGGCCATAACAGAGTAAAACGATACGGACGTTTATTCACATGCATGTCCATAAGAGCTATCCACTTAAAGATGCTACAGTCGCTGGAAGCAGATTCCCTCCTGAATGCTTTCATCATGTTCACTGCAAGGCAAGGGACACCAAAAAGGGTTCACTCTGACAACGGTACAAACTTCGTCGGTGGGGAAAAGGAGCTCAGAGCAGCGATCAAACATCTTGCGGAAAATAAGCAGACACAAGGCTTTCTCCTGAGCACGGAGATGGAGTGGGAGTTCAACCCACCAGCGGCGTCCTACATGGGCGGGGTTTGGGAGCGCCAGATACGCACAGTCCGCAAGGTTCTCTACTCACTTATACATGACCAAGTTTGGGATGACGAAAAACTACTCACTCTGTTCTGCGAGGTCGAGTCTAATGTCAACGACAGACCAGTCACAGCCGTTTCTGATGATCCAAAGGACTTAGAGGCTCTTACACCAAATCATATCATGAAGCTGAGAGCTAGTCACCCAGTCCCACTCCATAGTATGAAGGCAACTGACAAGTATGGCAAACGTTGGAAGCATGTCCAGTACTTGGCCTGTCAGTTCTGGGAACGTTGGATCAGGGAGTATCTTCCTACACTGCAGCGTCGACAACGATGGATCCATCCTCAGAGAAATTTCCGGACGGGGGATATAGTGCTGGTGCGGGATGACAACCTATACTGAAACCAGTGGCCGCTTGAAAGGGTGATCAAGACTTTCCCCGGAGGAGATAGGCTTGTCCGCTCTGTCGAATTGAAGACAGCTGCTGGTAGCCTTGTGAGGCCTATCCCTTAGCTGTGCCTCCTGGAAGGCGTCCTAGAGTAGTTGTCTCCAAGTCCCATGACTTGAACCTCCACGTTTCTTATTTCATTGTAAATTATAATGCGTTCACGTGTTCACGATAGTTTTGGTAAATGTAAGTTTAATCCTACATTTAAGGGGCCGGGATGTAACGCAGGTCCTTCCTGCTATCTAAATTTGTGCGTACCCTTTTATGAAGATCGTACATATAACATAAATTTGATGATTCGATTAGATTCCTGGACTCAGAAAACATATTTAGACACTTTATTTGTAATTGTATCTCATGTATTCGCAAAGATATTGCATTATTAGTGTTCGGCGGCCATTTTGGACGCCATCTTGGATTTCATACCTTTAGAATGTTCAGAAAAAATGACACCCTATTTTTTGTTAAAGCTTATGATACCTTCTTACAAAATCAAGTGAGTTTTTGCTTTTAACAAAAAAAATACACGAAATTGCAAATATGCCTACACTAGTAGTACGTGTTGATAATCGCAGTGTTCTGTGATTGCTGATTGGCTCCGTATGAAAGCCTGCAGAGAAAAAAAAAAAAAAATACAATTTTACAAGCTCTAAAAACATGCTTTAAAAATAGCATAAGGATGATATTTAAAACATTTAATTATTTTTCTCAAGTATTGGGCAAGAATGATACTTTGTAATGATATAGTTGATTTTGTGATACAATTTTGCATTTTGGTTGGGTGATTTTTTTAAAATAAGCTAAAAAACAGTTTTGGCGGCCCCAAAACTGGCTAAAAATATCCAAAACACAACATGGCCTGTTACCATGGCAACGGGCTATATAAACATGAGGGGGGGGGGGGTTCCCTGCGTCTCATATTTTGCTTCATATAAATGGAACCAGTCGATAATGTAATAACCGGCGCCCGCCCCCACCAGTAGGAACTGTTGGGACAATGGCGGCAGTTCTTGGTATAGCTTTAACTCCACCCATAGTTTATAATGGCATCATGTTAAAGAGTGTCAATTGCCATTGTGACTTGATTTTTTAAATATTTTTATCGGTTTCGGTAATCATATCAAACAGATTTTCTCGCACTGCGCTTACCGTCATTTGAGCCGCCATTTTGTTCTGGTTTATCGACTTGTACGTAGACGTAGACAAGGTATCAGAATATGCGTTTCATTGATTATTTATAGCACACGGTACGTATAAACCTGAGACAGACTTTATTTTAAACGACACCGCCACCAGTAGCAGTTGACATTCAGCCGGCGTACGTCATTCTACACTGCGACAACTTGACTAACCACCTCCGATTTTATTACTCTGGTTTTTTACAATCTCACTGAAGTAAATGAGACTTGAAGACCTTTTTTAAAATCAAAACCGGCGAATTCGTCAGAATCGGAGGCTAAGCGGCACGATGAAGTTGACCATTTTCTTCTTGGCATTCACATGTTTCTTCATGCTCTTCAGTTTTCCGTCTCGCTGTTGGTCACAGGAACCCCGCACAAGATGCGACTCCGTCTCCGCTAAAGGCCGCTGCCCCCCGCCATGGCTTGCCTTCCAGGGGCACTGCTATCTGTGGGTGAACATACCGATGTCCTGGATGGATGCTGAGAGCCACTGCCAGATGCTGTCCCACCCTGGGAAGATGGCCCACCTTGCGTCCATCCACAGCAAGGAGGAGGATGAATTCATCAGAGATTACACAAGGAGCGCCTATGGCTTCATTGCTACTCCTAATTACTGGATTGGCTACAGTGACATCGACTGGCAGAATCATTTCCAGTGGAGTGATGGCTCTGATGGATCTTACGAGGGCTGGAATCCAGGAGAACCATCGCACGGGATAGACGAAGACTGTGTTCATCGCTGGCCCAATCGTCGCTACGAATGGAATGACCTTTCGTGCGATCGGCAAATCCCATGTATCTGTAAAGTCTAGAGTCTACGCTACTGATGATGTGGGACACCTGTCTATAATAGTTGAGGCTACTGAACTATGTTGACTTTTGCACGATGGTACAAGGACAGAAACAACCGGGTTTTGGCAGCCAGGGGAACCACAATTATTGCGACGAAGGACAGACAAAGACTTTGTCGAACCCCGGTTTAGTTTCGCTACGAATGAAGTGACATTTATTTTGTGCGATACATGCAAATTGGTCTTTGATGCAGCATGCAAGTACTATTAATATCACAAATACTCTGATTAATTAGGTTTCTGAAATTAAACTTAGAATTAAGTATACTCAGAATCTACGTCTGTGCAGCAAATTAAACATGGCATGAAGGTATTTTGACTGGAAACACCAATATATAAACTATGAATCATAATAACTTAGACTTGATGATTCAGGTTGATGTAGTGAATTCAAAGGGATGCTTAAAGGTAGGATACACCATTGGTAATTGCTTGAATTATTAAGAATGGGTGGATTTGGGGGGTTGTATTTTATAGTAAATATCGTTTAACTAACCTGTGCTAGGTTTTACAATCATGAATGCCGAAAAAACACGAAAAACAGCGTTTAAGTTGATTTCAACCGGCGTCGAGCAGTTATTCTTATGTTATTTATGGTTTTTTTTGCGACCGCCGTCCTGTCCGAAGTTTTACAATCATGGATGCCGCGAAAAAAAAAGCTAGAAAAACGGCGTTCTTCCTTTAAAAAAATTAAATTCAATTTGTCAACAATTAAAGAATATCTAGCGCAATCATTTTGCTGGGGGCCTAGAATTATTATTTACTTTCAAATAAGTAAGCTATTCCCTAATAATTTGGTAGTAAAATGTTTAGATATTTGCAAATGGTGTATCCTACTTTTAGGCATCTGCTTAGTATTTCTGAACACAATATAAACAAGTAATACTCTGTTGTATTTGGGAAATGCACATTTTTGTCATTCGTGTGAAAGTTAAATATGTTATTGAAAAATATGAACTCATTGAGGGCCTCTATTTCGTTATTGTATCTGATCTTTCTTCATAAATTCATTGTAGTTCTGCAGTGAAACGAGAAACACACAAATCCAAAGAAGAAAAAATCGGCCGGAGCAAAAAAAACCAGTACAAGGCACATAAATAGCTTAGAAATTAAGGCACTTGCACAGAAAGAACTATAGCTGTTTTATGAACTAGTTAAATAAAACGAGAATAAAACTAAATTTTCGCATGATGACAATGTAGATGTGTCTCTGATTTCAAAGCAGTGAAAACTACAAAATATGAACGAAAATGAACTCCATCCAAGTATACAAAATAGGAGAGAACATAGGGCATAGAATCACTTGGCCATCAGAAAGACTCATTTTTCTCAGCCGGGAAGAAATTTGGATGAATCGTCTTTGGACTATTCAACCACATGGGCTCAACATCCAACTAGGAAATGATTAACTTATTTTGTCTTCTCCCAAGGTCATCTGTTTCAGATTAACCCCTTGCTAGGATTGTTGTTTTTGTTTTTGTTTCTGGTTTCTTTCTTGTAGTACTTTTTTTAGTGTTGTGTCCTTTGATCTTCACAATGGTCCCTTCCTTGTGGTTTTACCCCTATTTTGTTCCCCAACCAGGTTTTCACCCCTTTACCCAATTGGTCTGTCTTTGATCCTATACCCACCCTGACATCTTTCATTCCTTGGCATTATCCTTCTGTGGTTGGTTCTTCCACCCCACTTCTGTTATCCCTCTTTTTTGTTTCTCCTTCTAACAATGTTATGCAACATGCTTGTATGTCTCTCTTTATATAGGTTTATTTTAAGCCGCTTAAAAAGAACCTGACTAGTCTCTAGAATAAGGTGCTCGTTGCCGGAGTCTATAATATGCCAGCAGATACGGTGATTATACAAAACAATAACAAAACGAGACTCGCTTTTGTTACTTTTTCCCAGCCGTTTAATCGTCAGCTCCAGCGATTCTTCATAATGAATAGGTTCGATGCAGCTTGGCAAATGTGATTTCTTGTAACAATGGGTGTTCACTGTAACAAATTAATTTACAATATTCTATTGCTTGCATTGACAAGACCATACAATAATATAATCGGATATGGTCGATAATACAATAGCTCTTGCTGGCTGTTAAATGACTTTTAATTGGGTGACTGGCGGAGCTCTCACGCAGCGAAACGTTTGTGGCGCTGTCAATTGCGTGGGATGTCATAATTGAGCGTTTTCAGGCCCAACGGCCACCATTTTCCGGTGATGAGCTGCTCTTGTAAAGATTGGATTAACTAATGTAATATGTAGAAGTGGGCCATAGCAGTTGAAGCATACGAACAGTTTCAAAACATTTTGGAACGGGTGTACGTGGTAGAAAAAAACAATTATGATCACCGCGAATTTTTATTGAGTGTCATTTAAATTTCCATAAACGTTAGTGTCTGGTGTTGCTGAACGATCGACGCATGCATAATGCGGGCGAAAAGTCATCAGAAGACAGCAAAAAAGATGAACTTATTCGGTCTCACGCTACTGATATTGGCATCCGTCCGTTTTTCGTCTGACGACGTCGACGGTGTAGTAGCTGCTCTCTGCAGCACACCTCATCACTGCCCGCCACCCTGGCTTCCCTTTCAGGGGCACTGCTATCTGTGGGTGGACACACCGATGCCCTGGATGGATACTGAGCGCCACTATCAGATGCTGCCCCACCGGGGGAAGATGTTCCACCTTGCTTCCATCCACGTCCACAGCCAAGAGGAGGATGAGTTCATAAAAGAATATGGCGTCAGCGTCATCGCCGTTTAGAACCCCATTCCCGTTTCGAAATGAAGATTAGGCCTATGTCTTAGGAATTTGGCGACTATAATGTGTCTTGATCTATGCTATATGCAAGCAAGAAGTTTAATAAGAAATCGTAGTTTGCGAAGAAAATGTTGAATTATCAGCACGCTAAATTTTGAAAATAAAATTGGCCCTACATTATAGTAATACATTGTAATAAACATAACTTCTGCAAACTGCTTTCTGACTACCTAAAATATACAAACCAAATAAATTAAAAGGGCTTAGTATTGCAATCTTGCTTACAAGATTTCAGAGGCAAAATGGAAAATTAGTTTGGAGAATCTCTTTTCGGAGTACGAATCCTTCAAATTCTGTTGTGTGTGTTTTTGTTTAACTGTACAGTTTCGATCAAATTCTACACGAATAAACCAGCACTTCAATAAAACATTTAGAGGCCCAGAAACGAAACATTAAAATACCGCATAATTTGCAAGGAATATAGAAGTGAATCGGCTGTGTAGTTTACAGCAAAACACAAGATAAGTGTTTTGTCAAAATCGAAACCCGAATACATGTTTTAATCTTCATTTTCTTAAAGTGGGAGTGCTGTTTGAGGCAAACCACGTTTTGAGCAGAAATATCACTATCGGGTATAATTTAAAAGTAGGATACAACATTTGCATCTATGATTGTAAATCTTTGAACAAGTCAGTTAAACGATATTTACTATAAAATACAACCCCCAAATCCACCCATTCAGGATAGTTCAAGCAATTACCAAGGGCGTATCCTCCTATGTTTTAAACGGTTTTCTCACACATCATGACATATACAATGGAATTAAATGTGGAGTGTCGTGGCCGGGCGGTTAAGAACCAGGTTTTCTGTTCCGCAGAGCGTGAGTTCGAGTCCCGGTGTCGACACGTGTGTCCTTAAGCAAGGCAATTAAACCACTATTGCTTCGTCCTTCGGATGGGACGTAAAGCTGGAGGTCCCGTGTGCTGTGTAATGCACGTAAAAGAACCCAGAAAAACTTATCGCTAAGAGAAGGGGTTTGCCCCGGTGTTTCTGGAGGATCAAGACAGCTACCTTCTCGTGGTGATCCGGATAAGAGAAATAAGACCTCTCGAACTAAAGCTGTCAATCAGGACTTCGGTCCATACGAAAGAAGAAGATCGAATTAAATTGAATTTACACACTCAGATAGATTTTCCCTGTAGATTTTTACGTTTATCGTTCGAATTCAACGCTTGTATTATTAGTGCGAACACGTGTAAACACTGTGACACGAGTAAGGTCAAAAGTGCGTGGAGCGAATTAGATTTTTCTTAAGGAAAATATTTTTTATTGTCATGAATTAAGGCCGGTTTTTGGTCAGAAAAGTGACCCCCGAAACTAAAGCTTTTAAGGTGAATTGGTGCCGTGTACAATTTATAATTTATAATTTATACACAACGTGTACATGTGCATATCGTAGTATGCGTACACGTCGAGTCCGATGTAAACAACCGTTTTTTTCCCCGTCTTTTCTCGGGAACAGTAAGACATTAGGTTGGTTTCCTTTAAACCATATAATTTGAAATAGGATAAGTAAACGATCCAAAACATGATATTTTGGAGGATTTCAGGACATGAATGATTGAGATGCAGGCTAGCGATAAAAAAGCATGTAGAAAACAAATACATATGTAGCACGTCCTACGAGTCCGTTGTTCACTCCAGAATGCTGGGCGCGTCGCACGATCTACTCGCACGATCAATAACGCATTGTCACTGTGCTTCTGTGAAGAATCGATCGCCTTTGCTTTTGTCAGTGACGATACCAACACATAACTGGCGGCGTCTCATGCACTCATTCCTGCGCCTAAGGGCGACAAAATAAATCTAACCGGAATACATTTAGTATATTACTCTAATAAAACAGAGTACATGTAATATTTATTTAGACGTCAAGCCGGCCTGGCATTCGTTGCAAAAAGATACAAACATTCTATTTTTCTTGAAAACACAGCACACCAGGTGCCGTGATATCAGACTGTTATTCATTGACACATTAACAACAAAATTATAATAAATGAGATTCAAAGCTTTGCATGGTGGAGACTAGACTAGAAAGATTTGCAGTAACATCATGTGAAAGGATCCCTTTTATAATAACCCAGTAGGCCTACATGTATATGTTATTGATGTTTGCACACCCATATGGTCCACACTTGTACAAATTAGTATTCCAATAAAAGTAGTGTTTAGAGTCTTTATGAGACAATTCTAAGGAATTGTATGCATGAAACAAACACAATGGGTCAATTAGCATAACAATAGGATAATTTAAAATCAGTTTTAATATCATGATCGCCAAGAAAAAAAGCAAGAAAAAACGGCGTTCGTTTTTAATTGCTGTCTAGCAATCGTTAAAAACAAAATGTTCGGAACAATGACATGATACATAGTGCAATAATTTTGCTGGATGCCTAGAATCATTGTTAACTTTCAAATAAATAAGATATTACCTAATAATTCGGTAGTAAACGTATGTCTGCAAAAGGTGTATACGACTTTTAATGTTCGTTTTACTCATTTTTATTGATACAAAAAGGACGCGCGTGTATTGACGCTAGAAGTCTTTTTTTAAATAAAATATAATGTCTAATTATACATATAGATATTTTTCTTTAACGAAAACGAAATCAATTAGCACCTGTTTTAATATCGGTACAAAACACCTGTCGGGAAACAATAATTTTAAATATTAATATTAGTTTAAAATGTTAGTACCTAAAACCTGATTGGACAATAATGTACAACCTCGAGCTAGTCCGGTACTGGATGGCGCTATGTAAGTTTTACCGTGTCAGTCATTTTCTGCGCGCCGGCCGGGCCGCCGGCGATCGCGATTGACGCGTCTTGATCGTTGCTTTGTTTATCGTCGATAGGAGTTGGAGTAGTGTTACAACACTGAACCCTTTTAAAACAAGGTAAGATTAGTTTTATGCATGAACGGCTACACATTATATGACTGTGAGTATTATGATCTTTACTGAATTCATTATTTATTTTGTCTCAGTTTTGATTTTGTAAAACAGATTTTGTTTCTCAGGAGGGTATTAAAGTTAGATATATCTTACTCGGCACATGAAGGAATAAATATACTCTCATTTTTTAAACCGATTATGATGCCACTCTAAACTTTGAATAAATTGGAGGGTAGAATCCACTGAAGATGCTACGTTAATCTCATCCAGTTTCTATGTGTAATTTTACCGCCAAAAGTCGAGTTTTTCCAGTCCTCATTCGCGTTTGCCGTTTCAACCTGTGCATAGGCCTATCAATTACGCTTCGAAGATTTCCGACATCAACATTTACGAGCATGCCTCCAAAGAGGAGTGGATCGAGAAAACGGGCCGTGGGAAAGCTACTACCCGAAGATTCCGAAGCCCCGTCCCTAGTAGGATCGAAGTAAAGCAATTCCGTTTGTAGTACGTCCATCTCGTTTTAAGTACGTTGTCACTCCGTCTAATTGCAGAACGGGATGGCCGCCAGAAAATGTTGAGTAAGCTCAAAGTTCTGGAGCACCCTTTCCGGCTGAGCCCATTCGTAAACAGTTGCTACTACGTCCACTCCGTTCGCACACAGTTTGATCCAGTTCGGCAACATTTTGAAGAACGTGATGAGAACTAGTTTGGCGTGATGGAGGCATTACGCGTTGCTGGACGGGGTATGTTCGTAAAAAATGCCTCTCATTTTAAACCCAATATGATGCCACCCTAAACTTTAAACAAATTGGAGAGTTCAATCTACGTCAATCTCATCCAGCTTCCATGTGTAGTTTTCCCTCCAAAAGTCGAGAAACCACATTGAAAATAATATATAAATTATTATGTGCAGCGACACAACTGATTCTGAGCCAACACACCCCGCTTGCAAATTGACCTGTAATTCCCAAATCCATTTCGATGCCACCCGGCCGCGATAATTCTTTCTGCAGGTAGGTTGGTACAAAGTGTACATTTTATTAGCCAATCAGAACACAGATGGTGTTGAGGTCATCGATGGTGTTAGAGTTGTCTGGGATCTGACTAGGGTTAGGGATTTAGGGTTAGGGTTAGGATTAGGGTTAGGGTTAGGGTTGTCCCAGACAACTATAACATCATCGATGACGTCAACCCCATCTGTGTTCTGATTGGCTAATGCACCAACCTACCTACAGAACAAATTATCGCCACCCGGCCTGGGACTTTCACAACTACTACATGATTACAATTTAATGACGATTTTTGTAATCGTGTGAACTGTGTATGCATTGTCAGTTCCTGCGTTTATCGTAAACATTTTGACGTCTTTTTTTCACATGTCCATAGTACATGTATCCGTATGAAATGTTTATACACAGACGGGGAACATTTTTCGGGTTTTTCGCACAATAGGTATTATCAGTATAGAGCCTAAAAGTTGACCCCTGGTGGCGCGCTTCCGACATCATCAAGCCAATAGCTACAAGCCAATCTATCTATCTATACTATAAAAGATGTTAAATTCGCCATCTTGTCCCTGGGCGCCGCCATCTTGGAACACAGGGCCGCGCCATCTTGGAACACAGGGCCGCGCCATCTCGGCGCGTGGTTGGCGCCATCTTGGCTTTTGGTCGGGCGACTCGTCGCCGCGCGTGTGTGCCGCCGGCGTCGGTGCGGCGGGGTGCCGGATCGTTCGCGACGGGGAATCCCCGGGGAATCCACCGGGGAATAAGATTTAAAAAAAAATCGTATTCGTCCGAAGTGAGATTTAAAAGAAACGGACGTTACCGATAAACGCGTAATCGCTTTTCGATTGCCTGTCGATGTCTGTGGGCCTTTTTGCGTGAACTATTGCGTTATTTTTGCATTGTCCTTGCCCGGAGTTCGGGCCGAAGCCTTCCCGAAATCGTACTACCGTAACTCGGTTACCAAATTGTTGGCTGTTTGCGATTAAGCGGCGGCTACATGCGTTACGCGAAGCCTTCGCAAATTAATTGTATCCGCCTTGCTTGCGCGGTGGCCGAGTTGGTGCCGAGTTTGTTATTCGCCATTGGGCGGCCCCGTCACGTGTTATTTGAGCTGGTGCCCCGATTTATACTTCCTTGGTTTACTGCGGAGTAAACATAGTACCAGTTGAGCTTCGGCTTCGTTTTCGGGTTCGAATTTGTGCGCGTCTACCACGTTTCAGTCACAGGTTGGGAACGTTAACAAATGATTTATTCCTTTCGTGTTGCTTTTTGGGCAAATGTCTTTGCTTCACATCGTCGATACTTAAATATTACAACATTATCTGTCTCAAAACACTCCGAAACATATCGCTATTGCCTCAATTTCAACTTTGATCGTGCAAAAATGTCGCGAAATTGTATGGCGATGGTGGATATGAATATTCAATTTAGAAACGTGACTGCATTACGTCAGTTGAGGGCGCACTGTCATATGGCCGGCCTGTTGGGTTTTTTAATCACGATTTTCACGATGATGTAAACTCAGAAATCCCGAAGTGGTTCGTATTGTTTCCCGTACGATTCCTGTTAAAAAATCACGAGACGCAGGCAGCATGCAAGCAAAGATGAACTGCCTATTGAGTATTATTAGTTCGGAAGTCGGGAAGTATTTGTACAAAGATTGTTTGTTATTCAGAGTCGATGGTATTCTACGGAGCCCCTAAAGGGACATATGACGAATACAAATCACCGTTACGAAATAATTTGAGTATTTTATTTCGTGCACTCAAAATAACTTAACGGTGAGCTCTAAATGTTGTCGTGGCCACGAAATGACTTCGTGCGCTCCAAGAATATCTGTTCGTGAGCTCGAAATAATTTCGTGCGCTCGAAATACTTTCTAGCTGGTACTCTACTCGCTAAGTTTCGCGATTTGTTTGTCATACAATCCATTATGTTTTTAAGACGTCAACAAGGTGTATCTATACGTTACGATTTCACCCAGCTAGCAGGTGCCGCGCGAAGCGCGGCATCCTGCTAGTCTATACTATAAAAAATGAAAAATGCGCCATCTTGTCCCTGGGCGCCGCCATCTTGGAACACAGGGCCGCGCCATCTTGGCGCGTGGTTGGCGCCATGTTGGAAAGGCGCGGCGCTTTTGGTCGGCCGGCGACTCGTCGCCGCGCGTGTGTGCCGCCGGCGTCGGTGCGGCGGGGTGCCGGATCGTTCGCGACGGCGAATCCCCCGGGGAATAAGATTTACAAAAAAACCTCGTATTCGTCCGTGGTGAGATTTGGGAGAAACGGACGTTACCGATAAACGTGCAGTCGCTTTTCGATTGCCTGTTGATGTGTGTGGGCCTCTTTGCGTAAACTATTGCGTTATTTTTGCATTGTCCTTGCCCGGAGTTCGGGCCGAAGCCTTCCCGAAATCGTATACCGTAACTCGGTTGCCGAATTGTTGGCTGTTCGCGATTAAGCGGCAGCTAATGCGTTACGCGAAGCCTTCGCAAATTAATTGTATCCGCCTTGCTCGCGCGGTGGCCGAGTTGTTGCCGAGTTTGTTGTTCGCGATTGGGCGGCGCGTCCCGTGTTATTTGAGCTGGTGCCCCGCTTTATACTCCCTTGGTTATTGCGGTGGAAACATAGTACCAGTTGAGCGCCGGCTTCGTTTTCGGGTTCGAATTCCGTGCGCGCCGACCGTACCACATTGCAGTCACAGGTGGTGGGAACGTTAAAAAAATGATTTATTCCTTTCGAGTTGCCTTTTGGGCAAATTTCTTTGCTTCACATTATCGATACTTAAATATTACAACATTATTTCTCTAAAAACACTCCGAAACCTATCGCTACTGCGCAAAATGTAACGTTCATCGTGCAAAAATGTCGCGAAATTGTCTGTCGATCGTGGATATGAATATGCAATTTCGAAACTTGACGGCATTACGTCAGTTGGGGGCGCACTGTCAGATGGCCGGCCTGTTGGTTTTTTTATTCATGATTTTCACGATGATGTAAATCAGAAATCCCGAAGTGGTTCGTATTGTTTCCCGTACGATTCCTCTTAAAAATCACGAGACGCAGGCAGCATGCAAGCGAAGATGGACTGCCTATTGAGTATTATTAGTTCGGAAGTCGGGAAGTATTGTTACAAAGATTGTTTTTATTCAGAGTCGATGGTATTCTACGGAGCCCCTAAAGGGACATATGACGAAAAAAAATCACCGTTACGAAATAATTTGAGTTTTTTTTGTGCACTCAAAATAACTTATTTCTTGAGCTCGAAAAGTTTTCGTAGCCACGAAATGACTCCGTGCGCTCCAAAAAAAATTGTTCGTGAGCTCGAAATAATTTCGTGCGCTCGAAATACTTTCTAGCTGGTACTCTACTCGCTAAGTTTCGCGAGTTTGTCATACAATCCATTATGTTTTTAAGACGTCAACAAGGTGTATCTATAAGTTACTATTTCACCCAGCTATATCAGGTGCCGCGCGAAGCGCGGCATCCTGCTAGTCTTTTTTATAACACCTCACTCACAGATTCTGTGTCTTGATTGGCCGAGAGCGCGGCACGTGTCACTTGCTATTTTTACTATTTTTTACTTGAGCTATCAAAAAAGACTATACCACGCAAAAAGGACTATGACGCATAGCAACACACGAACGATGCGCATAGCAACGAAAGCGTGACTGAAACCCAGACGTGTGTTTCGGTGCATTGCGTAAACATTGCTCTATCACCTTCGCACCCGTTCATCAAGGCAACAAAGTACACGTATGATCGAGAGACGTATAATTCGGAGATTTTTTGTCATTACTATACTTTCAGGAAGCTTAAATTGTGCAGAAACTGTGAGTGAGGTGTTATAAAACAAATATTGACTGCTTTATTTCGCGGTATAGTAAAACTAGCCTCCCTCGGTGATCCATGGAGCATTCTATTTTCCCTCGGCTTCGCCTCGGGAAAATAGAATGCTCCATGGATCACCTCGGGAGGCTAGTTTTACTATACCACTCAAATCAGTCAATATTTGTATAATATTGAAGGCGAAAGTATGGTGGCCCTGAAGGGACATCGCACATCGCACATTTCTGCGATGTCGCCGATTTTATCGCACATTTTCCCGCCGATTTCTGCGATATTGCACATTTTATCGCACATTTCTGCGCCGATTACTGCGATATTGCACATTTTATCACACATTTCTGCGCAGAAATCTGCGATATTGCAGATTTTATCGCACATTTATGCGCAGAAATCCGCGATAAAATGTGCAATATCGCAGAAATCAGGGCAGAAATATTCGATAAAATCGGCGACATCGCAGAAATCTGCGCAGAAATGTGCGATGTCCCTTCAGGGCCACCAAAGTAAACAGAAATTGGACAGGAGAAACCATCACTCAGAGTGGAACAAAAAAGAGAACAAATTAACAATCCTGGCAAGGGATTAATCTTAACAGATGACAATGGGAGAAGAACAAATAAGTTAATCATTTCCTAGTTGGATGTTTAGCCCATGTGGTTGGATAGTCCAAAGACGATTCAACCAAACTTCCTCCCGGCTGAGGAGAACTGAGTCTTTCTGATGGCCAAGTGATTCTGTGCCCTATGTTCTCTCCTATTTTATATACTTGGATTGAGTTCATTTTCATTCATAATCTTGTAGTTTCCACTGCTTTGAAATCAGAGACACATCTACATGTCATCATGCGAAGATTTAGTTTTATTCTCGTTTTATTTAACTAGTTCAGAAAAAAGCTATAGTTCTTTATGTGCAAGTGCCTTTAATTTCTAAGCTATTTATGTGCCTTGTAATTGTGTTTGCTTCGGTCGATTTATCTTCTTCAGATTTGTATGTTTCTCGTTTTACTGCAGAAATACAAAGAATTTATGAAGAAACAATAACAGATACAATAACGAATAATAACATATAATAACAATAACGAAATTGAGGCCCTAAATTGAGTTCACAATTATTCAATAAAATATTAAACTTTCACACGAATGACACAAATTTGCATTTTCACAATACAATACTAAGCAGATGCCTAAAGGTAGGATACACCATTTGCAAATATTGAAACATTTTACTACCAAAATATTAAGAAATAGCTTACTTATTTGAAAGTAAATAATAATTCTAGGCATCCAGCAAAATGATTGCGCTAGATATTCTTATATAATTGTTCTGAAACATTGATTTTTTTTGTTTTAACGAACGCCGTTTTTCTTTGCATCCATGATTGTAAAACTTCGGACAGGTCAGTTAAACGATATTTACTATACAATACAACCCCCAAATCCACCCATTCTTAATAATTCAAGCAATTACCAATGGCGTGTTCTACCTTTAAGCATCCCTTTGAAGTCACTACATCAACCCGAATCACCGAGTCTAATGATCCATAGTCTATACGTTGATGTTTCCAGTCAAAATACCTTCATGACATGTTTAATAATTAGCTGCACACAGACGTAGATTCTCAGAATTTGTGTTAGAAAATTATTTAATCAGAGTATTTGTGATATTATTACCTTGCATGCTGCATCAAAGAATATCGATGTTATTTTTGGAACATCGCCTAAAATAATTGTCACTTCATTCATAGCGAAAACTACACCGGCGTTCGACACAGTCTTTTGTCTGTCCCTTCTTGTAATAATTGTGGTTCCCCTGGCTGCCAAACCCGGTTGTTTCTGTCCTTGTACACTCGTGCAAAAGTCAACATAGTTCAGTAGCTTTTATATTATGGACAGGTAGCGTTTTTCTCAGTAGCGTAGGCTCTAGACTTTACAGATGAATGGGATGTGCGCATCGCACCCACGGTCATTCCATTCGTGGCGATAACTGGGCCGGCGTTCGACACAGTCTTCGTCTATCCCGTGGTGGCTATGTGATGGTTCCCCTAGATACCAGCCCTCGTAAGATCCATCAGAGCCATCACTCCACTGGAAATAATTCTGCCCGTCGATGTCACTGTAGCCAATCCAGTATCTAGGAGTAGCATCGAAGCCATAGGCGCTCCTGATGTAATCGCTGATGAATTCATCCTCCTCTTGGCTGTGGATGGATGCAAGGTGGGCCATCTTCCAAGGGTGGGACAGCATCTGGCAGTAGCTCTCAGCATCCATCCAGGACATTGGTGTGTCCACCCACAGATAGCAGTGCCCCTGGAAGGCAAGCCAGGGTGGCGGGCAGTGATGATGTGTGCTGCAAAGAGCAGCTACACCCAAATCGGGCCACAAACTGCGTGCGATAGATGCCAATACCACTAGCAGAAAACCGTTATTAAACGTCATTTCGATCCTGATGTATTCCGAATCTATTGACCAATAAGCAGTCCGTAAGAGCCGTTCTAGTAAGCTGAGACAGCACAGGCTGATCCGAAATGCAATTTCATTAAAACAATGAAATGTTGGTAAACGTATACATGTACATGTACGTCCTTCCTGCGCTGTTGCGGTTTTCTCAAATGCCAAATATCGAATATGAAGTGTGTATAAGTGTACTTGGTTTTTATACCGTTTGCCTCATATCTAAGCTTAATTGAACCTTTACAGATGAAGCTCCCTTAAAAGAGCGAATGCTTGGGGAAAACGTGACAAGAGACGGCGCCTCGTTGATTTAATTACCGTTTTACCGAGTCGTGCAAAATTGCCAAGGTCTATAATAATGCCAGCAATTAAGATGCCCTATATAATTATACATCAGTGAAAACAATGGACGGAGACCCAATTCTGACAAAAATATCATGAACCTCCAATAGACATCAAGACAAATAATAACCACCCCTCCCCCCCCCCCCCCCCCCACCTCCACGAAAAGAAAAGATAAAAAGAATACGTACTATACCTATAAAAGCTGCAGGAAACATTAATAAATAAAGAAGAAAAACAGGTTTGCCAGACTTATAAGATCTAATTAGTGCAAGAACGATTGTCATCGGCCATGCAGGCCGTGCCAGCAGCTTAAATTAAGAGTGTACGCAAGGCTATAATTATGTACGGTGCACTACCCCAATTGAAGGGAGACTTTCTACGCGAGCTCATGGGCATGAAATGTGCCCCACAATCTTATTTTGAAAAAGAAGGCCGTTTGGTAAATAAAAATGACGAAATTGTGTAAATATAGCCTAGGATAAACTCCCTGCGGTTTTTAAGCTTCAATCTGAGGGCAGACTTGATAAAAGTATGGTGGAAAATGGGTCCTATTGCCCTATAAAACGAAGAGGGATGCCCTTTTGTAAAAAGGCGGCGTGGCGTTCGGGCTGGGGAAGTATAATTTCTCGGAAGGTGAGTTTCTTTTGGTGTGATTATTAAAAAGTGTAATTGGCTAACCCACCAAAATTTTTAAAGAAATAGAAAGATGAAGGCCAAGACAATAATCTGATTGTTGTTTGAGAAACCCCAGTGATGTCAGTTTGCATGAAACTTGGCCCTGAACGGGGGTTATTGATTTTACACTGGTTTTAATGGGGCTTGAATTAGGCTAGTACACCCTATATGTACGGTGGCTGCAATTATGACACGGCCTCATTGTTTTTCGTTCATTGTCAATTTCATCATGATAATCATTCAGCTGCTATTGCTAAGTACAAAAATGTGCTCAGTAACAGTACGGGTAATAGGCCTATACCAGCCAAAACTGCATAATTCTCGTGCAATCCGTACCGAGGCCAATTTCATAGAGCTGCTAACCACACAAATTTGCTTAGCATAGGGCCTAGGCTAGGCCTATATGTCCGTGGCAAAAACAACGTTACGGACCAAACTTTCACGTGGTCTTTATTGTTTTTGATAATCAGCTGTTTTTTTGCTTAGCATGAAAAACACGTAGATTTTTGGCTGGTAACCTGTATTTTATGAGCAAGACTTTGTTGTGCTAAGCAAATTTTAGTGCTTAGCACCTCTATGAAATTGGCCCCTGAACATTTGTACTTGTGTAGCCGGTTTTGTCAAGGAAGCTTGAACTTAGTCAAGAAAGCCAAGAAAGTGTGTTTTGGCGGCCATAAACAGTCGTAACCATAGGCCTAAACCATTGATCTGCATATGAGCAAGTTCGGGCGCGAACTCCCCTTAACCATAGTTCGACTAACGTCGCTCGAACGCGAAATGGTTGGACTAGTCTAGTCGACTATTTGGAACCAGACCCCGAGGCACGGTTGCCGCTGGTTGACAGTAGCCTCTTTTCATAGGAAAACATGGAGAGAACCAGTGACGTAGAAAAAGGTGATGTCAGTAGGCGGGCCTAATGTAATTTTTGTCTTGTTTTTGGACCAACATGACTAACGTTATGGCTTATCCTACTTATATGCGTGGAAGAATAGTGGCAATACCCATTTGATTCATGTCGCAAATGTAAACAAAGCGGTTGCCATCTTTTCAACAATAGTTCGACTAGAGCCGTTCGAGCGAACTGCATGAAGCATGCGCATGTTTCCTACCTCCATGGTTAACTATAGTTCGCGCCCGAAATGGAGATCGATGGTCGTATCATGGAGGAATAACTATTCCTCCATGGTCGTATCAAACCACGAACTGGTTCGGTACTTTTTTTTGTCAGCAAATTTCTTTGAGAATTTTCAAAGAGAAAACAACCATAAACCAGTTTCTGGTTGTTTGGTTCGTGGTTCGTGGTTCAATGAGATTGAAACAAACACAGTCATCACTACGTGACCGTTCATCATCACGTGAGTCAGGCGCCCTCAAGGGGCCTTAATTTTCGAATGTATATTTATAAACGTGCAGTTTCCGGTAAATTCGTTACAGCAAAAGCTTTAATTCTGACCATCATAAATGTTCGTTTGGACTAAAATAAAATATATCAGAGCTATGACATTTTAAAATAAATGTTGAAAAAGTAAAGATTAATTTTAAATACATCTAAACTGGTTTAAAAACAAAGGATGAACTGTACGTCATCTGTACGTCATCTCAGATGTCAGGTACCCAGACTCTCCTAACGGTGTGTTGTAGGCAATCTGTCTCTAGAATATAAGAATATTGTACGTGTATTCCTAAATATGACGGACATGTCACATTATGCATTGACGTGGTGCAGCAGCGACAATTTTATTAAAGATTACGGTAGTTTATTACACGGTTTGTAACAGAAATGGACAAACTGAAGAGGGTGTTGAATGGAAAAGAGGAAGAAGATGACCAGCAAGGAATTGTCACACAGGTTTGAACATTTATCACTTTTTATTTTAACATTTCACAATAACTATGACTATGTCGACTAATGTCTATGAAAGTATGATGTGAACTAGCTAGCCCAGGTTGGACGACGTTCTTCATTACATTAGTCATTACGACTGACGTCCAGGGTATCAATGTCTCCTGCCATAGCGAAAATTTTTACAACAACATTTTTTCATATTTTTACCTGATGAAGGAAGCCAAAATCTCGCTTATGTATTCCTTGTGTCTGGAACTAAGATCGTACGTCATCATCATCATCATCATCATCACTTGGTACACGGCAACAGAACTATAGTTCCATGACGCCGCGGGATCACCACGAGAAGGTAGCTGACGTGATCCTCCAGAAACACCGGGGCGAACCCCTTCTCTTAGCGATAAGTGTTTTCTGGGTTCTTTTACGTGCATTATACAACACACGGGACCTACGGCTTTACGTCCCATCCGAAGGACGAAGCAATAGTGGTTTAATTGCCTTGCTTAAGGACACACGTGTCCACACCGAGACTCGAACTCACGCTCTGCGGAACAGAAAACCAAGCTCTTAACCGTTCGGCCACGACACTCCCTGGTCATGGGTTATTAAAAGTGAATGCGTCTTTAGGCAACTTATTTACAGAAAATAAATTTCAAATCCA
Organism: Crossaster papposus; assembly: GCA_037893245.1. Taxonomy (NCBI): domain Eukaryota; kingdom Metazoa; phylum Echinodermata; class Asteroidea; order Velatida; family Solasteridae; genus Crossaster; species Crossaster papposus. The sequence goes on along the minus strand of JBAIAA010000133.1, from coordinate 184,314 downwards.
CGCTTTTTGAAGTGAACATCATGTACGAACTCACTACAATCCCTACATGCGTGCGCGGGTACCGTGCACGCGCCTGGCTTATCAGTTGTAGGCCGGCGCGGCTGCCGGGTACCCGCGCACGCATGTAGGGATTGTAGGGAGTTCGTACATGATGTTCACTTCCCAAAAGCGTGGATTTGAAATTTATTTTCTGTAAATAAGTTGCCTAAAGACACATTAACTTTTAATAACCCATGACGATCTTTAGTTCCAGACACAAGGAATACATAAGCGAGATTTTGGCTTCCTTCATCAGGTAAAAATATGAAAAAATGTTGTTGTAAAATGTTTCGCTATGGCAGGAAACATTGATACCCTGGACTCCGTCGCGTTGTACACAACGGAGGAGTCCAACCTGGGCTAGATGTGAACATGATAATAACGTACGGTAGCTATGTTTGTTTGTGACCAAAAAAAATCGAATTCAACATAGCATAATTTTTGAAGGAGCTCAAAACAAGCATTGCAATGGTATAAATATCTTGGTTATGGGTTAATTATTAAACAAGTTATTAATATTTTAAGATTAAATTTACGGGCTTTTTTGGTATCGTTTTAACATAGAAAACAACAACATTATGCACTTGTCAATTGTAGTCCCGGCCCTGGGGGACCCGGGACTAGCGGGGACGTAGCCGGGGATGTACAATTGGCCCAGCGTGATTGTCCCGGCCAGTCCCCGCTACCGCCCGGCAGTGCGGGGCACTCGGTTTTTGTACATTCCCGGCTATACCCCGGCCCCGGCATGCGGGGCATTTTGCACAACCCCGGCACGATCCCGGCCCCGGCATGCGGGGCAATATTCGACAACCCCCGCACGACCCCGGCCCCAGAATGCGGGGCATTTGTCACAACCCCCGCACGATCCCGGCCCCGGCATGCACAATCCAGGTTTAAACGGTCTCACCTATCCGGTGTGCTGACTTTTCTGGCGGGGAAATTTCGCTTCAGCACGCATGCACGAAGTTGCGCAGTCATAAGAGTTGTACTGGTACCCGTTAGATCACCAGAAATAAATGTATATGTTACAGGGTACCAGTAGTCTCGTGGGGCGTGCTGACAAACTTGCACTAAATACACGTTAGTCCAGGTTGGACTCCTCTGTTGTGTACAACGCAACGCGTTTCTCCTGCCATGCTTCTCATGGTTGCAGGCTGTTCCACCTATTGCACACGCTGCCGGGCAAAGGGCAAACCCTCCATTCAATTTGTACAGGGATACGTGTTTTCTATATATTTTTACAGCAATAAAAAATGATTTTTTTTTTTCTCGGTGTATCGTGAGAGATTTTGTTACTTTATAAAACAATGAAATTTTGAAATATTTCGGTGTAGTGTTGGACAATAATTAATTATTTAGATTTTGTTTACATACCGGTACCACAACACTATTCATTGCTACTCATTCCCCTTTGAGACCAGAGGGGGTGATAACTAACAGCCACCAGAGGCCAGCTCATCAGTCATACTAGGCCAGCGCGGCTGCCGGGTACGCGCGCACGCACGTAAAAAGTTAGTACACGATGTTCACGTCGAAAAGCGTGGATTTGCAATTTATTTTCTGTAAATAAGTAGCCCAAAGACACATTTGCTTTTTGTAACTCATGACGATCTGTGATTCCAGACACAAGAAAGATGTTAACGAAATTACAGCTTCCTTCATCAGGTAAAAATATGAAAAAAATTGGTTGTAAATTGTTTCGCGATGGCAGGATAAATTGATACCCTGGACGTCAGTCGTAAATGCAATAAAGAACGTCGTCCGATCCAACCTGGTCAAACGTGTGCGAATGAGTTTGTGCATGCAGTGTGCACATTTCGTACATCCCGGCAAAGTCCCCGCTATTGTCCCGGTAGGGCCGGGCAACAAGATTGTACAACCCCGGCAAAGTCCCCGCTATTGTCCCGGTACGGCGGGGCAACAAGATTGTACAACCCCGGCCAAGTCTCCGCTATTGTCCCGGTACAGCGGGGCAATAAACTGTACAACTCCGGCCAAGTCCCCGCTATTGTCCCGGCTAGCGGGGCACGTTTTTTGGGACATCCCCCGCTATGTCCCCACTACTTTGTCCAAAGTCCCGGGTCCCCCAGGGCCGGGACTACAATTGACAAGTGCATTAGGTTGTGACCTTTTATTTATTTTTTTAAAGGTTTTTCGGGAAGTTCTGAGCTAAAAAGTGCAATACTTTTTGTATTACCCAACGGATTTTAATAAAACTTTGCATTACAAAAGACAATTACAAAAGTACAACAGTTCATTAATTTTAAATGTAATTACTGATATTGAGTAAGCAGCTTGTTCAAAAGTAGGTAGATTCATCAAATTTTAAAGTTGATTTGATAGTTGTTGAATTGATTTTATTTTAAAGAGCTTTCCAAATGCAATTAAATAAGAGGTCCCCTAGCTTCATAGGGCAAGCGGTTCTTAAGTTATCACCATTTTGAAGTCGTATTTTTTTACTTAAAATTATGCTTGTTTTGGCTGAAAAACTGTGACCACATCATCTGATAATGTGTACAATATAATTTACACACACAGTGGCAGCATTGCTGTTTGGGGAATCCATAACTTTTTTTGGCAACATGATTTTTTTACAAACCAAACTTTCTAAGGTTAACTACACCCTGTAATTCTTCTTTTTTGACGTTTGGAGCTTTTACAAAAATTCCCTTGTATGTTACATTCCATGACTAGATGCGGTCACACAAACTGAGGTAATTTTGGGCATAAAAATGGTGCCACCAATGTCCATGGTGGTGATTCTGCCTATCAGAAGAAATGACTATTATCATAATTATCCCACAAGACAGACCCATTATAATCATATTCCAAAAGCCAGAACAACACTAGCACAAAAATGCATTTCCTTTAACGGTCCTAAAGTAAACTGTGGAATTCTCTCACCGTTGAACTGAGGTCAATAAAAAGACTATCGACTTTCAAAAGAGAATACAAAGCATGATGCATCCTTTAACAAAAATTATGGCAATTAAATTATGTATGCATTTTCCTTTGCCAATACTTCAATACCATTTATAAACACATTTTGTTACTGTTTCTTCTTATTATTATTATTATTGGTTTATTGCTATTTATATTTAACCCTGAGGGACCCCGCGTGACATCTATGTCACATTTTTTTTGTGTGACATAGATGTCACGCGGGGTCTCTCAGGGATATATACAATCGTATACAATAGAAATTGTCCTGGTTCTCGTGCTCAAAACATAAAAATACTTTTAAACTTTAAATTAAAAACATTGAATTTCAACACTAATAAAAATTACTACTCAAGCAGTTAAATGTTCTTGTAGTAAGTATGGATATTTCTGGTTTACGGTAAACATATTAATATTTACCAGTCAGTCACTATGTCATTGTATTTTGCATACTGTATTTTCCACAGTAAATATACTAATACATGTATTTCTTTAAAATGTGGATTCCCATACTAGACAAGCATTGCTTTTTATGGGATCCATAAACTATCTGTATTTTATGAACATGTGTCAATTATAGTGTATGGAAAATAAAGTGAGCTGAACTTTAAAAAAATTGCCAATGGTGTATCCTACCTGTACATCTATCGGAACATGTACCCATTCCTGGTAATTCAAGCAATTACCAATGTGGTACTCTCTTTGAACACACTTTTTTCCTTTCAGATTTACGAAGGGTCAACGTTGAGCTGGTCAACCAGGATCAAAGGATTCATCATCTGTTTTGTCATTGGTTGCCTCCTCTCAATATTGGTATGTAGCCACAGTGATAAGCCGTGTTCCCATTAGATCTTGTTTGGTTAACTTACCAAGACTTTCCTGTAAAATGACTAAATTTAATCCATTGGGAACGCAAGATAGACTAACGTTCCTGTCCACGTACCACGGCGATGATGTAAAAACTACCGATTATGTAAAAACTACCGATGATGTTAAAACTACTGAAATTATTCTATTTCAACCACAGTTAATTTTTGGGGTTGAAATTTGGACCAAATATGTGACCTGGGCCCGATTTCACGAAACTCGTCTTAACTTACCACTCATCTTAGAACTTAGGACGAGTCCTTGATCAAAGATCGATCTTGGCTAAGACGTGTCCTAGGATCGATTTCACTAAACCCATCTTCCGAAAGACGCATCGTAACTACCAATTTTATAGCTGTTTTATGTTTGTTTTTACCGCTAGAGGAAACAGTCGTTGAAAAGAAACCGCAAACCAACTCACGGCGTGCGCGCATACGATCCGAGAACACAAACTTTTGCTAATCTGCGCAGTACAATCACGTACGGTAGTTCTGCATGTTCTATATACGACAGAGTCGACTAGTTGGCGTATAAATAATTAGTTTTTAAAACTATAGGCCTACACACATAGCAAAATATAAATCAAATCTGTTTCTTTTTCGAAACTAAAACTCTAGGCCGACATTTGTCTTTAACGAGAAGATAATGCAATGGTTTTCAGACAATATACAGATTATTGCACGTATTAATGAGGTACCGGTAAGACGACCCTCAGACCGATCCTAAGTTAAAACGAGTTCAGCTGCGTTGCTGTGGAAGTTAGGACGTGTCGAACGCGTCTTGACTTTGATGAAATCGATCCTAGGACGAGTCGCGAGTTGGGACGAGTTACTCTTCCTAAGACGAGTCTTAGCGTTTCGTGAAATCGGCCCCTGGCACCACGAAATGAGCGGAAAGTCGCACATGTCCAAAACGAGTTATTGGCCGAAACGTTCATTTTTCAAGTGGGAGGTCGGTTCGAGTTGTTAACGTTTTACATACAAACAACCCTTCTTTATCATATCCCAAAATTGTCGGTTTCGAGTTGTTAACGTTTTTACATACAAAAAAAACATTTTTATTATATCCCAAAATTGTATAGCTCAGTTAAAACTCTAAAGTGTGTTTTCTTGGTGGCTGAATTGCACTGATTGGTAGTATAGTTGGCACGGTTCACGGACTTTGAACTCCGTTTTCTCAAAACAAAGGAGCATGACTTCAACAATTTGAAAAGAGTATAGCGGCGGCTAGAAATAAGCTACAGCAACACACAATACATCATTTGAAGGCTTAGGACTTCTACTTTCTAGAAATTATGTAATAATGTCAATTTTGTTATTTTTTACGACTTTCCACCCATTTCGTGGTGCCAGCAGGGTTGTAGTCGAGTCCCTGCAAGTCCTTTCACAAGTCCTTTCGTGAAGCCAGTCACAAGTCCCTTCATAAAGGCAGTCACAAGTAACTGGACGAACAATGCAGGGTTCGTTTTACAAAAAAAAAGTTGCATGCACTGGTGCATGTAGACCAAAAAACCTACATGCACCAGCAAAAAGTTACATGCACCATTAAATAAATCCCAACAGTGCCCTCTATTGTTTGATAGTCGTTAGGCGCAGGGGCGCTAAATCGCGATAGTTGCGTGATAATGAACAACAACGTCTTGCACCAAGACTACAGCGAGTGCTGAGCAAATATTGCCTAGAGGGGTAGCCACAATTGAGTCAATTACGATAACCCCTGTATGACGTCACTCCCGTAAACAACGTGTACGTACGTACAAATATGGAGGGCTTTCCCGATTACAAAAATAGCACTAGCGCAAGAACATGACGCGACCCGACGGCGTGCGCAAGTTTACTGATTCTGAATCTGCTGCAAGGAATAAATTATGGATTTATGAAATAAATAACACGTTCGTACATTATCTGGTAAAGTATTCAACCAACTTTATTCGTATTCTCACTGGGGCTGATAAATATACATGTATGTCTGAAATGAGTACTTTGGTGGTCAAAAAGCTACATGCACGGCGTGCACGTGGGGCAGGAAAGTTACGTGCACAAAAAAAATCTACATGCACTGGTGCATGCGTGCACCCGGGTAAATCGAACCCTGGAACAATGACAAAGGAATGCTTTTGTCAAAGCTGATTTGAATAGCGTGCGATTTGAATTAGAACTGGTGGACTTGTGGTGGACTTGCAGGGACTTGTGATGGACTCGACTACATCGCTGGGTGCCAGGCCATACCCTGTATTATACCCTAACCCCTAACCCAAACACAAACACAAACCCTGGTTTTTGAGTAAAATCCAAGAATCTATTTGTGAAAACCTTGTGGAGACCTGTTCATCTGTAGAAATATACCATGTGGAGACATTTTGACTTTTTTGTCCCCATTGTGTTCAGGTCTCCACAGGGTACCGAATTTAAAAACATTTGAAAGGTGAAATTTCTTTTAAAGTGTCACGCTGTTTGCACGCTGTTTGCACGTTGTTGGTATGACGTTAAAGCTACATGTAGAATACACCATTGAGAATTGCTTTAAATTATCATGAACAGGTGGATTTTTTGGGTTGTATTTGATATTCATAAATACCTGGGACAGTTTAGGCATTCCTATTGGTCGAGAGCCCGTCACGTGGCCGGTATTAAACGGACGATAAAGACGTGGCTGGAAGTGTTTAAAACCAGCTGGCAACAAAACACGTCACGCGATGTCGCATTATACTCATCCCCAGGGCTCACTTTATTTCCAACCGTACCTCTTCTCCAATAGTATTAAGAGCGGGTAGTGTTGGGCGCGTACAGCTCGACACCCTGCGAACGAGGTTGCCAATGGCAGAAATAGTCTGGTTCCTAGTAAATACGCTTTATTGTATGTATCGTGTAGAGCGACAGAGGCGGAAGCATGTCATTTGACACACACAGAATGGCGAAACACCGAAATTTACTTTTGACAATTTTCCGAGATTTTCAGGCTTTTTTGGCTGAAATTTTACAAAAAAGTATTTATGAATGGGAATAAATGTGTGTTCGGTCGGGTAATTATCAGCACCCAGACTCCAAGCGGTATTAAACAGAGTGATTAAAACCTCTCGAACACACATTTATTCCCTTACTAAATATCGTTTAACTGACTTGTCCGCAGTTTTACAATCATGGATGCCGAGAAAAAAAAGCAAGAAAAACGGCAGTGGGTTTTATGTTGTTATTGGGTTTTTGGCGATCACCATCCAGCCATCGCGATTTTTTTAAAAATAAAATTAATTTTTTCCGGAACAATTACAGGATATGTAGCGCAATCAAAACTGGATGCCTGCCTACAATCATTATTAACTTTCAAATAAGTAAGATATTCCTTAATAATTCGGTAGTAACAAAAACTCTGTATCTTCAAAATGGTGTATCCTACCTTTTAAGGAGAAGTAAATTGAATTTTTCTTTAGTCCACGTTTGCCCTGCTATTCCCTACGGCCGCAAATCTGAATCTCTTCGCGGTGCTCTACACTTTTGGTAACGTCATAGCCATGACTAGGTAAGTCAGTCAGAGCCGGTATTCGGACAGAGAGGCTCACGTTTCTACGAGCTCAGTGGTTTGTAGTCAAATAACATCTTCCTGCATGTATCCAGGGATGTAGTCGAGTCTATCACAAGTCCCTGCAAGTCCCTGCAAGTCCGTCACAAGTCATTCTGTTCCAATTCAAATCGCAAGCTATTCAAATCAGCTTTGACAAAGGCATTCCTTTGTCATTGCTCGTCCAGTTACTTGTGACTAGCTTTATGAAGGGACTTGTGACTGGCTTCACGGAAGGACTTGTGAAAGGACTTGAAGGGACTCGACTACAACCCTTTGGAGGTTGGCTCCTTGCACCTGAAAATGTGACCTCAGTATTATCGGTAGTCTTCTCCAAAGAAGACTGTATTTGATATTTGATTGTGCACGTCACGTTTTCTCTTTCGCTAACGACACGGTTGTATAGACTAGCTACCTAACTCGCACATTAGTTTTGCAAATTCGATGCAGCGGTTTATTCTAGGGTTTATTCTAGGTTTTTCTAGGGAGCCAATCAGCGATCGCAGAACGGCGGGTTGTTTACATGTATGCGCAGTAGATACTACGCCCACGCACACCAAATCTGTTGTGGAGCAGCACTAATTAGATATGCCAAGCAGGCCCTCGCGACCGTTGAATGGTACAGTGTAGTAGATTGCGGAAGACGCTGTGCATATTCATACTTGTATGTGACCGTCCACGACGAAAGGGCTGTAAAGTAGGCATCTTGACGTTTTGAGTTATTTAGAGAAATGAATTAAATCTACTAGAAATAAGCTTTAAAATGATGTATTACAAGACATAGTGGGTATTTATGGTTAGCTACAACAAGTAACTGTGCATATGAACATTTATTGTTTTTCATTGTTTTTCACATATTTTAATGGTCCTTTCCTCAAAATAAGCTCTGGCGACTTTACAGCCCTTTTGTCGTGGATGGTCACATACACGCATGATCGAATTTGCATGAAAAAGCCGAGCCCCATTTAAGCGAGTTTGCAAAGACCACTGTGCGAGTTAGGGAGCTGGACTAATCGAGTTGTTAGCTGGTGCACTGTTGAATACAGTGGTCTCTGTTATTAATTTGTTGCTGTTGCGTGTATTTTATATATCATTTACTTTTTAAATGGCATTCGCTTTTTAAATTTGTTTTGGCCTGGGGCAATATTCTTGAAACCTTACTAAGCCTTGATTGTTACTTAACAGGTCTGTAGTTGCTTACAATTTAAATTGCGACAACAAGCGGATTGCAGCGTCTCGCGTCTCCCGCACTGAACTGACCAATGGAATCGCCAATGTGTGCGCCGTGTCGTTCGAACACTTGCGCGCACTATTTGGGGAAATGTCAAAATGTGCATCTCTGAAACGCACATTGGGAAATGACATTCTCTTGTTAATTTCCTTAAAATGACCGCATGCCAGACGGAATAATTTCGGAGGGAGTTTAGATTAGAATCTTCAGAATCTGTACAACAGTTTTTCAAGAGTATTTTGGTTGGTTTAATACTTTTTGGACAGCTGCAAAAGTTATCTTACCCTTTTATTAACCCAATTCAGTGAGCTGTTTTCTTTTCCTAACCTCTTTGCATGCACACAGGGAAGTTTCTTCCTATTCTTCAAATTTGGCACGGCTCTTAGCCTTTTTGCCATCTTCTACACCCTGGGTTCCATCTGTGGCTTGGCGAGGTACACTAATTCACTAAACCATCTCAGCCCTGTTGGCTAGCAACCCATCCAGAGTTGTAACAAGTCGCTGATTTTTGCGACTCGAGTCAGATCGAGTCATTTTAAGTAGTCGAGTCGAGTCGAGTCGAGTCGAGTCGAGTCGTTTTAACTGGGCGAGTCGAGCCATTTTAAGTGGGCGAGTCGAGCCATTTTAAGTGGGCGAGTCGAGTTGAGTTATTTGGTCAAGACGCTGAGCCAAGTCAGGGTAGAGTCGGGTTGAGTTGAGTTAGTTTAGAGTTGAGTAGAGTTGAGTCAGATTTTAGCTCGAGTCAATTTGAGTCACAAATTTGTGAACACGATAAAACGGATAATAAATAAAGCACAGGAAAAAAAAAATTAATTTGTTGGCATTTTTCATAAAAAATCGCCCTAAATCAATGATGAAACCACAAATTGGGAAATGTGCAAATATTTTTCGCAATTATTTTTTTCCGGTTACTCGATTGTTCTTAGCTTTTTACTCGAGTTGAGTTGTCTTCTGATGAGGGACTCGAGTCGAGTTGAGTCATTTGCCTGCAGTGACTCAAGTCGAGTCACTTACCCATCGGGATTCGAGTCCAGTCGAGTCGCCAAAAAAAGTGACTCAAGTCATTGACTCGCATCTTTACAACTCTGGAACCATCTTCAAATCTAACACAAATCCTTCAAGTGGCACCGTGTACAAATATTGGATTCTGCCTCAATCCTCCAAAATCATCAGTTCTTGAATTTCCGCACTCACCGGATTATACGCATGATGACAGCACAGCAGCCTTTGTCTAGCAGCTGCACTGCACAATGGACCAGAGCGTGCAGTTATAGCACAGACCGTGTTCTACGGCTTAGCACAGTCGATAACAGCATTCCAGACGGATTAGTTTGTCACGGCCGTAGCCGTTCCCCGGCGTCAAGGGGTTAGGGAACAGTATACATCTAATCTTAGTTTTTTTGCTAATTTCTGCTTTTTTCTGGTTTAACTTGATGCTTCGCTGAAGAATTTGAAATTTAATTTGGTGCACTAAAAACCCGTTAACCAGTTTGCGACGGGATTATTTTAACATCACCGAGCCCAGGGGCGGGTTATTATTTTTAACGAAACTCGATCCGAAGCGGGTTCAGGCTGATAGTGCCTGGAAGCACACCCACGCATTTCCGGCCTTGCTCGCTGCTGACAGATATTTCCGAACTTGAACTTGGCGTGTTTATGCGTCATCCGTTTTGAATTTGGGGAAAACTTAGTGTTTATATACATGTACGTCATCCGGCGCGAACTGGTTAAACCCGGCCAGACGCCCCACAAAGTTTATCAGGTGAAAAAAAGTCTGGTGCACTTTGATGTATAAAGCATGTATACACGCAAAGTTTGTCTGGAAATGATGACGGATAAACATGTCACGAGCAAGGCCGGAAAAATATCTAGCCGCGACCAGGCTTGCAGCGAGCGAGGCCGGAAATATCAGGGTGTGCTACCCACACGCGATGCCAGCCTGAACCCAATTTCAACCCCTTTGAACCTTAAAAAAACCAATCCCCCGTGCCCGGGTACGGTTATTGTTATAATAATCCCGGCGCAAACTGGTTGCCTTTTCACACTAGAGCCTTTTAACCCGGTTTAAACTCTACCCTGGGTGAACCCGGGTTTAGTTTTTGTTTTGTTGTTTACCACTCCAGTCCTTCTGATTTGAGGCGTGCAATCGCACACCCACGCCATCGCACACCTAAAAGCTTCCCGATTTAGTGTGAATAACTGCACTCCTGAATCCTGCTGTACCGCACACCTCGGCATCATTATACGGCATAATTAAACTTCTTAATTTGTGGAAGGAAAAATTTGGTTAAAATGCCATATTGTTCAGTCCCAGCCTGGACCAAAGAATCACACGGCAAAAAAAATCACACGCCAAAAGAAATTCAGGTTTTCTTTTTTTTTTACACGCCTGTGATTTTCAAACCTGAAGGACTGGTTAAAGGGATCAGATACGTTTGGTAATTACTCCACAAATTAATGGCAATACAAACTTACTTAGTAAGAAGTACAGCAGCTTTGGATAGTATAATGCATTTTCAGAAATTGTTCACTTCGAAGTACTGCGGTTATGAAAAAAGATATCACTTTTTATCCCAAAAAAATTGAATCTGAGAAGCGTTACTGCAGAGACGTTTCTCAGATTGTGTATTCCAATGCAGATTATTCTTCCTGCGTGGACATAACCGCTCCGGATTTTTGGCAATATCTCAAAATCGCTACCACCTTTTGAAATAATTTGTGTACAGGTTAGTTTTATGGTATATATCTATAACTATATAGGATTGAAACAAACAGTGGGTTCCAATTACCAAATGTATATACGATCCCTTTAAACCTTGTTAACCCTTAACGCTGGTTAACCGTATTGTTGCACACTTGTTTTGTGCGAACGGTGCTGGAGCACAGGGTTGAGTTTAACCTGGGCCAAAATCAATCTGGCCATTAGCGTGTTACTTGAGTCAGAACATGACGATCTCTGTTAAAGGTAGGATACATCATTGGTAATTGCTTGAATTATCAGGAATGGGTGGATTTAGGGGGTTGTATTTTGTTAGTAAATATCGTTTAACCAGTTTGCGCCGGATGACGTATATACACGCACAGTTTTTGCCCAGATTCAAAACGGATGACGCATCAACACGTCACGAGCAAGGCCGGAAATGTCTGTCAGCCGTGAGCAAGGCCGGAAATGCGTGGGTGTGCTTCCCGGTACCATCGGTCTGAACCCGCCTCGGAATCGAGTTTCTTTAAAAACAATCCGACGCCTCGACTCGGTGATGTTAAAATAATCCCGGCGCGAACTGGTTAACTGACCTGTTAGAAGTTTTACAATCATGGATGCAGAGCAAAGCAAACAAAATGGCGTTCGTGTTTTTCGTGATCGCCGTTTTAAAATTTAATTTGTTGAAACAATTATAGGATTTCTAGCACAATCACTTTGCTGGATGCCTGCAATCATTATTTGCTTTCAAAGAAGTAAAATATTTCTTAATAATTTGGAATAATTTTTTTTTGATTTCTACAAATGGTGTATCCTACCCTTAATTTTGTTGAACACCCGCTATGCTTTTGCACGCATACGATGAAATGTTTTCTCAATGAAATGTTTTGCTATTTGAATAGTTAACTGGTTTATTTGTCAACAAAACATTTGTGAGATGTTTTTTTTTTCCTTCGATCTCATTTGATGCTTTTAACAGCACCATGTTCCTGATGGGTCCAGTGAAACAACTCCAGAACATGTTTAAGGAGAAGCGACTGATTGCGACCTTCTTTGTTTTCTTCTTCCTTGCGTTAACGCTCTGTGCTGCAATCTGGGTAAGTATATGGGAAAAGGGAGTTGGGGGTTGGGGGGGGGGGGGGGGGGTGGGATAAAAGGGACAACACAAAAAACACCAGCTGATCTCCTAGGATCTCCTGGGCTCTCCTGGGATCTCCTGGCCTCTCCTGGGATCTCCTGGGATCTCCTGGGATCTCCTGGGATCTCCTGGGATCTCCTGGGATCTCCTGGGATCTCCTGGGATCTCCTGGGATCTCCTGGGATCTCCTGGGATCTCCTGGGATCTCCTGGGATCTCCTGGGATCTCCTGGGATCTCCTGGGATCTCCTGGGATCTCCTGGGATCTCCTGGGATCTCCTGGGATCTCCTGGGATCTCCTGGGATCTCCTGGGATCTCCTGGGATCTCCTGGGATCTCCTGGGATCTCCTGGGATCTCCTGGGATCTCCTGGGATCTCCTGGGATCTCCTGGGATCTCCTGGGATCTCCTGGGATCTCCTGGGATCTCCTGGGATCTCCTGGGATCTCCTGGGATCTCCTGGGATCTCCTGGGATCTCCTGGGATCTCCTGGGATCTCCTGGGATCTCCTGGGATCTCCTGGGATCTCCTGGGATCTCCTGGGATCTCCTGGGATCTCCTGGGATCTCCTGGGATCTCCTGGGATCTCCTGGGATCTCCTGGGATCTCCTGGGATCTCCTAGGATCTCCTAGGCACTGTAGCTCGTAAGCCTGAAGAAACCTGTAGAGAGAAGACAATGAGAAGTAGGTACAGTTTTAGAGGTGGGAGGAAAACCCCAGAAGAATATCCTGAGGAAAACACACGGAAGCGGGCAGGGACTGAAAACCCAATAGACCGATTGCGTCCTCTAAGTCACGTGACCTATAGTGGGTATCAAACATCAACAAACATGGCGTCCTCCATAGCAAAGTGCCGCTGTTGCAAAGTACATGATGATTTTTGCATTTGTTTCTTTGATCAAGGTTTTTCTTTCTCAAAATCGCTAGTGCCGGTCCCAACGTTCCGTGCCAGTACCACATCCTGAACAATAACGTTCCTTGTAGAATTTCCAATACTTGCTGGAACTGTCCTTACTGGCTTTATTCAGCCATTCCGGTAAGGTCTCGGGTACAAACTCCGGAATATTCTTCAGAGATTTCGATAAAGAAAAGCCTTGATCGAAGATCAAAATGTAACAATCATCATGTACTTTGCAACAGCGGCACTTTGCTATGGTTACATATGGTTTGATAGGTTACATGACTTAGAGGGCGCAAGCGGTCTACCGGAGGACCCAGAGAAAAAAACGTCGTGGCACAGGAGAGAACCAACGCACAACTCTACTCGCATATGGTCCCGGATGGGAATCGAACCCGGGCCACATTGGTGATGAGAGGCACGCGCTTTACACAAAATCCACCCATGCCACCTAAAGCAACATTTGTTGACCAGATTTATCACTCACAAGTTGAGCAAATGAATCCTAACGTCGCATTGTAATGAATTACTTAATTTGTTTTGGTCTTTCACAGTGGAACATTGCAATTCTTGCCATCATCTTTTGCCTCTGTCAATTCCTGGCTCTGATTTGGTGAGTTCCATCACTTTTTAAATTTGTTTTTATTTTTAATTTAGGATTAATGTTTCAAATGTTCTAGTCTTGTTTGCAGGACGGTCTAATCGCGGTATGCAGCGCTCGTAGGCCGCCGATGCGGGCGCCCTTTAACGTACGCTGAGACCACGCAATGACCTTCGCTAAGATCGTCTTGTATATCTGCTATAATCGCTCGAAAAATTCCGAGCAGAATTGTTTCTCATTTGCATGCGCGTGTGACGTTGCGTGCATAATTGTGACCGGCTCTACAAAAAGGTGTATTTAAGTTGCACTGTGCACTATCATGTAATGGCCCGCTCAACGTAGAGAGGATAAACATTTCATCAAAATGTGATTTTCATTTTTTGTCATGAATGACATATTTATTACCTACAGTTTCAGGTTTCATTCAAAGAAATGTTGATTTTGATAAATAAAGTGGAAAAAAATACCATTTTGTGTGCATCGTTCTGTTGTAGTACAACACAGCCGGCTATTTCAAAGCCTATTTTCTCAGTTGTGTAATTTGAACTCCAAGGAAGTAATCAATATGTAAACACGTCATATGTCCAGAATGAGAGGGGTTATGGAGCTCTATTACATACCAAATGAAAGCTTACGTTGTGGGTTTTTCAACCATGTATATAACTTAATTTGTTGCGACATAATACACCTTTTTGTAGAGCCAGTCACAATTATGTATTGGTTATGTATGTTACGTCATGCAATTATTCACGCAACGTCACACGCGCATGCAAATGCGAAACAATTCTGTTCGGAATTTTACGAGCGATTATAGCGGATATACAAGACGATCTTAGCGAAGGGCGTTGCGTGGTCTACAGTGTATGTGGATAAATACCCAAGTAACCTCAATCCTGCAAAATCATCCAGCATTCGTTTAGGCCTTATGACCTGGATCCTGCATTATCCTCCAGTGGCAAAAACCCCAAACGCCCTCGATCCTGCAGCAAAATCCTGCAGTTTGCAAAGAGGATTTGGGAGGATTTGGGAGGATTTGGGAGGATTTGGGAGGATTTGGGAGGATTTGGGATGGTTAGGGTTAAGTTAGCTGGTTGATTTATCTGAACATGTTGTCCTGGTTTTTCATTTCAGGTACTCGCTGTCCTACATCCCCTACGCACGGGACGCTGTCACTAAATGTTTCCAGGGATGTCTGAATTGCTAAATTGGGCAGTGAATGACGGAAACTGAAAACCGTAATGCCTTAAATCAGGGGCCAATTTTATAAAACATGTAAGCACAAAAATGTGCTTAGCAGTAGCACTTTAAAAAAAACCAGGTTACCAGCCACAACTTCATCGGCTTTTCATGCTAAGCAAAAACCAGCTAAACACCAGTCGCAAACAATAAACATCACCTGAAATTTGGTTTGTAACCCTGTTTTTGCAAAGGAAGAATTTTCATGCTCAGCAAACTTTTTTTGCTTAGCATGTTTTATGAAATTGGCCCCAGGACCACACCTTAATGTAGTAACCAACGGATAATGCTACCACATTGACCGATACAGTATCTAACGCATACAAGAGCATATATCTCCATTCGTACATGCTGTAGAAATAGTCCATTAAGTACGTACGTCTGTTGGAGACCAAAATAGCCAGGCAGGTTGTCTTAAAAAATGTGTCGGGGCGGCCATTAAAAAAGAAAAAAAAAGTGCCTATTTTTTAAAGGCAGGACGTTAAAATTTTTAAAATTTAATTTGGCCTTATTCGTTGGTTACTTATAATCTTATATAGCGCTTTACACCGTATCAACGATCTCAAAGCGCTTTACAATTCCTCGGTCGCACCACGAAGTGACGTATCATGTATAGTTGCCACACCACGTGGTGCACCCGACGAATTATTACCCCGTTCATTAGGCCCTGGACCACGCGGCAGCCGTTTTATAGGCGCTCAATCGGCCTCGATCCTCACGGGTACCCATTTATACTCCTTGGTGGAGAGAGGCAATTGTAGTTAAGTGTCTTGCCTAAGGGCACAAACACCATGCTCATGGCAGGGTTCGAAAACCGCGTACATGAGTCGAACAGCGTAACCACTCGGCCATGGCATTGTACGACTACATTATCATTTGTAATCCACCTTACCAAAAGGTCCCCCCCACCCCCCATGTCACAAAATTCATCTTATCAATAATTATTTTGTTTTATTATGGCTACGTTCTTAAAAGGGTCAATACAATAGTTTTTTTGTTTTTTTAACCAGTTAGCGCCAGAGGACGTATATAATACACGCACAGTTTTCCCCCAGATTTAAAACGGATGACGCATAAACACGTCACGAGCAAGGCCGGAAATGTCTGTCAGCAGCGAGCAAGGCCGGAAATGTCTGTCAGCATCGAACAAGGCCGGAAATGCGTGGGTGTGCTTCCCGGTACCATCGGCTTGAACCCGCCTCGGATCGAATTTCGTTAAAAAAAAAAAAACCCGCGCCTTGGCTCGGTGATGTTAAAATAATTCCAACGCGAACTGGTTAATTATTGTACATATAGTAAAACAATGTTCATTGTGAGATTTGTCATGCAAGATGTTGCATGTAGGTGTAATTAGAATTTTAGTAAAGAAAGGGTTATTTTTGGAAAATTGAAGTGATTGTTAGGCACTTAGGTGTACACATATACATGTAATTGTGTGGTGTTGAGGCAAAATGAGACATAACTGGGCACAGGTCACAGTAGAGAAACGTTTTGGGGTAGTTTAGTTGGAAAAGCAGTTCGTATTTTTATTTTCAGTAATACAAAACCTGAAACTTTAAAAGCCTTAACCCGTCAATGAATAAGCCATTTGCACGTGACCCCGAGCTAAATTTGAATAACATCTGGTACACTGACTCGCTCACACAGCTTGGCACCGTTCAACTTTAAATTCTCCAGACCAAAGACACTGTTGCCATATCACATGATTCGAGGCAAGCTCTTGCATAGTTACGTAATGACGTTCAGCACCAATACATTGTTCACAATGGTTGAGAATGGCACAAAGACACCAGACCACTCCGGAGCTGGGGGTTGCTAGCGTAAGGCTTGCCCCGAATCACGTGATATAGAAACAGTGTCTTTGGTCTGGAGAATTCAAAGTTCAACGGTACCTAGCTGTGTGAGCAAGTCAGTGTACCAGATGTTATTCAAATTTAGCTCGGGGTCATGCGCAAATGGCTTATTGGGAGAAACAGTATTGTCAGGGGAATTGTATTACCTTTCCTAATAGCTTACTTGCCTTCATTTGGATTCCTGCCCAGAACACCTCATAAGCATTCTTGCTACCATCTACGACTTTGGAGAAAAGCGTGCAACTCCTTGTTTACGTAAAATATGTAAACGTGAACAGTTTACTTTGAAGGTTAACCAGTTCGCGCCGGAGGACGTACCATGTATTACACGCAAAAAAATTTCCAGATTCAAAATGTGATGACGCATAAACACGTCACGAGCAAGGCCGGAAATGTCTGTCAGCAGCGAGCAAAGCCGGAAATGCGTGGGTGTGCTTCCCGGTACCATCGGCCTGAACCCGCCTCGTTTAAAAATAATCCCCGTACTTAGGCTCGGAGATGTTAAAATAATCCCGGCGCGAACTGGTTAATTCATGCACAAATTTGAGAGAAGTGAAACAGATTTGAAGTATGTTTTCGAAAGAAAAAAATACAATATAGCTATATGTGACCCAGCACGAGTAAATGAGACACTTTGAGGCAAAAATCAAATTTGAGATTTAGATTTCTGCATTAAAAGCTAAACAAGCTTTAAATGATGAAATCAAAATCTCAATTTTCATTTTTGCCTCATTTACTCGTGCTGGGTCACATATTTGTTTTACTATACCTCATACATATTCAGTTGCATTATAATTTTAGGAGCTCGAAAAAACGCTGATTAATAATCCCGTGTGACGTGTAGTTATGGAGATGTTTGTGCGTGCTACACATGTGTGCTAGTTCCACGATTGCATCCTAAAGTGCATTCGTGAAGGCCGGTTCATACTTGATGCGGATGCGGATTTCATGAATTAAAGTTTGTTTTACGTTCTCCAGTGACATTCGTGTGAAGTATGAACCGGCCTTAACCCGTGCGGTTGGGCAAACTGCCCCCAAAAAGTGGCTAGCGTGTGACGGTGAATTGACCAGTGATATGAATATGTATGACTTATGGTAATATTTACTTCAAAAAGTTGATTTCATAATATTTTTGCAGAACTGTTTTTTTTTTTATTGGTGGCAAAATGATGCCTTCGTTTGCACTTCACAGTATTTTTTTCTACACATTGTTTTTTTTTTGTATTGTAAATAAACAGTTTTATCCTCATTGAGTGATCCCCACAATGTCTCTTCCTATGTTGTATCGTAAAATTGGGCGTGATCCCTGGCCACACCGAATTCTGGTGTTTATGACTTCTGACTAGCGCCCTCGAACTAAAAGATACTGACAATTTGGGAGACCGCCAACATAGGGCAAGATAGCTCAGTTGGTAGAGCGCCGGTCCGGTATTCCGAAGGTCGCCGGTTCGAGTCCCGCCTTGCCAATTTCTTTGTTTATTACTTTGAAATTTACATACTTTTTTCTGTGTTAGCAGTTCTTGTAACTGATTGTTCTTACACCCGTAGTCTGAATGAGAAATATTGGTGCCAAAAAGATATATTTGCCTTGGGATGGTGCCTCAATTAATTGAAAATTGATTTCGAATTTTTAAAAGAACAAATTTGCTGTTTAAATGCAGGAAATATCTTGCATAGTACTATTTATTTATATATATTTTCACCTCCGTTTAGATTGAATAAAAACAATAATTTTATCTTTCAAACAAATTGTATACATTGCTTGTGTTTTTTCTTCAAAGTAATGACCAGCCTAACCCTAATTCCCTACCCTATCTAAGAGTTTTACCACAAGTTCCCTGATTCAATCCCTATCCGTAGAAGGGGAACCTATGACTTTGTATGACCAACATTTTTTGACGAAATCATATTTTGACCTAATTTGCATGAAAATGCAAGGCTAACCCCCATTATCAATTAATTTTAGGGACATTTTAAACATTTTTAGACACAATTTTATTTTTTGCATAATTAGCATATATTTTGACCAAATTTGCATAAAAATGCAACGTTAACTCCTAATCACTTAATTTTATGGACATTGGAGTCATTTTTGGACAATCATATTTTTGCATAATTATCATATTTTGAACTAATTTGCATACAAATGCAAGGCTAACCCCTTATTAATTAATTTAACAGACATTAGAGACCGTTTGGCATAATTAACATATTTTAACCTAATTTGAATACAAATGCAAGACTAACCCCTTGTAAAATAATTTAAGGGACATTAGAGACATTTTTGGATAAAATCATATTTTTGCATAATTATCATATTTTGACCTAATTTGCATACAAATGCAAGGCTAACCGCTTATAAAATAATTTAGGGAACATTGGAGACATTTTTGAATAAAATCATATTTTGGCATAATTATCATATTTTGACCTAATTTTCATACAAATGCAAGGCTAACCCCTTATCAATTAATTTAAGGGACATTAGCGAACTTTTTGCATTATTAACATTTTTTGACCTAATTTGCATACAAATGCAAGGCAACAACCCCTTGTAAAACAATTTAAGGGACATTAGAGACTTTCTTTATGAAATCATAATGATCATATTTTGACCTAATTTGCATACAAATGCAAGGCTAACCCTTTAGTTTAGGGATCCCCTAAATTATTGTATAAGGGGTTAGCCTTGCATTTGTATGCAAATTAGGTCAAAGTATGATAATTATGCAAAAAGGTCTCTAATGTCCCTTAAATAAATTAATAAGGGTTTAGCCTTGCATTTGTATGCAAATTAGGTAAAAATATGTTAATTATGCAAAAATGCCTCAGATGTCCCCTAAACTAATTGATAAGGGGTTAGCCTTGCATTTGTATGCAAATTAGGTCAAAATATGATAATTATGATTTTATCCAAAAATGTCTCTGTCTCTTAAATTATTTTACAAGAGGTTAGCCTTGCATTCGTATTCAAATTAGGTCAAATATGTTAATTATGCAAAAAGGTCTCTAATGTCCTTTAAATTAAATGATAAGGGGTTAGCCTTGCATTTGTATGCAAATTAGGTCAAAATATGTTAAATATGCAAAAAGGTTTCTAATGTCCCTTAAATTAATTGATAAGGGGTTAGCCTTGCATTTGTATGCAAATTAGGTCAAAATATGTTAATTATGCAAAAAGGTCTCTAATGTCCCTTAAATTAATTAATAAGGGGTTAGCCTTGCATTTGTATGCAAATTAGGTCAAAATATATTAATTATGCAAAAATCCCTCTTATGTCCTCTAAACTAATTGATAAGGGGTTAGCCTTGCATTTGTATGCAAATTAGGTCAAAATATGATGATTATGCAAAAATATGATTTTATCAAAGAATGTCTCCAATGTCCCTTAAATTATTTTACAAAGGGTTAGCCTTGCATTTGTATTTAAATTATGTCAAAATATGTTAATTATGCAAAAAGCTCTCTAATGTCTCTTAAATTAATTAATAAGGGTTTAGCCTTGCATTTGTATGCAAATTAGGTCAAAATATGATAATTATGCAAAATATGATATTATCCAAAAATGTCTCTAACGTCCCTTCAATTAATTAATAAGGGCCTAGCATTTGTATGCAAATTAGGTCAAAATATGATAATTTTGAAAAAATATGATTTTATCCAAAAATGTCTCCAATGTCCCCTAAATTATTTTATAAGGGGTTAACCTTGCATTTGTATTCAAATTAGGTAAAAATATGTTAATTATGCAAACATTCCTCTAATGTCCCCTAAACTAATTGATAAGGGGTTAGCCTTGCATTTGTATGCAAATTAGGTCAAAATATGATAATTATGCAAAATATGATTTCATCCAAAAATGTCTCTAATGTCCCTTAAATTAATTAATAAGGGGTTAGCCTAGCATTTGTATCCAAATTAGGTCAAAACATGATAATTTTGCAAAAATATGATTTTATCCAAAAATGTCTCCAATGTCCCCTAAATTATTTTATAAGGGGGTAGCCTTGCATTTGTATGCAAATTAGGTCAAAATATGTTAAATATGCAAAAAGGTATCTAATGTCCCTTAAATTAATTGATAAGAGGTTAGCCTTGCATTTGTATGCAAATTAGGTCAAAATATGTTAATTATGCAAAAAGGTCTCTAATGTCCCTTAAATTAATTAATAAGGGGTTAGCCTTGCATTTGTATGCAAATTAGGTCAAAATATGTTAATTATGCAAACATTCCTCTAATGTCCCCTAATCTAATTGATAAGGGGTTAGCCTTGCATTTGTATGCAAATTAGGTCAAAATATGATAATTATTCAAAAATATGATTTTATACAAAAATGTCTCTAATGTCCCTTAAATTATTTTACAAGGGGTTAGCCTTGCATTTGTATTCAAATTAGGTCAAAATATGTTAATTATTCAAACATTCCTCTAATGTCCCTTAAATTAATTAATAAGGGTTTAGCCTTGCATTTGTATGCAAATTAGGTCAAAATATGTTAATTATGCAAACATTCCTCTAATGTCCCCTAAACTAATTGATAAGGGGTTAGCCTTGCATTTGTATGCAAATTAGGTCAAAATATGATAATTATGCAAAAATATGATTTTATCCAAAAATGTCTCTAATGTCCCTTAAATTATTTTACAAGGGGTTAGCCTTGCATTTGTATTTAAATTATGTCAAAATATGTTAATTATGCAAAAAGGTCTCTAATGTCTCTTAAATTAATTAATAAGGGGTTAGCCTTGCATTTGTATGCAAATTAGGTCAAAATATGATAATTATTCAAAAATATGATTTTATCCAAAAATGTCTCTAATGTCCCCTAAATTATTTTACAAGGGGTTAGCCTTGCATTTGTATGCAAATTAGGTCAAAATATGTTAAATATGCAAAAATGTCTCTAATGTCCCTTAAATTAATTGATAAGAGGTTAGCCTTGCATTTGTATGCAAATTAGGTCAAAATATGTTAAATATGCAAAAAGGTCTCTAATGTCCCTTAAATTAATTGATAAGAGGTTAGCCTTGCATTTGTATGCAAATTAGGTCAAAATATGTTAATTATGCAAAAAAGTCTCTAATGTCCCTTAAATTAATTAATAAGGGGTTAGCCTTGCATTTGTATGCAAATTAGGTCAAAATATGATAATTATGCAAAAATAAGATTTTATCAAAAAATGTCTCCAATGTCCCTTAAATTATTTTACAAGGGGTTAGCTTGGCATTTTTATTCAAATTAGGTCAAAATATGTTAATTATGCAAAAAGGTCTCTAATGTCCCTTAAATTAATTGATAAAGGGTTAGCCTTGCATTTGTATGCAAATTAGGTCAAAATATGATAATTATGCAAAAATATGATTTTATCCAAAAATGTCTCTAATGTCCCTTAAATTATTTTACAAGGGGTTAGCCTTGCCTTTGTATTTAAATTATGTCAAAATATGTTAATTATGCAAAAAGGTCTCTAATGTCTCTTAAATTAAATAATAAGGGGTTAGCCTTGCATTTGTATGCAAATTAGGTCAAAATATGTTAATTATTCAAACATTCCTCTAATGTCCCTTAAATTAATTCATAAGGGTTTAGCCTTGCATTTGTATGCAAATTATGTCAAAATATGTTAATTATGCAAACATTCCTCTAATGTCTCTTAAATTAATTAATAAGGGTTTAGCCTGGCATTTGTATGCAAATTAGGTCAAAATATGATAATTATGCCAAAATATGATTTTATCCAAAAACGTCTCTAATGTCCCTTAAATTATTTTACAAGGGGTTAGCCTTGCATTTGTATGCAAATTAGGTCAAAATATGTTAAATATGCAAAAAGGTATCTAATGTCCCTTAAATTAATTGATAAGAGGTTAGCCTTGCATTTGTATGCAAATTAGGTCAAAATATGTTAATTATTCAAACATTCCTCTAATGTCCCTTAAATTAATTAATAAGGGTTTAGCCTTGCATTTGTATGCAAATTAGGTCAAAATATGATAATTATTCAAAAATATGATTTTATCCAAAAATGTCTCTAATGTCCCCTAAATTATTTTACAAGGGGTTAGCCTTGCATTTGTATGCAAATTAGGTCAAAATATGTTAAATATGCAAAAAGGTCTCTAATGTCCCTTAAATTAATTGATAAGAGGTTAGCCTTGCATTTGTATGCAAATTAGGTCAAAATATGTTAATTATGCAAAAAAGTCTCTAATGTCCCTTAAATTAATTAATAAGGGGTTAGCCTTGCATTTGTATGCAAATTAGGTCAAAATATATTAATTATGCAAAAATCCCTCTTATGTCCTCTAAACTAATTGATAAGGGGTTAGCCTTGCATTTGTATGCAAATTAGGTCAAAATATGATAATTATGCAAAAATATGATTTTATCAAAGAATGTCTCCAATGTCCCTTAAATTATTTTACAAGGGGTTAGCTTGGCATTTTTATTCAAATTAGCTCAAAATATGTTAATTATGCAAAAAGGTCTCTAATGTCCCTTAAATTATTTTACAAGGGGTTAGCCTTGCATTTGTATTCAAATTAGGTCAAAATATGTTAATTATGCAAAAATCCCTCTGATGTCCCCTCAACTAATTGATAAGGGGTTAGCCTTGCATTTGTATGCAAATTAGGTCAAAATATGATAATTATGCAAAAATATGATTTTATACAAAAATGTCTCTAATGTCTCTTAAATTATTTTATAAGGGGTTAGCCTTGCATTTGTATGCAAATTAGGTCAAAATATGATAATTATGCAAAAATATGATTTTATACAAAAATGTCTCTAATGTCCCTTAAATTATTTTACAAGGGGTTAGCCTTGCATTTGTATTCAAATTAGGTCAAAATATGTTAATTATGCAAAAAGGTCTCTAATGTCCTTTAAATTAATTGATAAGGGGTTCGCCTTGCATTTGTATGCAAATTAGGTCAAAATATGTTAATTATGCAAAAATTCCTCTGATGTCCCCTAAACTAATTGATAAGGGGTTAGCCTTGCATTTGTATGCAAATTAGGTCAAAATATGTTAATTATGCAAAAATGCCTCTGATGTCCCCTAAACTAATTGATAAGGGGTTAGCCTTGCATTTGTATGCAAATTAAGTCAAAATATGATAATTATGATTTCATCAAAAAATGTCTCTAATGTCCCTTAAATTATTTTACAAGGTGTTAGCATTGCATTTGTATTCAAATGAGGTCAAAATATGTTAATTATGCAAAAAGGTCTCTAATGTCCTTTAAAATAATTGATAAGGGTTTAGCCTTGCATTTGTATGCAAATTAGGTCAAAATATTTTAAATATGCAAAAAGGTCTCTAATGTCCCTTAAATTAATTGATAAGGGGTTAGCCTTGCATTTGTATGCAAATTAGGTCAAAATATGTTAATTATGCAAAAGGTCTCTAATGTCCCTTAAATTAATTAATAAGGGGTTAGCCTTGCATTTGTATGCAAATTAGGTCAAAATATATTAATTATGCAAAAATCCCTCTTATGTCCTCTAAACTAATTGATAAGGGGGTTAGGTCAAAATATAATAATTATTCAAAAATATGATTTTATCAAAAAATGTCTCCAATGTCCCTTAAATTATTTTACAAGGGGTTACGCCTTGCATTTGTATGCAAATTAGGTCAAAATATTATTATGCAAATGTATGATTTTATCCAAAAATGTCTCTAATGTGCCTTAAATTATTTTACAAGTGGTTAGCCTTGCATTTGTATTCAAATTAGGTCAAAATATTTTTTTTAAATAATTGAGGGGACATTGAAGACATTTTTGGATAAAATTATATTTTTGCATAATTATCATATTTTGACCTAATTTGCATACAAATGCAAGGCTAACCCCTTATCAATTAGTTTAGGGGACATTATAGACCTTTTTGCATAATTAACATATTTTGACCTAATTTGCATACACCTACAAGGCTAACCCCTTATCAATTAGTTTAGGGGACATTTAAGACCTTTTTGCATAATTGTCATATTTTGACCTAATTTGCATACAACTGCAAAGCTAACCCCTTATCAATTATTATAAGGGCATTGGAGTATTTTTTTGCATAATTATTATATTTTGACCTAATTTGCAGACAAATTATTAATTTTAGAGACATTTGAGAAATGTTTGCATAATTATCATATTTTAACCTATTTTGCATACAATTTAAGGGACATTAGAGCTTTTTTGCATAATTATCATATTTTGATCTAATTTGCATACAAATGCAAGACTAACCCCGTATCAATACATTTTAGGAACATCGGAGACATTTTGGGGCAAAATCATATTTTTTTCATAATTATATTTTGACCTAATTTTCATACAAATGCAAGGCTAACCCCTTATCAATTAATTTGAGAGACATTTAAGGCATTTGGCATTAACAAAATATTATTACCCCATGTGACAAGACACGAAATCGACACCCAGCCCAGAAACATTGGCCGCGGTTGAATAATTACAAGAACATATAACTACCGTTTCTGCAACCTACCACAATGCTGCTACGACTAGAGTGAGCTAGCTCCGACCATGTGGACGACAGAGATTATGGCTGAATAGGAGGCCTAATTGTTTGTTTCAAACTCAGGGCCATAAAACAGTGTTCCAATTCCCCAGTGACCTCCATATAGCGTGGGAAAGGGGAATTGGGCCAGACCCCTGCATACCAAACTGTCTCGGGGTAATAAATTCTTTGAAGCCATAATTGGCTTAAAAGTGGTAATTAGATTTTGGCCCTAAATGCACACGAAATCACATGCTGAAATAACTCAAACGACAAATACTCATTATCTCAGTTTTATCTCATTATCTGTGAAATTTATTTGATAACCCAACACTCTAGAACAAAAAACACACAAAATAAGTTGGAACTTATATGACCAACAAAGCGATCGTCCACTGAGTTAGGATAATCATTACAATAACATTCAACAAAATAGTATTACCACGCAGAACCTGCAAGTTCTTCAACACAAATGCAATTAATATTTTGAAGCAACTGTTAATTACCAAGAAATAAGATTTTTGTTTAATACAATACTTGAATTTTTTTGCATATGTTAATATTTACTAATGCCGTATTATCCTATTTTTGCCTGCGTCACAAAAACCTAAAATGTGACCGGTTACCACAAAAAGGGCTTGAAGTAGAAATATTTGAAAATCAAGATTATGGTAATCCCTGAAAGCCCAGGGGCCAATTTCATAAAACCAGAAAATTTGATTTGTAACCCTGTTTCCCCCCCCCCCCCCCCCCCAAAGGAAGATTTTTAACATTCTTTAAACGTAGCTGTGACATCATTGTCCTTTCCTCATTAATAAACATATTCTTCCCCAGTTTACTGGAGGAAAAAAAAAATAGGCGAACCGCTACACAAGTTAGTATTTTAATAGTGTCTTCCTAAAAAGTTTGTGATGAGCTCATCAAATGATAATTGCAGTCTGTAAACAAAATAAAAATGTTTAGTCTTCAATAGTCGGGTTTATACTTAAAGGGATCGTATACGTTTGGTAATTACTCCAAAAAAATAATGGCATTAACAACTTACTTGGTAAGAAGTACAGCAGCTTTGGATAGTATAATGCATTTTTAGAAACTTTTCACTTCGAAGTACTGCGATTATGGAAAAAGATATCACTTTTTATCCCAACAAATTTGAATCTGAGAAGCATTACTGCAGTGACGTTTCTCAGATTGCAGATTATTATTCCTGCGTAGACATAACCGCTCCAGATTTTCGGCAATATCTCAAAATCGCTACCACCTTTTGAAATGAAATTTGTACAGGTTAGATTTATGGTATATATCTATAACTATATAGGATTGAAACAAACAGTGGGTTCCAATTACCAAACGTATACGATCCCTTTGAAGGCAACATACAACATTCGCAAACATAAACAAACAAACAAACTACACAAATAACTGGACTGTTGGTGATTGACAGTCTGAAGCATCTTGTAAAATTATGGCACCTGGTGTGCCGTCATTTTCAAGAAAAGTTTTATTTTTATATCAATTTCAAACGCTAGTCAGCCAAACAGCGTTGAGAAAAAAAAACAAATTTCTTTGAAATGCTACCCAAAATTCACCATTTTTAGTTTGTTCGCATTTTGTTAGGAAATGATATTAACGGTACAAGCCAGCTAGACTGGTTTCACGACCCAACGTTTATAAATTGCTACATTTCACCTTACATGGAATCAGGGAACAAGACTACAAGAACATAATATTATTTATAATACAAAACTTCAAATGAGTCAGTATAACAATATACAAATAATGAATGTTTGTGCGTGCAATGGTAAGAATAATTTCATGAGGTGACAGATGGCATGCTCTATTCCACGAGGCGAAGTCGAGTGAAATAGAACATGCCATCTGTCACTGAATAAAACTATTCTTTCCATTGCACGAATGTGAAACATTCATTATTTGTTTTATACAACGCCTGAATAAATTGGTTCTATCAATGCGTGCGTTTGGTAGAACCATGTGATAGAACGTTTGGGGCGGTGCGGGTTCGTTTAGTGTAATGTTTTGAATAATTCAATGCACGTGATCGATGATCCACCAATCGGAAGGCAGGGATTTATTCAGGTGTTGTATAATGTTTGCTCATTAAATAATAACCTCCAAATCCATCAATTTCTGAAAGGTACCAAAATAAAAAGCTTGATTGGTCGAGGCTGAACCAAATATTGAATAGCCTTATGTATTGATGACGTTACGCGCTGCTAACCGCAGTGCACCATGCAAGAAAGTGGGGATCACTGCCGCGGTTTGAAGACAAATTTTACAGACACGAGTACTAGCTTTCCATGGTAATTTTTTCTACTTTCCCGAGGAAAATTCCCGGCACAGTAATCATCTTTCCAAGTCTTCTGACGTGGTATCTTCCACGACTGACAATGCTGAAACTGCACATTTCTCTGTCTTTTGGTTGAAAACCGATCGCGTATCGTCCATTTTGCATGTACAATTTTAACCATTTCGTGCCGGAGGACGTATATACATGCAAAGTTTTTTTCTGAGATTCAAAATCGGAGCAAGGCCGGAAAATGTCTGTCAGCAGCGAGCAAGGCCAGAAATGCAATAGGTGTGCTTCCCAGTACCATCGGGCCTGAACCCGCCTCGGATCGAGTTTCGTTAACAATAATCCAGAGCCTCGGCTCGGTGAATGTTTCAATAATCCCGGCGCGAACTGGTTAACAAGCGTTGAACAGGATTATCATCAATACATAGGGCTATTTTACATCAACCAAATATTTGAATGGCATTTTGCAGGGTTGGACATCCGAAATGGATGAAAAGGTGTACATACGCACATATGACTGTGGTGCTGGTGTAACTGTAAATTTGGGCTTTGCTATTGTCAAATGCCACTTTGTTGTTGATGCATAATTTAGCGGTCCGTTTGTTCTATAGTGGGGAAAGTCCCGCGACAGTTATACAGTAATAAGCTAAACAAACAAAAATTCAGCAGTCCATAATATCCAACGGCACATGCACATGTTAACCAGTTCGCGCCGGATGACGAATATAAACGCACAATTTTCCCCAGATTCAAAACGGATGAGGCACGCCACGAGCAAGGCCGAAAATGTCTGTCAGCAGCGAGCAAGGCTGGAAATGTCTGTCAGCAGCGAGCAAGGCCGGAAATGCGTGGGTGTGCTTCCCGGTACTGGCGGCCTGAACCTGCTTCGGATCGAGTTTCGTTAAAAAAGAAATCCCGTGCGTCAGCTCAGTGATGTTAAAATAATCCCGGCTCGAACTGGTTAAAGGTAGAATACACCATTCGCAGATATTGAGAAAACAAAATAACTACCGAATCATTAAGAAATATCTTTCTTATTTAAAATAGATAATGATTGTAGGCATCCAGCAAAATGATTGTAGGCATCCAGCAAAATGATTGCGCTAGATACATAAAAACCACTGCCCGACACCGGTTGAAAAACGAACGCCGTTTTTCTTGCTTTTCTTTCGGCATCCATGATTGTAAAACTTTGGATAGATTAGTTAAACGATATTTACTACAAAATACAACCCCCCAAATACACCCATTCGTGATAATTCAAGCAATTACCCGTGGTGTATCCTACTTTTAACTGGAGCGCTTTGTACGCAACTTTTGACCAGCGAAGAAGGCAGTGTGTAAAACTTGATCGGCGAGTTACGAATATCCGAATACTCGGTCAAGGGCAGTTTCGAATAATTGAATACAAAATTAACTGAACATTGACAGCCCTACGCAGCATGTCAACAATTTCATTCAATCAAATGGATGTTTTCGTTTAAGACAGAACAAAAATATACGCGCCTAAGATGGATAATCGCCATGTTGTATTTTTCTTTCTGTTTTTCTGGCACATCACCTCGAAGAAACAGACCAGGAAAAAAAAGTAGGGCTCACAGACCGACCAGGGGCCAATTTCATAGAGCTGCTAAGCACAAAAATCTGCTTAGCATGAACATTTGTCCTGGGCAAAAACAAGGTTACAGACCAAATTTTCACGTGATCTTTATTGTTTTTGATTGATAATCAGCTGTTTTTTTGGTTAGCATGAAAAACACGTAAAATCTTGGCTGGTAATTAACCTGTTTTTAATGAGCAAGATTTTTTGTGCTAAGCAATTTTTTGTGCTTAGCAGCTCCATGAAATTGGCCGCAGGGCCCAATATCACAATATCTCTGCTTACTAGCCAAAAATCCCTGCTTACTACAGCAGACATTTCACGCTGAGCGTATTTCGAGGGTTAGTTTTTCGAAGGAATTCCGGCTTATGCGCGGGATTCGGTGGTTAGCAGAGCCACGTACGAATGACGCTTGCCAACGTTCACTGCATAACATTACAGTTTTTCAGTTGGGGTCGCCGCTCAACGCTCGCTGTACTTCAACGTGCAAAATACCGACGCGCGTTCGGTTTTCGACCAAAAAACATTGAAATGTGCAGTTAGGCATAAACAAAAAAAATGTTATGTTGGCGTAACCCGACCGACCCTAAAAATACGGCCGACCCTGGAT
The DNA here is from genome assembly GCA_037893245.1 of Crossaster papposus. NCBI lineage: Eukaryota > Metazoa > Echinodermata > Asteroidea > Velatida > Solasteridae > Crossaster > Crossaster papposus. The sequence continues at coordinate 154,205 of JBAIAA010000133.1, read as the reverse complement.
ATTTATTTTTTCAAGGGACGAAATTTAATTATTAAAATCTATAAAAATCTAGTTATAAATACGTTTGAAACCATTTCTGACCGTTTCTCATTGTTGTGTGTGTGGATTGTGTATGTATTGAACCCTGGACACGCTATCGTGTATCACTACCGGCTGAAACAATTAGAAAACATCATATTCATTGCTGGGAGAAAAAAAAAAAAAAAAAAAAAAAAAAAAATCCGACCTACCTACCCTATTGTTTTGGGCCCGTTACGCCAACATAACATTTTTTTTTTTTATGCCTTAGTTTCAGCTTCGTCAGACGTGAAAAATAAACATGTCTGAAGACTGGGAAAGATGATTACTGGGCAGGGGACTTTCCTCGGCCAGGAGTCACAGAGTCAAAAAAATTAACGTGGAAAGTTGCAGTGTACGTAAAGTTCATGTTCGGGCCTCGGTGGTGACCCCTACTTACTTGACCCCTGTGGTAAAAATGTGCGCAGGGTCATTGATATGGGGCCCAGGTCATACAGGGCCAAGTTCGATCAAGGAACTATAGTTAACTAGGGGTTAGTTCATGACGTCATTAGGGCGTGCGCACTGAAGTTGAAGTGCGAACGACTGTAGTCGAACTATTGATAACTGCCAAACTGGTCCTCTCTGTACTGTGCTATTAAAGCGGCTATTGGTTACCATCGATGCGACCAACCGGCCCGCTGTAGGCTGGTCGTGAATAGTCGACTAGACTAGTCCAACCATCGTCGACTAGCACGAGTTCGATCAGAGTTAGTCAAACTATAGTTCACTATAGTCCTTGATCGAACTTGACCCATATTGCCGTCATCCTGCTAATCTCGTGAGTACACTATCCAACTACAGCTAAAACTAAAATATACAAATAAATCATTCCCTTGTCAAACAAAATTAAACTTGAATGTCGCATGATATTGAGAGAAGGCGATAGGGTGACGATGACATGGATTAGTGCATGGATTCCCCAAGTACCCTTTTCCAGTAGTGCGGTTCCCTGACCTGACAACGCCCCAACATCTAAATTGTAGGTCGGGCAAGATTCAACAGAAATTGTTGGTCTGGAAACCAGACTGCTTTCCCAGTGCCTCCCTTATCCTGCACGGATTTCCCCAGTGCTCCTGACTAACCCCTTCCTATACTGCGTGGATTATAGGCTGTATTCCTCATCACTCTCCTCCCTATACTGCATGGATTATCCAGTGCTACTGACCACGGCCCAATTTCATGCCTTTGCTAACCACAGAACTCTGCACTTACAATCACCATTTTGCGCTTACCGTGCTAGCAGAACAATTCTGTGCTAACCTGTAAGCTAACCTGTAACCTTAGTTACAGGATGTTCGCATACGTATAAATCAAAATTACTTTGCTAAGCATGAAATATGCTTTAATACTGTAAGCAATGAATTTTCTGCTATGGTAAGCAGGGATTTTTAGCCCGATAACGCAGTAAGAAGAGTCATAAAATTAAGCCCATCCTTCTTTCTATACTAGATGGATTCTAAACTTTACTCTTCTTAACATCCCTCCCTATACTGCAAGGATTCTAGGCTCTATTCTTCATCACACCCCTCCCTATACTGCATGGATTCTTCACAGCTCATGGCCTTCCCCCCCACCCCCCCCCCCCCCCCCCCCCCCGCCCTATACTAGATGGATTCTAAGCTCTATTCCTCATCACACCCCTCCCTATACTGCATGGATTCTTCACAGCTCATGGCCATCCCCCCCCCCCTCTATATACTGCATGGATTCTAGGCTCTATTCCTCATCACTTCCCTCGTCGTCGGTGGTGTAATCTGAGACGTCACTGTCTCCTTCTTCCTCCTCTTTCTCGTCGTCTGAGATGTCCCACTGCGGGTGTGTCTCTTCCATCTTCTTGGCTTCCTTGACGTCCACCTGTGCAGGAGAATTAACAACATTCCAGGGATGTAGTCGAGTGCATCCCAAGTCCCTGCAAGTAAGCAGGCTTACTTTTTGTTTACTTTCGGAATCGATTCCAAGTGGAATCGCGATACACTGACAAAATTGAAATCAATACCGAAAGGGTGTTGATAAAAGTCGGAGGTAGCCGGAGGTAGCCGGAGCTAGCTTAAATGCCGTTGTATACGCTTTGTATATAGTTTCCCATACAGATTACTGACTTCACTGAATACAATTTTACCTCTGGGTTTCTACACGACCACAGATCATCACAATTACATTTTGTCTGTTTTCCAAATTGTTCACTACAAGATCCTCCCTCTGGTCCGCGTCAGCAGCATGTACAGCATTAAAAGCTACCTCCGGCTACCTCCGACTTTTACCAACACCCATACCGAAAGTAAAAAAATTAAAAAAAATTAAAAAAAAATCTTCGATCTAAAATCGCTATTATTTAATTATGGGGTGTAAATAATAATAACATAAATATAAAACTGGAATTTTAGTGCAAGTATCGGCTCATTGGGCCCACGGAACATTCCAAATACCATCTCAGCTCTCTGGGGAGTATACGCCATTTTCAACGCAAAGCAGCTAATAACAACCATCTCTGCCCTCACAGATACCTAGGGCTGTGCGTCGAAACCGGGTACTCCAGTACCCGACCGTTGATGTCAGGAACCGATTTCAGATTATGGAATCAAGTACCCGTAGCTAACTTTACAAACTACATAGTAACTTTTCAGACGATGAAAGCGAAAGGTTTTGAATGTCATTTGTTGGGACTAGGAACTGTGCCGTGACCAGCCGTGGGTCACCCACGAATAAATAAATGCCTTTGCATTCCCAGAAACTCCAACATTTTTACAATTCTCATGCCTTTCTGTCCTGCCTGGGCCGATCGGAACTGAGTCGAACAAAGTCCAACAACCAGTTGTTATGGTTTGGTACCAAACCTGCCAAAACCTAGCAAAAGCTGCAGTTGGAGTTTGATGGGTTTGGGGTAGTTGGGCTTTTAAAGAACATACCTTAATTGTTTTGATGTAATCTGCGTCTAGGTAAGAGTCGGAGCGGACGCAGAGTTGGTACTGATACTGACCCTTATGGGGCGCGGGAAACTTCAACTCCACCTGCGCAAACCGAAAACAGAACAAAATCAACAATTGAGGAATCAAATATGTTAGGCATTCTGGCAAAATGAGACGGAATTGGGCACAGGGGATCGTGGAGAAAACTGCAAAATAATAACGGTCACATATTTCAAATCCAGTTTATATCCTCACATCTTTCTCATCTACCAGGTCGTAGACCATCTGGGGCAGTGTGACAATACGATGCGTCTTCCTATCGGCAATGTAGATCCACCACCATTCCTGCTTCACCTGCGAAACGTCAAAACAAAAAGCATAAAGAACAAACCAAAGAGCTCTAATTTATAACCTTGTATTCTTAAGATGTAACTCTAAACCTAACCTCAGGGTATTAGAGAGCACTGACCCCTGAAGTTTCTCCCTAGAACCTCGCATTCTCGAGACACATCATTATTAACATTTTACCTCGGGGAGTATAAGAAGCAAGAACCTCATGACACAGCTTTACGGTCTGATCTTGAACCTCACATTTCATTCTCAAGACACTTCTCTAAACCTTAGCTCAGGGAAGTGGGAAGTAAGAAGCATGAACCTCATGAAACACCTTTACGGTCTGATCTTGAACCTCACAATTCATTCTCAAGACACCTCTCTAAAACCTTAGCTCAGGGAAGTAAGAAGCAAGAACCTCATGACACACCTTTACGGTCTGATCTTGAACCTCACAATTCATTCTCAAGACACCTCTCTAAAACCTTAGCTCAGAGATGTAAGAAGCAAGAACCTCATGACACACCTTTACGGTCTGATCTTGAACCTCACAGTTCATTCTCAAGACACTTCTCTAAACCTTAGCTCAGGGAAGTAAGAAGCATGAACCTCATGACACACCTTTACGGTCTGATCTTGAACCTCACAATTCATTCTCAAGACACCTCTCTAAAACCTTAGCTCAGGGAAGTAAGAAGCAAGAACCTCATGACACACCTTTACGGTCTGATCTTGAACCTCACAATTCATTCTCAAGACACCTCTCTAAAACCTTAGCTCAGAGATGTAAGAAGCAAGAACCTCATGACACACCTTTACGGTCTGATCTTGAACCTCACAGTTCATTCTCAAGACACTTCTCTAAACCTTAGCTCAGGGAAGTAAGAAGCAAGAACCTCATGACACACCTTTACGGTCTGATCTTGAACCTCACATTTCATTCTCAAGACACTTCTCTAAACCTTAGCTCAGGGAAGTAAGAAGCAAGAACCTCATGACACACCTTTACGGTCTGATGTTGAACCTCACAATTCATTCTCAAGACACCTCTCTAAAACCTTAGCTCAGGGAAGTAAGAAGCAAGAACCTCATGACACACCTTTACAGTCTGATCCTGAACCTCGCAATTCATTCTCAAGACACCTCTCTAAAACCTTAGCTCAGGGAAGTAAGAAGCAAGAACCTCATGACACACCTTTACGGTCTTATCTTGAACCTCACAATTTATTCTCAAAACACTTCTCTAAAACCTTAGCTCAGGGAAGTAAGGAGCAAGAACCTCATGACACACCTTTACGGTCTGATCTTGAACCTCACAGTTCATTCTCAAGACACTTCTCTAAACCTTAGCTCAGGGAAGTAAGAAGCAAGAACCTCATGACACACCTTTACGGTCTGATCTTGAACCTCACATTTCATTCTCAAGACACTTCTCTAAACCTTAGCTCAGGGAAGTAAGAAGCAAGAACCTCATGACACACCTTTACGGTCTGATGTTGAACCTCACAATTCATTCTCAAGACACCTCTCTAAAACCTTAGCTCAGGGAAGTAAGAAGCAAGAACCTCATGACACACCTTTACAGTCTGATCCTGAACCTCGCAATTCATTCTCAAGACACCTCTCTAAAACCTTAGCTCAGGGAAGTAAGAAGCAAGAACCTCATGACACACCTTTACGGTCTTATCTTGAACCTCACAATTTATTCTCAAAACACTTCTCTAAAACCTTAGCTCAGGGAAGTAAGGAGCAAGAACCTCATGACACACCTTTACAGTCTGATCTTGAACCTCACAATTCATTCTCAAGACACCTCTCTAAAACCTTAGCTCAGAGAAGTAAAAGCAAGAACCTCATGACACACCTTTACGGTCTGATCTTGAACCTCGCAATTTATTCTCAAGACACCTCTCTAAAACCTTAGCTCAGGGAAGTAAGGAGCAAGAACCTCATGACACACCTTTACAGTCTGATCCTGAACCTCGCAATTCATTCTCAAGACACCTCTCTAAAACCTTAGCTCAGGGAAGTAAGAAGCAAGAACCTCATGACACACCTTTACAGTCTGATCCTGAACCTCGCAATTCATTCTCAAGACACCTCTCTAAAACCTTAGCTCAGGGAAGTAAGAAGCAAGAACCTCATGACACACCTTTACGGTCTGATCTTGAACCTCACAATTTATTCTCAAGACACCTCTCTAAAACCTTAGCTCAGGGAAGTAAGGAGCAAGAACCTCATGACACACCTTTACAGTCTGATCTTGAACCTCACAATTCATTCTCAAGACACCTCTCTAAAACCTTAGCTCAGAGAAGTAAAAGCAAGAACCTCATGACACACCTTTACGGTCTGATCTTGAACCTCACAATTTATTCTCAAGACACCTCTCTAAAACCTTAGCTCAGGGAAGTAAGGAGCAAGAACCTCATGACACACCTTTACAGTCTGATCCTGAACCTCGCAATTCATTCTCAAGACACCTCTCTAAAACCTTAGCTCAGGGAAGTAAGAAGCAAGAACCTCATGACACACCTTTACAGTCTGATCCTGAACCTCGCAATTCATTCTCAAGACACCTCTCTAAAACCTTAGCTCAGGGAAGTAAGAAGCAAGAACCTCATGACACACCTTTACGGTCTGATCTTGAACCTCACAATTTATTCTCAAGACACCTCTCTAAAACCTTAGCTCAGGGAAGTAAGGAGCAAGAACCTCATGACACACCATTACAGTCTGATCTTGAACCTCACAATTCATTCTCAAGACACTTCTCTAAAACCTTAGCTCAGAGAAGTAAAAGCAAGAACCTCATGACACACCTTTACGGTCTGATCTTGAACCTCCCAATTTATTCTCAAGACACCTCTCTAAAACCTTAGCTCAGGGAAGTAAGGAGCAAGAACCTCATGACACACCTTTACAGTCTGATCCTGAACCTCGCAATTCATTCTCAAGACACCTCTCTAAAACCTTAGCTCAGAGAAGTAAGGAGCAAGAACCTCATGACACCTTTACAGTCTGATCCTGAACCTCGCAATTCATTCTCAAGACACCTCTCTAAAACCTTAGCTCAGGGAAGTAAGGAGCATGAACCTCATGACACACCTTTACGGTCTGATCTTGAACCTCACAATTCATTTTCAAGACACCTCTCTAAAACCTTAGCTCAGGGAAGTAAGAAGCAAGAACCTCATGACACCTTTACGGTCTGATCCTGAACCTCACATTTCATTCTCAAGACACTTCTCTAAACCTTACCTCGGGGAAGTAAGAAGCAAGAACCTCATGACACAGCTTTACGGTCAGATCTTGAACCTCACAATTCATTCTCAAGACACCTCTCTAAAACCTTAGCTCAGGGAAGTAAGAAGCAAGAACCTCATGACACACCTTTAGGGTCTGATCCTGAACCTCACACTTCATTCTCAAGACACTCCTCTAAACTTTTAATACTTCAAGGAAGTAAGGAGCATGAACTTCATGACACACCTTTGGGGTCTGATCCTGAACCTCACAATTCATTCTCAAGACACTCCTCCAAACCTTTAATACTTCAAGGAAGTAAGGAGCATGAACCTCACAACACACCTTTACAGTCTGATCCTGAACCTCACAATTCATTCTCAAGACACTCCTCTAAACCTTCTATACTTAAAGAAAGTAAGAAGCATAAACCTCATGACACCTTTGGGGTCTGATCCTGAACCTCACATTTCATTCTCAAGACACTTCTCTAAACCTTACCTCGGGGAAGTAAGAAGCAAGAACCTCATGACCCAGCTTTACGGTCAGATCTTGAACCTCACAATTCATTCTCAAGACACCTCTCTAAAACCTTGGCTCAGAGAAGTAAGAAGCAAGAACCTCATGACACACCTTTAGGGTCTGATCCTGAACCTCACAATTCATTCTCAAGACACCTCTCTAAAACCTTAGCTCAGGGAAGTAAGAAGCAAGAACCTCATGACACACCTTTAAGGTCCGATGTTGAACCTCACAATTCATTCTCAAGACACTTCTCTAAACCTTTTATACTTCAAGGAAGTAAGAAGCATGAACCTCATGACACACCTTTACAGTCTGATCCTGAACCTCACAATTCATTCTCAAGACACTCCTCTAAACCTTTAATACTTCAAGGAAGTAAGAAGCATGAACCTCACGACACACCTTTAGGGTCTGATCCCGAACCTCACAATTCATTCTTAAGACACTCCTCTAAACCTTCTATACTTCAAGAAAGTAAGAAGCATAAACCTCATGACACCTTTGGGGTCTGATCCGGAACCTCACAATTTATTCTCAAGACATTCCTCTAAACCTTTAATACTTCAAGGAAGTAAGAAGCAAGAACCTCATGACACACATTTACGGTCAGATCTTGAACCTCACAGTTCATTCTCAAGACACCTCTCTAAAACCTTAGCTCAGAGAAGTAAGAAGCAAGAACCTCATGACACACCTTTACAGTCTGATCCTGAACCTCACAATTCATTCTCAAGACACTCCTCTAAACCTTTAATACTTCAAGGAAGTAAGAAGCATGAACCTCATGACACCTTTGGGGTCTGATCTTGAACTTCACAACTTTATTATCAAGACACTCCTCTAAACCTCACCTCTGGGAAGTAAGGAGCATGAACCTCATGTGACAACTTTGAGGTTCCTTCTAAGACCTTTTCTTTGCGAGTGATGCCCGACTGTAACCTCTCCCATTCCTCTTCCTCTTGTTCACCTCCATCGCTACTCACGTTATCCTCACTGTGTGGATTAACCGAGACGATTAACAAGAAAGTCAGTAATCGTGGTTAATGTAAAACAATTTGGTTATATAAAGGTAAACAAAAAAATGAAGCCTTCCATTTTTGTGCGAGATGGCCAAAGAAAACAATTAGAATACTCTCCAATTTTACTTCATGGTCTCTGATTATATGTGACCCGCTCCAGGAAAAGGTGACATAAGTTGCACAATGTATTTATGAGTAATGGCCTGTTAAAGTTAATAGGGTAAATATTTTTGTCAAAATTTGATTTTCATTTTTTGTCTTAAATGACATCTTTAATACCTAAAGTTTCAGATTTAATTAACAAAAAGCTGGAATTTGATAAATAAAGTCAAACGAAACCCTTTAAGAGTGCATGGTTCCAATGTATTGTTTTAGTTTTGTTGTGTTTCGAAGCTGGTTTTCTCAGTTGTGTATTTTGAATTCCATGGAACCATTAATATGCAAAAACGTCATATCACCGGAACGGAAGGGGCTATTGAGCTGTACTGCGTACCAAATGAAAGCTTATATCCTGGACTTTTTAATCATGTACATAACTCTATTTTAAGTTTTTGCGACTTATGTCACCTTTTCCTGGAGCGGGTCACATATATGTTGTATCTGTTGTTGGGATAATCAGTGTCTTATCAGGAAAATATATGTGACCTGTCACCACAAAATGAGAGTAAAGTCGGAAATATTGAAAATTGAGATATTTGTATTTTCAAATTCTTGAGAAAGAGAGCTTTCCAATGGTATATAACACCTAGGGGTTTTGCGATATATACTTTTTACAGCGCTCTAGAAAGTCATTGGTTTCACAAAACGTGTTTGTGCGAAAACTTACTTTAAACATCTTAAACAAAACACGCAAAAGATTACAAAACAGGACAAGTAAGGTACGGTTGACCATAGCAACGACTATGTTCTAAACATTATTTCTTCTTGAAATTGTTCACACATACAAACTAGTGTATAAACAACAAAATATCAACATTTCGAAAACGTGGGATACTTACGAGGACCTGATTTGCATATTTAAACCACTAAAGGACTTTAATCCAAACACTATTTACGCAAACACTACGCAAAATCGTGTAATTTAAGAGGTTTTCGATCATCTGATCTCACCCCAAAAATGGGAATATGTAGAGGAGGACTTAGGCTTTTCAAATTAAGCAAATTCTCAAAATTGACCACCCCTTCATATTTTGACTTTGGATGGCCATATCTCCGAATCACATCGTGCGACTTTACTCTGATTTTGTGGTGACAGGTCACATATGTATTGCAACAAAGAGTGCCACCGATTGTCCGAGAGTGTCCACGATCATTTATTCGCTTGTACCCACTGCCAAACTGGGTGTTATGAAACGCTTATCGAGCTTCTTAGAATTCTTGGAAGGAAGTCATGACCGATCGAATTGCATGTAGCACTCAGATAAGCCACGAAACTGGTGACCTCCGTTCACAGGTCACAACAAATCTATCCAATCAGAGTTCGAAGCGCCTCAGCGTTTCCCAGCGCCCACTTTGGGCAAAGGCACGAGTGAAGATCATCCACTTCCAACAGTGCCCCTGTGAAAGATAATTCTGTCCCCCCTGGTAAATGTGTCCCCCCGAACAGACTTACCAGGCTGTGACCCGGTAAATCTGTCCGGGGGGGACACATTTACCTAGGTATTTCTGTCCCCCTCCAGGTAATTCTGTCTCCCTGCCCAACGTTAAACATGTCCCCCTGGTAAATTTGTCCCGTGCAACGTCACAAGTCTAGCACCTATAGACGCAACAACCAGTGTAGTACAGGTTCACCCCTTCATATGGTGCATGATTTGTGGCAGACTGTAGGATGTGTAGAGTCCTAAAAATTACAGGTGGTCAAAAGTGCTGCCATATTTTGTGCTGGGTATATAGAATTTGTACGTGTGCAAGAAGTCTGAAAATACTGATTACTGCCATTTTCCCTTTCGCGCAGAAACGTAGATCGGTTGATTTAACTAATAAAGTTATTTTGATTTTGATTTTGATAAATCGATGAAGGGAAGAGAAGTCCAAATAATAAATACCATGTAGGCTTTTCATTGAAATAACATCAAAATAACCACTTAAGTGTGGACCACTTGGGGGACAAAATTACCTGGGGAGGGGACAGAATAAACGGCTCTAGGGGGACACTTACCTAGGTAATTCTGTCCCCTGGACAATTTTACCGGGGGACAGAATTACCGTCCACACCCCCATTAATCAGATGGTGACTAGCCTCGAACGTTGTTAACTTGTGGTGGTGACGGGGCTATACTTTAGATTATTATTATTATTATTAACTTATATTGCACAAATTCAATAAAAAGATGTTCAAATGCGCATTACAAATCTAAGTGAGCCCGAGAGAACGTCTCGGACCACAAGGAGATTTCGGATCGCAAACCGCGACAGGTTGGACTGACCTGCCTGAGTGTTTACTGTTCTCGTCTAGTTCGTTGTCAGATTCACTCCCACTTTCCCCGGAATCTTTGCCCGCTGCCAACTCCTGGATTGCCTGAATATTACAGAGAGGAAAAAAGCAAAATTGGAAGATTCCCTGAAATGTCCTTGTTGTAAAACCCTTGTATCTGATACTGTATGTGACCGGCTCTACAAAAAGGTGTCTTAAGTCGCGCTGTGCACTATCATGTAATGGCCCGCTCAACGTTGAGAAGGGTAAACATTTCATCCAAATGTGATTTTTATTTTTTGTCATGAATGAAATCTTTAATACCTACAGTTTAAGGTTTCTTTAAAGAAATGTTGATTTTGATAAATAAAGTGCCAAAAACGACAATATTGTGTGCATCGTTCTGTTGTAGTACAACAGAGCCGGCTATTTCAAAGCCTGTTTTCTCAGTTGTGTAATTTGAACTCCCAAGGAAGTAATCAATATGTAAACACGTCATATCTCCAAAATGAGAGGGGCTATTGAGCTCTGTTATATACCAAATGAAAGCTAATGGTGTGGGCATTGTAACCATGTGTATAACTCAATTTTATTATTTGGGACATAATACACCTTTTTGTAGAGCCGGTCACATATGACAAAGTTGACAATTTTTTTTTTTTTATATTTTGCTTTTTTCCAATTCTCTAGGTTCTCAGCTTTAAAATGATGTATCATTTACATATGTACCCCCACCCTATCTCCCCTGGGGAAAAGGTTTAGTGATAAAACCCAGACAACCTAATTATGAGATAAACAGTTCAAAAAAGCGTATTATTTCTATACACAATTTACAAAATCGAACAAAATAATCCACTTCTGGGTAACTGATTATGTTCAATTTTTTTGGAAAATGTAGATTAATAGTTTGTAATTCAGACAAGAAAAAAAAAATCTAAAAAAATGGTAAAATCCACCCTGAAATGATTTTACGAGTACATTGTAATAAAACATTGCGTGTTTATGCGTCATCCATTTTTAATCTGGGGAAAACTTTAAGTGTATATGTGACCTGCTCCATCGTAATCAGGAATAAGTCGCTGGGGCCGTTTTACGCAATCAGTCGTTGAAGTAAACGCATGGGTGAAAATCGATCAAAATGTAAAAACGATCAATAAAGATGAAAATAAAGAGGATTTGTGTGCGCTGTCCGTATGATTTTGGTCAATTTTGGTCAATTTCAAAGCTGTTTTTCTCGGAATGTGGATTCGGCAAATAAATATACACCTGTCATCTTCATCAGATCATAACTCGTTAACCTAATTAGATACAAACTTGTGATGGGTATCATTAGAAAGCTTATGAAATTCCCTTTCTCACCATGTGCATATCTCAAAAAGTCTTTTTGAGACTTATTCCTGATTTCGATGGAGCGGGTCACATATGTCTATGCTTACATTATCTTGTGATGCCAAGATCTAGATGGAATGGCGCTTTATAAGTTATTCCGACTCACCCCTTTCGTGTTATTGCCTACGTGGTTCGCTGCTCCCTTCTCGTTGTGCTGTGGCGAGTCCTCCGTCGCCTTGCCTGCTGTCGTGGTTGCCGTGGCTGCGGCCGCGGCTGCCTTCTTGGTGGCCGCCTTCTTGTTCGGCTTGTGCTTGGCTCCGCCCCCTCCACCTTTACCCTTCTTTTTTCGGTGTTTTTCCCAGACGTGGGTCTTGGGTTTGTGTGGAAGTGGAGAATCAGTCTGGTGGGGAAAATAACGACAAGTAAATAACATCACATTTAGTAATACTTTTAAGGATTTCCTACATGTTATGGGACAACTTTTTCACCGCGAACCGCTAAGACTTGGTAACTGGCTAGTTTGTATGAATTGTGCTTTCATCTGGGTTTTCTTTGAACAATGAAATTAAACAAATATTTTGCAGGCCTTAAATTTGGTGTTTTTTAGGGAAAGGCCACTTTGGTCAATTTGGCCTTGAATGAAGCAAAATTATAGAGGGCACCAAGGCCAGTAGGTGGAGCACCAAGGCCCAAAACAAATATGGAGAAAAGCCACGTACAACAATTACGCCTGTACGCTCTGCACGGTATTGCAGTGCTTCAATTCGACTATCAGATTCGGAATCCTCAGAAAATTAAAGGTCGGGGGGTAGGGGTTGTGGTACTTGTGGAGGGTGTGTGGGGGGGGGGGGGGGGGGGGGTTGTGGAGGGTAGGGGTTGTGGAGGACGCCAGTTGAAAATGAACGCTTGCATCCGCTACACCGGTTTAAGTGTCTTCATCACTTCAAGCCGTCAAGCCGTGATTTCGTCGATACAAACTAGGGGTGTGCATGTACGGGTAATTTGGTAACCGGGTACCCGATTAATACAACAAAAACATAACAGAACTACTCTTTGGAAAAACGTACTTTCTCTTCGTCGTGCGTCTCTTCAACTTCCTCCAACGCCTCGATGGCACCGTTTGACTCTTGCTCCAATACCTGAGATAAAATAAAATCATGCAGAATTATACAAATTAATGTGGACACGAAGGAAAAAGGTTACATGATACATATTCAGGATGTAGTTTTTGTGTGTTTCTATTTGAGATGGAAGCATTTGAAGGTAGAGGATCAAGTGTGGGCTTCTAGATCGAGTTGGCAAAATTCGGAAAACGTACTACAGGGCGTCCCCCCCCCCCCCCCCCCCCCCCCAAAGTTCAACTTTGTGTTGAGAACCATATTTAGAGACAAAACGACCCTAGCATGCTGGCAGTGTTTTTTAACAGTTAAGTATTAGTACACACCTCATTTGACCCCTAGATGACCTTTGACCTCTAATGTCTCAGATTCCTCTACCCAAAGATTACTATCACAATCTTTTGAGACTGAAGTCCGACATATCATACGACAGTACTAATCAATTGAACTAACTAACTGACCTCATTTAACCCCTTTATGACCTTTGACCTCTAATGTCTCAAATCATCTCAAGTCCCTCTACCCGCAGATTATTGTAACCAACTTTTGTTGGGACTGAAGTCAAATTTATCATCTGACAGCACTAATCAATTGAACTAGCCAAAATGAACACTGACCCCATTTGACCCCTGTACGACCTTTGACCTCAAATGTCTCAAATAATCTGAAGTCTCTCTACCTAAACATTGTTATCACCAACTTTTGTTGAGACTGAAGTCCGACTTATCATATGACGGCACTAATCAATTAACCAAATCAAAATATGTGACCTGTCACCACAATATGGAAGTAAAGTCAGAAAAATAGAAAATTGAGATATTGGTATTTTCAAATTCTTGAGAAAGAGAGCTTTCCACTGGTACATAACAATTGGGGGTTATGCGATAAAAACATTTTACAGCGCTCCAGAAAGTCATGAATTTCACAAAACGTGTTTGTGAGAAAATGTACTTAATAAACATCTTAAACAAAACACGCAAAGGATATACGAATATACACACTAACACAGGCGGAATACACTATCGCAATATTGCCTCTTTTAATGGCAAAAACACTCAGGGGTAAACAAAAATCGTAAAATTGGCCCACAAAAAAAAACGGGACTGAAATCAACATACTTGGAAGGTTCCTCTCCGTAGCGTGACTGTGGCGGTCACCAGAGATCCGGCTGTAATCGTCTTCTTGTCGTCATCGGCAAGAACTACAAAATATCAAAACAAATCACTTCGAAATGTCACCAATTTTGTACCATAAGTGTTCCTCTTCAGCTATTTTTTTTTTCAGAGAGAGTGCAAATGCACTGTTGACGTTAGTCTTTGTCAAAGACAAATGCGTTTGATCGATCGTGTACGACACGTTTATAGACCAGCTCCTTTGCTCACGTATGCGTCTTCGCAAATTGCTTCTACAGTTTAACTTAGGTACCTTCCAGCTCAACCTCGGCTTCTAGTCTCGGCAGTGCCTTCAAGACGTTCATGATGTCTTGATATTGCTTCTCATGAAGATGGCGCAGTATGTTCCTTTAAGGAGAAGCAATGTGAATCTTATAATTCGTATACATTTTGCATATTAATATCTTCCATACATATCAGATTACACAACTGAGAAAACAGGCTTCGAAATGCATTAACCCTAACCCTCCCGGCTCGTTTGGCTAAGACATAACCTCAATCCTCCTATATCCTTCTGTAGTAAAGAGTTAAAAGCTCAAGGAACCTGGATCCTTCTAAATCCTTCTCAATTCTGCTAGTATGGCTATTGCCCTGAATCCTTCTAGATCCTCCTGCCTGCTGGGGGATGTTTTTGGGGGTCTGTGTAAACTGATTACTTATCCAACAAATTACCCTCAAACAAATGGAAGTGCCCAGTACAATGACCTTTTCATACCAGGACAAGGGCCACAGAAATTCCATTGTATGCACATGTGTTTCCTATTGATGATACATAAACATACATTGTCCAGGGACCCTTTTCAGCACTGACCCACTGACCTTGCAGTATACACTTACATGTACCTTCCAGTACACACATTTGCCATGCACACAAATGCAAGCCCTAAAAATAACCAAGTCAGAAGCATGCATTCCCCATGCCA
Organism: Crossaster papposus; assembly: GCA_037893245.1. NCBI lineage: Eukaryota > Metazoa > Echinodermata > Asteroidea > Velatida > Solasteridae > Crossaster > Crossaster papposus. The sequence continues at coordinate 139,161 of JBAIAA010000133.1, read as the reverse complement.
TTACAATGTACACAAATGCAAGCCCCCTCCCCCATAACCTAGATCCTTCTGGATCCTATTTTGGGCAAGCTGCATACAACCTCAATCCTTCTCTTTCCTCTTGTGTCAAATACAGCCCGATAACCTCAATCCTTCTCAATCCTTCTCAATCCCTCCCATAGCACAACCCCATCTGCCCTCAATCCTTCTGGATCCTCCTCCACTGCAATGTCCTAATAACCTCAATCCTTCTAAATCCTTCATTTTGTACAAGAGGATTTAGAAGGATTTGGGAGGGTTAGGGTTAATACTATTAAGACATTACATGGAACCATGCACTCTTAACCAGTTCGCGCCGGGATTATTTTAACAACGCCGAGCCGACGGGTGGGATTATTTTTAACAAAACTCGATCTGAAGCGTGTTTAGGCTGATAGTGCCGGGAAGCACACCCACGCATTTCCGGCCTTGCGCGCTGCTGACATACATTTCTGAACTTGGCGTGTTTATGCATCATCCGTTTTGAATTTTGGGAAATGTTTGCATTTATATACGTCATCCAGCGCGAACTGGTTAAAAAGGATTTTTTTTAAACCTGAAAGTTTAGATATTAACCAGTTCGCGCCGCCGCCGGGATTATTTTAACGTCACCGAGCCGACAAGCGGGATTTTTTTTTAAGAAACTCGATCCAAAGCAGGTTCAGGCCGCCAGTACCGGGAAGCACACCCACGCATTTCCGGCCTTGCTCGCTGCTGACAGACATTTCCAGCCTTGCTCGTGGCGTGTTTATGCGTCATCAAATTTGAATCTGGGAAAAACTTTGTGTTTATATACGTCATCCGGCGCAAACTGGTTAAAAGGAAATTGTTGTTGTTCTTAGTTTTTGGTTGAAATGTACCTTTTTGTTCATTAAACCTGAAACTTTAGATATTAAATATGTCATTTACGACAAAAACAAGAAAATCTAATTTTGGCAAAAGAAATTTCACCACTTCACGTAAACTGCATAGTACCAAATAATTTTCCTGGAGTGGGTCACATAATTTTGCTGAATGTAAAATTACAGGTGGGATTTTGCCTAATTTTGATAGAGAATGGGTACTACTGAATGCATACATTAATAAAGTTGAAAGTTCTATGAGTTGATGTCCTACCTTCGATCCACATCCTTCATTTTGACAAACTGGCCAAGAGTTTTGATGTGGCGCTGCAATTAAAAAAGGAAAACGTTTATATTTTACATGCTTTGAATTTAGAGGATAAATTTACCCAAGGCCGTGTCCGCAACGGGCGTCTAGAGCTACAGCTACGGCTATTGTCGGTGTTGGCCATTTTGTAGCACTCTCCGAAATGCCGTAAATAATGATTGTAGGCATCCAGCAAAATAATTGCGCTAGACATCGTGTAACTGTTCCGAAAATTTTAATTTTATAACCAAAATAAAATCACAAAAAAACATGAACAACTAGAACTGCCTGTCGCCGGTTTAAAACGAACGCCGTTTTTCTTGCCTTTTTCTTGGCTTTTTCTTGGCATCCATGATTGTAAAACTTCGGAGAGGTCAGTTAAACGATATTTACTATAAAATACAACCCTCCAAATCCACCCATTCCTGATAGTTCAAGCAATTACCGATGGTGTATCCTACCTTCAATTCCTTTTAATAAAGGTTTAATGAGAAAAGAGATTACTTGAAAGTGTAACAATTTGAGGTTTTTTTAAGGTTTGTTTTACCTTTTTCCGGAGAGTATCTTCATTGAAATGCGGCAGTTGCAGCAATGGAGTCTTATCCCAGCATGCCTGGATGACCATCGGGCTCTGACGCATAACAAACTCTATGGACTCCAGACGAGGCTCCTTAGCCACTGGAAAAAAACAAACCACAACTGATTTTGATCATTGGGCTCTCACGCTGGTCTGGTTCCCAGACCAAAACATTCTGACCACAGTGGAATGCCCGTTTCCGAAAATGTCAGAAGTTTTCCAAACTCGTTTTTATTGACGGTCGGGTATTATCGTTAACGTTCGCGATGTTAGAGTGTTTCCGGGAGTTAAGTGGTTGCAAAGTAAACAGTGTTACTGCACCTCATAAATATTCATGAGCAAATTAGAGCACGTTATTGGTCGTTTCCGCCCCGCGTCCGGGAAGTAAAAATGATACGCTGCCATGTGACTTCATCCTGGTGAGTATCCAACTCGCTGACATGCGATACTCTTTTCTGGTAGCACCCAAAATTCCCTCCCGGCTTATCTCTCTAGTAGAGACAATGGATGTATTCAGGTACAGTTTATGTCCAAGTTGTGGTTTTTATTTTACACCATGTTGGAGTCTTTGGAGTTAATCCCCGGGGGTAGTTGACTTGATTTTTAATGAGCCCATGGGCCAGGCTGGATGGCCTCTTGCATATCAATATTCATGACGTAGGCTCATCCTTTTCAAAATGCTCAGACACTCGCCGGTTACTCGCCGGTTACACGCCGGTTACTCGCCGGTTACACGCCGGTTACACGCCGGTTACACGCCGGTTACCCGCCGGTTACCCGCCGGTTACCCGCCGGTTACCCGCCGGTTACCCGCCGGTTACCCGCCGGTTACCCGCCGGTTACCCGCCGGTTACCCGCCGGTTACCCGCCGGTTACCCGCCGGTTACCCGCCGGTTACCCGCCGGTTGGATAGGTACGTCTTTCTTTACCTCTTCCGTAGCTCTTCCATGTGACAAGCTGTGAGGCTGTGTTGACCATCTCTTGAATCAACTGTGGACATTTGTTGATGATGTATCTCTTGTCTGTCATCAGATTCAAATTGAAAAAAGAAGTTTAGCTTTTTACACTAAAAGTTATAGAATTGCCCACCAGATTTCATGAATGAGACGGAAGAACCTCACCGGAAAGCCCAACTTCAGCTCTTTTTAGATTGATGTGTGACCTGTTCCAACGAAACCCGGACAAATTCGCTCAATTTGTTTTATTACAATGTACTTGTGAAGTCATTTCGGGGTGGATTTTACCATTTTGAGGTTTTGGGATTTTTCTGAATCACAAACTATTAATCTACAATCTCCTCCAATTTGAACATAATTTGTCATCCAGAAGTTATTGTCAATCCAAGCCAGGCCACAGCGGTAGAAGTAGAGGAAACTAACCACTGCACCAACCCGACTCTCTAAAACCATTGACGGAATTCTTTGCCCGCCATCCATACTCACCGACTTCCAGCGTGTCCGGGGGAAGCTCCGTCCTAGCTAGATGCGCATACAGTAAGATGCGAGCCTTGCGACTGTAAGGATAGACGAAGGGTTTCTCTTTACTCTTCTTGCCGTACTCGCTGTCAAACTCTCGCATCAACTACAAGAAGAAAAACACAGACATTAGAGATAGAGGAAGGGATTCTCTTTACTCTTCTTGCCGTACTCGCTGTCAAACTCTCGCATCAACTACAAGAGAACAAACACAGCCATTAGAGATAGACGAAGAGCTTCTCTTTACTCTTCTTGCCGTACTCGCTGTCAAACTCTCGCATCAACTACAAGAGAAAAAACACAGCCATTACAGATAGACGAAGAGCTTCTCTTTACTCTTCTTGCCGTACTCGCTGTCAAACTCTCGCATCAACTACAAGAGAAAAAACACAGACATTAGAGATAGACGAAGGGCTTCTCTTTACTCTTCTTGCCGTACTCGCTGTCAAACTCTCGCATCAACTACAAGAGAATAAACAGACATTAGAGATAGACGAATTCTACCTATATTTCTTCTGCAATCTGCAGTGGCCCTATTGGCAAATATCTTGCTAATGACAAACTCTGACTGTGTGCTTGTATCATCAAACTTCAAAGGCACAATTCCCCCCCCCCCCCCCAATATTACCCCTATCTGCCCCACGATTTTAAAAAAAAATTAGCCTCCCAGAAATTGCTCCAAGAATATGTTAGGGGTGAGTACTGACCGGAGGCAGTTCTTCGTTGTCGCTGGGTCGGAGTACTATCTCGTTATTGTGTTTCTCCTCGAACTCGAACGATCCAGACAAAATCATCAAAGCTCCTGTTTATCAAAAAGACAGAGACACAGGTTAGCGTTACAAACTGGAACCTAGTGTGGATTTACATACAGATCCTTGTCATTTGATTGGTGGAACTCACATCACGTGACCTTCATTATTACTAATATTCACACCGCGGCTCAAAAAGGCTTTGGAGACCGAGACCCAGGCTTTCGAGACCGTCTTTGGAGACCAAGACCCAGGTTTTGGAGACCGAGACCGGAGCTTTTGAGACTGAGAGCGAGGCTTTCGAGACTGAGACCAAGGCTTTCAATACCGAGACCCAGGCTTTTGAGACCGTCTTTGGAGACCAAGACCCAGGTTTTGGAAACCGAGACCGAAGCTTTCGAGACTGAGACTTTCGATACTGAGACCAAGGCTTTCGAGACTGAGACCAAGGCTTTCAATACCGAGACCCAGGCTTTCGAGACTGAGACCAAGGCTTTCGTGACTGAGACCGAGGCTTTCAAGACTGAGACCGAGGCTTTCAAGACTGAGACTAAGGCTTTCGAGACCGAGACCGAGGCTTTCAAGACTGAGACCGAGGCTTTCGAGACTGAGACCGAGGCTTTCGAGACCGAGACCAAGGCTATCGAGACCGAGACCAAGGCTTTGAGACCGAGACCAAGGCTTTGAGACCGAGACCAAGGCTTTGAGATCGAGACCAAGGCTTTTAGACCGAGACCAAGGCTTTCGAGACCGAGACCGAGGCTTTCAAGACCTAGACCAAGGCTTTCGAGACCTAGACCCAGGCTTTCGAGACAGAGACCCAGGCTTTCGAGACAGAGACCCAGGCTTTTGAGACAGAGACCCAGGCTTTCGAGACAGAGACTAAGGCTTTCGAGACAGAGACCAAGGCTTTGGAGAGATAGACCAAGGCTTTGGAGAGATAGACCAAGGCTTTCGAGAGATAGACCAAGGCTTTCGAGAGATAGACTAAGGCTTCCGAGACCGAGGCTTTCAAGACTGAGACCGAGGCTTTTAAGACTGAGACCAAGGCTTTCGAGACTGAGACCGAGGCTTTCGAGACTGAGACCGAGGCTTTCGAGACTGAGACCAAGGCTTTCGAGACCAAGGCTTTCAAGACTGAGACCAAGGCTTTCGAGACCAAGGCTTTCGAGACTGAGACCAAGGCTTGCAAGACTGGGATCAAGGCTTTCTAAACCGAGATCAAGGCTTTCTAAACCGAGACCAAGGCTTACGAGACGGAGACCAACACTTCCAAAACCAGGTCGACTTCATAAAAACAAACATCAACTGCATCGGACTAAAATTCGGTCTAAAGTGATTAACATCTTTCTGTCGACAGCTGCTGCTCATTTCACTTTAAAACTGAGCAAAAAATTGATACAATTGATCATACAAGGAAATACATACGTTTGAGATTGAGGCAGGGAGTCTTGTAGATGAAGTGAAGAAAAAGCTGAGACGTATCGAGAAGAACTTCCACCGCGCTGTAGCGGATAGAGCGATACCACCACGTGCCCTGCACAAATTACAGTCAATCAGCTTCATATAAATGAACCATATTGCAACATGAACCCTAACTCCTACTACCTTTGAGCAAGTTCGGGCGCGAACCTATAGTGAGTGAGTGAGCGAGTGAGTTTAGGGTTTAACACCGTGCCGGCATCAGTGGCCATATTCACGGCGGGAATGTTCACAAATATAAGACAATAGGTAGTAATAAAAAACAACTGTGGAGAATAGAAAAACTTGGAGTCGGAAGGAACAATTATCACAAAGGAAAAGAATGAGAACATTTCAAAGGAATGAAAGAACAATTGTATAGAAGTATAACGATAGACTGATTCTAGGCAGTTTTCCAGGAGAATCCCTGGAAGGCGGGTCACAAAGGATCCCCCAGACACACGGCACCTTGGGTCCCGCAAGGCCGGCTGTTTCCCTTGCAGTTTAAGGGCCCGGGCCCCGCCGGTATGCGAACCTATAGTCAACCATTAGTCAGTCTCTGTTTTACCGATGCGCATGCTCAATTGAAGTTCGCTCGAACGGCTCTAGTCAAACTCTTGTTGAAAAGATGGCAACCGCTTTGTTTACATTTGCGACATGAATGAGATGGGTATTAGCACTATTCTCCCGCGCATAAAAGTAGGATAAGTCATAACATTTAGTCATGTTGGTCCAAAAACAAGAACAAAATTACATTAACCGTCGTCAGTGGTACTTATGTTGTTGTGTTTTTTTCGCGATCGCTGTCCGGCGATCGTGAATTGTGAAAAATTCAATTTTTCAGAACAATTACTGGATATCTAGCGCAATCATTTTGCTGGATGCCTACAAACATTATTTACATTCAAATAAGTAAGATATTTCTTAAGAAATTTTCCCAAATTCAAAACGGATGACGCATAAACACGCCAAGTTCAAGTTCGGAAATGTATGTCAGCAGCGCGCAAGGCCGGAAATGCGTGGGTGTGCTTCCCGGCACTATCAGCCTGAACCCGCTTCGGATCGAGTTTCGTTAAAAATAATCCCGCCCGTCGGCTCGGCGATGTTAAAATAATCCCGGCGCGAACTGGTTAATAATAATTTGGTAGTAACAATTTTCGATATCGGCAAATGGTGTATCCTACCTTTAACTTATAAAATGTTTGCTGTCATGTCAACAATTTTTTTAGTATTAAAAAACAAATTAGGGGGGATTTTTGAACTTTGTTATTAAAATACAAACCACTGCGATCGGAAGAATGACCATGAATGCTAATCCATATATGCCCAGAACCTATTCACACAAAAAAAAGAGGAATAAAAGATTACAACTTGGTAAGTATATCGCTCAGTACACAAATGAAAATCTGTTTAGTTTTACAAGTTTGCTAGGTTTGGTATGCTTCCTAGTGTGAGAGCCTAGAGGGTTGGGGTCATGAATCGTCCAATTTTACTAGTAAGATAAAATGTGACCTGGCAACACGAAATGAGCGGAAAGTCGCACGTGGCTAAAACGAGTTATTGGCCGAAACGTCCATTTTTCAAGTGGGAGGTCGGTTTCGAGTTGTTAACGTTTTTACATACACACAACCCTTCTTTATCATATCCCAAAATTGTGTAGCTCAATTAAAACTCTAAAGTGTGTTTTATGGTGGCTGAATTGCACTAAGTGATAGTATAGTTGGCACGGTCCACGGACTTTGAACTCTGTTTTCTCACAACAAGGGAGCATGACGTCAGCAATTTCAAAGGAGTATAGCGGCGGCTAAGAATAAGCTACAGCAACACACAATACATCATTTGAAAGCTTGGGACTTCTTCTTTCTAGAAATGTAATAATGTCAATTTTGCGACTTTCCACCCATTTTGTGGTGCCAGGTCACTGCCAGAACTTTGCATACGTCAACAAATGTGCGCGTTCCGTTTATAGTTGGCTACTCCGCCTAAACTTTGGTCCTACAAAATATAAATTTGGGGGATAAATTGAGTAGCAAGGCAGGGTGCTTTTAGTCTTGGTTGCAAGACGTCCTGATCGCAGTATGCACCGCGCGTAGGCCGCCAATGCGGGCGGGAGATTAGGAGAGGGTGTCACTGGAGTATTTTAAGACCGGGTGTAAGCATCCAAGGTGGCAGCAAGGTACTGTAATTTACCAATCTCAAGGTACTCTAGTCTTGGTTGCAAGACTTCTAATCGGGGAGGAGGGGAGGAGGGGAGGAGGGGAGGAGGGGAGGAGGGGGGGGGGGGAGGGGGGGAGAGGGTGTCTCTGGAGTATTTTAAGACCGGGTGTAAGCATCCAAGGTGGCAGCAAGGTACTGTTATTCACCAATCTCAAGGTACTCTAGTCTTGGTTGCAAGACTTCTAATCGGGGAGGAGGGGGAGGGGGGAGGGTGTCTCTGGAGTATTTTAAGACCGGGTGTAAGCATCCAAGGTGGCAGCAAGGTACTGTTATTCACCAATCTCAAGGTACTCTAGTCTTGGTTGCAACACTTCTAATCAGGGAAGAGGGGGAGGGGGAAGGGGAGAGGGTGTCTCTGGAGTATTTTAAGACCGGGTGTAAGCATCCAAGGTGGCAGCAAGGTACTGTTATTCACCAATCTCAAGGTACTCTAGTCTTGATTGCAAGATTTCTAATCGGGGAAGAGGGGGAGGGGGAAGAGGGGGAGGGGGAAGAGGGGGAGGGGGAAGAGGGGGAGGGGGAAGGGGAGAGGGTGTCTCTGGAGTATTTTAAGACCGGGTGTAAGCATCCAAGGTGGCAGCAAGGTACTGTTATTTACCAATCTCAAGGTACTCTAGTCTTGGTTGCAAGACTTCTAATCGGGGAGGAGGGGGAGGGGGGAGGGTGTCTCTGGAGTATTTTAAGACCGGGTGTAAGCATCCAAGGTGGCAGCAAGGTACTGTTATTCACCAATCTCAAGGTACTCTAGTCTTGGTTGCAAGACTTCTAATCGGGCAGGAGGGGGAGGGGGAGGGTGTCTCTGGGGTATTTTAGGACCGGGTGTAAGCATCCAAGGTGGCAGCAAGGTACTGTTATTCACCAATCTCAAGGTACTCTAGTCTTGATTGCAAGATTTCTAATCGGGGAAGAGGGGGAGGGGGAAGGGGAGAGGGTGTCTCTGGAGTATTTTAAGACCGGGTGTAAGCATCCAAGGTGGCAGCAAGGTACTGTTATTCACCAATCTCAAGGTACTCTAGTCTTAGTTGCAAGACTTCTAATCGGGGAGGAGGGGGAGGGGGGAGGGTGTCTCTGGAGTATTTTAAGACCGGGTGTAAGCATCCAAGGTGGCAGCAAGGTACTGTTATTTACCAATCTCAAGGTACTCTAGTCTTGGTTGCAAGACTTCTAATCGGGGAGGAGGGGGAGGGGGGAGGGTGTCTCTGGAGTATTTTAAGACCGGGTGTAAGCATCCAAGGTGGCAGCAAGGTACTGTTATTCACCAATCTCAAGGTACTCTAGTCTTGGTTGCAAGACTTCTAATCGCGGTATGCAGTGAGCGTAGGCCCTCGATGCGGGCTGCCTCTAACTTACGCCGTAGACTACGCCATGAGCTTCGAATAGGACGTCTTGGCTAACTCGCATAATCGCTCTGGAAAAATTCCAAGCAGAATTGTGTCTCATTTGCTTGTGACGTTGCGTGTATAATCGCGTGACGTAACATGCATAATCGCTGACTCAGTGGTCATGTTTCTATTAAGTCACGTAATTTTGCTCAGAATTTTTCGACCCCCCTTCTTCCCCCCTCCTTTAATGTACAAGTGCCAAACCCTTTCCCTTTAAGAGTGAAACAAAACAACAGATTCCAAGAGCTTCCTCCCAGACTAATACCAATGGAAGGATAATCTTTCTACAAAAAAACAAATACTTTAGCTATAAAAACAGGCCTAGTACATGTTTAATTCCACGTTATGATTATTCCAGACATTACCACAATTGAATTGTTTTGATCCACAATCCAAGCAGGCAGGGCGATGCCGAAACTTGTAGCTGTAAAATTAAAAATAAAAGAAAAATTGTAGTATTATTTATCAAGCTTGATAGGTTGAGCAAACACTGTTTTTCTTCCTTTTTTACTCGGCATCTACGACAGGTCAGTTAAAGGTAGGATACACCATTTGCAGATATCAAAAATATTTACTACCGAGTTATGAAGAAATATCTTACATATTTGAAAGTAAATAATGATTCTAGGCATCCAGCAAAATGATTGTGCTATACATTCTGTAATTGTTCCGAAAATAGAATTTTATTTTTTTTAAATGACGATCGCCGGACGGCGATCACGAAAAAACCCAAAAAACATAAGAACTGCCCGACGCCGGTTGAAAACGAATGCCGTTTTTCTTGCTTTTCTCAGCATCCATGATTGTAAAACTTTGGACAGGTCAGTTAAACAATATTTAGTATAAAATACAACCCTCCAAATCAACGCATTCCTGATAATTCAAGCAATTACCAATGGTGTATCCTACCTTTACATCCACCCATTTCTGATAATTCAAGCAATTGCCAATGGTGTATCCTACCTTTACATCCACCCATTCCTGATAATCCAAGCAATTGCCAATGGTGTATCCTACCTTTACATCCACCCATTCCTGATAATTCAAGCAATTACCAATGGTGGATTCTACCTTTAAATCCACCCATTCCTGATAATTCAAGCAATTACCAATGGTGTATCCTACCTTTACATCCACCCATTCCTGATAATTCAAGCAATTACATCATGTACCAATGGTGTATCCTACCTTTACATCCACCCATTCCTGATAATTCAAGAAATTACCAATGGTGTATCCTACCTTTACATCCACCCATTCCTGATAATACAAGAAATTACTAATGGTGTATCCTACCTTTACATCCACCCATTTCTGATAATTCAAGCAATTGCCAATGGTGTATCCTACCTTTACATCCACCCATTCCTGATAATCCAAGCAATTGCCAATGGTGTATCCTACCTTTACATCCACCCATTCCTGATAATTGAAGCAATCACCAATGATGTATCCTACCTTACATCCACCCATTCCTGATAATTCAAGCAATTACATGTACCAATGGTGTATCCTACCTTTACATCCACCCATTCCTGATAATCCAAGCAATTGCCAATGGTGTATCCTACCTTTACATCCACCCATTCCTGATAATCCAAGCAATTGCCAATGGTGTATCCTACCTTTACATCCACCCATTCCTGATAATCCAAGCAATTGCCAATGGTGTATCCTACCTTTACATCCACCCATTCCTGATAATTCAAGCAATTAAATGTACCAATGGTGTATCCTACCTTTACATCCACCCATTCCTGACAATTCAAGCAATTACCAATGGTGTATCCTACCTTTACATCCACCCATTCCTGATAATCCAAGCAATTGCAAATGGTGTATCCTACCTTTACATCCACCCATTCCTGATAATCCCAGCAATCACCAATGGCGTATCCTACCTTTACATCCACCCATTCCTGATAATTCAAGCAATTAAATGTACCAATGGTGTATCCTACCTTTACATCCACCCATTCCTGACAATTCAAGCAATTACCAATGGTGTATCCTACCTTTACATCCACCCATTCATGTCAATTCAAGCAATTACCAATGGTGTATCCTACCTTTACATCCACCCATTCATGTCAATTCAAGCAATTACCAATGGTGTATCCTACCTTTACATCCACTCATTCCTGATAATTCAAGCAATTACCAATGGTGTATCCTACCTTTACATCCACCCATTCCTGATAATTCAAGCAATTACAAATGGTGTATCCTACCTTGACATCCACCCATTCCTGATAATCCAAGCAATTGCCAATGGTGTATCCTACCTTTACATCCACCCAATCCTGATAATTCAAGCAATTGCCAATGGTGTATCCTACCTTTACATCCACCCATTCCTGATAATCCAAGCAATTACCAATGGTGTATCCTACCTTTACATCCAGCCATTCCTGATAATCCAAGCAATTGCCAATGGTGTATCCTACCTTTACATCCACCCATTCATGTCAATTCAAGCAATTACCAATAGTGTATCCTAAAGTACCTTTAAACTACACATGTTGCACTTTGTAGGACATTTGGACTTCAATAACCCTTGGGCCAATGCCCCCTATACTTGCCTGTTGGGCCGTCAGGATTGCCAAATTTCTCCCAGTTTTCTCTAGATTCATCATTAGTTAATCTGTCAACAACAACAAAAAAGAACAACAACAAAATCAGTTATTAGTTTTTAGGTCGCAGGTTTTGAGTTCCGCCTTGACAATTTCGTTGTTCACTTTAAAATGTAACACCGTTTTTGGCAAGATTGGTCGCTGATAGGTCTTGCAATGTTAACATGCAAAAAAAAATGACTAGCATTACTGCAAGGTTGTGGAGTCAAGATGGGGGAGGGGAGGGGGGAGGGGAGGGGGGAGGGGGAGGGAGGAGGGGGAGGGAGGAGGGGGGAGAAAGAAAGGGGGAGAAAGAAAAAGAAGGGGGGAGGGGGGGGGGGGGGTGGGGGGTGGAGTCAAGATGAGGGGGGTGGAGTCAAGATTGAGAGATGGAGTCAAGATTGAGAGGGTTGGATTCAAGATGAGGGGATGGAGTCAAGATTGGGGGGGGGGGGGGGGGGGGGGGGTTGAAGTGAAGACGAGGGGGGTGGAGTCAAGATTGGTGGGTGTAGTCAAGATTGGTGGGTGTAGTCAAGATTGGTGGGTGTAGTCAAGATTGGTGGGTGTAGTCAAGATTGGTGGGTGTAGTCAAGATTGGTGGGTGTAGTCAAGATTGGTGGGTGTAGTCAAGATTGGTGGGTGTAGTCAAGATTGGTGGGTGTAGTCAAGATTGGTGGGTGTAGTCAAGATTGGTGGGTGTAGTCAAGATTGGGGGTGTAGTCAAGATTGGTGGGTGTAGTCAAGATTGGTGGGTGTAGTCAAGATTGGTGGGTGTAGTCAAGATTGGGGGTGTAGTCAAGATTGGGGGTGTAGTCAAGATTGGTGGGTGTAGTCAAGATTGGTGGGTGTAGTCAAGATTGGTGGGTGTAGTCAAGATGGGGGGTGTAGTCAAGATTGGGGGTGTAGTCAAGATTGGTGGGTGTAGTCAAGATTGGTGGGTGTAGTCAAGATTGGTGGGTGTAGTCAAGATTGGTGGGTGTAGTCAAGATTGGTGGGTGTAGTCAAGATTGGTGGGTGTAGTCAAGATGGTGGGTGTAGTCAAGATGGGGGGTGTAGTCAAGATTGGTGGGTGTAGTCAAGATTGGTGGGTGTAGTCAAGATTGGTGGGTGTAGTCAAGATTGGTGGGTGTAGTCAAGATTGGTGGGTGTAGTCAAGATTGGTGGGTGTAGTCAAGATGGGGGGTGTAGTCAAGATTGGTGGGTGTAGTCAAGATTGGGGGTGTAGTCAAGATTGGTGGGTGTAGTCAAGATTGGTGGGTGTAGTCAAGATTGGTGGGTGTAGTCAAGATTGGGGGGTGTAGTCAAGATGGGGGGTGTAGTCAAGATGGGGGGTGTAGTCAAGATTAGTGGGTGTAGTCAAGATTGGTGGGTGTAGTCAAGATTGGGGGTGTAGTCAAGATGGGGGGTGTAGTCAAGATGGGGGGTGTAGTCAAGATGGGGGGTGTAGTCAAGATTGGTGGGTGTAGTCAAGATTGGTGGGTGTAGTCAAGATTGGTGGGTGTAGTCAAGATTGGTGGGTGTAGTCAAGATGGTGGGTGTAGTCAAGATGGGGGGTGTAGTCAAGATTGGTGGGTGTAGTCAAGATTGGTGGGTGTAGTCAAGATTGGTGGGTGTAGTCAAGATTGGTGGGTGTAGTCAAGATTGGTGGGTGTAGTCAAGATGGGGGGTGTAGTCAAGATTGGTGGGTGTAGTCAAGATTGGGGGTGTAGTCAAGATTGGTGGGTGTAGTCAAGATTGGTGGGTGTAGTCAAGATTGGTGGGTGTAGTCAAGATTGGTGGGTGTAGTCAAGATTGGGGGTGTAGTCAAGATTGGTGGGTGTAGTCAAGATTGGTGGGTGTAGTCAAGATTGGTGGGTGTAGTCAAGATTGGTGGGTGTAGTCAAGATTGGTGGGTGTGGTCAAGATGGGGGGTGTAGTCAAGATGGGGGGTGTAGTCAAGATGGGGGGTGTAGTCAAGATGGGGGGTGTAGTCAAGATTGGGGGTGTAGTCAAGATTGAGAGATGGAATCAAGATTGAGAGATGGAGTCAAGATTGAGAGATGGAGTCAAGATTGAGAGATGGAGTCAAGATTGAGAGATGGAGTCAAGATTGAGAGATGGAGTCAAGATTGAGAGATGGAGTCAAGATTGGGGGGTGTAGTCAAGATGGGGGGTGTAGTCAAGATTGGGAAGTGGGGGGGTAGTCAAGATTGGGAAGTGGGGGGGTAGTCAAGAATGGGAAGTGGGGGGGTAGTCAAGTTTTTTTGGGGGGTAGTCAAGATTAGGGGGGGGTGGTGGTTGGATTGAATGGGGGGTTGGAGTCAAGATTGGGGGGGCGTGGATTTAAGATTGGGGGAGTTCAGTCAAGATGGGGGGGGGGGGGGGGGGGGAGCGTCCAGATGGGGATTAGTCCACTTACGCAGCATAGGCTTTTGCTATCCTAATGAACTCCAACGGGTCACCGCCTTTGTCAGGATGTTTGGTCTTGGTAAGTAGACGGTACTTTCTCTTAATCTCTGCTTGGGATGCACCCTGAAAAACATGAGCGACAATCACAACAATAAACTACTGAATAGGGGTGTGCATTTACGCGTAGTAACGGCAATTGGCAAACTGGCTTATGTTTTTATGTTTAATTCCATCAGTTTTCTCACCATTGTTCGATAAGAACGACCGTTATGTAAGTTATCCTAAACTACGCAATAACTATTCTGGTGTATATTTACATAAATATCATGTTGCAATATTGTTTTGCCAGTACGATGTTTTCGCCGCCACTAAAGTTTGACTATACATAGATTCTGGTAATGCAAAGAATCCTCCAATGCACTGCAGCTGAAGTGCATATTGGAATGTACCACTGACTTGCAGTAAACAACTCTCATAGAGCAAGGGTTAATCAGTTGTCTGGTAATGCAAAGAATCCCCCTATGCACTGCAGCTGAAGTGCATATTGGGATGTACCACAGACTTGCAGTAAACAACTCTCATAGAGCAAGGGTTAATCAGTTGTCTGGTAATGCCAAGAATCCTCCAATGCCCTGCAGCTGAAGTGCATATTGGGATGTACCACCGACTTGCAGTAAACAACTCTCATAGAGCAAGGGTTAATCAGTTGTCTGGTAATGCAAAGAATACTCCAATGCACTGCAGCTGAAGTGCATATTGGAATGTACCACTGACTTGCAGTAAACAACTCCCACAGAGCAAGGGTTAATCAGTTGTCTGGTAATGCAAAGAATCATCAAATGCACTGCAGCTGAAGTGCATATTGGAATGTACCACTGACTTGCAGTAAACAACTCTCATAGAGCAAGGGTTAATCAGTTGTCTGGTAATGCAAAGAATCATCAAATGCACTGCAGCTGAAGTGCATATTGGAATGTACCACTGACTTGCAGTAAACAACTCCCACAGAGCAAGGGTTAATCAGTTGTCTGGTAATGCAAAGAATCATCAAATGCACTGCAGCTGAAGTGCATATTGGAATGTACCACTGACTTGCAGTAAACAACTCTCATAGAGCAAGGGTTAATTCTGAAATTGTTTCTAAATGAAATCACGATTCCCCCGACGGAAGCAGAATCGATTCCAAAATTTGCTGGATTCGTCCAAGCCTAGCGTGCACTTACCCTGTCAAGCTCCAGAATGTCGTAGGGATCATACTCGATATGATCTCGCTCCACCCGCGAGGCCTGGATGGCCAGGTATATGAACAGAGCCCAGGCACCCATCAGGAACACCCACCTGTTCGGAACGAAATTAACAAACAAAAAATATCCCCATGTTTATTTCTGTTTAACATGATTCTTCTTCCGACTGTGTAAGTGTGTGCGATTCACATGTTTGCTAAGTACTGGAAAAACAGATAATAAATATTCGACAGAATACTGGTAAATGGTTGTTTTAAATGTAGGATACACCATTGTAGTAATTGATTGAATTATCATGAATACTGTAGGTGGGTTGTATTTTATAGTAAATATTGTTTAACTGACCTGTCCGAAGTTTTATCATGAATGCTGAGAAAAGTAAGAAAAAACGTCGTTCGTTTTTACCCGGCATCAGGCAGTGGTTCTCGTTTTGTTCGCAGTCGCCGGACAAATTCAATTTTTCCAAACAATTAAAGGGAATCTAGCGCAATTCTTTTACTGGATGCCTACAATCATTATAGACTTTCAAATAAATAAGATATTTCCTAATAATTCGGTAGTAAAATTTGTCGATATCTGCAAATGATGTATCCTACCTTTAAAGTCATTACAATTAAGAGAAAATTGTTTGGTAAGTTAGATGTCATTTTGGAGCAACAAAATCTCATATGTGACCCGCTCTGCAAAAATGAGTCTGATGTCGGAAAATACATTTTTACGTAAAGGGCCGTTTATTGTCTCGGAGGTGATTTTTCTTTCCACAAATACTATTTTTGTTTTAAGGCATTTTGGTTTCTCCGACACCTATATTTTCAGATCTGATCGATTGAAAAGATTGTTTTGATCTCTAAATTAAATTTAATACAGGTTGTCATTCTCTTACCGTAGCATCTGATGAAGCACTACAATTGTAAATCTTCATTTCTTTTCAAAGACATTTTGAATATAACTGAGAAAAAGTAAATTTCCCAAAATTATAAAAGACCGATGCATTACACTACAGAGTTGTGCCATCTACCAAATGAAAGCTTATTTCCTGCTTTTTCTGACCAACTGTAAAATTAAAAAAATCATTTTTAACACATCAGACTCATTTTTGCAGAGTGGGTCACATATTGTGTTTCCCTTTGTTCCTGTACTACAACCTAACCCTTTAGACTTAGCGTACACTTTAACGCCCGCGGACAAAATTTAACAAAAGACGAACGCCCGAGGACTGAAAGGATCTATTGTTCGTCTATTGTTCTTTTGTCTTTGGGGGTGGGGGGGGGGGATTTTAATGTAGTCCATGAACATACTTACTTGAAAGCATGTCGTAGTTTCTGTGTAGGCTTCTGAGAAAGCAGTTTTGCTCTTTTGATTTCACAGGGATCGCACTGACACTGTGTCTTCAACTTCTCTGGGTCATCTTTACAAAGAGAATAGAAAAATGGGGACAATTAAGATATATTTATAACCCTTCTATGACTTGTCAGCACAAATATGCACAAGTGTCCTGAGTCCAGCTCATGAATATGCATGACGACGTCCGGCATTTTGTGCTGCCGAAAGTTTCTTCTCTTGCATTATTACAGTAATGTTCTAGCATACCTGTACACCTAGTTGTGGGGACAGGTTTTTTTGTTTGGAAAAAGCTGACCGAGTTTTGGGGACATTTTTGTGTCTCCATAACATTTTGGGTATCCAGTAAAAAGGGTTCTGGGTTAGGGTTAGCCCTAGTCTATATGGCCCCGCACTAGAGTACACTCTGTGCTATCCTATAGGCCGTACGTCCATCAGTGCCAAAAAAACAGGATTTATTTTCAATTATTTCATGGAAATCATTCGGTCTCAAACTTGGCATGCTGGTTCATTTATTATAGCGCATCGATATTTCGCTAAAATTAAGACTTTTTCGTGATTCCATCTGGTGTAATTTGTCTCTAAATCTGCGTTATAAAGTTTCCAAAAAAATCGTGATAAACGCAAAATAAAATGGCGGATCAAGTCTGCGCAGGCGTGCACAGCTCATTGCACCGAACAACAGAGGGCGCCTCTGTTGTTCAGTGCGACGAGCTTTGCACGCCGCGCCTGCGCAGACTTGTTCCGCCATTATTGTTTCGCGTTTATCGCGAATTTTTTGAAAACTTTATAACACAGATTTAGAGACAAGTTACACCAGACGGAACCACGAAAAAGTCCTAATTTTAGCGAAATATCGATGCGCTATAAATAAATGAACCTGCATGCCGAGTTTGAGACCGAATGATTTCCATGAAATAAGTGAAAAACAATCCCGGGTTTTTTGCACAGATGGACGTATGGCCTATAGCACAGAGTGTACTCTAGTGCGGGGCCATAGTCATAGACTAGGGCTAGTATGAATGACAATCGATGTTCATTACTAGACATTGGCATTGCAATTGGAAAAACATATGGATTGATTTCCTACTCAATTTTAATATTACTTAGAACTTAGAAGCCCTATTTTGTTTTAAAGTAAACCACGCAATTTACTCACCTTTCTTTGGTTTTGAAGGCCACAGGTAGTAAGTGACTGGAAAGAGAACAAGAGCATAGAAAGAAACCAAAAAATACAGAGATGTGCCACCACTTTCGTCATACTCGAACTGCGCCGCCATCTTGACCGTTCTGCAGCTGCCCACAAAATGAACACGTCTTGATAATACCGCCCTCTGTAGTTTATAAATTCCTATTTTGGCTGTAAAATGAAAATGAAAAATATATTTATATAGGCCTATATAAAAATAAAATTATTTAGTCATTAATTTAAACAATATTTGTATCGAATTCTTTATACCAAAAATGGGGATAAAAAACTTTTTTGTAGGGGGGAGTGGGTTTGATGTAGGTCCATTTGCAAAAGCAATAAACGGAGATTTGGGTAAGAAAAGCATGACCAATGATCATATTTTTATCAAATTTCTCATACCCCGAAGGAAAGGGGACAGATCACTACCTGGGTGGGGGGGGGGGGGGGGGAGGGGTGTCTAAGATGTCCGTTTGGCTGTAAAATTGGCCAAAACACACCAAAAATAAACCCCACAACAACAGTTTAAATTTAACTTTATCGTAATCGCTTTTTTTCACCTTTAAAAAAATTAAAATCACAAAAATTGCCAAAACACACCAATAATAAACCCCAAAATAACAGTTTAAACTGTATGTTATCGTAATCGCTTTTGTTCACATTTTGTCGTAGCCAGCAACGGAAGATCTCTTGTACTTGTGAAGTCAAATGTGGTTTCTTTTCATCCTAAAGTTTTCTTTTTTTCTAGGCAGAATGAGGACTCTTGATCCTCGCTGTTCAAATGAATTGGCAAGAATGCGACAAAGGGAACCCCCCCCCCCCCCCCCTTCCCTCCCCCTCCCCCTTCCCTCCCCTTCCCTTCCTTTGTGGTGGTCAACGTGCTTGGGATGTTGTGGTTACTCAGGAAGTCTTTTTTTAGTGGGAGGGGGTTGCGTAAGGTAACAATAGTCTAGAGAGCGTATAGGTATAGGCTGTGGCATAACTTAATGCACTCTAGGTGGGGGGGGGGGGGGGGGGGGGAACCCATGGGCACCCGGGCTAGGGGGGGCAGCCAGAGGGTCACACCCACGATGATACTTTGTTTGCAGTGGGCTTTTGGAAGTGGAAACCTTTCCCCACCTGGCATAGAATTACACTTTTGACCATAACTATCGAAATCTTGAGAAGACATCAAGCTGTCTGATCATAGCTTTTGATATCTTTTAGTACTGGTATCGAAATATCCGCCGTGGACTGAATGTTCATATTGTAAATAGGTTGAGCGCCCTCAATCCACCAAGCCAAAACGGTTAAACGGGGGAGTTATGCGTTCTAACTTCTACCTGGTATACAGGGCCCAATTCCATAAAAGCATTCTAACTTAGTATATTACTAGGTTTTAGCAAGATTCCAAATGCCTAGTTGGTTGCTTGCTAGAAATCAACTAAATCGCATTCCATAACACCATTCTATGAAATATTCTTACTAGTTGCTTGCTTGCAGCTTGCTAGAATGGTGTGGGGTTTGCATAATCGCCAAAGTACATGGTCAGTTTGAGTTAACAATAGGGAAAGAGTTCAAATCAGGTCATGCTGTGGGTTGTATTGTTAATGCATTCCTCTGTACCCTATTTAGGGTATGTACATTTGTATCGGCCTATAAGCACATGTTTCAGAAATGGCAAATTCAGAAGGTGTTTCAACTCCAAAAAGGGGAAAGAAGCCTAATTACTCGACTCAGGAAAATTTGTTCCTTGCAGAACGCTATGAGGAGTTTAAGGTTATCTTTGAATATGCGCATAAGGATGTCAATACAAATTCCCAAAAGATAAAAGATTGAAAGTGACTTAGAATGGTGCTAAGGATTTAGACATACCCCAAACCTATTCTAATTTTAGCAAGCAACTAGGAACCTTGCTAAGCGTATAATGCCTGGTTTTATGGAATAGATTTAGCAAGGAACTAGAGATAGAAAGAAAGTTAGCAACCAACTAGGCTTAGAATGCTTTTATGGAATTGGCTCCAGGTGTTCAATTCGAGCTGACTTCATAACAAAGGAAAATGTAGGTCAGGGGGCACCCAACCTATTCTTGCCCCCCAGGCACCCTGAACCAAAATTACGCCACTGGGTATGGGAGACTAAGGGGGAGTCCCTCGGTCTCATATCGTGCTGGGTATATCGCTGTTAATTATATCGCTCGGCGTCAATCTCTCACTGCTGGGCTGGGAGATGACAACCTTCACGCGGTCCACCCTGTTTCCACTAAATGTCATCAAACCGATGTATGCAGCAACAAGTTTAGCTGCTCATCATGACTTTGTGTAGGGTGTCGTGGCCGAGTGGATAAGATCACCGAACTCAAGCTCTGGTGTTTCTGTTCAGCAGAGTGTGGGTTCGAGTCCCGGTCGTGACACTAAAATGGTCTTGTGTCCCTGAGCAAGACACTTAACTATAATTGCTTCTCTCCACCCAGGGGTAAGAAAATGGGTACCTGTGAGGGCAGAGATGGTTATTGTGATTGATTTAGCCTAGTAGCGCTGCAGCACAGGCTGTATACTCCCCAGGGAGCTGAGATGGCCCAGTGACCAGGGGTAATAATGTTGGAAGCGCTTTGAGATGCCCTTCGGGTGTGAAAAACGCTATATAAACCCAAGATATATCTCTTATTTTCTTTTATGATTTTTAACTATATTTGGCGATGTTCGATCAATGCACCTAAATGGGTCTCATTACTTATATCACGTGTTCTAAGGAACGACAGCTTAAGTGAATCGGCGTAAATAGCATACACAACCCTACGTCTTGTTGCTAGGAGATTTTCAAACCATCAATAAAAAGAACCGACCGAGGATGGTTGACTCATCCTCGCTGACGGTTGCTATGACGACTGCGGGGAAAAAAGGGCGACAGTTTAATGAAATGATTTGGGTGCATTGTGGGATGATGACTTCCATACGATGGTGACATCGATAGTGACAATCCTGGCATTTTTTTCAGCAGCCCTTTGTTAGACCGTTAGCTCTTATTACAAACAGAATTTCAGAATACAATTTGGTCAGAGTTTTCTTCATCGCTCGTGATGTGGAGAGCCGCCATGAGCGCATAAAAACAGAAGGTAAATTAATTTATAGTGTTTGGCGACGGTGTTGCAGCTTATAGGTGATAAATATCTCTCTTGCTGATGAAGGAAGAATTTGGCTCACCTGTTGTACGTGAATGAATTAAAAGGTGGGGCCATAAGACTTGTTTTTGTTTTATTGAAACGAATAACGTGCATGATGAAAGGTACAACAGACTCCCTTTTCACGTACTGACGTGATAATGAAGCCTATTGTTTTGAAGCCTATTTTGCTGGCCGTTTTTTTGAGATGGTTTAACCAATAATAAGAAAAAAGGGGCCGATTTTGTATACGTCACTGGAACACCGTTCCGCAAATCATGACATTTACATGCTTTCAGCTAGAATCTTCAGCGGTATTGTGCTGCGGCATTAAAGGGCCGGGATCGTATACGTTTGGTAATTATAACCCACTGTTTGTTTCAATCCTATATAGTAATATATATATACCATAACACTAACCTGTAAACATGAGATATTGCCGACAATCTGGAGCGGTTATGTACGTCCACTCAGGAAGAATAATCTGCATTGGATGGAATACACAATCTGAGAAACGTCACTGCAGTAACGCTTCTCAGACTCAAATTTGTTGGGATAAAAAGTGATATCTTTTTTCCATAACCGCAGTACTTCGAAGTGAAAAGTTTCTAAAAATGCATTATACTATCCAAAGCTGCTGTACTTCTTACCAAGTAAGTTTTTATTGCCATTAATTTTTGGAGTAATTACCAAACGTACACGATCCCTTTATTAACATACTAGATTTAATAAGCAACGACGTCGCGGCTCCTGCACAAATCCGCGCTTGTTATAGTGTGTTTTGAATCATCGAAGTGGATGACAGAAAATAAATACAAGTTGTATAAACGCGACAATGACCCTCGCCGGTTTAAACTATTTAATGTTCAACGACAGGAGTAATGTGAATTTCAGACTTTAGAAACACGGACTCAATTCGCATTAGGGATAGTGACCTGCCAGGATTCAACCAATAATATTATCAATCAATCAATCAATCAATCAATCAATCAATCTTACTTTATTTTCCACATAACAAGAGGCTAACCATACAAAAGCATATAACCAAATTACAATAATGTGGATGGGGGTCTCTACAAAACAAAGCTTGTCGAGTAGTGACCCCACCAAAATTAATTTGGGTACAGCAATCGGATCACATACACACATAAACGACACACATTGTGACCCAGCACGAGTAAATGAGACACTTCGAGGCAAAAATGAAAATTGAGATTTTGATTTCATCATTTAAAGCTTGTTTAGCTAGCTTTAAACGATGAAATAAAAATCTTAATTTTAATTTTTGCCTCAAAGTGTCTCATTTACTCGTGCTGGGTCACAAATTACCACAAGTAACAAAACTTAACCAGTGAACCCGTATACAAAATTAATTTAAGTTACAACAATTGAATCGGTGTACACCCACATAAACAACCAACAAATTACTACATGTACAGAGGACATGAACATGACCAGCTACGGAAAGGAAACCGATTTTCACAAAAGTCTGATTTTCATATGACACCGGCAAGCACATGTTTATTCCTTTAATATTGTTGACGTGTGTATTATGACTGTGGTAGGTCTACGATTGTTGTGCACACGGCGTCTTGGACTAATCACAGCTTTACTATGTGCATGATTGGTAAACAAAATAATGAAGGCTTAATTAATGGATCGTTTAATTTGGAAAGTTGACAACATTCAACAAGCTATTTGGAGAGAAAACATATCCCAATGACAAAGACATTTCAAAGTGATTTAAAAATTGATGAAATAATATGTTATCTTGATGCATTTTCCCTTTAAAGATGACTGATGATTGAAAGTGTTGCCCAGTAACGGGAATGGATGAGGAACCGCTCTCATCTGCAGCCCTCCAGATAAGCGCTAGGGTCATCCGCGGAACTAGATGGGGGAGTCGAAAAGGAAGGTACATGTACATTGTAAATGTCAGGCAACAGCGAAATAAAGAGTACAATTTGATTCTACCACTTTTTCACCGGGGGAGGTGAGATTAGGGTAGGTTCGGGGAGGGGTAGACTAGGAGGGTTAGGTGGTGTAAACCCCCTCTCTTGACCATAAAATGAAGAAATGTTGAAACGCACCATGAATACGATTCCGACTCATTGTCACCTCCACGCCGCGCCCAATTCCCCCCCCCCACCCCCCTTGAGTCAATAATAGATCAATCGTGCGTTTTCGCTGCGTCCCCGCCCCATCATCCGTTGGCGTTGATACATTAGCCACTTTCCAAACCCCAGCTACGCCTCCATTTTGGCTTCGTTCGTGCAGTTTGGCAATGGTGATGGAGCCGGAATTGAGCCTATGCTGCATGTGATTAAAAAAACCACCATTGCCAAACACTGAACAGAGCCACACCGGAGACATAGCTAGGGCTTGGAAAAGGGCAACAATCATAATTTTCTGATTAATGATGCGTGTCGTATACAACTCCATCATGATCAAAAAACTGTCGGCCAACGGCGCACGGTAATTAATTAATTACATTTTAAAAAATGAATTAGGATAAGAGCATCCCGTTCCTAATTGGGGGGGGGGGAGGTTGAAAAAGTACGGACAACCTAAGTAAATAATGTATAATCTGAACACACTGTTTTTTGGGGGGGGTTTGGGTCAACTATTAATTATTACGAGATTCTGTTCAAGTCGATTATCGATCGTAATTATTTATCTGGAACGCCACACCTACGGTGCAAGTACAAAGGTCAAATTGGTTATTATAAACAAGGCAAACAAACCACTGATCTCTACAAACTGGATAGGTCGATCGTACATTGATGGGATAGCGAGCCGTGAAGTTACCGGCGGCCATGTTGGGATATTCAATACAATGCAGTGATCGCACGTGCGCGCACTGAAATTTTCTAATTTATTTTATTATAAAACTGGCACTTTTTAGTGTCTGGATATAAAATTAAACCCAAAAATTTAAGAATTTCCTTGATCAAAAAAACCCGCGTTTTTCCTTTTCCTATGGTTTGTGCATAAGGTTATGATGTTGGAAATGTTAAAACAAAATTTTGGTCTCGTATCTTTTCCCGAAAAAAGGGCTTTTTAATATTCAAACTTGGCGTATACATCTCATTATTGGGTGTTATTATGTTTAACTTAATTTTCCTAATCAAACTGGATCGTTTTTGCGACGTTAACTTCGTTTCCTGTGATATTAAATGAGTTTTCTCGGTCGTGCGCTATACAAACGTGTGTACGCCTGCAATGTTTTGAATATCCCAATATGGCCGCCAATGGCTTCACGTGCAGAGCCGCTCGACCTATCCAGTTTGTAGAGATCATCAGTGAAACAAACCCACTGCGTGAACTGTATATGAAGCGCAGGTGGTTGTATGATGTACTGTATACATGTACATGTACATGTACACTGTGTACATGTACTAGCGGTGTACATACACAAAAGTACAAGGCCAATGCAATTAAGTTGAACATTATTATTGTTACGGTTCAGTAAACTCCCTAATTCACAACAGGACAAAAACGAAAGCGGAAATCTTTATGAACAAATCGGGGGAAATTTCGGGTAATCGCAATAATAAAACTGTTCCTCTTCCGTGCAGCGATTCCGAAGCTTTGTTAGTAGCCAAGGCAGCGAAGGGTCTACCGCCAATAGTCTACCCACCACCGCGCGCGAACAACTCATCACCCGTGGAAATCAACAATCTTCCGGTACCGGTCGAGGCTAGTGAACGGCACGGTGCGGTCGATTCCTCGGAGACTATTGGGACCACCGCTACCCCGCACGTCCTTCATCATCGGGTACAAACAAGGCCCGATTCCGCCCCGTCAGATCACAGTGAAGCCAGCCTAAGTCGGGTCAACGTTCTGCCGACTTTGAAAAACACCAAATCGTGGAATCGGAAGGCAAGGGTTGCCCCCGCCGAGAACAACGAGGAAGGTCCCCCTCGAACCAATCATCAAGACGGGGAAAGGAGTCCAGAGGAGTTGGTACATTCACCGTCTCGGATTGCGTCGCTGCTGTCCACGTCCACGGGGAGTATGTCGCAAAGCGACGGCGCGCTGGACCGCGAAGACACGATGGAGATGAGAGATCGGCCCAAGTATTTGTGGCCGACCACAGAAGAGCTGGATTACGCCGAAAATGTAGGGGGAGGTCTGGAAACTTCAGTTAGTACCGAGGATCTAAGCACTCTCATCAGTATTCATCAGGTGAGAATTTAAATGAAAAAAGAATTGATGCTCAGTTTTACATACATTTACATAATAATATTAATAATCATATTTTTTTTTTAATGTGTCGTTTTGGGTAAAAGTGTAGTTTAGGATGTACCTGAATAAAAAGACTTTGCTTCCAAGGTGCATTTCCTAATTAAACAAAAAAATAAAATAGAATGTTCAACCGACTCTTGACTCGGACTCTAGTCAAACTCGAGTCCCATTTTTCCTGACTTGATTGGACTCGAGTCACAATGACAAGTGACTCGGACGTGGACTCGACTTGCATGACTTGTGTTGCGACTCGACCTGCGTGACTTGTGACTCGACCTGCGTGACTTGTGACTCGACCTGCGTGACTTGTGACTCGACCTGCGTGACTTGTGACTCGACCTGCGTGACTTGTGACTCGACCTGCGTGACTTGTGACTCGACCTGCGTGACTTGTGACTCGACCTGCGTGACTTGTGACTCGACCTGCGTGACTTGTGACTCGACCTGCGTGACTCAACTTTGTGACTCGTGAATGACTTAGACACAACCTGCATGACAGAGGACTCGGACTCGAACTCGAACTGGGGTAAGGTGAATCTGACTATGACTCAACCTGTATGACTAAAGACTCGGACTCGAACTATAAGGAGAGGTGACAAGGACTCCTGACTCGACCTTTGTAACTCGTGACTCGGACTCGACCTGTATGACTAAGGACTCGGACTCGAACTAAGGAGAGGTGACATGGACTCATGACTCGACCTTTGTGACTCCTGACCCGACCTTTGTGACTCATGACTCGACCTTTGTGACTCATGACTCGACCTTTGTGACTCATGACTCGACCTGTATGACTGAGAACTCTACCTGTATGACTGAGAACTCGACCTGTATGACTAGGTGACTCAGACTCGTCCTTTGTGACTCATGACTCGGACTCGACCTGTATGACTATGGACTTAGACTCGGGAGACGTGACTCGGACTTGGACTCAATGTTTCGTAACTTAAATACAAGTCTGGTAATTGGTACAAAACAATGTACCAGAGGGCATCATTAAACATAAAAGATCTTGACTTCTTATTATGAACCTTAGAACTTTCCATGAACCATTTTCCAAATAAAAAAGTTCGAACTTTTAGAAGGTTTTAATCTATGAAATCGCCTCTTATGATGATATGGCGTTTGTGAAAATGCGAGCCTATCATTGTTAGAGCGTAGGGACTCTGTTAAAATAAGCCCCCCCCCCCCCCCCCCCCCGCCAAAAAAAACCCCCCAAAACATAGGGAAACGTTAAAAAATAATGTTGACACTTTTTGTGCACATAAATAACGTAGACCTGTGTCTTCGTGTAAAGGCCGGTTCATACTTCAAACGAAAGCTAATGAAAACCGAATTTCATGGCGTAAACAATTGAAGTTTGTTTGTGACGTTCTCCGTTGCCTTAGTTATAACGAATTAGATTCGCAGTGACATTCGCGTGAGGTATGAACCGGCCTTAAAGGTATTGTTTTAGGGTTTGTTTTTGTTCATTTCTTTCCTGAATGAAATTGGAGTCGGGACCCTTAAAATATGTATACATAATGTAGTAAATAAGGTTGGGTATACCATAGAGCTCTGTTCCTTGCTCTATGGGTATACCAAAACCAGATTTTTTTGTATTTTGGCCTTAAAGTTCGATAGATATCAAAATTGTTTA
Source organism: Crossaster papposus (assembly GCA_037893245.1). NCBI lineage: Eukaryota > Metazoa > Echinodermata > Asteroidea > Velatida > Solasteridae > Crossaster > Crossaster papposus. The sequence continues at coordinate 112,333 of JBAIAA010000133.1, read as the reverse complement.
CTACAGAATTATTGAGAAATATTTTAATTATTTGAAAGTAAATAATGGGGTGATTGTGCTATGTATATTCTGTAACTGTTCCGAAAAATGTAATTAGATAAAATATATTTACGAATTTGACGCCGGTTGAAAATCATTGCTGTTTTACGTGCTTTTTTGGGGGGCATTCATGATTGCAAAACTTAGGACAGGTATTTACTATAAAATACAACCCTCAAAATCTACCCATTCCTGGTAATTCAAGCAATTACATGTACCAATGGTGTATCCTACCTTTACATCCACCCATTCCTGATAATTCAGGCAAAATTACCAATGGTGTACATGTATCCTACTTTTATATCCACCCGTTCCTATAATTCAAGCAATTACCAATGGTGTATCCTACATTTACATCCACCCATTCCTGATAATTCAAGCAATTACCAATGGTGTATCCTACATCCACCCATTCCTGATAATTTAGGCAAATTACCAATGGTGTACACTGTACACATACATACATGTATCCTACCTTTACATTCACCCATTTCCTGATAATTCTAGCAATTACCAATGGTGTATTTCAAGCACTACCTTTAAAAAAGAAAAATAACTCCATTCATGCATGAAAGGTGGAACTATAATGAAATGCATGGTGTACCCATGGTTGACTGGATGGCTTGGTTCATTTTGCATGCATCATTGGTTGACAGTTATGCGCAGCGAATGCAAGGTGTTGTCCACTACAATTTTTTTCAATACAAATACAGTGGAATTTGGGTGACAAAGTAATGCACCTTTTAATTGCTTGCCCCACCCTTTGTTAAAGGTAGGATACACCATATCGAAAATATTTACTACCGAATTATTAACAAATATCTTACTCATTTTAAGGTAAATAATGACTCTAGGCATCCAGCAAAATGATTGCGCTAGATATCCTGTAATTATTGAAAAAAATAAAAATATGAAGAAAAATATGAAGAAAAATTTGCGATCGCCGGTTGAAAAACAAACGCTGTTTTTCATGCTTTTCTCGGCATCAATGATCGACTGTACAACTTTGGACAGGTCAGTTAAACGGTATTTACTATAAAATACAACCCTCCAAATCTACCCATTCATGGTAATTCAAGCATTTACCAATGGTGTATCCTACCGGTACCTTTAAATGATATTAATATTAATTAATTCCAAAAGGGAACAGGTCTTTCTGGCTGTAGGCAATAATTATGTGGTCACTGCCTTTCCCGTAGCGGGCCACTGTTTATAAACTGTTCATAACTGTGGAGAGGGGATGTAAAATTACGAAGTGTATGTTTGGCAGAAGCCCACTGTCCCAGATTTTTGTAAAACTGATGTATTATAGAGCAAGGGTTCCTTGCTCTATGGTCGTATCAACTTCTAAAGCCATGTTCGCACTGGATAAACATTTTGGGTTATTTGACCATGACGCCGGGTAACATTCCGATGGGTTAATCTTCCCACCGTCCGCACTGGGATTTAATTGACGTGGGTAGAATTGCCGAGACGATGGGTAAACTAACCGAGCTGGCTCCAAAACAATAAAGAGGGCGCCCTGCGTGACCTATGACCGAGACTTGACGACCGGATCGTCTGTTCCCGATGCTAGCTCTCAACATTATTTTCTTACATAATGGGCGATGGAAGATTTAACCGAGACGTCGCGTCCGCACTGGATTTTCTGGCTCAGTTAAACTGACCTGGTCAATCTTCCTGGGCACCTTTGGCTCGGTTAAACTACCCACGCCGCGTGGGTAAGTTACCTGTGAGGAAAGTTACCCAGGCTGTTCGCACTGGACTTGAAATGGGTAAGTTACCCATTGGCTCGGTTAGTTTGCCCAAATTAAGTCCAGTGCGGACAATTAGGCAATTTTCGTTTGTATTTGTTTGAAATGCAAATTGTCCATCACAAGGCCAAAGGTCACTCGAGGTGTGGGCTGCTAGAGGAAAGTGTGCAAGAACCAGCCCCTCACACTGAAACAAGACAATCTGATCTCTTCACAGCACGAATAGGTGGGATGGTTAAACTAGTCCACAGCAAGGCAATAATAATGCCTCTACCCATATGTGACCTGTCACCACAAAATGAGAGTAAAGTCGCACAATGTGATTTGGAGATACGGCCATCCAAAGTCAAAATATGAAGGGGTGGTCAATTTTAAAATTGGGCGTAATATGGAAAGCCTAAGTCCTCCTCTACATATTCCTAATTTTTTGGTGCAATCAGATGATCGAAAACCTCTTAAATTACATGATTTTGAGTAGTGTTTGCATAGTTAGTGTTTGGATTAAAGTCCATCAGTGGTCTAATTAACACGGTAATTAAATATGCAAATTAGGTCTTCGTAACTATCCCACGTTTTCGAAATTTTGATATTATGTTGATTATACAATAGTGTGTATATGTGTGGGAAGTTTCAAGAAGAAATAATGATTAGAACATAGCAGTTGCTATGCTCAACCAAACCTTACTTGTCCTGTTTGGCAATCTTTTGTGTGTTTTCTTTATGATGTTTGTAAGTTTTCTCACAAACACGTTTTGTGAAACCCATGACTTTCTGGAGCGCTGTAAAATGTATTTATCGCAAAACCCCCAAGTGTGTACCATTGGAAAGCTCTCTTTCTCAAGAAATTGAAAATACCAATATCTCAATTTTCCGACTTTACTCGCATATTGTGGTGACAGGTCACATATTATGTTTAGAAGTGTCCTAGCCCAGGCCGGACTCGAACCCCCAACCTGCAGTTACCCGCAGACTACGAATTCAATGCTCCTCACAACTACAGTACATGTAGTCGTTGGCACTTCCACAATTGAACTAGGCCAATTATATGCGGCTTCTGCACAAATTTGTGCTTGTTTCCTATTCACCCTTCATTGCAGTATCACAAATTCAGGCGTATGAACATTCTGACTCAGCCATGTTTGTTGACAGTTAACACTGGAAAGGTACTAGAGGCTATGATTCACGCACATTTACTTCCATCTCCAGGAAATTTTGCTAGGATAGACCTTGAACCCTAGATGTATGTAAAGAACCAACTCCTTTCTTTTGTCAATGTCATAGTGTATCATGAGTTACGATTTTGATAGAAATTGCAACTGGAAGTAAATGTGCGTGAATCATGTAGCCTCTAGTACCTTTCCAGTGTTAACTGTCAACAAACATGGCCGAGTCATGTTCACGCACGTAAAAGAACCCAGTCACACTTGTAGCTAAAGAGAAGGGGTTCGCCCCGGTGTTTCTGGCATTTCGTTCATCCTCCTACTGGTTTCTTCAGGCTTACGAGCTACAGTGCCTTGGGCGCTTTTGAGGAATCCTCGGTTTCATTACCGAAAAGAAATAATAATAATAATAATAATGTAAACATTTGACACAGCTTCAATTATTCAAAATCAGGGTTCTAGCCACGGTGGGCGGCGCCGGGCGGTACCGCCCGGAACTGCAAATTTAAATTGGCTGTGCCGCCCGGCACAATTTTTATTTAAAAAAAATATTTTTTTTAAATCAAATTATGGGCACAAAAGAAAGAGGAGATACAAAGTCACGTTAATCATTACCTTAAGCTAGACTTTCACAGAAACATGCAAAAATGAACTGGACCCCCGGCCGTGAGGCGCGAGAGCTCCGCTTGCAACGCTTCGCAATCTGATAATTTACCCGGCACTAAAAAGGTCCTAGCTAGAACCCTGTTCAAGTCCTTCGTTATTTTTTAAATTTGTTCAGTGGAGGGGTTGACCACTGCCCCATTCTTCCTGTTGGTAAAATAACAAACACAACCTCATACTTCCACTAAAGGGAAACACAATAGGGGATCCTTGGTTGTTATGTAAAACACGACTGTGTGCATACATTCGTGAATTGCCATAACGACCGAGGATCCCCTATTGTGTTTTCCTTTATCCCTGTACTATAACCTAACCCCATTACCTAGTGCTTACCCGAATGATCGAGGACCGAATTCGGACAAGCAAACCGTCCTTTGAGGATTCTTTGTTCCTTTTGTTCTCTTTTGTGTTTCGATCCTCGATCGTAATACAATACAAGAACAATTAGGTTTACCTTACTGGACTGTGGACATTCCTTTGTCTTCGTGTAGTTAAAAAACGTTGAATAAATACTCATTTTTCTCGCTTCCCCAAAACAAATTTAACCTAAAATGTTGATTCTGGGCCTCTCAGCTGTTCCTCCTATCTTTTCTACATACACTGAACAAAAATATAAACGCCCCAAGAATTTGTATAAATTTGTCTTGATTTGTTAACAACATTTGTGTCCATCTCTGCCAGTCAGAAATTGCTCAGTGATGCAGTGATTCCACCCACATCTGCAGAGATGGACACAAATGTTGTTTACAAGTCAAGACAAATAACAATATTTGTGGGCGTTTATATTTTTGTTCAGTGTATAATCCTAACCCGTTTTTCCTCTAGCGCTCTTTTTCGGGGAAAAAACAGATTGTGGACCTGGCCAAGTCCACAAACCGCAACCTCTTCCCGCATCGTGTGAACCTACCTGTATATTGTTCGTAGGTCCATAGGGCGTATGCAAGACTAACGCACTCATACAACTTGTACAGTACCAGTACAGTGTGCACGTGTACAGATAACAAAGATTGTACAGATGTATTTGATCAAAGTTTGTCAATACACGCCAGTATTTTGTTTAATTTCCACTTCCATGGCCACCAATTGAGTACACAGTGTGTACCACTTGCAGAGCATCCTGAAATACATGATCTACAGTACAAATGTACCGGTACATGTACATAAATTAACCAGATCGCGCCGGGATTATTTTAACATCACCGAGCCAAGGTGCGGAATTATTTTTAACAAAACTCGATCTGAGGCGGGTTCAGGCCGATGGTACCGGGAAGCACACCCATACATTACCAGCCTTGCTCGCTGCTGACAGACATTTCCGGCCTTGCTCGTGATGTGTTTATGCGCCATCTGTTTTGAATCTTGGAAAAACTTGTCGTGTATTTGTACGTCCTCGGGCGCGAACTGGTTTAAGCTCAGGGTAGCACCGTTATATTTTTTTAAACAAACTGTTTAGAGGTGTATGTACCGGTAGGATACACCATTTGCATCGAAATTGTTTACTACCAAGTTATTAAGAATTATTTTACTTATTTTAAAGTAAATAATGATTCTAGGCATTCAGCAAAATGATTGCACTAGATTGCACTTTCTTTCATAAAAAGAAATTGCGATCGCCGGACGGTGATCGCGAAAAAACCAGAACAACTGCCTAACGCCGGTTAAAAACAAACGCCGTTTTTCTTGCTTTTTTCTCGGCATTCATGATTGTAAAACTTCGGACATTAGAAAGATATTTGGCTTATTATAAGGCCATCGCATATTTTTTTGGCATCCATGATTGTAAAACTTCAGACAGGTCAATTATAAACAATATTTACTATAAAATACAAACGCCCTAAATCCACCCACTCCTGATAATTCAAGCAATTACCGGTACCATCGGTGTATCCTACATGTAGGATACACCATTGATAATTGTTTGAAGGAATAGGTGAATTTGGGAGGTTGTATTCTATAGTAAATATCGTTTGAAGTTTTACAATCATGGAAGCTGAGAAAATCAAGAAAAACGGCGTTCGTTTTCAACCGGCGTCAGGCAGTGGTTCTTAAATGTTTGTTTATATAAAATTCAGAATTGTTCAGAACAATTGCAGGATATCTAGCGCAATCCTCTTGCTGGTCGCGTACAATCATTATTTACTTTCAAATAAGTATGATATAATTTCCTAATAATTTGGTAGTAATTTTTGTTGATATATGCAAATGTGTATTTAAGGCATAATGCACATACATACATAAACATTCTTTATTTTTATTCCCCGTGCAGGCTGCCCGCGATGGCGCAGTGGAAACCATGCGACGTTACCTTGAGCAGATTGGCTCCAATAAACGGAAGCGCGTTAACAAGCTGGACGAGAACAACCTGAGCGCGCTCCACTATGCGGCTCGCTACAACCACATTGAGATCGTTAAGTTGCTCATCGAACATCAAGCAGGTACAATGTACAAAAAAACAAACGTCACTTTGCGAATAACAACTTGTGGCATCTTGTAAAAAAAAAAGGGGAAAAAAAAAAAACCCGGAAAAAAAATCTGCCATGCATTTACCACTCTCATAGAGCAAGGATAGAATTCAGATACGGTATAAAATTCAGGTTAAAATATTTTATACTTTTGGTCGGTTTGGCCAGGTCATTCCAACAGATGCAAATGTAACCCGCTCTGAGAAAAGGTGACATAAGTCGCAAAAACTAAAAATAGAGTTATATACATGATAAAAAGTCCAGGATATAAGCTTTCATTTGGTACGTACCGGTAGTACAGCTTCATAGCCCCTGCCGTTCCGATGATATGTCTTTTTGCATATTAATGGTTGCATGGAATTCAAAATACAGAACTGAGAAAACAGGCTTCAAAACACAACAAAACTAAGACAATACATACAAACCATGCACTCTTAAAAGGTTTTGTTTCACTTTATTTATCAAATTCCAGCTTTTTGCTAATTAAATATGAATCTGAAATATTAAAGATGTCATTTAAGACACAAAATGAAAATCAGATTTTGACAAACAAATGGACCCTATTAACTTTAACAGGCCATTACTCATAATTGCATAGCGCGACTTATGTCACCTTTTCTCAGAGCGGGTCACATATGTGACCTGCTCCATCGTAATCAGAAATAAGTCGCTGGGGCCGTTTTACGCAATCGGCCGTTGAAGTGAACGCATGGGTGAAAAGCGTGACCAAGTCGTTTTTCTAAACAATGTATTTTTAGGAAGTGTAGTTATCACAGATTTTTGTCATTAATGTCTTGTATACATAAAAAACGATCGATGAAAATGAAGAGGATTTGTGTGCGCTGTCCGTATGATTTTGGTCAATTTTGTTGATTTCAAAGCTGTTTTTCTTGGAATGTGGATTCGGCAAATAAATATACACCTGTCATCTTTATCAGACTATAACTCGTTAACCTAAGAAGATACACACTTGTGATGGGTATCATTAGAAAGCTTATGAAATTCCCTTTCTCACCATACATCTCAAAAAGTCATTTCGAGACTTATTCCTGATTTCGATGGAGCGGGTCACGTATACAAAATCCCCTTTACATGTACACGTACATGTATGCAAGTATCAAACTTTACATTCATTGCCTTCCGTTTAACAGACAAACAGTGCCGGGGCGAAGACAACACAACGCCCATGCACCACGCCGCTCGCTGCAAACGCTCCACCGTCACGGTATCGCCGAACGGCTCGGAAGATGACGAGAACGACGGCGACAATGACGAGAATGACACGAGGGGCGGTGTCATTACCTACCTGGAGTCCAAAGGGGCAGACGTCAACATCCAGGACATCTACGGCCAGACGCCGTTGCATTTTGCCGCCATGAGGGGAAACGATATAGCGGCCAAGGAACTGCTCAACTCGTCCAAAATCCTTTTTCAGGTTAGTTGCCTAAACAAAAAATACATCTTAACCAGTCTGCGCTGGGATTATTTTAACATCACCGAGCCGACGCGCGGGATTATTTTTCACGAAACTCGATCCGAAGCAGGTTCTGGCCAATAGTACCTGGAAGCACACCCACGCATTTCCGGCCTTGCTCACTGCTGACAGACATTTCCGGTCTTGCTTGTGGCGTGTTTAATGCGTCATCCATTTTGAATCTGGGGAAAAAGCACAAACATTTGCTTATAGCATAAAAATGTGCTTAGCACAAAAACATCTTGCTCATTAAAAACAAGTTATCAGCCAAAATTCTACGTGTTTTTTATGCTAAGCAAAAAAACAGCCGATTTTCAATCAAAAACAATAAAGATCACGTGAAAATTTGGTCTGTAACCTTGTTTTTACCAAGGACAAATGTTCATGCTAAGCAAATTTTTGTGCTTAGCAGCTCCCTGAAATTGGCCCTAGGTTACCAGCCAAAACTTCATGTGCTTTTCATGCTAAGCCAAAACCAGCTGAACACCAGTCGCAAACAATATACCTACATGTACATCACCTGAAAATTTGGTTTGTAACCCAGTTTTTGCCAAGGGAAATTTTAACGCTAAGCAGATTTGTGCGCTTAGCAGTTCCGTGAAATAAGCCATTTGCGAGTAAAATTTTAATAACATCTGGGGCCAATTTCATAGAGCTGCTAAGCACCAAACATTTGCTTAGCATGAAAATTTGTCCTTGGCAAAACCAAGGTTACAGATCAAATTTTCACGTGATCTTTATTGTTTTCGATTGATAATCAGCTGGTTTTGGGCTTAGCATGAATAACCTTTAGAATTTTGGCTGGTAACCTGTTTTTAATGAGCAAGACTTTTTTGTGCTAAGCAAATTTTTGTGCTTAGCAGCTCTATGAAATTGGCCCCATGTACACTGACTGTCACCGCTACGGGCGATGCCCGCCATTTTCAGCCGGACAAGAATAATTTGTAATGAAGAACAAACCAAATTCTACTTCTTTTAGATTATCTTATTATATTCACAGTCTTATTATTTACAATGTATACAATTAAATCTGCGATTAGAATTAAAACAAACCCAAAATGATTAGACTTAAATTTCAATTCAATTTAAGTGATACTTCCCCCTATTTATGATGCACAATCCACTAAATCTATAGTCTGATAATTATAGTATCCACTTTCAAGTCCAAGAATCAAGCGTAATAATAGTAATTAATCAATTTAAAATAATTAAAACATTAAAGGGATCGTATACGTTTGGTAATTGGAACCCACTGTTTGTTTTAATCCTATATAGTTATAGATATTACCATAAAACTAACCTGTAAAAATTTCATTTCAAAAGGTGGTAGCAATTTTGAGATATCGCCGAAATTCTAGAGCGGTTAAATAATCTGCATTGGAATACACAATCTGAGAAATGTCACTGCAGTAACGCTTCTCAGATTCAATTTTGTTTGGATAAAAAGTGATATCTTTTTCCATAACCGCAGTACTTCGAAGTGAACAGTTTCTAAAAATGAATTATACTATTCAAAGCTGCTGTACTTCTTACCAAGTAAGTTTTTATTGCCATTAATTTTTGGAGTAATTACCAAATGTATACGATCCCTTTAAACTATTAACAATACGCTTGAATGTCATTGGGAGATGTCACCATACTCCAAACCTCCGTATGCAAGCACTCGGTCTGGCAGGGGATTCTAACCGGTCGTTGGCAAACGAGGTGTCCAAACCTAGTAATAATAATAATAATAATGAGATTTGTAAAGATTTGCTCAAGGCGCTGTAGACAACAACAAGTAATTAATCCTTGAAAATTTGCGACATCAAGTAAGTCTTAAGAAGCGATTTGAACCTAGTTGTACAATGGCATGATCTGAGTTCAAGTGGCAATGAATTCCATGGCGCCCCATGTTCGTTTAGCAATTGGTTCCTTGAGAAGTTGCTGGTTACTTGATCTAAGAGTTTTTGCTGGAGAATATTCATGTAGTAGTTCCTTAATGTAGTAGGGAGCCTTGTTGTTGAGAGCTTTGTGGACCAGAAGCATGAGTTTGAAAACAATCCTTTGGGAGACAGGAAGCCAGTGTAGTTCCTTCAAAATGGGGGTTATGTGACAGTTCCTCCTAGATAAGGTGATGATGCGGGCAGCAGTATTCTGAAGACGTTGAAGACGGTATATTTGATTCTGAGGGAGTTCGTAGAGTAGTGAATTGCCGTTGTCTAGTCGTGAAGTCACAAATGCATGGATAATGTGCTCGGTAGCACTTCTATTCAAATACCGTACTTGCGTATACGACCAATGTTTCCAATTTGGAATGATGCCAAACGGACAGTGTTAGCGACGTGAGGTTTAAATGTCATTGCTGAATCAAATATAACCCCCGAGTAGCCTGCGGTCCACCTTGCTAAGTCCTGCTGAGGGTTAGCACCGAGTTATCGCCCAAAAGTAGTACACTAGCTCACATACTTGGCCATCTATAATCATCAAAATATATAACCAAAATCTAATAATTTCACAAATCTCAACTTGGTAAATTACAATTCTGTATCAGAGTTTGAACTTCAATCTGGCTACATGTACGGTATATGTACATCAAAGTGGCAATTATATAACTATTTCTTAGCAATCGATCTCATACATTTAAATAAATAAGATTATGCTTACAGTTAGTCTCTTCTTCGTTCTCTTAGCGACTCTGCCCGTTACCTGGTCCAAAACTTCCCCACACAGAATGCCCAAACTGGCATAAAAGAGTGCCCAAATCTGGCACAGTAATTTCACACAGAAATTGACGCAATACTTGACATGCACACAGCACTGGCTTTACAAACAGAAGCAAAAGGGGTGCCCAAACTGGCACGAGTTAAAATATCTCAACTACAATTCTCAATACACAGGCAGCTATCTAACGGGTGGACACCTCTGGTGTCTAGTGAGTGACTGACTGACATGCAGGACTACACGCCCATATACCCAGCACGATATGTGGCAGAGGGGTACCCCCCTATTACCCCTATACCTTTAACACACTCAACACTATTGTAACCTAACCCATCCCCCCTTGAAACCTAAAAAGAATTCCTGAGATTCCGGGAACACAATGGTCAACACAAAAGAAGGGGGGGGGGGGGGGGGTTTCTCTGCCACATTGTGCTTCATATGGATAGTCTGAGCTTAAATTTACCAGTTACTAAACAATAAACATTCCATTAAATCTTTTAAATTCCTAAAGTTCCTATTCTAACAAAGAATCTAATTTGACTAACTATGTGACTATTGTGACTAACTATGGCCTTACTGGACAACATACACTAAAAAGGAAAATACCAAACTAAAGACTATTGTATTTCTTCACCTGGGAATGCAATAGCTATGTTGCGAGGGAGGGATATGTGACCTGTCACCACAAAATGAGAGTAAAGTCGGAAAATTGAAAATTGAGATATTAGTATTTTCAAATTCTTGAGAAAGAGAGCTTTCCAATGGTACATAACACTTGGGGTTTTGCAATAAATACATTTTACAGCGCTCCAGAAAGTCATGGGTTTCACAAAACGTGTTTGTGAGAAAACTTACTTTAAACATCTTAAACAAAACACGCAAAAGATTACAAAACAGGACAAGTAAGGTTTGGTTGAGCATAGCAACGGCTACATGTATGTTCTAATCATTATTTCTTCTTGAAATTGTTCACACATACAAACTATTGTATAAACAGCAAAATATCAAAATTTTGAAAACGTGGGGTACTTACGAGGACCTGATTTGCATATTCAATTACCGTGTTAATTAGACCACTATTGGACTTTAATCCAAACACTAACTACGCAAACACTACGAAAAATCATGTAATTTAAGAGGTTTTCGATCATCTGACCTCACCCAAAAAATGGGAATTTGTAGAGGAGGACTTGGGCATTCCAAATTATGCAAAATCCTAAAATTGATCACCCCTTCATATTTTGACTTTGGATGGCCATATGTTCAAATCACATCTTGCGACTTTACTCTCATTTTGTGGTGACAGGTCACATCCTCTACAAGGTTAAAGGGACAGTATCTACATTACTACAGGAAACAAATTCAAAATAAAAAGTCACCAAAAGTTACTCATGACAGACTTGCTCAACATGCTTGGCACATTTTAACTTTGAATTCTCCAGACTAAAGAGACTGTTACTATATCATGTTATTCGGGGCAAGCCTTACGCTAGCAACCCCCAGCTTCCAAAATAGTCTGGTGTCTTTGTGCCATTCTCAACCATTGTGAACAATGTATTGGTGCCAAGCGTCTCTTACGTATCTATGCAAGATCTTGCCCCGAATCATGTGATATAGCAACGGCGTCTTTAGTCTGGAGAATTCCAAGTGAAAACGTACCAAGCATTTTAATCAAGTCAGTGTACCAGATACTATTTAAATTTAACTCGCAAATGGCTTATTAGCTCCATGGGGCCAATTTCATAGAGCTGCTAAGCACAACAATTTGCTTAGCATGACAATTTGTCCTTGGCAAAAACAAGGTTACAGACCAAATTTTCCCCTGATCTTTATTGTTCTGGATTGATAATCAGCTGTTTTTTTTACTTAGCATGAAAAACCACGTATAATTTTGGCTGGTAACCTGTTTTTAATGAGCAAGACTTTTTTGTGCTAAGCATTTTTTTTTGCTTAGCAGCTCTATGAAATTGACCCCAGGTGTTTGAAAAGAAAAATAATTGCTTAGCAAGCTTTGGCCCAAGATGCACGTTGTCCTACACGTCGTATTGTTACCCTCTGTCACCACACTCGTTTTACAGGCTGTCGACAAGCAATTGATGACCCCCCTTCACATGGCCTGTACCCACGGCAACCTGGAGATTGCCAAGATGCTGATCGACAAAGGAGCGATGCTGCGCTGTGAGGATGAGGAGGGCAACACCCCTCTCCTGGTGGCCTGCACGGAGGGTCACGTTCCAATCGTCCAGATGTTGTTTAATGCCGGCGAGCAGCAAGGCGTTCTGAGCCAGGTAAACAATTGTGGTGCTTATAGAGCGCTTTCCATGTGACGCTGATGCTCGTCTGACGCATGTCTAACGCTCGTCGGACGCTCTTATGACGCTTGTCGGATGCTAGTCACATGCTCATTGGACGTTCGTCGGACGCCCGTTGAATGCTCAACGGACGCTGGTATGACGCTCGTCGAAGGCTAGTTTGATGCTCATTGGACGTTCTTTGGGCGCTCGTCAGACGCTCGCCCGACGCTCGCCCGACGCTCGCCCGACGCTCGCCCGACGCTCGACCGACGCTCGTCCGACCAACGCTCGACCGACGCTCGTATGACGCTCGTATGACACTCGACTGACGCTCGCCCGACGCTCGTCCTACGCTCGTCCGACGCTCGCCTGACGCTCGCCTGACCGACGCTCGCCCGATGCTCGTTCTATTTTTTAGCTGTTTAAAACCATGTGATGAGCTCCAGACCAACACGAACATAGAGGTTCAGCAGCTTGTGTTGCGCAAACGAACAATTTTTCGCGGCCATCATGGACTGGACAAACTAAAATTATGCGTAGACGTTAGCAGGAAACGTGCTGCTAAGCCATCTCTATTGGGTCAACTTAAAGAAAACAAAAATCTTATTTGGCAATCTCTTTTTCCATCCTTCAGATGCTGACCGATACTGACTACCAGCGTAACTCAGCGCTCCATGTGGCGGTCGACAGCGGCAAGGAGGACATTGTTAAGATGTGCCTCGAAAAAGGTACGCGTTTGAGGAGAAGCTAACATGATGGGGACAGTCAGTTCATAAATAAGGCATAACAAAAAAAATGTTATGTTGGCGTAACCCGACCGACCCTAAAAATACGGCCGACCCTGGATATTTTTTTTTTCAAGGGACGAAATTTAATGATTAAAATCTATATAAATTTAGTTATAAATACGTTTGAAACCATTTCTGACCGTTTCTCATTGTTGTGTGTGTGGATTGTGTATATATTGAACCTGGACACGCTATCATGTATCACTACCGGCTTAAACAATTAGAAAACATATCATTTTCCTTGCTGGGAGAAAAAAGAGAAAAAAAAGAATCCCTACCTACCTACCCTATTTTTTGGGGCCCGTTACGCCAACATAACATTGTTTTTTTATGCCTAAGAGGTCGAAAAGTAAGACACTTTTTGGTGTCCTGGTTACACGTGACCTGTGTAATTTCCCATGCAAGTGTCAATAAAATTGACTCTGTACATGTTTATGTACATATATGTGACCCGCTCCAGGAAAAGGCGACATAAGTCGCAAAAAACTAAAAATAGAGTTACATGTATGTACACACTGTACATGATTGAAAAGTCCAGGATATAAGCTTTCATTTAGCACGTAGTACAGCTCCATAGCTCCTTTCGTTCCGGTGATATTAAATTTTTATTTTTATATTAATGGTTCCATGGAATAAACAAAAACAAAATTTTCCATAACCGCAGTACTTTGAAGTGAAAAGTTTCAAAAAATGCATTATACTATCCAAAGCTGCTGTACTTCTTTTTATTGCCATTAATTTTTGGAGTAATTACCAAACATATACGATTCCTTTAATACTAATTTGAAAATTGAACACAGAAATTGACCGGAGCAGGGCTTGAACCGGCGACCTCCGAATTGCCGTTCCGGTGCTCTACCAACTGAGCTATCCATGGCGGTTTTTCCAAGTTTAAGTCGATATCTTTGTTCAGGGGTGTTAGTTAGAAGCCAGAAACCCTTTGTGGCAAGAGATCATGCCTAAAGTCTTGACACCAGCAACGTTCGATTACTTTGATAGCAATGTTGCAAACCTGAAAATTAGTTTAAAACGGGGATCACTCAGTACAATAAAATAGCTTGCAATTTGAAAAATTCTTTGTATTAACTACTGCAGGTGCCAAGCTGAACCACTTTGACGCTCAGCGCAACACGCCGTTGCACATCGCTGCTGCCGCGGGCCATTTAGACATCGTCAAGCTGCTGCTAAGCAAGTCAGCCAGCGTGGAGGCCCTCAACATAGAGCGAGCCACGCCGCTGCACCGCGCCTGCGCGTTCAACCGGCATCAGGTGGCAGAGTTCCTCCTGGAAAGGTGAGGGCGCCGAAACGCAACTGGTAACGCACTGAAACTTGGAGATTAAGTACCCTAGGCTCACAAGATTTGTCTATGGAGAGTCCGTTAATAACATTTGTTACAACACGATGATATTTGTGAGGGGAACTGGGTAGAGGTTGGAATGATGGCTCTCAGGCTTTGACAAAAAAAAGGTATACATGTACAATTTTCAGGTCAGGTCAGTTTTGGGTCAGGGCAGTTCAGTTTTGGGTCAGGGCAGTTCAGTTCAGTTTTGGGTCAGGGCAGTTCAGTTCAGTTTTGGGTCAGGGCAGTTCAGTTCAGTTTTGGGTCAGGGCAGTTCAGTTCAGTTTTGGGTCAGGGCAGTTCAGTTTTGGGTCAGGGCAGTTCAGTTTTGGGTCAGGGCAGTTCAGTTTTGGGTCAGGGCAGTTCAGTTTTGGGTCAGGTCAGTTCAGTTCAGTTTTGGGTCAGGTCAGTTCAGTTTTGGGTCAGGTCAGTTTTGGGGTCAGGTCAGGTCAGGTCAGGTCAGTTTTGGGGTCAGGTCAGTTCAGTTTTGGGTCAGGGCAGTTTTGGGTCAGGGCAGTTCAGTTCAGTTTTGGGTCAGGTCAGTTCAGTTCAGTTCAGTTCAGTTTTGGGTCAGGGCAGTTCAGTTTTGGGTCAGGGCAGTTCAGTTTTGGGTCAGTTTGGTAATTTGGAGGTAATTATTAATATTATTATTATTGTATTGCAGGGGTGCACGGATTGAACGTTGCGAGAAGGACAACTTTACCCCATTGCTGCTCGCCGCGAGTAATGGACACAGCGCGACCATTGCCGTGCTCCTCAAGTACCGCGCAAACATCCGCGCTGTGGACAAACACGAGAAGAGCTCCATCTTCTGGGCAGCCCAGGAAAACGAAGTCCAAGCCTTAACGGTAAAACTGTTGGTTTCCCTACTACTTTTTGTTCTGATTCAAAAACTGCTGAGCGCTTTTGATCGATTTATAACCACTAATCCATAGAGAAACTTGTTAGGAATCCAGCCATTCTCTTGAATTGGCCAATAACAAATTTGGCTGGACTTGCGACTGGACTTGCGACCGGACTTGCGACTGGACTTAAATACAACTCTAAAGTGTATGTATACGTATTAAACTACAATGATTAATTAATAGATTATCTTATAACGATCAAACATTTTTTGCCCCTTCGGTTTTCAGGTTTTGTTGGACCACCGCAAACACAAGGCTAAGAAGTTACTGATGGCGAGCGATCGTTATAACAACACACCACTGCACGTTGCGGCCGAACACGGCTACATCAATATCGTCAAGGTATAAACCTGTCGTGAAAATCACATCTAGAACAGGAATGCAACTCTTCCGCAGATCCGCGGATTTCCGCGTCCCTACAAAATCAAATATCTGGTCTTGTGCAGTGTGCAGTGTCAAATAATCGAATACCAGTGGAGTGTCATGGCCGGGTGGTAGAATGTCATGGCCCAGTGATTACGGTGTTCGACTCATGTACGATGGTGCTTTGGTTCGAACCCGACCAGGAACATGGTGTTTGTGCCCTTGGGCAAGACACTTAACTACAATTGCCTCTTTCCACCCAGGAGTATAAATGGGTACCTGTGAGGGTCGAGGCCGATTGAGCGCCTATAAACGGCTGCCGCATGGTCCAGGGCCTGATGAACGGGGTAATAATTGTAAAGCGCTTTGAGATCGTTGATACGATGTAAAGCGCTATATAAGCACGAACATTATTATTATTATTATTATTAAGAACCCGTTTTTCAGTTCCGCAGAGCGTGAGTTCGAGTCCCGGTGTCGACACGTGTATCCTTAATCAAGGCAATTAAACCACTATTGCTTCGTCCTTCGGATGGGACGTAAAGCTGGAGGTCCCGTGTGCTGTGTAATGCACGTAAAAGAACCCAGTAACACCCATCGCTAAGAGGAGGGGCATTGCCCAGGTGTTCCTGGCAGCACCTTGGAATAGGCAACTAGATTGATGGCGCTTTACAAATGCAGATTGGATTGGATTGGATACCAAAATTATTCGATATAGACAGCCCCCCCCCCAAAAAAAAAATAGATTACTGAAAAACAAAACATTATTGATTGGAATTGTATGGAAAAGTTCAGGGTTAACGCATCATTTGATCATTCATCTGGCAGATTTTGTTGGATCGGGGAGCAAGTCTGGAAGCTAAGAACGAAGAAGAACAAACGGCTTTACATCTCGCTGCCGCACATGGACGTGTCCAGTAGGTCTTTCAAAATGTTTTGTTGTCGTTAATTTTCGTTCATACATACCTTTAACCAGTTCGCGCCGGATGACGTATATAAACGCAAAGAGTTTCCCAGATTCAAAACGGATGACGCATAAACACGCCACTAGCAAGGCCTGGAAATGTCTGTCAGCAGCGAGCAAGGCCGGAAATGTCTGTCAGCAGCGAGCAAGGCCGGAAATGTCTGTCAGCAGCGAGCAAGGCCGGAAATGTCTGTCAGCAGCGAGCAAGGCTGGAAATGTCTGTCAGCAGCGAGCAAGGCCGGAAATGTCTGTCAGCAGCGAGCAAGGCTGGAAATGTCTGTCGGCAGCGAGCAAGGCTGGAAATGTCTGTCGGCAGCGAGCAAGGCCGGAAATGGCTGTCAGCAGCGAGCAAGGCCGGAAATGGCTGTCAGCAGCGAGCAAGGCCGGAAATGTCTGTCAGCAGCGAGCAAGGCCGGAAATGTCTGTCAGCAGCGAGCAAGGCTGGAAATGGCTTGCGTGGGTGTGCTTCCCGGTACCATCGGCCTGAACCCGCCTCGGATCGAGTTTCGTTAAAAAATAATCCCCCGCATCGGCTCGGTGATGTTAGAATAATCCCGGCGCGAACTGGTTAAAAGACAGCTTACTCATTTACATTGGTAGAGAGCCCATAACGTGGCCGGTTGTAAACGGATGACAAAGACGTGGCTGGCTGGTCTTAAAGGTAGGATAAAGATCGTCTTAAAGATGAGGTCCTACTGGCTCATGGGCCTGGACATTGTAATGCTCTCGCCTTCGGCTCACGCAATAACGCATCCAGGCCCATGAGCCAGTTTTAAACATACTCGTTTAAAATCGGCCGACTATTTCTATTCCCTTATTAAAGGTAGGATACACTAAATAATTGAACAATTACAGGATATCTACCGCAATCATTTTGCTGGATGCCTACAATCATTATTTACTTTCAAATAAGTAAGAAATTTCTCAATAATTTGGTAGTAAAATCTTTTGATATCTACAAATGGTATATCATTGAAAGGGAAATTCCAGGCTCAATAATATTTTACCTAGTCTAAAAGAATATATGTGACCTGTTCCAACGAAACCCGGACAAAGTCGACTTTTTAGTTTTTCAGATTTTGCTTTTTTCAAATTCTCTAGGTTCTCAGCTTTAAAATGATGTATCATTTACATATGTACCCACACCCTATCTTCCCTGGGGTCTGGATTTAGTGATAAAACCCTGACAACCTAATTATGAGATAAACAGCTTTGAAGTTCAGAAAAGCGTATTATTTCTGTACACAAATGTTTCACAAAATTGACAAAAAAACACACTTCTGGTAGACTGATTTTGTTCAAATTTGAGGAGATTGTAGATTAATAGTGAGTGACTTAGGAAAACCTAAAACCTCAAAATGGTAAAATCCATCCCGAAATGACTTCAGGAGTACATTGTGACAAAACACATTGTGCGACTTTGTCCGGGTTTCGTTGGAACAGGTCACATATGATAACATACTGACTCCGCACAGAATTTGTTTTGATTTGTTATCGAGAACAACTCATGCGCCTATTATATTCACGATTTCTTGCCGTTCAGAAGTACAAGGGCGCGTCCATATTGTTTAAATTTTCTGTCTCGCCCGGGACATTATGACGTAGAGTCTGCACCTCAATGCACATCGCTTTATTGCGTGTTGTTCGCACTGGTATCCCACCTTGACGCGGCCAACTACATTATGCATACGTATGTTGTACGGCGCCTGACTATTGCGAGTACATGTATTGCATTTCTGTGCAGAATATCGACTTGACGCGCCACAAACTATCGTTTATCTTTGTATTTTCTGAGAAGAATAGAAAATATGCGAGCTAGAAATCAGGTCATATGGCATCAGGTCCTTCTCCGCATGATTGTGAGCCCACTTTCACATGTACAGTACACATTATGTATACGCTATGCCGTACACAAAAGGGTTCAATTGCATTCCTTGTGCGTGCAGGGCCGCTATCGATCGGGCTTCGCGTACTGATGGTGCAGACACTACGTCACATATCTCGGATGTACCGATAAACCAGAACAAAATGGCGGCTCGCATGACGGTAAGCGCAGTTCGAGAAAATCTGGTTTATATGATTACCGAAACCGATAAAAATGAAATAAAAATCAAGTCACAATGACAATTGACACTCTTTAACATTATGCAATTATAAACTATGGGTGGAGTTTCCCTTTAAATGGTGGAAAACCCGACCCCACTCGATCCGATGTCAGGTTGAGTAGGTTCGGGTTTGCATTACAACATTACTGGGCAGTTTTGGGTGGTACCATAGACTAATTGGTTGAATGCATTGATTTTTTCATTACAGCACCTTGAAGGAGCTCGTCCGTCGCGACCTGACCGGGGTCAACGATGAGGACGAGAATTCCAACACGCCGTTGCATCTGGCAGCGTCCGAGGGTCACGCAAAATGCGTCCTGGCCCTGATCGAAGCGGGCGCCGATATCGAAGCACGGTGGGTGTCAGACGAGCCGAGCTGCAAAAAAAATAATGACAGGCATCGGTTTAAGTTGACTAGGCCAAACGGACCCAGAACATTAAAAAATATAAACCAATCCGAACCAAAACCAGTCTGAACTTTTTGAATAAGATTAAAACTGCTGCAAACTGCTTACTGGCTGGAATGACCTGAAATATACAAATCAAATAAGTTAAGAGGGCCTTTTTTCGATCTTAACAAGATCTTCTTCAGAGACATAAGTGTACAAGAAACAAACATATATAGGGCAACATACAGCATGATGCACATCATAGCTGGCAGGAGAAACACAAAAGAAAAGGCATGTACAGAGTTCTGTGGAACAACAAAAGGAGGATTAGGCTGAAGGGTTAAAGGGAAAGGTCAGTGTGGGTAGGATCAAAGAAAGAACAAAGAACAAAGAAGTATTAATAGGAGAAATGTGAAGGGGGGGGGGGGGGGGGGGCGTTAGGACAATAGACAAGGGGAAACCAAAGGAGCGAGAACAAATAAGAACAAACTGCTAGCAAGGATTAAATCTGAAACAGATGACAAATGGGAGAAAACAATAGAAGTTAATCATTTCCTAGTTGGATGTTGAGTCCATGTGGTTGAACTTTTTGACCCGAACTTCGGAAATTGGATATTTGTCTTTCGTGGCATTGGGATAGGATTTGTTCCTGACAGAAATGTATTTTATACTCCTACATTGGTTTTTTTTTACTGGATGTTGATCAAATTGGATGCAGTGATCCTTCATCTGATTCCGGAGGTCAAAGGTCGTGTGGAGGTCAAAGGTCGTGTGGAGGTCAGTGGAGGTCGTTGGAGGCCATTGGAGGTCATTGTTAAAATATGCTTCAAATGTTTCTTGGTCTACAGGTTCATCACAATTCTGTTGAAATAGGAGGTCAAAGGTCATTTTGAGGTCGTCGTTTACAAATTCGCACAATTTGCCTTTTTTTAAGAATGCACAACATACAGGGATTCGATTGCGAGAAAATGCGACGCTCGCTCTCCGCGAAAAACTTTATTCTTGTTTTTTCATCGTTATAGGAACCAGTCGTTGTGGACTCCATTGGACTGCACCGCGGCTAATGGCTGGGTGAAGTGTGCCACCGCTCTGCTGGAAAACGACAGTCCCATCGATCCAACCGATAAAACCAAGGTAGGATTGAGCCCCGAGTCTTAGAGGTAGGACACACATATGCAGAGTGGGTCACATATACTCTGACTGTGTGCCAAATTTCATGCTTTTATCGTCAACGGCACAATTCCCCCAAATATTTGTTTATATCTGCCCCGCTACGTGTTATTAGGGTTGAAGATTACTCTGAATATTCCTATGAATTTTCACGAATAATCCTAAACTGACCTTAAACCTTTTGTCGTTCCGTAGACTACCCCGCTTCATTTGGCCTCTAAGAATGGCCACGTTGACATGGTCAAGTTGCTGTGTGAACGTGGAGCCGATCTCTCACTCAAAGATGGAAATGACCACAACTGCTTGGACCTTGCTATCGAAAAAGGACGCGAGTAAGTCACCCTTGACCTCAGCCTTATGAATATTCATATTGACATTCGTGTTTATATTCAGGCCTATCTGGACAATTTCATTTTGATTTTTGTTTTCAATCATAGCAAAAATGCTACCGGTTAAAGGTAGTATACACCATTGGTAATTGCTTGAATTATCAGGAATGGGTGGATGTAAAGGTAGTATACACCATTGGTAATTGCTTGAATTATCAGGAATGGGTGGATGTAAAGGTAGGATACACCACTGGTAATTGCTTGAATAATCAGGAATGGGTGGATGGAAAGTTACATGTAGGAAACGCCATTGGTAATTGCTTGAATAATCAGGAATGGGTGGATGTAAAGGTAGAATACACCATTGGTAATTGCTTGAATTATCAGGAATGGGTGGATGTAAAGGTAGGATACACCATTGGTAATTGCTTGAATTATCAGGAATGGGTGGATGTAAAGGTAGAATACACCACTGGTAATTGCTTGAATAATCAGGAATGGGTGGATGTAAAGGTACATGTAGGAAACGCCATTGGTAATTGCTTGAATAATCAGGAATGGGTGGATGTAAAGGTAGGATACACCATTGGTAATTGCTTGAATTATCATGAATGGGTTGGATGTAAAGGTAGGATACACCATTGGTAATTGCTTGAATTATCAGGAATGGGTTGGATGTAAAGGTAGGATACACCATTGGTAATTGCTTGAATTATCAGGATTGGGTTGGATGTAAAGGTAGGATACACCATTGGTAATTGCTTGAATTATCAGGAATGGGTTGGATGTAAAGGTAGGATACACCATTGGTAATTGCTTGAATAATCAGGAATGGGTGGATGTACATGTAAAGGTAGGATACGCCATTGGTAATTGCTTAAATTATCAGGAATGGGTTGGATGTAAAGGTAGGATACACCATTGGTAATTGCTTGAATTATCAGGAATGGGTGGATGTAAAGGTAGGATACGCCATTGGTAATTGCTTAAATTATCAGGAATGGGTGGATTTGGGGGGGTTGTATTTTATAGTAAATATCGTTTAAAGGTAGGATACACCATTTGCAGATATCAATTATTTTACAACCGAATTATTAAGAAATATCTTACTTTTTTAAAAGTAATTAATGATTCTAGGCATCCAGCAAAATGATTGCGCTAGATATATTCTGTAATTGTTTGTAGAGCTTTTCGCCAGAATGTAATACTAGATAGTGTTCCAATGCAAGGGCCAAGAAGTTTACAAATTTTGTCTACCGTTGGAATTTGATTTATTTTGTTTTCAGACAGGTTGCTCGCGCCATCATTGCCTCTAAGCATTGGCAGCATGCCCTGTATTCAGTCAGCAGAAACAAGTTTACCAAGATGAGGTCGACGCCCATGCGCAAACTGATCAAAAAGATGCCAGGTAAAAAAAATTAATCAAATAAGTTAAGAGGCCTAATATTTCGATCTTCTTCAGAGACATAATGGCTGTGTACAAGAAACAAACATATATAGGGCAACATACAGCATGGTGCACATCATAGCTGACAGGAGAAACACAAAAGAAAAAGCATGTACAGAGTTCTGTGGAACAACAAAAGTAGGATTAGGCTGAAGGGTTAAGGGGAAAGGTCAGTGTGGGTAGGATCAAAGAAAGAACTAACAAAGAAGTATTAATAGGAGAAATGTGGAGGGGTGGGGGTTAGGACAATAGACAGGGGAAACCAAAGTAGTGAGAACAAATAAGAACAAACTGCTGGCAAGGATTAAATCTGAAACAGATGACAAATGGGAGAAAACAATAGAAGTTAATCATTTCCTAGTTGAATGTTGAGTCCATGTGGTTGAATAGTCCGAAAACGATTTATCGAAACTTTCTCCCGGCTGAGACGGACTGAGTCTTTCCGATGGCCAAGTGATTCTATGCCCTGTAGAATCATATAGGAAATGCAATGGTTAGGCTGATTGAAGTGGTGGCTGACGGGGGTATCTAGTTTCTTGGTGTTGACAGTCGATCGATGACCGTAGAAACGTTTTTTTAGGGCATTTTTGGTCTCTCCGACATACTGAACTCCACAGAACCTGCAAGAGATGAGATTTACGACATTAGATGTACTACAAGTGATGTTACCAATACTGTTATGGGTGGTACCAGAAGAGTGGCCAGAAAAGAATTGATTCTGCGGAACAAGAGCTTTTCAACGGTATACAACAATGAGGGGTACCGAGTTCAGTAATGGAAATACAGACCAGTAACTTACCTTATTAACCAGTTCGCGCCGGATGACGTATATAAACGCAAAAATTTCCCCAAATTCAAAACGGATGACGCATAAACACGCCAAGTTCAATTTCGGAAATGTATGTCAGCAGCGAGCAAGCCCGGAAATGCGTGGGTGTGCTTCCCGGCACTATCAGCCTGAACCCGCTTCGGATCCAGTTTTGTTAAAAATAATCCCGCCCGTGGGCTCGGCGATGTTAAAATAATCCCGGCGCGAACTGGTTAAGTGGTAAAACTAATTCTTGAGAAAATGGCATTTTTCGTATGACGACAGAATATAAACGGGATGAAATAGGTTTCAAAGGTGTTTAAACCAAATCTGAAAAAGGTAAAACAGGACTTACTTTTGTTCACTTTGAAATGTACGCAAATTTACCTAGTCAGTTTCCCTTTATTTTCTCGATTGCAGATGTCGCAGAGGCCGTTTTCAACCGTTGCGTGTCCGAGAACGAACACCCTCCCGAAGACATGAAGTACTGCATCACCTTTGACTACGAGCTCCTTGACGACATGTTCTCTAAGTGGGACGATACTAGCCCAGGTAGGGTCTCAAAAGATCGCGCAGATTCCCGGGGTGGCGCTGAAGGGAAATACGTTACCCATGTGGAGACATATAACACAACTGGGGCAATGGGAATGAATACGTCTCAAGGGAAATTGATATAGGTGTCAGAGGTTTTTCATAAGGTTTTTCACAAAGGTGACATCATCCGCGCTATGCATTTATGAGTAATGGCCTGTTAAAGGTAGTATACACCATTGGTAATTGCTTGAATTATCATGAATGGGTAGATTTGGGGGGTTGTATTTCATAGTAAATATCGTTTAACTGACTTTTCCGAAGTTTTACAATCATGGATGCCGAGAAAAGCACGAAAAACAACGTTTGTTTTCAACCGGGTTCGAGCACTTATTCTTATGTTATCTTTTTTTTTTTTTTTATAATTACAGGATATCTAGCGCAATCCTTTTGCTGAATGCCTAGAATCATTATTTACTTTCAATTGAGTAAGATATTTCTTAATAATTCGGTAGTAAATATTTTCGATATCTGCAAATGGTGTATCCTACCTTTAAAGTTACATGTAATAGGGTAAAAAAAATTGTCAAAATTTTGATTTTCATTTTTCGTCTTAAATGACATCTTCAATATCCAAAGTTTCAGATTTAAGTAACAAAAAGCTGAAATTCGATAAATAAAGTGAAATGAAACCTTTTAAGAGTGCATGGTTCTAATGTATTGTCTTAGTTTTGTCGTGTTTCGAAGTCTGTTTTCTCAGTGGCGCGATATTGTCCGCGATATTGTCCGTTATCACGTACCGGGCATTTTTTCCTTACAAATTGTCGTGAACCTTTTTCCTTGTTCCAGACAGCGCTTCTGAGGTTTCCGGAAACTCTGACGACAACGGACCGTTCATGGAGAATGGACAACTGTCCCACAATGCCTCGGCCTACTCCTCCAGCTCCAAAGTGTTGCGTTTGAACCACCCGCTGACGATGATGGTACGGTCCGAGCAAAATGTCGGGTTTATCAATTTTGAAAACATATTTGAAAATGGTTTACAAAATTGCAAATGTACATATGTAAGAATAATTGTATAAGGTGACATATGGAATGTTCCATTCCGTGAGGTGACAGATGGAATGTTCCATTTCATGAGGTGAATCCGATTGGGAATGGAACATTCCATTTGTCACTGAAACAAACAATTTTTTTTTTCCATTGCACGAAGGTGTCACCATTCAGTGTTTGTTTTTATACACAACACCTGATCAAATCCTCATCACCTGATTGGTCAAAGCCACTAACACAGTGAAACGCAGCTATACTGAACATTCGGCTACACCAAACATTCGGCTACTAATAATTCGGTAGTAAACATTTCTCATATGTGACCTGCTCCAGGAAAAGGTGACTTAAGTCGCGCTATGCATTTATGAGTAATGACCTGTTAAAGTTAATAGGGTAAATATTTTTGTCAAATTCTGATTTTCATTTTTTGTCTTAAATGACATCTTTAATATCAAAAGTTTCAGATTTAATTAACAAAAAGCTGGAAATCGATAAATAAAGTGAAACAAAATCTTTTAAGAGTGCATGGTTCCAATGTATTGTCTTTGTTTTGTTTTGTTTTGAAGCCCGTTTTCTCAGTTGTGTATTTTAAATTCCATGGAACCATTAATATTCAAAAACATCATATCACCGGAACGGAAGTTGCTATGGAGCTGTACTATGTACCAAATGAAAGCTTATATCCTGGACTCTTTAATCATTTTGCGACTTATGTCACCTTTTTCTGGAGCGGGTCACATATCTGCAAATGGTGTATCCTACCTTAAACAAAAATGACTTTCCACCGACCAGGTGAACTCGAAACGAGACGAGTTGCTAGGACACCCGTTGGTCACCAGCCTCTTGCAGCACAAGTGGGACAGCTACGGCCGATTCTTCTACTACACGTCCCTCGTATTCTACGCCCTGTTCCTGGTGTTTCTGACCGGTAGGAAATTCTTTCAAACACCTTCATATGATACAGGATCCGGAGCAATTATAACTCTCAATTTTATTTACCCTAGGACATAGAATGGACTGACCTTAACCTTAAAGGGATCGTATACGTTTGGTAATTACTCCAAAAATTAATGGCAATAAAAACTTACTTGGTAAGAAGTAGAGCAGCTTTGGATAGTATATTGCATTTTTAGAAACTTTTTCACTTCGAAGTACTGCGGTTATGGAAAAAGATATCACTTGTTATCCTCAAAAATTTGAATCTGAGAAGCGTTATTGCAAGTGACGATTCTCAGAGTGTGTATTCCAATGCATATTATTCTTCCTGCGTGGACAAAACCGAATTTCCAGAATTTCGGCAATATCTCAAAATATCTAGATATAATGAAACCGAAATTAGTGTAAAACTATGGAGGTAAAATGTTGCAATGGCGGCTAATAATGGCGGGGGTATGCGGCGTGCGGCTATTCGCTGGTAACGCGCACATGTATGCACATCACTGTACTGGACCGAAGCACGTAAACAATTACCGCACTTGTTTACACCAAGAGCGCGCCACAAGAACAGCTTACTCAACACCGGACGCAACACCAGGTCAACTGTGGCGGCTAAAACAGGAAGTGTTTTAGCTAAAATCGTTCACACATCATGTTAAAAAGATAAAACGGTCAGAGTTTTAGCTAGACCCTCACTCCAAGGTGTTTTAAATCACTGTTTTAGCGGAGAGATAAAACCGATTTTGTTAAAACTAAAACCGTACAGACATCGTTTAAGCTAAAACTTTTAACCAAATCAAGTTCAACTAGTGTTTTAAGCGAATTTAAAACGGTGTGTGAACGCACCTACAGTGGATGTATTTATAGGTACTATTTATATCAAAGTACCAGTAACTGGCGGTTACCAGCCGGTTGGATAGAGAAGTATTCCCATTATAATTATCTACTCATCGACAAATCAATACTAAATTTTCATTTGATTGTTTGTTTGTTTGTTTGTTTGTTGCGCAGGCTACGTTGTGACCAACCCGCCGTCTTTTTACTTCAATGCCAATTTGACTGCGGGAACTTTTGAGTGGGTCACGGACGGAGAGGAACGCTGGGAGCGGGGCTTCAGTGCAGCAGCTCACTTCCTGTTTGGGAATGTGGGCCACTGGGTCATCATCGTCCTGTCGGTTATCAACATTGCCAAAGAGGTATTGAAAACCAAAGAATACGACTCGGACTTGAACTCGACCTGCGTGACTCGGACTTGAACTCGACCTGCGTGACTCAGACTTGAACTCGACCTGCGTGACTCAGACTTGAACTCGACCTGCGTGACTCAGACTTGAACTCGACCTGCGTGACTCAGACTTGAACTCGACCTGCGTGACTCAGACTTGAACTCGACCTGCGTGACTCGGACTTGCACTCGACCTGCGTGACTCGGACTTGCACTCGACCTGCGTGACTCGGACTTGCACTCGACCTGCGTGACTCGGACTTGCACTCGACCTGCGTGACTCGGACTTGAACTCGACCTGCGTGACTCGGACTTGAACTCGACCTGCGTGACTCAGACTTGAACTCGACCTGCGTGACTCGGACTTGAACTCGACCTGTGTGACTCGGACTTGAACTCGATTTGCGTGATTCGGGCTTGAACTCGACCTGCGTGACTCAGGCTTGAACTCGACCTGCGTGACTCAGACTTGAACTCGACCTGCGTACGTGACTCAGACTTGAACTCGACCTGCGTACGTGACTCAGACTTGAATGCGACCTGCGTGACTCAGACTTGAACTCGACCTGCGTGACTCGGACTTGAACTCGACCTGCGTGACTCGGACTTGAACTCGACCTGCGTGACTCGGACTTGAACTCGACCTGGGTGTCTCGGACTTGAACTCGACCTGGGTGACTCGGACTTGAACTCGACCGGCGTGACTCGGACTTGAACTCGACCGGCGTGATTCAGACTTAACCCGCATGACTCAGGACTCGAACGCAGCCTCTACCTGCACGACTGTGTACTCGAATTCAGACCCGACTTGCGTGACTTGGGAACCAGACTCAGACTCAAATGTTGGTGACTCAAATACAAGTCTGGAACTTGCCTTGGAATCTGATAGAGCAGCGATTTGATTTGTTTCATTGAATGCTGGCATTCAGGAAGCTAAATTAATGTTTTTCCCGTTTTTTCTTTCCTTTTTTTCGCTAGCTCGTGCAGTTGTACCATCAGAAGTTAAACTACCTGGGCTGGGTGAATCTGTTGGAGTGGGCCATCTACGTCCTGTCCATTCTATTCGTGCTCCCGATGTCGAATGTCTACTATCCTTACGGCACTGGTGGAACGGACTGCAGCGTGTCGCAAGGCATTAATTGCATCATGCTTCGATTGGTAAGACCCGTGCTCTAAAAAGCCGGACAAAAAAAAGGGTAACCGACCAAATTATTTTTGAAAAGCTTACTTCCTTTGCAGAAAATAAGGACACTAAACTCCCTGTGAAAAGATTCCTTCTGACGTGCTGTCATTATTTTTAACCAGTTCGCGCCGGGATTATTTTAACATCACCGAGCCGACGCGCTGGATTATTTTTAACGAAACTCGATCCGAAGCAGGTTCAGGCTGCCAGTACCGGGAAGCACACCCACGCATTATCGGCCTTGCTTGCTGCTGACAGACATTTCCGGCCTTGCTCGTGGCGTGTTTATGCGTCATCCGTTTTGAATCTGGGAAAAATCTTTGTGTTTATATTTGTCATCCGGCGCAAACTGGTTAAGTGCTGAGAAAGTCATTTCCAAAAATGTGTCAAGTGACACATTTTTGGAAACTTTTGTTTTGTAATTGGGCGAGCCCGTAAATGCATCTGTTAAAGGTAGGATATAACATTGGTAATCATGGCTTGAATTATCAGGAATGGGTAGATTTGGGGGTTGTATTTTATATTAAATATCGTTTAACTGACCTGTTTAACTGCCCACTCCCATCTCATTTTCCCAGAACGCCACACATATTGCTCAGGACAGACTTTGCTATAAATACGTTAGACCTGTGGCTTTCAACCAACCTGTCTATTTTGTGAAGTGACCAGAAGGGTCCGTGATCTAAAACTCTACAAATTGGGGTAGGAAACTGATATGACTTACCGTCTGTTTTGTCTGGCTCCTAATGGCTTTGTGCGTTGCCTTTGTTTTTTTCTCAGCCCTGGCAGTGGCAGTTGGGAGCGGTGGCCGTATTCCTGGCCTGGATCAACCTGATTCTCTTCCTGAGGAAGTTCCCTCGGTTTGGGATTTACATCGTCATGTTCACAGGTACCTTGGACACAATAAAATGAGAGTAAAGTCGGAAATATTGAAAATTGAGATATAAGTATTTTCACATTCTTGAGAAAGAGAGCTTTCCAATGGTACATAACACTTGGGGGTTTTGAGATAAATACTTTTTACAGCGCTCTAGAAAGTTATGGGTTTCACAAAACATGTTTGTGAGAAAACTTACTTTAAACATCTTAAACAAAACACGCAAAAGATTACAAAACAGGACAAGTAAGGTTCGGTTGAGCATAGCATTGGCTACGTTCTAATAAATATTTCTTCTTGAAACTTTCCACACATACTATACAAACTAATGTATAAACAACAAAATATTAACATTTTTAAAACGCGAGATACTTACGAGAACCTGATTTGCATATTTAACAACCGTGTTAATTAGACCACTAATGAACTTTAATCCAAACACTAACTATGCAAACACTACGCAAAATCGCGTAATTTAAGAAGTTTTGAGTGCCTTCAAACAGTGCTTTCCTGAACATTATGAAATGAACATCCTAAAGCAAATTTTCTGCGGTATTGTTGTGCATCTGAACTAGACCTTGCACGAATTTGTGCTTGTTCCCTGAATTTGTTGCCGGTTCAGGTTGGAGAGGTGCGAAATACGGTACCCTCTGGAGACGTGAACAGGTCTCCAAAGGGTAATTTCTATAGATGAATAGGTCTCCATTAGGAATTTCACGAATTAGATTTTTGGATTGTACTTAAATTACTCAAAAACTAGGGTTAGGATGTGGGTTAGAGTTAGTGTATAATATAGGGTGTATTGGGTCGAAATTTCAACCCAGGAAATAAATTGTGGTTAAAATGAGAGCATTATGAAAAACGTGCTCGACTTTCTAACAATTTTGTACACGAGAACAAAGCCATGTCTCCACAGTGATACAAAAATGTGAACCGAGGTTTAGATCGTTTTGGGGGTTCAGATTCGGTTTATATTTTGTTATGTTTCGGGTCGGTACGGCCCGGTCAACTCAACTCGATGCACCTCGTTTAGAACTGACCCGTCTTGAATGTTTATCTTCAGATGTGCTGCGGACGTTCCTTCAGTTTGCCATCGTCTTCTTCCTTTTCATCATTGCGTTTGGTATGGCGTTCTACTCACTCCTCCAGAACCAGGTATGGGCGGATCCAAAATGGATTAAAAACACGTTTCTGTTTATACCAATGTAAAATTGTTGTTTGTTTGTTTATTTATTTCTATTCATCCGTTAATAAAAATGAACATGAATACGATTAAAACTGCTGCAAACTGCTTACTGGCTGGAATGACCTGAAATATACAAATCAAATAAGTTAAGAGGGCCTAATATTTCGATCTTAACCAGTTCGCACCGGATGACGTATATAAACGAAAAAATTTCCCCAAATTCAAAACGGATGACGCATAAACACGCCAAGTTCAAGTTGGGAAATGTATGTCAGCAGCGCGCAAGGCCGGAAATGCGTGGGTGTGCTTCCCGGCACTATCGGCCTGAACTCGCTTCGGATCAAGTTTCGTTAAAAATAATCCCGCCCGTTGGCTCGGCGATGTTAAAATAATCCCGGCGCGAACTGGTTAACAAGATCTTCTTCAGAGACATAATGGCTGTGTACAAGAAACAAACATATATAGGGCAACATGCAGCATGATGCACATCATAGCTGACGGGAGATGTGCATCATGCTGTATGTTGCCCTATTATGTTTGTTTCTTGTACACAGCCATTATGTCTCTGAAGAAGATCTTGTTAAGATCGAAATATTAGGCCCTCTTAACTAGTAACAATGAACAATAGACCGATTGCGCCCTCTAAGTCATAGTGAGTATCAAACATCAACAAACATGGCGTCTTCCATAGCAGAGTGCCGCTGTTGCAAAGTACATGATGATTGTTGCATTTGCTCCTTCGATCAAGGCTTTTCTTTCTCAAAAACTCTGAAGAATAATCCGGGTGTTTCTACCCGAGCCCTTACCGGAATGGCTGAATAAAGCCAGTAAGGACATAGATTCAAAACGGATGACGCATAAACACGTCACAAGCAAGGCTGGAAATGTCTGTCGGCGGCGAGCAAAGCCGAAAATGAGTGGGTGTGCTTCCCGGTACCATCGTTCTGAACCCGCCTCGGATCAAGTCGGAACTGGTTAAGTGTCTTCCAAGAATTGGAAGGCGGCAATCAAGCAAATGAAAAAAGACGGTGTTTGTTTTTTTTTTCTCCCGTAGCAATCTTTTCACCGCGTTCACTACGCTCTGGTCAAGACATTCGTCATGATGATCGGCGAGTTTGAGTTTGACGCCATCTTCCACGGCCTGAACTACTTGGGCTACAGCCAAGACACAATGGAACCCCAGGAGTTGTTCCTATCCGAGGTTTACTACAACGGCATCACTTACGTCATCTTCGTTATCTTCATCATCATTATGTCGATCATCATCATGAACTTACTGGTCAGTACGCAGCCGTAAACAATTGAGTCGGTGAAAGGTTCCGAGTCCTGCCTTGCCAATTTCTTTGTTTACTTTTACCTAGTCAGTTTTTCTTGTGGTTTATTTGTTTATTATATTTGTTTATTGCATTTGTAAAGCGCCAATCAATCTAGTTGCCTATTCCGAGACGCTGTTGAAAATATAAAAAAAACAAAAAAACAGGTGCATACACACTATTCACAGACCTAGTTGCATACGCACTGTGGACCTCCGAACAATATAGGTCCACACGATGCGGGAAGAGGTTACGTTTGTGGACTTGCCCAGGTCCACAACCCGTTTTTCAGTTTCCGAAAAAGAGCGCTAGAGGAAAAACGGGTTAGGGTTATATAGAAAAGATAGAAGGGACAGCTGAGAGGCCCATAATCCAAATTTGAGGGTAAATTTGTTTTGGGGAAGAGAGAAAAATGAGTATTTAGTCAAAGTTTTTTAACTACACGAAGACAAAGGAATGTCCACAGTACGTACGTAAGGTAAACCTCATTGAGTGATCCCCACAATGTCGCTTCCCAGGTTGTATTGTAAAATTGGGCGTGAACCCTGGCCACACAGCATTGTGGCGTTTATGACTTCTGACTAGCGCTCTTGAACAAAGATACTGACAATTTGGGAGACCGTCAACATAGGGCAAGAGAGCGCAGGTCCGGTATCTCGGAGGTCGCAGGTTCGAGTCCCGCCTTGCCAATTTCTTTGTTCACTTTGAAAGGTTAAAGATGTAATCACACACACACACATGTAGACATTAGATTGGTTTTCTTTCGACCAGAACTTTGAAATAGGATAAGTAATTAATCCAAAACATGAAATTTTGAGGGATTTTCAGGACACAATACCCTTTTGAAAGTCCTGTCATTTTCTGTATGTTGAATAGTCGGGTTATGTTCCCTGTATTTGTTTACCTTAGGTCGGTCTGGCTGTCGACGACATCAAGGAAGTCCAGGAACAAGCCAAGCTGAAACGTCTCGGGATGCAGGTTAGTTGAGGCAAAGGACTTTAGGCATCTGTAACCGTCAAATAAGAGCTTTTCTACTTTTTATATTTTTTGTGTCGCTGAAACAAAGTTATGAGAGGCACTTTAATACC
Organism: Crossaster papposus; assembly: GCA_037893245.1. Taxonomy (NCBI): domain Eukaryota; kingdom Metazoa; phylum Echinodermata; class Asteroidea; order Velatida; family Solasteridae; genus Crossaster; species Crossaster papposus. The sequence goes on along the minus strand of JBAIAA010000133.1, from coordinate 79,785 downwards.
GGTCCTAAATTTCGTATTTATTACCATTATGCCCATATGCCCATACATGTAAATGTTACAGCTACAGGTTAATGGTAGGATATACCATTTGCAGATATCGAAAATATTTACTACCGAATTATTAGGAAATATCTTACTTATTTGAAAGTAAATAATGATTGTCGGCATCCAGCAAAAGGATTGCGCTAGATATCCTGTAATTGTTCCGAAAAATTGAATTTTATAAACAATTGAATTTTATTTTAAAAAAAAACACAATCGCCAACAACATAAGAACCACTTGCTTTTCTCAGCATCCATGATTGCAAAACTTTGAACAGGTCAGTTAAACGATATTTACTATAAAATTCAACCATGTAATTAATTTCTACTTACTTTCATGGATTTGTATGCAACTTGGATGCAGTGACCCTTGGATGGGAAAAGAGTTCTTCATCGGATTGCTGAGGTCAAAGGTCATGAAGGGGTCATTAGAGGTCATTTTTCATATGACTGCATGTACGGTAAAGCTTCAGATTGAAGCTTTTGAAAACAATGTATATTTTCTACATACATGTACTTTTGATGAAACTTAGATGCAGTACGTAACCCTTGGGTGGGAAGACACAAACGTAACTTAGATGTCAAAGGTCATGAAGGGTCATTCAAGGTCATTTTTCAAATATGCTTCCCTCAATTTTTTGTCTACAGAATTTGATGAGTTTTTAATGTAAACTGGGATAGTCATTCTTTGTTGGTTGTGCATCACATTAATAGGTCAAAGGTCATGTAGAGGTCATTTGAGGTCGTTGTTTATGATGTTTTGTTCATCTGACCAGGTTGATTTGGCCATGGAGGTGCAAGAAGCTCTGCCGTCGTTCCTGTGGAGGCGTTCCATCATTAAGACGATCTCCGTGCACCCCAACCAGCAGAGCGCTACCTTGATGGCGCAGTTCTACCGTTGGTACTCGGGGCGCGACGAGCTTCTTAGCGATGCCATCATGACTGCCCTCAACCCACCCAAGGTAAAGGAACACGTACCTATCCAACTGGCGGGTAATCGCCGGTTAACCGTAGTTTTCCAGAATCTGAGCCGTTTTGAAAAGGGTGAACCTACGTCATGAATATCGGTATAATTATATGCAAAAGGTCAACTATCCTGGGGGATTAACTCCAAAGAGCTAGCATGGTGTACAATAGAAACCACAACTTTGACATAAACTGTACCTGAATACATCCATTGGGTACGTTCAGACAGAGGTGTAAGTTAATACAATTAGCCTTCGAGCCAATAGATAATAAATTCTTAATCAAAATATGCTTAGGTTCAGACGAGAAAGTTACGCCGTCACTGCGCAGTGAAAAGTAGCTCAAGTTATTCCACCGAGGTTACGCAACGCCAACTGCAATTTTTCAGATCTTCCAGAAACGTAACGAAAGCGCACGTGCGGGAAATTTGCCCTAACTAGCACGGCACTAAAAAAACTTTACTGCTCATCGTTGCGGGGTAAAATCGTGATCTTTGGCGCAAGTTACGCTAATCCGCCACATTTTGGAAGCGCAAGTTACGCGTAATACTTCAGTTGCGTGATGGGAACGTTCTAGGTCACGTAGTCTTTTACACCAGTCGCAAATAACAGCTGAAATGGACCCTTTTGTTGGAACGCTGAGGCGTTCTGCAGGGCCGAAAGGGTTAAGGACGATTAGCCCCCAAATTTATTTATTATTAAATATAAATAAAAAATTGTCCCTACCTTTCAGACGGAGCTGGAAGAGATTAAGGACCAACAGGACGAGCTGGCCGGCACTTTGAAGAACGTGAAGTACCGACTGAAGGTGATGAGGTCCCAAAACGATCGCATCGAGTCCATGCTGGAGGCTCTGCTCAAGAAAACAAACGTGGAGTTTGAAGAAGGAGAGGCGTCGGAGGAAGTGGGAGAGTAGAGGTCAGAGGTTAAAGGTCAGAGGTTAAAGGTCAGAGGTTAAAGGTCAGAGGTTAAAGGTCACGTACAGCAGTACAGTGTAGAATGGCAAATAGCAGATAGTTAATGATAACCAATTGATATTTACTGCTGAAATTTGCTGAAGAAGTGTTCGACAGCACGTATTATCAAGGTAAAAACAACCGGTTTTTACCTGCATATATTTGAAGCTTTTCAACAAAGAGGTTTGACAACACTACACTTTTTTTATAAATCAACATTTTTATATATTTTGTATAGAAACCGTAATCATATAAACAGAGTGTAATTAAATGGAAACAGTTTTTGAGATAATTTTTTAGATAAGATTTTTTTTAACTTAAACTCCAATCGTAATACGAATAATCAGTAGTACAGTCATATTTATTTATATAAAATGTAGTTTTGCATAATTTATTTGCTTTACATATACTGTACATCATAAATATTTCTGTATTTCTGTATCACATCAACAAATATCTTCCAATCACAGCCAAAAACATTGTACATGTATATATTTTATTCATGAATATTCAATTAATTATCAATCAAACATCTGTACACTTTATCGAAGTATGACTACCCTTTTAACCCCTTCGAAATTTCATTTTTTTCAGAAAAATATAATTTTGCCAAATGTTGACCCAAATGCAATTTTAACCTCTTACAAATTTGTTTTTGGTAGATTTTAGGCATTTTTATAACCCCTTACAAATAAATATTGGGTGAATTTAAGGAATTCTTTAACAAAATCCTATTTTGACCATATTTTAAAAAAAATGCAAGGCTAACCCCTTACAAATAAATTTTAGGTAGATTTTAGACATTTGTTGACAAAATCATATTTTGACCTTATTTTCATACAAATGCATACTAATTTAATATATATATAAATAAATGTTAGGTAGATTTAAGGCCTTTTTGACAAAATCATATTTTGACCTATATGTTCATTCATACAAATGCGGGTAACCCCTTATAAATTAATTGTAGGTAGATTTGAGACATTTTTTGACAAAATCATATTTTAACCTAATTTTTATAAAAATGCAAGGCTAAATAACCCCTGACAAATTAATATTGAGTGAATTTAGGGCATTTTGGAAAAATACAACATTTTGACCTTTTACATATTTTAATTTTGAAATATGCTAAAATTTGATCAAATTTCATTTGTAATTTTGCTCATTCAAAATATATGCTGCATTAATTCTATATTACACTATAACATCGAGCTGTAACATTCACCACAAAACATGAGTAGGACTAGTCCATTTTTTGTTTTGTTTTTGTCTAATTGTGACCGCATTTTAAATTGAGATTTGACATTTTTATCAGGTGGATAATTAATAACCGTTTTGAAAACAATACTTTTTCAATCCATTTGTAAACTTTCCATCCGACTAATGATTGTAGAATGTTTTTTAACGTATGTGAGAATTGGTAGAAAATGAAACGGGTGATATATTTTAAATATCACTTTTATAACAATTGTATACACTTTTTAAACGAATTGTGAAGATATTGTGCAGAGTGTATATTTCTATAAGCTTATGATTTGAATTGTATATATTTTTGGTCTGTGAAAATATTGGATTGTAGCACCACTTTCTTTATAATGTTTACAGATTCCTTTTTTTTTTTTTTTTAAGAACAATTGTGACCTGTTCCAACGAAACCCGGACAAAGTCGACTTTTTAGTTTTTCAGATTTTGCTTTTTTCAAATTCTCTAGGTTCTCAGCTTTAAAATGATGTATCATTTACATATGTACCCCCACCCTATCTTCCCTGGGGTCTGGATTTAGTGATAAAACCCTGACAACCTAATTATGAGATAAACAGCTTTGAAGTTCAGAAAAGCGTATTATTTCTATACACAAATGTTTAACAAAATTGACAAAAAAACACACTTCTGGTAGACGGATTTTGTTTAAATTTGAGGAGATTGTAGATTAATAGTGAGTGACTTAGGAAAACCTAAAACCTCAAAATGGTAAAATCCATCCAGAAATGACTTCAGGAGTACATTGTGACAAAACACATTGTGCGACTTTGTCCGGGTTTCGTTGGAACAGGTCACAATTTATACTTCTGTTCTGAAACTCATTTTAAAAGATTAGGTCCCATTAGACTAATATAGTAATAGTGGAAATTTAGTATTGTAATTATGGTTATTTTAACTCAATAATCACTTGTTAATAAAAGTTGGTTAAATTAAAAAGTTTGGTATTTTGGCTGGAGACTTTTACTTTAACATTTTGAAAATTTGATAACTTAAAGGTAGTATACACCATTGGTAATTGCTTGAATTATTATGAATTTGTAGATTTAGGGGGTTGTATTTCATAGTAAATATCGTCTAACTGACTTTTCCGACGTTTTACCATAATGGATGCCGAGAAAAGCACGAAAAACAGCGTTTGTTTTCAACCGGGGTCGAGCCGTTATTCTTATGTTATTTGTGTTTTTTCGCTCTCGCCGGGCAGCGAGAGCGAATTTTTCTTTATACAATTCAATTTTTCACAATAATTACAGGATATCTAGCGCAATCATTTTGCTGGATGCCTACAATCATTATTTACTTTCAAATAAGTAAGATATTTCTTTATAATTCGGTAGTAAATATTTTCGATATCTGCAAATGGTGTACGTATACTACCTTTAAGGTTTATATATAGTAACGTCCGATAATTTTTTTCTCAAGAGCAAATAGCTCAGTGAGGTAAGTCCAGGACTGCAGTGCAGAGGGTCCTGGGTTCAAGCCCAGGCGGTGCCAACCTTCATAGTTGAAAAAAAAGACGAGCCCAGGACTGTAGTCCAGAAGGTCCTGGGTACAGTGAAATCCTCGGGACAAACCGAGGACCTGAAGCCTGGAAAAATTCGAGTACAGGTCCTGGATCATCTCAATATCTGGTAGTTAATTAAAGGGATCATATACACGTGTACGTTTGATAATTGGAATCCACTGTTTGTTTCATTCCTATATAGTTATAGATATATACCATAAAACTTTTCATTTCCAAAGGTGGTAGCAATTTTGAGATATTGCCGAAAATCTGGAGCGGTTATGTCCACGCAGGAAGAATAATCTGCATTGGAATACACAATCTGAGAAACGTCACTGCAGTAACGCTTCTCAGATTCAAATTTTTGGTGATAAAAAGTGATATCTTTTTCCATAACCGCAGTACTTCGAAGTGAACAGTTTCAAAAAAATGCATTATACTATCCAAAGCTGCTGTACTTCTTACCAAGTAAGTTTTTATTGCCATTAATTTTTGGAGTAATTACCGAACGTATACGATCCCTTTAAGCTGGGACTAGGAAAGTACTCGACTACAACTCTGACAGTCTGCAGAGTTTTTATTGAAAGGAATACTAATTAAAACAACTGTCTTAACTTGAGCTTCTTGTTCTCATTGGTGGTACATCCAGTCCCCGATTTCCTGGGGAAGTATCGTCATAACAAACGTGCGTACTCGCCAGTACCAATCCTTAGGTTCGTAGCGGATCCTGGGCTGTCTGTCGGTAACGGCTGCCACCATCGCGTCGACGACGGGACTCGGGTCGGTGGTACCGAGCCGGCTGTAGCGGCTCATTCGCTCCACCTGCAGTTAAAATGAGTAACTAATTTGGGAGCTGCGCCGTAGACTCGAGCCGTAGACTCGAGCCGGGCCCTAGACTCGAGCCGGGCCCTAGACTCGAGCCGGGCCCTAGACTCGAGCCGGGCCCTAGACTCGAGCCGGGCCCTAGACTCGAGCCGGGCCCTAGACTCGAGCCGGGCCCTAGACTCGAGCCGGGCCCTAGACTCGAGCCGGGCCCTAGACTCAAGTCATTACAACTCTCACCTGAGCGTCAAAGGTGTCCTTCCCGTAGGCCTGCCGCATCTCCTCGCTGGCCCCTTCCCACATCTGGCTCGCGATCCGACAGATCCGCTCCTCGTTAAAGATGCCAGTGGCCGCGATGAAGTTGCCCGGTTCGATGATGCTGACCGACACCCCCCACCGGCGCATCTCATAGCGCAGACACTGGCTGAAGCCCTCCATGGCGTACTTGGTCAGGACGTAGCAGGATCGACCTGGGACAGCTTGGCGGCCAAGCCCGCTGGTCATCTGGACGATCCGACCTAGGAAAACAAATGTGACCCGACAGCACAAAATGGGCGCAACTGTAAAGTCGCACTATGCTAGTTCCTAGTTACAAGTAGAAACAACATTTTTCACTGAAAAGTCAATTTTGGGTTTTCAACAACTTTCTATTTGAAAAACCCTATTTCGTCAAATCCCAAAGTTTTAAAACTGAATCTCTTGGCGGTTTCAACTTTTTCGTCCAATATGATTAGGACTGGTAAAACTGTCTGTTATTTGTGACCGGCTCCACAAAAAGGTGTATTAAGTCGCGCTGTGCATTATCGTGTAATGGCTCAATGAACATTGAGAGGGTTAACATTTTTATCTAAATGTGATTTACATTTTGTGTCACGAATTACATCTGTAATACCCGGTACCTACAGTTTCAGGTTTCATTCACAGAAATGTTGATTTTGATGAATAAACTATAAAAACCAACCATTTTGTGTGCATCGCTCTGTTCTACATGTATAACAGAGCCGGCTATTTAAAAGGCCGTTTACTAAGTTGTTCAATTTGAACTCCCAGGAAGCAATCAATATGCAAACATGTCATATCTCCAGAACGGGATGTGCTATGTAGTTTTATTATCAAATACAAGCTGACGTTGTGGGCTTTCCAACCAGGTATATAACTCTAATTCATTTTTTGCGACATACTACACCTTTTTGTGGAGTGGGTCACATTTATGAATGATCGTTTACCTTTTGCTTTTCTGATAAGCGGTAGAAATGCCTTAATAACCCTTATTCCTCCCCATACGTTCACATCGGCCATCCGTTGGAAGACATTCAAACTGCACCATTCTACCTCACCAAATGTCGACAGGCCGGCATTATTCACCACGGCCCATAAACCTGCAACCAAATGTAGTATTTAGTGTTACTACACGGTCTACACCTCATAAATATTCATGAGCAAATTGAAGCGTCATCCCATTGAGTATCCAGCTTGCTGCCGTGCGGTGTCTACGTACCTACAACCAATTGCACGACTAATCGTGCGACTGTGGGACCCGCAGTCATCCACGACTGGTGGTGCGACCATGTAAGACCTGTCTGCAACCTCTTACGATTTGGAATCGCAGGTCAGAAGGTTTTGAACATGACCATCGACCTTGCTGCGACTGATTTTGCTGTGGCGAGACCCACTCCCTCTGCGACCAGTCGCATGCTCTTTGTACGATTTGCCCAGGCCTTGCAACATTCTTCGGTCGCAGCTAGGTCGTAACCTGGTCGCAAGCCCGGTGTGACTGGGCCTTTAACAGTATTCTGCTTAATACTAATCAATTGAAGCAATCACGGTTTTTGCCTAAATAACAGTATGTAGGCCTATACGTATGTTTTGACGTCAATCTGCATGATATACCAACAATTATTAGTTTAAAAGTCATATCCTCATTGAGTGATTCCAACAATGTCACTTCCCAGGTTGTATCGTGATCCCTGGTGACATGGCATTCTGGTGTGTTTATAACTTCTGACTAGCGCCCTCGAACAAAGATACAATGTGCTGACATTTTGGGAGACCGCCAACATAGGGCAAGACTGCTCAGTTGGTAGAGCACTGGTCCAGTATTCCTGAGGTCGCAGGTTTGAGTCTTGCCTTGCCAATTTCTTTGTTCACTTAAGAGCAAATGATCATGTGCTTGGTAGAGCATATAAAAATCTAGTACCTGAAAACTGGTCCTTAACCAGTTCGCGCCGGATGACGTATATAAACGCAAAGTTTTCCCCAAATTCAAAACGGATGACGCATAAACACGCCAAGTTCAAGTTCGGAAATGTCTGTCAGCAGCAAGCAAGGCCGGAAATGCGTGGGTGTGCTTCCCGGCACTATCGGCCTGAACCCGCTTCGGATCGAGTTTCGTTAAAAATAATCACGCCCCTCGGCTCAGTGATGTTAAAATAATTCCGGCACGAACTGGTTAAGACTCATTTTGAGGGATTCGGTCAGGTAAATTTGAACAATTTCCTAAAAGTCATTTGAGGTGGGAGATAAATTGTTTTTATTGTTGAGGTTTTATTTGCCTTGGAAGTAAGATTTTCAGTTCAGCCCCACAAAAAAAGTCCTGTTTTAAAAATCACACATCTAGATTTGTCTAGGCGTGTGATTTTTCAAGTCGTGTGATTCTGTCGGAAGACATCACTTAATACTTAAAGGGATCGTATACATTTGGTAATTACTCCAAAAATTAATGGCAATAAAAACTTACTTGGTAAGAAGTACAGCAGCTTTGGATAGTATAATGCATTTTTAGAAACTGTTCACTTCGAAGTACTGCGGTTATGGAAAAAGATATCACTTTTTATGCCCAAAAATTTTAATCTGAGAAGCGTTACTGCAGTGACGTTTCTCAGATTGTGTATTCCAATGCAGATTAGTTCTTCCTGCGTGGAAATAACCGCTCCAGATTTTCGGCAATATCTCAAAAATCGCTACCACCTTTCGAAATGACATTTTTACAGGTTAGTTTTATGGTATATATCTATAACTCTATAGGATTGAAACAAACAATGGGTTCCAAGTACCAAACGTGTAACATCCCTTTAACCGGTGTAGCGGTGTAGTGTTTTTTTTTTTTTCAGGAGCTGGGTGGTACGTGATTGTATATTCATGAGAATTGAATTATCACGAATGGGTAGACTTTGGGGGTTGTATTTTATAGTAAATATCGTTTAACTGACATGTTTGAAGTTTTACAATCATGGATGCCGAGAAAACCATGAAAAACGGCATTTGGTTTCAACTGGTGTCGGGCAGTTATTCTTATGTTATAGACTAGGAGCAAAGTTGTGAAAGCCCTGTAAATAAGAATTTTGCTCAACACCTACTACATCTAAGGTTTGACTTCACAATATGGAAGAACATACCCTACTGAACACTGCTAGGTAGTATGTGGCTTCAAATTGTGGTATCACTTTTGAGAAAAACTTGGTTTTTGAGGGTAAAAAGTTGGCATTGTTCTTAATTTGGCACCAATTGTTAGTAAACAGTCTAGTCATATCTTAATATCTTATATAAATTGTCACAACTATCATTTAAATATTTTTTACATTTCATTTTTATAAAGTACATACTAAAATGTGAAATAATTTTGAAATAAGAAAAAAGAAAACTTGTAGGAGGCTACTTCCCAAGATTTTTTTTAAATTTTTTTAAAGGTTATCTTTTAAAGGGGCGTGGCCACGCCCCTTTGTCTCCTTGGACCATAATTATTATTTTTTAGCCAATGAGGAACATTTGAGTCATGAACTCATTAAACAGCATCATTTGCATGAACAAAAGTGATGTTTATATGCTTTCATTGTGTCAAACTTATCTTAAATTTGTTTTTTGTATTATTTTTTATCAAATTAATTTTTTTGTAATATTTTTTGATAGCAGCGCTAAATTTATACCACAATTTGAGTCCACATACTACCTAGAGATGTTCTACTAGGTCTATTCCACCAGATAAAGCAATCGAACCTTAGATGTAGTGAGAGTTGAGCACCCACTTTTTTTTTTGGTCCGTGCTCCTAGTCTATTATCTTTGTTTTTTCGCTATCACTGTCCGGCGATCGCAAATTTTTTTTTATAAAATTATATTTTTCGGAATAATTACAGGATCTTTAGCGCAATCATTTTGCTGGATGCCTAGAATCACTATTTACTTTCAAATGAGTAAGACATTTCTTAATAATTCGGGTACACAGGCACGATCTACACAAAACTTCTTTGGGAAGATCAGATGCCATTTTCTGCCATTTATCGATTATTATTGCCCTTTTTAGGGGAGGTACCGGTATTTGTTAACGTCGTTTGGGTATTTCTGCACAATCTCCACAACGGTACGATGATAAAAATTAGGGTAAATAACAATCCTTTTGCAACTACAAAAGACAATTATGATGTCAAGATTAGATGCCAAAAACAATTAATTGTACGCGTGAGAAAATTGTTTCCTCCTATTTTGAGAATGGACGGTACCACAGCGTTTCGCAATCGCAGCCTCGAAGGACCCCTTCTCTGCCCCGCCCCACCCCACTCCACCCCACCCCACTCCGTCCCGCCCCGTCCCATCCCGTCCGATCCCGCCCCGCCCCACCTTGCCCCGCCCTAACTCCGCCCCACTCCGCCCCTCTCCACATCGCCCCGCCCCACTCCGCCCCCCCTTGCCATGCACCAACGTGCTTGCTAGCCGTATGCTGCGCTACGCGCGCTATACTGCAGCCACACCAAGTCAGTGAGCGTGGACGAAACGAAGGGCGCCCTCGGATCGGAAATGGGGGTCAAAACGACGTAAAGTTTCATATTTTGTGTCAAAAAAAATTTATTTCTCACTGGAAACACATTTACAAGTAATTCCACACAAGGCACATACAAAACTTTCACTTTTTTACACTTTCCCGCAGTTTTGATTAAAATATGATATCAAATTGAGGCAAAAACGTCGTCCGAAAATGGCCCAAAAAGCAAAAATCGACTTTTAAATTTCCCGCTCGGCGCGCTTGGCGCGGCTCCAAAAAGTGGGCCAATTAGAGGCTCCATTTTTAGATCGGGAGGGCATCGCCGTTTCCCAATCAATTTTTTCAGTTTTAGTCTTAAATTAAAACAAAAACATGGTTCTGTAACTAGTAGATGCGTACTAAACGCGATATGAATATTAATTAGGTCTTAAAACAAAAGAAAACCTTAAAAAACGAACAACTTTAGATTCCTAGGTAGTACGCCCTCCCCCATATATCATTGGAAAGTCCATTTCATGCTCTATCCGTTCGTGTGTAGGTCGTACCTTGAGATCGAGGGGCACTGTGAGATAAAGAGAGTTTACTAAATTGTCCTGGGAAAGAGATTAACGAGTGTTCAGCCAGTCTGTGATCGGCCTCTAAATGCGCACACCCAACGGAGCGGGTGCCAGACTCGCCACGTTGGGCGATTTTCACACAATGCATCATTTGCATGTGTGCGCGTGGGCACGCCGCGTCAGTTGGCTTGTTTTGCGATGCGATGTACACACGTTGTTTGGATTAACCGTTGTTTTCGTGGATCGTTGTTGGAATATTGTGGGAATATCGGTCATTTTCGTTGTTTTTTAAGGTAATATTGAATTTCTGTTCTTTTTCTACATTTATTTTATTGATACCTGATTAGTTTTGTTTTGAAAATAGTAGTTTTAGTACTTAGTTAAATCGTGTAAAGAAAACGTGTGACTGTGATAATTTGGTATCTGGCCGGGTGTTGAGCAAAGACGAGCGCCGCGCAGCGGCGCTCTCTACGGCGTGCGCTCTTCGACGATCTCTGGTGTTACCAAGTTTTCGTGTATTTTTGGTTGGTGTTTTTTTTAAGGTGTTTTTTTTTCATTTCGTTTCTTTCAATTTTTGTTTATTTATATTTATAATCTATCTAAGTAGTTATAGTGTTGTTTTAAAAGTTTAAAAAAAAACTGAAAAAACTGAAAAATAAGTAAATTTCAAAGAATGTGAATGTGATGAGTTTCTTGGATTTTTGTGTTGGTGTTGGGGTGGAAGAAAGAACAGTAAGGCAGTATGCGACAGGTGAGGAAGAGAGCGTGAGTGAAGAGATGAAAAGGGAATGCAGTTTGTTGACAAATGGGTTTGTGTGGCATGTCTGGAAAGAATGTACGGATAAGAAGGATGGGAAATTGGTACGTGCTGAGAAAGTGAGAGAAGTGTTAAATCATTTCTTTTGTGGTTTTGAATGTGAAGTAAGAGTGCTGCTAATGAAACTGAATAGGCTGGATGAAAAAGTAAGAAAATTCAAGAAGGAAGACAAAAGAAGAGGCACGAAAGATGTGGTGGGTCTGCTAGAGAAAGGGTTTGTTGGGACTGAGAGTGAGATGGAAGAATCTGGACCGAGTGGCATTGTGCAAACAAAGAAAAAAGGAAAGAGAAATGTAGGTGAAATGCAGGCAAATGAGGCAATGCAGGTGGAATACAAGGAAGTAGTAAAAGAGAACGACCAGTTGAAGAAAAAGATTCAAGTATTGGAAAGAAGAGAAAAAAGACGGAATCTGATTGTAAGAAATCTGCAAAGGAGGGATAAAAGGAGCTTGGCAACAAAAAAGGGAATGATACAGAAGATGAAAGACCTAAGGATACGGTATGCCAACAAAGAAAGAAAGTTCAAAAGAATGGATGAAAGATTGAAAGAAAGAGAGAAGAGAATGGATGGGGTATTGACAAAAAGAGAGAAGAGAATGGATGAAAGATTGAAAGAAAGAGAGAAGAGAATGGATGGGGTATTGAAGAAAAGAGAGAAGAGAATGGATGAAAGAGAAAAGCGAATGAATGAACGACAAAAGATAAAGGATGACAGATGGAAAGTAAAAGAAAATCGAGTAAGAAAGACGAAGATTGAACTTGTTGAAGTTAAGAAGAAGCTTGAGGGAGAAAAAAAGAAGAAATTCAAGGCACGGAAACGAGCAGTCAAATTCAAGAGCAGGTTGAAGATTGTATCAGAAAAGATGAAGGAGGTAAAGAGGGAGACAACAGAGGTGAAGCGTGCATATGGGTCTGTGGCGTTGGAGATGAAGGGGCTGGAGGCAAGTTTTGAAATAAGAGTTGATGAGCGGTTGGAGGAATTTCTGAAGGACAAGGATGTGTGTACATTTAGGGGGGGTAGGTATTCGGACAGTGTGAGAGAGGTGTACCAAGATTTGATGACAATGAATGTAGGGGCACTGAATGTGGAAAAGGTGGTGAGAATTGTCCTAAGAAAGCTGAGTGGAGAAAACCCGAAGAGGCTGCCAAAGCAAACGTTTGCGAAAACAATGCTCCTCGAGGCCCGGGCGTTGGCCCAGATGCAGTGTGCATCTCAGGTCACTGAAAGTGGTGGCCCTGCTACGTTGTGCACAGACGCTACAACGAAGTGGGGCTACCACTACGGTACTTATGATGTATCACTTGCATCTGGACAAATGCTTACGCTCGGGCTTCGGCCTATGGTATCAGGTAGTGCGGAGCGTACATTGGATGGATACAAGGAAGTTTTAAATGACATAGCCAAAGTGAGTGAAAAAGGGAGTGACACAATGAATGAAATTGTAGCGACAGTCAAAAATACTATGAGCGATAGGCACGCAGTCGAAAAGAAGTTTAATGCGATGTTGAAGGAGTATCGATCAAATGTGTTGCCAAAGGTTGTGGAGGGGTGGAATGAAATGAGCGAGGAAGAGCAAGAGAGTCTGAAGAGAATGAATAATTTCTTCTGTGGGATGCATTTTGTGGTGGGGTTGGCGGACCAAGCAGAGGCCTGTTTGAAGGTATGGGAGAAAGATGTGCATGGAGAGGTGAAAGTTGGAAGTATGTGCTTGTTTGGAGCTAGTGAAGGAGGATGTGGAACCGAGCGATTAGTGAGAACAGTTTGCAAGAGTATTCAAGAAAGAGCCTGTGAAAAGTCGGGGAAGCCCGTGGGATTTCGTGTGTTTTTGCAAAGCGAGAAGGGGCAAACTCAAATACACCTCGCTCCGTTTAGAGGCAACAGGTTCAATATCTTGTTTCATAACGGTGCGGGAGTGTATTTTTTGTATCCCCATCTCCTTGAGTTTTTTGAGCGTGTAAAGGATGATAACAAGTTGATGAAAGCCGTGTATGAGGACCTGAAAGTGGATGAGTATCGAACGGGTGTGAGAGCGTTGGGTCTGGTAGATAAGTTAGTGACTGGTCCGTTGTGGAAGGTATTGAACGTGAAGGAGCATATGAATGATATGACTGTAAGATATGAGCGGATGATGGATTGCTTTGAGCGTTGGGGTCAGGATGCAAGTGAGGTGGTGTATGGAGAGGTAAAGGTGTATGATGATGTACCGATTGAAATTGATGAAGTGTTTGACAGTGTTGTGAAGCCTTGTGGAAATGATGGGGCCTGCCAGGATCTGCTAGAGTGTCTGTTCAAAGCATTTCATAAGTTAGGGAAAAGGATGTTGGAGACTCAGTTGAGTGGTGGGGAGTACAGTGAGATGAGTGAAGAGATGTTGAGTGAGACAGCGAGTGTTCCAAGGACAAATGTTGGTGCTGAACGAGACTTTGGGATGTTCGACAGGTTGTTGAGAGAAAAGCCTCGAGCGACGGAGTATGCAATTGAAAGTATCATAATGTGCAGGAGGAATAAAGTCAGTGAATGGAGAGAGACATTGCAGGAAGAAATGAAGACAAAAATGATGAAAGTGGCACGAGATTCGGTGAGCGAACAGAGGAGGCAAATGACTGAAAGAAGACAGAGAATGTTTGAAGAAAGGGAAACAATGATGCAAGAAAAAAGGGAACAGAAGGAACGACGAGAGCGAAAACGGAAGGAAATGGTGAGGAAATTGGTGCGGGAAATGAATGAAAGTGGTAGTGTGTGGATGTGTGTAAAAGATATGAATGAAGGATTAATGGGAAAGAGTGAAAAACAACAAGAAAGTTTGATGAAAGTACAGATACGGTATCGGAAAAGAGTGTTGAAAGATGAAAGTGGCAAACAGGGATTGTTGAATTTGTCAAGTGGAGGCAAGGCATTGAGTTTGAAGGAAATGAGGGAAAATATGAAAAAGGTGTTGAAAGGAGAAGAGGATGATGAAGAGAGAGCAATCCAGGATGCAGAAAAAGAGAGTGAAGCCGAAGAAGAGCCTGAAAGAGAAATTGAAGAACGTGATGAGCCAACAACATCGAAACGTGCGAAAATGAGTGTAAATGTGGACAAGTTAATTGGCAGATTATTGGTACATTGTACGGTGACAGAGGGGGTGACCGAGAGGAACGTGTGTGTAATTGTAAAAAAGGAACAAGGCAAGTACATGTTCAGATATGATGGGTTTGAGGCACTGTACGACTACAGTAAGGAGCAGGTTAAAGAGGATTGGGAGAACGGAGACTTAACAGAAATGGAGCCAAGTGCGGATGATGTTGTGGGACGAAAGATTAATTATCTGTGGTTGACTGATGACGGTGAAAAAGTATGGTACCGTGGAAAAGTACTGAGCAAGACTAAAGGGGGACTTCTTAATGTCGAGTATGAATCAGTGGGAGAGGATGGTGCCAGTGGTGATAACGATGATGATTTTAGTAGCGAGATCCTGCCAGAGCCCTTGTTGACAGATTACAAAAAGAGAGAAGTAAAATTTGTGTAAATGTGTCCATACTAATACTTAGGAAATAAACATCATTGTTGCACGGTTGTAAATTTGCAAATTTGGATTGCTACAAAGTACTGTAGAACATAGTCAAAATTCAATTTCACAGTCACTTCATTTATTACATTGTGATAAAACATTTTTTTTGTATGTGCATGGTCCCATACATTGCAGTTAATAACTGACATGGTGTATACCATGTATGGGGCCTGCAAATTTTAAAATTAATAATGTTTTACGCAATACAAATTTTGATTGATACTTTATATCGACTGTAAAATATACTCAAATCTAAATTTCACAATGTGATAAAACATCTTTTTTGTTTGTGCATGGCCCCGTACACTGCAGTTAAAAATCATAACTGACGAGGTGTTAACCATGTATGGGGTCTGCATATTTAAAAATTATTCATGTTTTAAGCAATATAATATAGTGTACCAGTAAAAAAAAAGATTATTTGGACACAGTTCCACATACAATTAACACATTGTTTGGTGATTGAGTGCATATCAACAGCACAACGTGTACATTAATTTTGGTACAATGTAATTCATGACATTTTGTCACATGCTGGGGGACATGTAATAAAATGTCATGTTTTTAGTGCTGCTTATTGTTATCCAATTCAATATCTTTTTGGTTTCTTTGCATTTTACCAAATTTCTACCTAAAATTTTGAAGTTGTATTTTTTGGCATTTGCACTCATTTATCATTTTGTTGTTGTTAAGTTGTAATTCTATTTATTTTAATGTTTTACTTTATTGTACTATTGTAATGTGGAACTGTGTTCAATTGTCCTTTTTTTGAAAGATCTAAACAAAACCAAAAAAACCAAAACACACACATTTTTATAAGGTTCTCGTCAAAGTTTGTAAAAAGTATTTATTGTTGTTACACAGTGATACAACAGTGCACAATGATACTTTACATAAATTTGCATCCATGTTTATCTATAAAAAAAAGGGAAGGTGAGCTAATGCAGGCAACAACGTGTGTACATGTACGTTCAATCCCAAGCAACATTAGTATAAAGAGTCTAGAAATCTAGTCATATAATTAACAAGTCAAGAAATCCAGTCAAGAAATCCAGTCAAGAAATCCAGTCAAGAAATCAAGTCAAGAAATCCAGTCAAGAAATCAAGTCAAGAAATCCAGTCAAGAAATCCAGTCAAGAAATCCAGTCAAGAAATCAAGTCAAGAAATCCAGTCAAGAAATCAAGTCAAGAAATCCAGTCAAGAAATCAAGTCAAGAAATCAAGAAAGAGTCAAGAAAAACAATAAAAACTACAAAGCAGAAAAAAAAAAAAAAAAACCCGGCCCTTCACAGGGCCACACATTTTCCAAAAAGAGAAAGATTCTATGTTTGTCGAAGTGGATTCTATGTTTGTCGAAGTGGATTCCAATTTCAAGACTGCAGTCCTGTACATGTACAAACTTCATTACTGAATGAATAAAAGACAGCTACCGGTGGAGGGTGAGTATTCATTATATTTATTCATTCTTCCCAAACTTGTAAATTTACCTGTTGTATTAAAAACTATAAAAACCTACATAATTTTTGTTTTTTTTGGCCTGTTAAAGATTTATCACTACATGTATGTACAGAGCTGTAGCCATTATTTTAACAATTGCCTTAATTGCTCAAGGCCCCTCTCCAGTTTTGCCAGGTCCTTCAAGGTGAGGTCCGTCTGTGTTTCCTGAAAGAAAACAAATTTTTGTATTTGAAACTGCTACATACTTTGGTGTACCATTCCTAAGGTGGTTGTTATAAATATTATGATCACTACATCATGTACAATGTACATGTACAATGTACATGTACAATGTACATGTACAATGTACATGTACAATGTACATGTACAATGTACATGTACAATGTACATGTACAATGTACATGTACAATGTACATGTACAATGTACATGTACAATGTACATGTACAATGTACAGTATGCATGTACAGTACATGTGTGCATGTACATGTACGTGTACATTGTACATGTACATGTACGTCACGTATTGAGTTAACGTACAGTCGTACAGTGAATCACATGACAACTGTTGTCCAATAATATTAGTGTTTTGATAGTGTTTGAAATGAAATACATACAGTATACTCACTTTGTGTATTGGGTCCAAAGGTTCAAAATCTCCTCGAGCCACTGCTTCTTTGCACTTTCGTCCTCTTTTAGAAAACTGGTAGAGATACTGTCTGTCATCTCCAGAGTCGGGGGGCTCAGTATCTTGTACCTGGCTAGAGAATGGCCAGGATAGTTCGCCCTCCTCCAGCCCTTTTCGCCTTTTTTCCACTTCTAATTCTTCATCCTGTAATATATACAACATTTTAGAAGAGAAATAATTGCTTAATTATGCCATCAATTAAAATTTTAATCAACTCTAAACATATCTACACAAATACCCCGCAAACGAATATAAATCTAATTTGTCTTCAACTACAAAGTACAACTCCTCTGAAGCTGTTTTTTGGCTGGTCTTACCGTTGATAATATTTTTTGACCGTACTCCTGGTCTGACTGGGATTGATACGTGTAATCTGCCTCAGACTGTCAAAATAAACGAAAAACAGTACAATTTGAGAATTTAGAACTGTGGAGACAAATAATTGCTTAATTATGACATCAATTAACATTTTCATCCACTCTAAACATATCAACACAAATACCCCCACCAACAAATATAAATAAAATTGGTCTTCAACTACAACTCACCTCAATCAGTCCAGGAGTACTGTCTTCCAAAGAAGACTCGGACTCTGGCATGCATATTGTATCGAACTGTCAAAATGAACGAGGAAAAAAAATATGACAATGAACATGATGACAGTATTGATAATACAATAATTTTGGTAATTACAATGTAAATGCTGATTGAAGGAACTTTAATTTCATTTTAGAAATAGTCGAAATGAACAAGAAATAACAACTAACTGTGTAAAAATGTGTAAAAATGTGCAAAAACATTAAAATTTGAGAATTCAGAACTGTAGAGAGAAATAGTTGTTTAATTATGCCAATAATTAACATTTTCATGCACTCTAAACAGCTGGTCTTACCGTGGGTGGCATCTGAGTTTCGTCGTCATCGAACTGTCAAAATGAACGAGGAAGAAAAATATGACAATGAACATGATGACAGTATTGATAATACAATAATTTTGGTAATTACAATGTAAATGCTGATTGAAGGAACTTTAATTTCATTTTAGAAATAGTCGAAATGAACAAGAAATAACAACTAACTGTGTAAAAATGTGTAAAAATGTGCAAAAACATTAAAATTTGAGAATTCAGAACTGTAGAGAGAAATAGTTGTTTAATTATGCCAATAATTAACATTTTCATGCACTCTAAACAGCTGGTCTTACCGTGGGTGGCATCTGAGTTTCGTCGTCATCGAACTGTCAAAATGAACGAGGAAGAAAAATATGACAATGAACATGATGACAGTATTGATAATACAATAATTTTGGTAATTACAATGTAAATGCTGATTGAAGGAACTTTAATTTCATTTGAGAAATAGTCGAAATGAACAAGAAATAACAACTAACTGTGTAAAAATGTGTAAAAATGTGCAAAAACATTAAAATTTGAGAATTCAGAACTGTAGAGAGAAATAGTTGTTTAATTATGCCAATAATTAACATTTTCATGCACTCTAAACAGCTGGTCTTACCGTGGGTGGCATCTGAGTTTCGTCGTCATCGAACTGTCAAAATGAACGAGGAAGAAAAATATGACAATGAACATGATGACAGTATTGATAATACAATAATTTTGGTAATTACAATGTAAATGCTGATTGAAGGAACTTTAATTTCATTTGAGAAATAGTCGAAATGAACAAGAAATAACAACTAACTGTGTAAAAATGTGTAAAAATGTGCAAAAACATTAAAATTTGAGAATTCAGAACTGTAGAGAGAAATAGTTGTTTAATTATGCCAATAATTAACATTTTCATGCACTCTAAACAGCTGGTCTTACCGTGGGTGGCATCTGAGTTTCGTCGTCATCCGACTGTCAAAATGAAAATGACAATGAAAATGATGACTGTATTATAATAAAATAATTGAGTGGTAAATAATGTTTTCAAGATGGGATCAGTGTTTTTTCAAGGCATTGTTATGCAAATTGAGGGGCAGCTCGTAGTTAAAAATAGAATGACTGGAAATAGAATGACTGCGCCCAAATCCCCCAAAACTCAGATACAGACAATAAAAACAAATCATCTCAGTTCTTACCATCTTGAGTTGAGCTGCTGTACTGAACTGAACTATAGAGAACAAAGAAGAATTACTTGCAGTCATTGGTGGGGGTTGCCAGGACAAGGAGTGGGCAACACTAATACAAGAAAGGGGTGTACAAGAAAATTGGTCTGTACAAACAAGAGGAGGTTGCAGCTGTTTTAATCTTATTCATGTTTTCTTTACCTACAAATACAATACATTTTTTGTTTACTTGGCCTGTTGAAGACCCATGCAAGGCCAGACTGATTTCCCACTATACACAGATAAGAGCTTGCTAGTCTGCCACAGACTGAAAACATCTGGCACTTCAATGTTTATGGCCAGCAAGATTGTTTACATATTAGCATGTGGTATCACCAGTGTATCACAACCTCCCCATTGTCCCATGTGGTTTCTGTCCTTTTTTTCTTAAAGGAGCTTTCTCTTAGGATAGTTTGTTTTATTCCCATAAATTCTGTTGCGGAAGTTTGTGAACAAGATCAACAGTTAACAATTTTTCATTTTTGTTTAATTATGGTAATTACCATATTAATTAATTACTATTGTCTTAACATTCCCTAAACCTTTTTTTGGTATTACCAACATACTAAATTTGGATACATTTTCGAGAAAAAAATGCACAATAACATTACTTTGCTTCATATTTTCTTAATTAGCCTAATTATAATTCTAATTAGGATGCTAATTATTGTTTACTAAATTACAATTATTAAAAGTCACAGTTGACATTAATTGGAGGCCAACTGTTGTTGGTTTCAATTTGAAAAGCATGTAAGGTTTCGTAAAAACTTGATAAAGGTCATTTTTGCAAGTATTGCAGGATGTATGCCCACCCCCCCTAATTAATTAAGATTTTAGTGAGTTTTAAGAAAATCATATTACATTTACTGAAAGGGCAATTAGTCGTACAGTTGATCTTGTAAAAGAGCTACCTGCTTACTAAAACTGTTTCAAAAATGAGAAAAATCGGCCAGATATTTGTGTAGATACAATTTTCTGAAAAGACCCAAAGTTACGTAATTCTATAATGAGACACCAGAGCTATCAATGGCCTTGAGAAGTGATTTATGACCATTTTCCACTGTTTTTATCTTGGCAAATCTTGGCTTGTACACAATCAAGGGCTATGAAACTCCTTTAACTGAAAGAAAACAGACAGAGCAAAACTGTGTCAAAGGTTGAACGCTCTAGTCTTGCTCTATGTATAAACAAAAGACCCTTTAAAAGTGAGAAAAGTGATTATTGGTTGCTAGGCAACAATTCCCTGTGGTGAAAACAAATACGGCGATGCTAGGGGCTTGGCTTAAACAGTCATAACCTTGGAATGCCTGGGTCAAATTTATCCAAACAAAAACCACATGTCTTGTCTCAACCTGCTTTGTTGCTAGGTGGGAATTAAAGGGCACTGGCTGCTGGCTTTAAAAAAGACCTGTCATCCCTCAGTAGTTGTTAGAAAACCTTTATCCCTTCCTACTAAATTTGCTTTCCGCGCGCAGAGTAGAGTTGAAAATATACTGAGTGCATTCTATAATCCCGTAGCTCTTACTAACTGGGTTAATTCTGTAATCTTACCTCACATTCTTCGAGAAATGTTGGCACCTTTCCTTCATTCGAACTGCACGTGCCGTTCAAATTTTAAGGCAACCGCCATTTTATATCATGACTAATTAGCCCTGTGACGTTGAGCCGAGTTATGCAAATACTCTTGCTGAGCACGTGTACGTAAAGTGTGTGCGCGCGTAAAGTTGGTGTGCGCGGCTTCACGAGTTGCGATTGGCTACTGTTAACACCAATATATTTGCATAACAAACGTCAAAGCTTTGGGGTCATGACACGAAATGGCGGAAAGCAAAGATTTTCCAACTTGCCGTTCTCATGCGCGCGGTGTGTGGGGCCGGCTAATGCTATAGGCCTAGTGGGACTAGTATACAATGTACCTTCGTCCTTACGCAACAAAGTTGTCACGATCTTGACAGCTTCAAGAACCTCTCCGTCTTTGCAAATATCCATCTGAAGAACCCTCATGCGTTTGCAGCGGGCCTTGCTGCCGACTCCCTCCGCCCGTCTGGCCCCCTGGGCGAGTTTGGCAGCCCCTTCCCCACTAGAGTCCAAGCAACCGGCGAAGACCACGAACCCCAGCGAGTGCAGCCGGCCGGCCAGGGCGTACCCAAAGCCCGTGTCGCACCCGGTGACCAGCACCGCTCTGCCGCGGGGGTCTACGCGAGCTTTTGCGCGAGACACCTGCAGTCGTCGCATTCCCAGCCACAATCCTCCGATACAGGCTACAAGAAATGCCGCGATCAAAGGGACCATTTTTTTAAAGACGAGATAATGTAACTGTATTCAGTTTTTATTTGGTGATCATGAAAGGATGAAAGGATGAAAAGGCATAAACAATTGTCAGCGTCATCAACTACATAATAGTTTGTTTGCGCTGACGTGACACGACCGCGCGGAATGCACATTCATAACATTGGGTTTGTTGCGAAACTGCACGTACCAAAGATCGTTGGCTATGGTTATTTTGCGTTGTGTAAACAATCGATTAAGTTCCCGATCAAAAGGTCACGGTGCACAATATAGCGTCAATCTTGTTCCAATTTGATATGATAGGGAAGGGGGGGGGGGGGGGGGTAACAACAGCTGCATAGCTAGGGGAGGACGTTACCCCACCCCTCCCCCATAGAATAGTACATAGTACAACACGGCCTGTGTGAACAGCAGCACGCTCTGGTCCATTGTGCAGTGCAGCTACTTGGACAAAGGCTGCTGTACAGTCAGTATTTAATCGGTGCAGTGAGAAATTAATCTGTGCGTCAAAGTGTTAATGGTAATAATTTAACAATATTTGTGTAAACATCCTATTGAACTAAATAGCAGACATCAGAGTTGTACATGTACAACATTTTCAACAACCCAAACATTAAACTTCCAAACTTTATAAAATACCACTTACATGTTACAAAACTACTTGTGCATTTCTTGCTAAGAAAAAACCAGCTGAATACAAGACAAACATTAAGCATCACAGTTTGTAACCCTGTTTTTGCCAAGGAAGAATTACCATGCTAAGCAAAATGTTTGTGCTTAGTCATATTTTTGACCATAGTTTAGTGTGCTGTCATTTTTTTAAGAAAAGTGAAATGTTGGTATCAATTTCTACCAATGGTTGAAGAAAAAACACGACTATTTTTAAATACTGGCCCCAATTTATCAAAATGTAGGCCTATAGTAATTTGTTTTGCAATACACAGTCCATGAATGAAGGCAAGGCAGTTATATTCTAGTTCCCTAACCCCATAATTGAATATAATTCGCGCGTTTTGTCTTCGCCCGGCCGTGATGGCCCCGATAGTAGCTTGCTGTTCACTCATGGTCCATGCAGCCAGGCCACCCTCGTACCGAATTTCTACGTGAATCCTATCAAATTCTCTGCTATTTTTGCGTCTTTTCCTCTGAGAGATTCGCAAAAGTTACCAAAACAACCAAACACTATACATATTTCTTGTAATCTGTTTTATAATAAATCTTCACCTTAAAAAAAAAAATAGCAAAGGCTTATCCCACGATCGAGGTAGTATACAGTTTGCCTGAAACATCCCCAGTCTTCAATGGAGATGTGTACCTTTATATTTAGTTTTACTTTTTATTTTGTTTTACGTGACAATCGAGATCATTCCACGTGTTGAACGTCCTTTACCGCTCCGCACAATTGTCCTAGAGTGCATGATTGTAAAGTTTACCCGATCGCCAATAGACGCATCCGTGCCGAAGGTGCCTTTAAGTTCCATCCGGTGGTCGTTGTAACACATCCAGTGTTCATGCAGGAGAGTCGTCCGGGATGATTCCCAACCCCCTTTGACGTAACCGCTGATGAATTCATCCTGTTGGCTGTGGATGGATACAAGGTGGACCATCTTCCGAAAACTTGCGAAAACTGGATCGGCGTTCGACACAGTCTCTATAGCCCTGTTCGCACTGGATTTAATTTGGGCAAACTAACCGAGCCAATGGGTAACTTACCCATTTCAAGTCCAGTGCGAACAGCCTGGGTAACTTTCCTCACAGGTAACTTACCCACGCCGCGTGGGTAGTTTAACCGAGCCAAAGGTGCCCAGGAAGATTGACCAGGTCAGTTTAACCGAGCCAGAAAATCGAGTGCGGACGCGACGTCTCGGTTAAATCTTCCATCACCCGGTCGAATGACCACACGTCACATCAGCCACTGAGTGACCTTTCACGGTTAGTTTACCCATGGTCTCGGCAATTCTACCCGCGTCAATTAAATCCAAGTGCGGACGGTGGGAAGATTAACCCATTGGAATGTTACCCGGCGTCATGGTAAAGTTACCCAAAATGTTTATCCAGTGCGAACACGGCTTAAGTGTCCCCTCGTTGCAATTGTTCCCTTGGCTGCCCAACCGTATGGTTTCGTTCCTTGTACCGTTGTGCAAAAGCCAAGTTCAGTAGCCTCAGACGTTGACATGTATCCCACATCATCAATAGCGTAGGATCTAGACTTTGCAGATAGATGGCTTCTTCGCATCGCAAAAAGTGTCATTCCATTCGTGGCTAAATCTGGATCGGCGTTCGACACAGTCTTCGCGGCTTTGTCCGTTGTTTGGTTCTCCTGCCTTCCAACCCTCGTATGATGCTTTAGATCCATCACTCCACTGGAAACGATTCTCTCGCTCGATGTCACTGTAGCCAATCCAGAAACTGGAGGTATCGGCGAAGCTGACGCCATATGCTTTGATGAACTTATCCTCCTCGCGGCTGTGGATGGACGCAAGGTGGACCATCTTCCCCGGGTGGGACAGCATCTGACAGTGGCGCTCAGCATCCATCCATGACATGGGTGTGGCCACCCACAGGTAGCAGTGCCCATGGAAAGCACGCCAGGGTGGAGGGCAGTGAGGTGTGCTACAGAGAGCGTCGACTTGACTGCTTTGAAGCACTATACCCAGCGATGATATCAGTATCATGGCAAGAAAGTATCTCATGTTTGCTATAAGTTGTGTCGGTGTTACAACTGAAGATGCATAGATAGTATTCAGTTAATTTGAAGGCTTAACTTCTGGACAATTTCGCTTTCTGACTGCATTCTGTAGGCTACACCGACAGGATTCTATCAAGGAGTTTGCACCGTATTCTACAGGTGTCAGCATCAAACGAGTCCTTTTTATGGCTATTATGGTTCAAAGTACACCACGGGAGATAACGTTAATAAGACATGAGCCTACGTGCCCCTGGCTCTGCAAAAACCCACTGCTCTAGTGGATTGTATATCTTGCAATTAATTGGTCTAGATATAATGTTCCGCAAAACTTCACACAACCATGGCAACGTATCCGATGCGATGATTAATACGCCGCGGTTGCTTAGACACGATGCGCGTATGGGAAGGGGGCGGGGAGAGGGGGTGTAATGTTCGGCAATTAATTTGTTATATTATACATACCCATTCCATCCACTCGACTGATCATAATTTACACTAGCTGTGATACACGTAATGAGTGATCGCAAATTTTCAGATCTTTAATTTAAACTCGATAATATAATTTAATTTGATGCCAGCGCGTCAATTATGGAGTCATGCGAATAAATTGGTACAGGTAATTAATTGTCGGCCTCTACCGGAACGGTTGATTGTTATATTGTTATGAGCTTCGTTGGAAAAGAGGCCAGTAAATGGTAGTCTGGTTCAGTAAATGGTAGTCTGGTTCCCAGACGAAAAGATTTGGACTATTTTTGATGAATCTTTGGTCAGATAGCCGCCAATGTCACGTGAGAAAACGGGGGAAATTCCTCCCGTTTCGAAAACGTCCGAAGTTTGCCGTATATAGGAAAGAAGACTGCTTTCGGCGCCACCACTTGTACCAGCTCCTTTAAAGGGATCGTATACGTTTGGTAATTGGAACCCATTGTTTGTTTCAATACTATATATTTATAGATATATACCATAAAACTATCCTGTAAAAATTTCATTTAAAAAGGTGGTAGCGATTTTGAGATATTGCCGAAAATCCGGAGCGGTTATGTCCACGCAGGAAGAATAATCTGCATTGGAATACACAATCTGAGAAACGTCACTGCAGTAACGCTTCTCAGTTTCAAATTTTTGGGGATAAAAATGATATCTTTTTTCCTAACCGCAGTACTCCGAAGTGAAAAGTTTCTAATAATGCATTATACTATCCAAAGCTGCTGTACTTCTTACCAAGTAAGTTTGTATTGCCATTCATTTTTGAAGTAATTACCAAACGTATACGATCCCTTTAAATAAAACGGTTCCTACCGAATACAAAGAATATAACGAAGAGAAATAGAAAAGGAAGGCCTTTTTCCTGGCTTTTTATTGCTTAATGGATCATGAAGTTCCGATCTGACCTCTGACCACGAACCGAAGCCGGTTTTAGTCACTCGGGTCGGTTTCGGTTTTTCGTTTGCGATGTTCGGGTCGTGCACACTGTACCGTTAAAACCACGAGGTGGTCTGTTTTATTCTACCTATAGCAACATAGTTAATAACAATTAGTTACACAATATGCATTATGCAGTAATAAAGGCGGTGCTCGATCGTCAATAGGCCAATCCGGTAGTAGGCCACTCCCCTCGAACAATTGACCATTCACAGTGTACCACTGGAAGGTTTGACAAATCGACGCCATTTTGTCCAACACAAATTCTTCACTTCAGCATAGATTACCGCACACTTTTTGTTGATTAAAACTATTGTTTTACTTGTACGCCCGAATTCCATTACCATTCTTGTTTTAATCACCATAGTTAAGTGGTGTAATGTTATTTTTCAAATTGACCCCAAATACCGTTAATAAAAGGAAGTGGATATTTAGCCGGCGCTGACTAAACTTCAGTACATGCTATTTAGCCATCTGGCTTGTACAGCGCCCTCTAAATGATTTAATTACCACCATCATTTTCAGCAAGACCTGTGGTCTAGTGGAAAGCGTTTGGTCTGACGTGGAAGAGATCCCAGGTTTAAATCCGAACAGTATAGCGACATTTTGAATTCCCTTTTTTTCACCCCAAAATATTAAGAATATTTTACTTCGTCACTTGGGTTGGATGCATTTTTTCAATTTTTTTTGCAAATTGATTTTGTTGTACATCAAAGTATTTTTGTATGATTTTGCCACTGTTGTGCGGTATTATTTTAATAATTTTAAATTGACTCCAACATTTTGTTGGATAGTATTTTCTTTTTCAAATTTGTGGCTCTCAAGGAAATGAAGCCCGAAATTAATGTTCCTGTCTCGTGAAAATTATGAAGTCACAACGACAATGTTGGCACGAAACAAGACTAAGAAAAAGGCACTGCGCGCCATGTTCAGTACCTAGACGGCAAACTAGCGTTTACTGATGTTTAGGTGGCGCCGGCTAAAATATCAACTGCTTTAATAATATAGCCAGCACGATATGTGGCAGAGGGGTACCCCCCTCTTATCCCTATACTTTATACGCACTCAACACTATTGTAACCTAACCCATCCCCCCTTGAAACCTAAAAGGAATTCCTGAGATTCCGGGAACACAATGGTCAACACAAAAGAGGGGGGGGGGGGGGGGGGGGGGGGGTTTCGCTGCCACATATCCTGCTTCATATGTTTAATAAAGAAGAGAAAGATAATTTGGGTTATTTCCTAAGCCAAACACATCGGCCTTAATAAATTAACTTGCAAGTTATCAGCCATACACGCGTCACGCTACCACCAGGGGTAAATTTCATAAAACATGTAAGCACAAACAATATTGCTTAGCACAAACTAGTATTATTCAGTAAAAACAGGTTACCAGCCAACATTTTATGTGATTTTCTTGCTAAGGAAAAACCAGTGAACACCAGTCACAAACAATAAACATCACCAGAAAATTTGGTTTGTATAATCTTGTTTTTGCCAAGGATGAATTTTAATGCTAAGCGAATTTGTTTGCTTACTTGTTTTATGAATTTGGCCCCTAATCGAAATTTGCAATTGCGGGCGGCGAATTGTTTTTCCCAAACGACATCGCCATAGAACTGTTTTTTTACGCATCTGATTAGTTGTTTAACATCTACGTCATCCATGTGTCGCATTGCATGGCGTGTACTAGGGTCAAACAATCCCAGAGTCCTAAGGTCAAAAAGGGCTATGGTTAGGGTTAGGGTTAGGGTTAGGGTTAGGGTTAGGGTTAGGGTTAGGGTTAGGGTTAGGGTCAATAATTTGAGAATCCTAGGGTCAATAAAACCCAGAGTACTAGGGTCAATAAGTTGAGAATCCTAGGGTGAATATTGAGAGTACAATTTACTACCATGACGTAACAGATAGCTAATCAGATGCGCTAAAAACCAGTTCTCATGATGGCGATGTCGTTTGGGGAAAAAATTCGCTGGCGGGAGTGGTCTACTCATGGATTGGTGTATTAGGCCGTTCAGCGCAGAACAGGGTTCGTTCGGAATACACATTCTTATCTTTGAGCAAGCTAACCATGTTGACAACACCCAGGGGTTTCAGGCATTCCTTTGGGACGGGGATCCGGGAGAATTCGTTGTCAATACAGATGGAGAATCTCCAACCTTTGCCACCAAAGTCCCAGTCCGTGACGTCTTGCTGCATGGTGCATTGACGAAATGGCTCCGTTGGATCATCTGGAAAAGGCAGGGAATTGGCCATTTGCGTGTGGAATTTGAATAATATCTGGTACACTGACTTGTTCACAGAGCTTGGCACAGTATACATTTCAATTCTCCAGACCAAAGACATTGTTACTATATCACGTGATTCGGGGCAAGCCTTACGCTATCAACCTATACCCAGCACGATATGTGGCAGAGGGGTACCCCCCTCTTATCCCTATACTTTATACGCACTCGACGCTACTGTAACCAGGGGGGGCGGAAGGGGTCCCAAAAAAGTGCGCCACCAACGTAGAAATGTATCTCATTCATTCTTCCACGCTCACGAGTCGAACATCTCATACAGGGGTGCGTTCCACTTAAGCGAACTGTTTGCGCGAACGTTCGCCTACGTTTTTAGTTGGCGTTAGTTGAAGTGGAACGATATTTTAAAAACTACGTTTTCAAAATGGCGGCGCCCAGTGAAAGTGACATCGTTTGGTTCGCTGCTTTTTGTCCAAACTCATTATTTTTCCTTAAAAGATCCCCGTGAATGCTCAAAACAATCCCACCGTTTATAACGAAAAGTATGAAACGTAAATTAAAACCGTGAAAAGAACCCTGCCGTCTGCTAACCTCTTCGCAATCTTTAAAATACGTCACTGGCCAACAGCGAACAGCTCGGAATGTCGTTCGCCGTTTTCGCTAACGTTCGCCAATATAATTGGCGCACATTGCGTTCCACTCACGCGAACAACGCTAACGTTGGCCAACGTTGGCAACGTTCGCTTGAGTGGAACGCACCCCAGTACACACGTATAGATCGCTACCTCGAAGCGCACCATTGAAACACGTACAAATTTGCTCCGTGCATCTCTCCCGAATTCAGTAATTTATGCTACGTCCGCAAAGCCAGATTCGTACAGTACAGGCATGGCGCAGGGGGGGGGCGGAGGGGGGGCCCTTCGAGACTGTGATTGCGCAACGCTGACGTACCGTCCATTCTCAAAATAGGGGGGAACAATTTTCTCACGCAAAAAATAAAGAGTTTTTGGCATCCAATCTTAACATCTTGTCTTTTGTAGTTGTAAAAGGTTGTTATTTACCTTAATTTTTATCATCCAATGACAAAAATTGTATTGAAAATAAAAAAAAGCAGTCGAAAAAATTAAGCGTTGACGTACCGTTGATGCACGTAGAGATTGTGCACAAATACTAAAACGACGTTGACAAATACCTCCCCTAAAAAGGGCAAAAAAAATCGATAAATTGTGAAAAATCGTGCTTCGAACCCACTCACTTTTTTCCATGGATACGTTTAAAAAGGATGTAGCAGTGATATACTGAATTTTTAAAAAAATCTGCCTGTGAACCCCTTGCGTTTTATCGTGTTGTTTTCGAACGAAAATGGCAGAAAATGACATCGCCCCAAAACAAATTCGTGTAGATCGTGCCTGTGTACCTGGCTTTGCGGACGTTGCATGAATCACTGAATTCGGAGAGCGATACACGGAGCAAATTTGTACGTGTTTCAATGGGGCGCTTCGCGGTAGCGATCTGTACGTATTTACTGTGTGAGATGTGTGGCTCATGAGCGTGGAAGAACGAATGAGATACATTTCAACGTTGGTGGCGCACTTTGTTGGGCCCCCCCTCCGCCCCCCCCTGGCATGGCGTAAACTTTCGCGATTGAGAATTGGCAGAAACCATTTTCAAAAACAAATTAAAAAAAGGTCAAATATCCAGAGGATGTACCGAGGGATTTTTATTTAACTTTCAGGAATGAAAGATCTATTCCTAATTATTACGTTAGTGGAAAAAAAATCAGAGGATGAACGATAATTTTTTTTCACATTATGTCGATATTTGTAGCCATTTTAGGGGAGACGTTTTGTAACGAAATTCCCACCTGGACCCATTCATACACGTTAGCTGCTGCAATAAACCAACGGAAAATTATCGGTAATATTTGTACGCATTTTATTTAAAACTAAGCACCTCAACAATTGAAAATACTCTTTCAATATAAACTATTATGTTTTCAGTGCTGTTAAAGAGAAAATGTTAACAGTATACATGGATTATTTATTTATGTTTAATGGTCATTACCTTTTTTTTAAATGGAGTGTACCCAAACTGCGATTGCAAATAATTGCGCAACACCCTTTCCGCCCCCCCCCCCCCCCCCCGATTGTAACCTAACCCACCCCACCCCCCCCCCCCCCCCCCCCACCCCCCCCCCCCCCCCCCCTCTTGAAACTAAAAGGAATTCCTGAGATTTCGGGAACACAATGGTCAACACAAAAGAGGGGGGGGGGGGGGTTTCTCTGCCACACATCGTGCTTCATATGTAGCAACCCCCGGCTCTGGAATGGTCTGGTGTCTTTGTGCCATTCTCAACCATTGTGAACAATGTATTGGTGTTGAGCGTCTCTAACGTAACTATGCAAGAGCCAGTGCCCCGAATCACGTGATATAGCAACAGCGTATTTGGTCTGGATAATTTAAAGTCAAACTGTGCCAAGCTGCGTGAACAGATATTATTCCACAAGCAAATGGTCAAATGGGAGAACAAAAAGGGAGCACAAACATTTGTGACCTGCTCCAACGAAAACAAAGTTGACAATTTTAGTTTTTTCGATTTACCTTTTTTCTTTTAATTCTCTAGGTTCTCAGCTTTAAAATGATGTTCCATTTATATATACACCCACCCTACCTCCCCTGGTGAAAGGATTTAGTGATAAAACCAAGACAACCTTATTATGAGATAAAAAGATTTTGTTTAACGAAACAATGAGAAAATAAACAAGCTTTTGCAAGACGAATTTTGTTTCAATTTGGGGAGATTGTAGATTAATACTAGTTCGTGATTCAGAAAAACACAAAACCTTAAAATTGTAAAATCCACCCCGAAATAACTTCATGAGTACATTGTGATAAAACACATTGTGCGACTTTGTCCAGGTTTCGTTGGAGCAGGGGCCAATTTCATAGAGCTGCTGAGCACAAAAATTGCTTAGCATGACAATTTGTCCTTGGTAAAAACGAGGTTACAGACCAAATTTTCACCTGATCTTTATTGTTCTGGATTGATAATCAGCTGTTTTTTTGCTTAGCATGAAAAACACGTATACTTTTGGCTGGTAACCTGTTTTTAATGAGCAAGACTTTTTGTGTGCTAAGCAAAATGTTGTTGCTTAGCAGCTCTATGAAATTGGCCCCGGGTCACATTTTGATTCCACGCCAACATTGTCGGGCTGAACCATGGCCGTACATACTATAATAATGTGACGGAAAGTGTGTGGGCTTAGAGCAATTTATTTGCGACGTCAGACGTGTAGCACTAACGCTTAATTCACGGGCGTGGGTGACCGGTAGTTGCGCGCGCACTTTGGGCGGAGCTTACCGCTTAGTGACTGGCTGCGTGGTGTGTGTCATTGGATAACCAAGCCCCGTAGCAGTCCGGTGTAATTCCAAATATAGTACATGTATCTCATTGTTCATTATTCATGAAGACGTCGTTCATCCAATCAGCGCGCTTAGAAATAACATCACGTGCATGCTACATATTACTCCAGTCATGAAGTGTGTGCACAAACAACCACACG
The DNA here is from genome assembly GCA_037893245.1 of Crossaster papposus. Lineage (NCBI taxonomy): Eukaryota > Metazoa > Echinodermata > Asteroidea > Velatida > Solasteridae > Crossaster > Crossaster papposus. The sequence goes on along the minus strand of JBAIAA010000133.1, from coordinate 48,101 downwards.
CGACCTCTGGTCACATTTTGCCATATGAAGCGCGATATGTGGCAGAGAACCCCCCCCCCCCCCCCCCTCTTTTGTGTTGACCATTGTGTTCCCGGAATCTCAGGAATTCCTTTTAGGTTTCAAGGGGGGGATGGGTTAGGTTACAATAGTGTTGAGTGCGTATAAAGTATAGGGATAAGAGGGGGGTACCCCTCTGCCACATATCGTGCTGGGTATACATTTTGCTGTCACTGATTGGTGGTATGGTACCATGTGACATGAGAATATGTAAAAGATACCATACTTGGAATTACACCAGACTACATAGACTAAAGGTAGGACACCATTGGTGATTGCTTGAATTATCATGAATGGTGGGTTTGGGGGTTGTCTTTTGACCTGTTTGAAGTTTTACAATCATGGATGCCGAGGAAAGCAAGAACAGCGGCTTTTGTTTTTACCCAGCGTCGGGCAGTTTTGTTGTTATTATATATTAGAGCTTTTTTTTGCGATCGCCGTCCAATATTTTTGTAACAAATATAGAATATATAGAGCAATCGTTTTACTGGATGCCCACAATCATTATTTACTTTTGAATAAGAGCCCCCCCCCCCAAAAAAAAAATGTTTAGCTTCACCGCCCGCTTCCTTTTTTAAGGCCGCCTTCTTTTCTTTTTTCTTTTCTTTTTTTTGAAAAAAAAATGATCAATTGTATTATCTTTTTGGAAAAAACAACAAAACAAAACACATTTTATCGTGATATAGGCCTACTCCGACTGTGTGCTAATTGTCATGTTTGTATCATCAAATGAATCAGTTTTATCATACCTTGCACAATAGACAGCACCCAGTCACGTGTTTCTGCCGATCCTCGAAACAGAAACTTAGCCGGTCCCTCTGCGTATTCAGCAGTATCTAAAATGATACGAATAATGGACAATAGCCAATTGAAATCATGTATGGTACACACACTGTAATTGCTGTGTCGCCAACGTCTGCAGAACGCAATGTGATGGTGAATGTGCGTTTTGTAGCCCAATTGGGTTCTTCCAGGACATAATAGCCCTTTAAATTGGATCCTTATTTGCCGAAATTGACCGGAAATCTATATTTTGTGTAATACGTACAGAATGTTTGTACATGTACATCATGTAATGATATTATTAAAGCCCTGCCGCCAACTAGTTAAGCAAAAAAAGGTTTTCAAATGTTCCGGGGCCATGCCCCTTAATTGTAGTTGTACGCCCATTAGTAAAATGGGCCATGAAAACTATTATTGACTGCTGTGAAGTGGGATTTGACGTTTTGAACACCGAGGGACGCAGCCACCCGAGGCGTCCCCCGAGGGTGTTCAAAACGTCATTTCCCACCTAACAGCAGTCCACCAATTTGTAATGATTTACTTACGTAGGTACACCTCTCCATCTGCGGGTTCCGGGTAGCATGCTTCGCATACAGTTCCTGCGTCATTGCACGTCATATACATCGTGTTGAACCCCTGAACAAAATACGACGACTGATTCAGACGCTTAGCAAATATTGTCTTAAGAAATGTAGATTCTCAGGAAGCCTACGTTGCCAAAAATGGGGATTTCCCACAACATGACGCCACTTTCTGTTGATGACCACATCTCTAATTAACCCTCCGACGTGCCACCGTACTATTTCTGATAGTCTCTTCGCCGTAAAAAATGCCAAAGGTCAAACAAATCTCATGTTACATGTATTCCTAGTTCAAAACTTGCCGAATAATGTGAACATATAAAGCCGTAAAACCAAAACAGCTTGGGGGTATACACGAAATACAAGCGACTATCGAAAATAGTACGTACGAGCGTTAGTGTATAACCAATGTGGCGGCACGTCGTCGCAGCTTTTTGAGGTCTGGAATTTCACCGCGAGACCTTAACAAGCAATCAATTGTGCTATTGTTGTCTGGCCTTATTCAACAACACTAGCTGGTTTCTGGGTCTCTGACCTATGATAAAGGGATGTGTGAACATATAAAGCCGTAAAACCAAAACAGCTTGGAGGTATACACGAAATACAAGCACTATCGAAAATAGTACGATGTGTGTTGGTGTACACAAAAGATGGCGGCGCGTCCCATGGTTAAATGAAATCACCTATGGCCCGCGATTTTTTTTTTCCCAAACAGGTTTGCACAATTTAATGAATTATTCAGTAGTTGCGTTGATCGCTGTACAACACTTAGGTTCTACGTCTCCTTTTCCCCTTAAATTAAAAATACTCTAAAGATATCAATTTGAATAAGATTAATACTGCTGCAAACTGCTTACTAGGAAAAACGAGGTGACCTACTACAGCAGGATTCGAACCCGGGATCTTTGATCCATAGCCAATCCCACTATCCACTACACTACGTATAGCAGCTCGACAACAACTGTTCTTTAAAGTGATTTATTGTAACTAGTTAACTAATAACAACAATGCTGTGACGTCATGTTTTATTCCGATGAATAAACATAACTTCTCATCCAAACTACTGAATAATTCATGAAATTTTGCAAACCTGTTTGGGAAAAAAAAATTCGCAGCCCGGAGTGACATCGCAAACCGTGACTATTGACGTCAATATACGCGACAAATTTCACGACTTTCCCCCAAAGTCATGAATATTTACGTCAATATTCGTTTTCGCGTCAAATTTTCCCGGCTCGCCGCGGCCTTAAAGACGTAAATATTGACGCATGGTAAAATTCTTATTACTTCACGATAGACGTCAATATTAACGTCAAAATTCGCGATTTGCCCCAAAAGTTGTCAATACTTTGACGTCAATATTCGCGACAAATTTCACGACTTCCCCCCTAAGTCGTCAATATTGACGTCAATAGATAGGTTTTACATACGAACGGATAAGCGTATACGCTTAGCTATCCGTACGCGTTATATATACTTATGGCGAGCGAGATATCCGTGCCTTGTACACGGTTAGCGGATAGTGAGCAACTGTGACGTCATAAGCCTGCGAAAATTGATGACTTATCCGTTAAGCTAACCGTATCCGTTCGCAGGCGAAACCTCTCTAATATTGACCACAAACCCAACTCGCCACATACCAACTTGAACTTGGCAACCTGCCTGTTATACGAAAAACAATTATTAAAAAGATCATTACAAAGTATTTAAAAGGGTTTACCGTTTCACTTCTTATACGTTCATCATTCCAGTGAGCAGCGACTCGGCTAAGGAGCATCCAACTCAGTACCAACGTTACCAACATCATTGGAGTCGGAAGAGGTACTAATACATTATTGTACAGCAGATTGAAGATGTTGCACTTCGTCGGGTGGTTTATTAAACATGTGCATCATAATTATATTAGATATTCAGATGTTAAATTTAAGTGGGAAACCTTTTTCTATTTCAAATGTATTGTATTTACGATCTATTTAATAATTTATAACTATTACCACACGGCATTCTGGTGTTTATGACCTCTCATTAACGCCGACCGAACAAAGATACCGACACTTTGGGAGACCGTCAACATAGGGCAAGATAGCTTTAACGACATTATTAATATTCAAGGTTAACGTTTGCATCCGGGCAAATAACATTTTACAATTTTCGCTTCAAACAAATTGATGCCCCGATTCATGCATTATACATGTACTATAAGTTTTATAGAATGGCAATACATATGTTTTTGGGAGGATAATTGCATTCGATTTGCACTTTTAATTTACATTTTCCTAGCAAGCTGAGTAATTGGCGATATTTAACCCTGCATATTAAAGTTCTACAATTCATGTTAATGCATAACTGGCATCTTCGTCTCATGTTTTTCATCATCCCAACTTGTCACAGTGCCAATTTTTGTACCTTTCATAACTGTCTTGTATGTTCAGTCATCCATGACAATGAACCTTATACCATTGGACAGAGGACAATTTACCATTTCTGCCAATTCTACCTTTTTTCGAAAATATTCAGTAGTTTTGCAATTATATGAATTTGAAAATGTAGTACACATTTTTTTCAGAGACACCCTGCAGATCCTAATTCAGCTTTCATAGGAGTGACCTGCTCCAACCAAACCCGGACAAAGTTGACCATTTTATTTTTTAGATTTAGCTTTTTTCAAATTCTCTAGGTTTTCGGCTTTAAAATGATGTATCATATACATAATTATGTACCCTCACCATATCTCAACTGGTGGAAGAATTTAGTGATAAAACCCTGACAACCTAATTATGATATAAACAGCTTTGAAGTTCAGAAATGCCTTTTATTTCTATACACAATTGTTTTTCAAAATCGACCAAAAAAACCCCACACTTCTGGGTGACAGATTATGTTCAAATCTGGGGAGATTGTAGATTAATAGTTTGTGTTTCAGAAAAACCCCAAACCTCAAAATGGTAAAATCCACCCGAAATTACTTCACGAGTACATTGTAATAAAACACATTGTGCGACTTTGTCCGGGTTTCGTTGGAACAGGTAACCTGATCGACTCGGTAGTTTGAGATACGAATACCGGATAAAATAAATTAATACATGTATATGAATTCTGGATTAATTAGCAACAAGACAATATAAATTCTCGTTATTGACCTACAAACCATTTATATGGACACACAGGAAAAAACCCCGACCCAAATCGTCATATTATTCACTATACGGATACCGTTAATTAAAGGTTGATTTAATTAATTAAAACCGTTTCTACCAAATACGAAAAAAAAAACCGAAGAGGAATAGAAAAGGCAGGCCTTTTATTTGAGGTGGATATTTAGCCGGCGCTGGCTAAACTTCAGTAAATGCTATTTAGCCATCTGGCTTGTACAGCGCCCTCTAAATTATTTTTTTACTACCATAATTTGAGCATTACCAGTGGTCTAATGAACAGCGTTTGCTCCGACGTAGGAGAGATCTAAGGTTTGACTCTGGATAGTATAGCGACATTACAAAATAAAATAAAACCATGCCAACATTTGAAGAATAATCTTTTATATTTTAATAATTTTAAATTGACTCCAACTATTCATAGTAATTTTTTGTTATAATTTGTGGCTTTCGAAGATTTTTTGTAAGGGAAATAAAGTCCGAAATTAATGTTCTGATTCCTTTCTCGTAAAAATAATTAAGTCACAACGACAATATTGGCACGAAACAAGACTAAGATTTGAATGGTAAAAATGTCCCAAAAGAAAAAGGCACTGCGCGCCATGTTCAGTACCCAGGCGGCAAACTAGCGCTCATTGGTTTTTAGCCGGCGCCGGCTAAATATAAACTGCTTTAATAAAAAGAAAGAAAGATAATTTGGGCTATTTCCTAAGCCAAACACATAGGCCTACGTACACATGTACATTACCTACTTGTAATGCACTGTGCAAGTTATCAGCCAGACACGCGCCACACGAACTTCAGATCGGGCCATGGCGTGGTAAACTAGATTGGTGTATTAGGCCGCGCAGTACAGGATTTGGTGGTCAAACGCTTCCTCATTTTTGAGCAGGCTAACCATGGTGACAACTGCGAGGGGTTTCAGGCATTCCGTTGGCACATAGACATGGGAGAAGTTGTTATCAATACAGATAGAAAATCTCCAACTATTGCCCCCAAAGTCCCAGTCTGCTGCGTCGCTCTGCATCATGCATTGGCCGAATGGCTCCGTTGGATCATCTGGACAGGGCAGAGAATTAGGAGAACGAAATGGACTAGTTGAATTTTGTCAGGCCGAACATACCAATGCGCAATACCTGTTCCAGATAGCGACGGGAAGAGATGGGACCGTACGATGTGGTCCACTCAATCGTGTGTGGTGGTGGTACACGAGTTCGAACCCTATAACGGAAACAGGCGTTGTGTTTGGGGGATTCTCTCCGCACCCATTTACGCTGCAGCCGCTGCTGCGGCAGAAATGTTCCTAATGAACAATGCCGGAAACATACAGTCAGAGCGCAGCGTTCCGAAAAGTTGTTTTCACGTGCCGATAAACAAGGGTCGGGGCTACAGTAGTCTTTGGGCAAGACGTTGCTTAGTACACCGCCGTAAGAGGGCGCTATCGCGACCAACCCTTATCGATCGACGAACCAGTCGGTTCGTAGCCTTGGTCAAGGCGTTCATCGTTACCCGTCCGTACGTACAGCGCAGCGGTAATCGGAGCTCAAACTACGACCTCACGCGGCCACTATTATATGCAAACTAACTGAGGATACTCGAACGCCTTGGATCATTAGGTTTTGGGGGCGGTGCTCATTATGCTAATAGATTAAGCTGACCTTTATAGTCGTTTTCTTATTGGTCGATCGTTGCGTAGAAACTGCATAATTTGAGCTAGCGGTGAAAGGTCATAGCTAGCTCGCAAGTGTTTACGAACACCGCCATCGTTGACATATTTTATCGGAGAAAGTTGAGTGATTTTTACGAAGGCTTGTAGGAATTACACATGAAGATTTGAACTGTCTTAATTGCTTGATTGGTGAGGGTCGCAGTTATTTTCGCTCGTTTTGCTGGGTATTTTCTTGAATGTTGACATTGTTATGGTCAAAACTAGTTGTGTTTAGCTGCTTAGTTTTGAGTTTTCAACCGCGGTGACTGGGGAAGGCCGCGACTCTATTGAAACGTGTCGAACTCGGCCCTATATTATGTCGCACACATCTAATCCAGCTGATCTGAAAACCGTGGCTCGGTAAAACGCGGAACTCTGATAATTAAATGCCTTGCCGGCTGAATTTTGCCAAGAAAATAATCTGAGGAGTTATTGGGGATATAAGACACTTGTCCCTGTTTAAATTACGATATTGCGATCACTTTGAAGGTTGGTTCTTCAGCCGTAAACATGCCCCCTCCCCACAGCGTTGGACCATGCTTGGACCACAATGTGGCGATACCGCACAGACCAGCATGCCTGGGTTAATGCCGATTATGCGGCGATAAGAAACTGACCGAACACGCTGAAAACTGACGCTGAGTACCTGGCCGTACGTGCGAGCTCCGAGCAAAATGGGGCTCAGGCTGCCTGAAAAATGACGGATTTCCCATAACCTGTCGGCAAATTCACAAAGACCACGATGAAAGGATTCTAATGGCCTTTCGCTGCTCGGGTCTAAAATCTTCGAGGGATAATATTTGCGCTGAAAAATTCAAACAACACGACGGATCTTCGGACGAAAGACGACGCTGAATATCTGCCATTTTGTCTTAAATGTCATGCTGCATCAAATTTGATGACGTCGGGTTTCAACCGCGTTGTGATTGGACACATCACATCTTAGCCCCGCCTATACTTATCTGTATTCGCATACGAGGTCATGCGCCACAAATGTGGCGCAAAATATAGGAAAAACATAAGATTTCAAAAACCCAATGATCCAAGGCGAAAAAGTAGCCTCAGTAGATTTGCATAAATAGTGGCCGTATGAGGTCGCTGTTCGCGCTGTATCTTTGCATGGGGCGCCGTCTAGCAGCATATATGCGGGGCGCGCGCACAGTGTATTTCTGCTGACGGATAACGACGGACGGATAACGACGAACTCGCCTTGACCAAGGCTAGTCGGTTCGTGGAACGATAATGGTTTGTCCCGATAGCGCCCTCTCGCGGCACTGGATTAAGCAACGTCTTGCCCAAAGACTGTTGCTGCGTTCCGTGTTTATCCGTGTTCACGTGTTCACGAGTTCACGAGTCGTATTCGCGTTCTAATCGCCTGGTAACTCGTGTTCACCAGTGGTGAACTCGAGGTGGATTTTTGTCTCTCCATGTTCATCACGACTTCATAAACAATGAAATACTCGCGCATGCTTGTTGGTTCACGTACGAGTTCTTGCACGATAACGATTGTCCTTTATGCACGACTAACTCGACTGTGCGCGTGCGTCTTGGTGAGTAGCGTTTGGAATACAACCCACTCGTGAACATGGAGAAATTCACGGTGAACACGATAAAAACGACGCGATTGGAACGCAGCATATTTCGGGGCCTGGAATTAGGGTCGGTCGGGTAACCGGAAGCAGATCTTTGTTTGTGTGGCCTAAAGTCCGAAATTTCATTGGGTTTGATTTTTTTTCTAATTCACCAAATACCCATTCATAAAAAATAAAAACGTAAAAAAACTAAATACGTATACAAGAAACCAAATGATAAAAGCATGGAATTTGGTACACAGTCATAGTATGCCATAAGAAAAATATTAGGGCCATCGCAGATTTGTCTTTTGAAAGAGACGGTATAGAATAACAAGCAATTTCCAAAATTTGCAAAATGGCCGCCATATCATGTTATTCTACTTATATTGTTTCAAAGGTCAAATCTGCAATGGACCTGTGGCCATAACATTAAATTTCATGTTTTTATCATCAGGTAAACCAGTTCTATCATACCTTGCACAAAAGACAGCACCCAGTCACGTGTTTCTGCCGATCCTCGATATTTAAACTTGGCCGGTCCCTCTGCGTATTCAAAGGTGTCTAAAATGATACAAATAATGAAAAATTACTACCCTTAACAAGTCACACTATTTGTGTTTAAAAGGGCCACCGTGCTTTGGATCGGCACCATTCTGATTACACGAGATACAGCCAATCATTATTCCGGGACGGCCGGAAATGCGTCTACCGATAACCCAAAATGTCCGCCGCGTCAAACGTAAAGTACGTGGGTTTTTTTTCTCGGGAACGGTAAGACATTAAACTTGGTTTCCTTTTAACCAGATGTTTGAAATAGGACAAGTAAACAATCCAAAACATTCAATTTTCGGGGATTTCAGGGCAATGTACCCCGTTAATGTGTGTTTTTTTCCCGATCGAGTTCCTTATAAAAACGGGACTGTACATGTACGTTTGCTTATTGTTATGCCCTTTTCACACTGCAGAGCCAATCCCCGGGAAATAAATCCCCGGGAAATAAATCCCCGGGAAATAAATCCCCGGGAAATAAATCCCCGGGAAATTCCCGGGGATTTTTTACCCCACCAACACCCCAGCAACCGTGCACACTATAGACCCATTTGGTAACTCCCGGGGACACTATTTCCCGGGAATCTGCACGGTCGTTTCACACTCGCCATCAAACCCCGGGAAATTATAAATACACGTACACGAGAAGGAAGCTAAACACAGTCTTGTTCACGACACTTCTTTTATTAAAGATTAAAACCATTCATTTTGCTCATATTCTTTAAAATTAAATTATTTGTATAATTTTCAAACGTTATTATTTGTCTTTTGTACTTAACTGTAAATATATTTACGACAAGTTTGAAAGGTACTTTACTAATACAATACTAAGTCACCGCGCGAATTATTTGGCTCGCTATTTGTGACCCTGTGACCTTTCGAGATTACCCGTGGACGCAAAAAGGTGGGGTAAGTTCAAACCCTGCGACGTTCACACTAGTTGCCTTTCCCCGGGAAAAAACGTTAAACCTCGGGGATTTCTCCTTTAACCCTACTCCCGAGCAGGGGTAAATATTTCCCGGGGAAAAGCAGTTTCCCGGGGATTTCTTTGGCAGTGTGAACAGACCGACCGAAATTCCCGGCAATTCCCCGGGGAATTTCCGGATAAATCGTCTAGTGTGAAAGGGGCTATATAATACACATGTAGATAAAATGCCAGGCCTTATTACGAATAACAGCAAGCCAAGGTACAGTCCGATAGTTCATTGGATGGGGAGCAAGCACCGCTGACCCCGTGAACACTCGCAAGTGCCGATTGGCTAGGCTTGCGTACAACGATAACTGACGGTCTAAAACGCAAGAACTCTACGTAATTGTAGTTGTACGCCTAGTATACATGTTTATTACAAAAATGGACCACAAAGATACAACAAAACATCCTTGACTGCTTTGATGTGGGATAAGACGTTTTGAACGCCCGAGGAACACATATAATCTGAGGCGTCCCCCTAGGGTGTTCAAAATGTCATATCCCACACCACAACAGTCAACAAATGTGAATTATTTACTTACTTATGTACACCTCTTCATATACGCGTACCAGGTAGCATGATTGGCATACAGTTCCTGCGTCATTGCACGTCATATACATCGTGTAGAACCCCTGAACGAAATGGACAACTATTGTGATTCAGACGCTGGGCAACAAAATAGTCTTAAGAAATGTTGGTTCTCCAACATTACGAAAGCTTACGTTGTTTTAATGGAACTTTTGAAGAAGCAGGTTCTATGCACGGCATTTCCCACAACATCACACCACTTTGTGTTAACGACCGCACCCCTAATGAAATGAAATCGCCTATGGCGCCGGAGTGACATCGCAAATCGTGAATATTGACGTCAATAATCGTGAATATTTTTGAATGGTTGCGAGGTCAATGTGCGCACGCGCAGAATCAAACACACGTCACTGGCTTCGTATACACAATGTGAAGTTTGCGTCGGAAGACGTGTATACATGCAAAGCATGTCTTTAATTCAAAACAGATGATGGATAAACACGTCACGAGCAAGGCCGGAAATATCTGTCAGCGACCAGCTCGCAGCAAGCGAGGCTGGGAATATCAGGGTGCGCTACCCACAGATGAAGGCCTGAATAAACCCGTTTCGGATCGAGGTTCGTGAATTACAATCCGGCCGTGCTTGGGTCTGGTCAATTCTCGCGGTCAGACGTCCGGGAACCTCGTTTATCTTCCTCGTAATTCATGCAGTTATCGCAAAGACAAATCTGTTGAGGTTTAAATGCAAGTTGCTATGACGACGGGCTGCCCCTTCGTGACGTCATTATGCCGACCTCAAAAATGCAATCCCGGCGCAAACTGGTTTTATTCCTTACTCACCGGATTATAAGCACGATTGCACAGCAGCCTTTGTCCAGTAGCTTTTTTTTCCCGAGCACATTTTTTTTCCCCGAGCACATTTTGTTTTTCTGTGCACAATTTCCCTGAGCGTGCTGCTATGACACAGGCCGTGTTCTACGGCGTAGCACAGCTGGCAGTAGCATATCGGACGGATTAGCGAGCCACGCTATAGCCGCTTCCCGGCGTCAACGGTCAAGAATACTGTCGGTCTGAATATTTAAACGGCAGTTTGTATAGCACTTCGTTGTTTAAGCCCGCATTTCACCAAAGATTGTTTTTTCCCCAATCGGCCCGATCTGGACCAGATTGTCCCAGATGAATCAATTTTTTTGATCGGCCCTATTGTCGTCCTGAATTGCCCTCGGACGATCAACACGACCACGAGCCGACGGCTTTTGATCGGCTACTGTTTTCCAACATGTTTAAAAACAGTAGCCGATCACTTTTTCGGTACCCGACCCTCGGAGGACTGAGGCGATCGCGCCAGATCTTCCCCCGAAGGTATAGGGTAGTGCTCGACAGTGCTCGACAGTGCTCGACAGTACTCGCATGTTCCCGACTATTGTCGCAAAAATGCGGCCGATCGACCAAAAAAAAAGGATCGGGTAGTATCGGGACCAAAACAATCCTTGGTGAAATGGCTGCTTAACTCGCTATACCGGCGGATATACCCAGCAACATATGGGACCAAGCGACTCCCCTTAGTCCCCATACCTATACACTCCCTAGACTATTGTTATCTAACGCCCGCCCCCCCCCCCCCCCACCTCCCCCCAAAACCCCCCCCCCCCCACCTCCCCCCAAAACCCCCCCGCCCCCCCCTCCCCCCAACCCCCCCCCCCCCCCCCCGCAACCCCCCCCCCCCCCCCCCAACCCCCCCCCCCCCCAAAAAAAACCAACCCCCCAACCCCCCCCCCCAAAAAAAAAAAAAACACACACACACAAAAACACACCACAAAAAAACCCAAACAAACAAACAAACCTCAAAAGAAACCGCAACATTCCGCAAGCACAAGGGGGGGGGGGGGGGGGGGGGGGGGTTCTCTTCGTCCCATATATTGCTTCATACTTCGGCGGAGGGGGCTTCGCCGGTGCATTGTTTGCGGAGCGCCTTTGTTCAAGTGACAGGTGTTCAGGAAATTGGTTTCTTAAAATAACCGTACTTATTAGGGGGGTGGTTTGGCTAAATTCCAAGGCGTTTTCTATGCTGCAATCGCCGTCCGGCGATCGTAATACAAAAAATAAAACATTTTTGTTCGGAACATTTACAGGATATCTAGTGCAATCATTTTGCTGAATGCCTACAATCATTATTTACTTTCAAATAAGTAAGATATTTCTTACCAATTAGGTATTAAGATTTTTCGATGTCTGTAAAATGGTGTATCCTACTTTCAACAAGATCGTCACAAAAGTATTTATAAGGGTTTACCGTGTGAGGTTTGGTTTCACTCGATATACGTTCATCATTCCAGTGAGCAGCGACTCGGCCGAGGAGCATCCAACTCAGCACCAACGTTGCCAACATCATTGAAGTCGGAAGGTGTACGACGGTATAATACGTGTATCGTACGCGTACAGCAGATTGGAGATATTGCACTTCGTCCAGTGGTTTTTATATTAAACGTGCATTTATTTATATATCAACTACTTGGACGTTAAATTTTATAGGGAAATCTTTTTCTATTGCAAATACATTTACGAGCTCTTCAATAATTCATAAATATTAAAAAGGGTTAACGTTTGCCTATGGCCATATCGTGCAAATAAACATTTCTCATTTTCGTTTCAAACAAATTGATGGCTATGCATTATACATATGTGCTATACGTTTTATAGAATGGCAATAAAACAAATTATGATATAGCTAGCTAGCCGAATAATCGGCGATATTAAACCATTTGTTAAATTATGTTGGTGAATCGTAAAATATATTGTAAAATTCAATTTACATTTTAGCTGAGATGCTGTAACAAAGAACAGGAAAACCATGGCCACAAAATGTGGCATTTGGAAACTATTTTTGTTATACATGTATACTAAATGATTTTGTAAAAGGGAATCGAATAATAAAGTACCGAGGCCAATACGTCATCTTTTGTCTGTTGCCAAGGCAATTGGCTCTACACAAAAGTTACTCAACCATTTCCCTGTGCCTTTGCAATGGACGTTTCAGTCCGGAAGTCACACTAAACTATCTAATGTAGAGGTTCTTGTTGTATTTTTAAGGCACTAATGCCTAATTCACATTTGGCCTAATGCCTAATTCACAATCGTGAGCCCGTATCCCGCAGATCTTATGCAAATAGGCCTTTAACAGGAAATCGTCTGCAGAAAATCGTCTGCACATTTAGCGAAAATTTTAAGAAACAGGATTGCGGGTCTGCATTCGAATTTGCGCTAACATGAATTATCAATACACTAAATTCAGTGCACATTCAGGAAATCGTACGCTGATTTGTTATGACGAAATGCACCTTTATGGAAAACAAGAATTATAAATTGTTAGATAAAAAACGGGATTGTGAACGTTCATACTATTTCGCACGACAATCACTGCATATTTTACAAATTAATGTGCACATCTTTCGATATCGTCCAGTAAAACCTATAATAAGAATAATAATAAAATTAATAATAATAACAACAATATAGGCCTATATATTTCCATTACAAATTATCAAAAACTGAAAGATTATGGAATTAACTTCATGTGTGTATCAAACATCTTGAAGAGTTGCAAGTATTTTTCCTAAATGTCGGCATTGGGTGTATTTATCATTGTGCCCAACGTAAATATATTTACTGGTGTGCAACTTAATTAAGCCGTGTGTTGTTTACCTTCGCCGCTCGTGTAGCGCGTGGACAGCTTCTCGTTGGTCCCGAAGATGTAATGCTTCGACATATCAGCGGAGTAGCGCGAGGCTGGTACTTGGCGTCCCAGGGTCTCGCACAGCGTGCGCGTGTAATGGCTGTCGTTGCCACAGCATACACCAACCACCTGAATACCCAACTCCTGGCAACGCAGGCCAAACTCTTTGATATCTGAGCGGCTGCACAGCGCTGCGTTCAGATCTTCCGGGAACAACCGCTTACCTGGGTACATTGGGAAATTGATAAGTGAAAACACTTGAAGTGGCGGATAGGGGAAGAAGAGAACACCCCTCCCCCTCCCCACCCTAGGGCTTACACCCAGCACAATATGTGGCAGAGGGGTACCCCCTATTATCTATATACATGTACTCTATACACAGTCCACACTATTGTTTACCTAACACATCCCCCTTGAAATCTAATTGAATTCCTAAGATACCGGGAACACAATGGTCAACACAAAAGAGGGAAGAGGGGGGAGGGGGGGGGGGGGGGGGTTCTCTGCCACATATTGCGCTTCATATGCCAGGGCTGCCGAGCAAGTTTATTTCATTGCAAAAAAACAGAAACTCCCGAAAATCGGCAGTATCGATGTACTGTATTACGTAATTTCAGAGGAAAGCGGCCAGAAATCACCCCAGATTGCACCACAGAGCATCTAGGAATCCAACATTTTCAATCCAATCCAATCTGAATTTGTAAAGCGCCATTAATCTGGTTGCCTATTCAGAGGCGCTGCCAGGAACACCGGGGCAAAACCCCTCCTCTTAGCGATAAGTGTTACTGGGTTCTTTTACGCGTGTTACACAACACACGGGACCTCCAGCTTTACGTCCCATCCGAAGGACGAAGCAAAAGTGGTTTAATTGCCTTGCTTAAGGACACACGTGTCGACACCGGGGACTCGAACTCACGCTCTGCGGAACAGAAAACCGGGTTATTAACCGCCCGGCCACGACTTCACAATTTCCAGCGCCCGTGGGCCCCGGACCCCACGCCCGGACTCCACGCCGTAATTAGCTTCGCGCTACACACTCGCTGAAGTCAATTAAGTTTGGTAGGTGAATGGTACAAAATAGCCGAAAACACGACACCGAGACTTTATAAAATACCTTTTTCATACATAAATAGCTTGTTATGTAGACATTTGTTTTCGCAAAATCCGTTGCCAAATGCAGCTTCAATTAAATGCCCTTTTGGCAGCCCATAACAAAATGGCGTCAATTCCTTACAAAGAAAACAAAACACAATCTACAGAGGCCGGTAAACATTTTGGTAACATTCGAACAATGACAGAAATGTCATCCAAAATCATTTGGATTACGTAACATATCACGTATGTACAACGTTGTCGTATTCACCGTGTAACATCAGCAGCCGATTTCACGAAAAGTGCGTAGCTTGCGCCATTTTCAAAAGTGGCGTATAAGGCTTACGCAACAAAAATGTTGCGTAGCTGCGCCATTTCATTTCACGAAACTTGGCGTAGCTGCGCAACGTTTTAAACAGCGTTTATGACGACTGTTTGCGTATATTTGTGTTCTTTCACAAAATCGTCGTTGTATCATCTTCGCCCACCATTTTGAACATAGTTTTGTCCGACTTTCCGCTAAATCGTGTGGCAACATTAACAATTGTGTCCCGGAAAAAATAGTGATTCCTTTACTTCAATCATGAAACTGTGAGTGTCTTAATAAGTTGAGCAATGACTGGCTCGACGTCAATTACGATTTACTGGTAAAATAGGTCATTTTCAATCGCTACGCCATATCTTACGCCACCTAAATTGACTGCGCAAGCTACGCCATAATTTGTTGCGTAAGCCGCGGACTTACGCACTGTCAAACTTTCGTGAAACTGCCGTAAGCGAAATGTTGCGCAGCAAACAAAAGTGGCGCAGCTTATACGCAATATATTGTAGCGCAAGGGGGCTTACGCCATTGTGTAAGGTTTCGTGAAATCGGCTGCTGGGCTGGTCAGTAGAACCGAATCCTATAGGAAGCAATTCGACACATGTCATAGGCCTGAGGAATTCAACACATGACCTTTAAGTACAACTTCAACTTACCAGAAAGCGGATCGGTCAGAGATTGGAAGTTAGGCTCCGCTGTGGTTGTTCGATAAGGAACTGGAATGGCAGCCAGTGGCGTCTATAGCATAATGAAAACAAATATCTTGCTTAAAAATGTTTGCGGCACCTGAGGGCGCTGTATAGATGGTTTGGGACATTGTTGAGTATACACGTGACCTTTACGCTGAACACAATGAGTAGCAATGCACGACAGCTTTATTAAGCAGGAGCCAATTCTATAAAAGCATTCCAAGCCTAGTTGGTTGCTAACTTCCTTTCTATCTCTAGTTCCATGCTAAATCTATTCTATAAAACCATTTTACGCTTAGCAATTGGTTCATGGTTGCTTGCTAAAATTAGAACAGGTTTGGGGTATGTCTAAATCCTTAGCACCATTCTAAGTCACTTTCAATCTTTTATCTTTTGGGAATTTGTATTGACATCCTTATGCGCAGAGTCAAAGATAACCTTAAACTCCTCGTAGCGTTCTGCAAGGAACAGATTTCCCCGAGTCGAGTAATTAGGCTTCTTTCCCTTTTTGGAGTTGAAACACCCTATGAATTAGCCATTTCTGAAACATGTGCTTAAGCCTATACAAATGTACATACCCTAAATAGGGTACAGAGGAATGCATTGACAACACAACCCACAGCATGACCGGATTTGAACTCTTTCCCTATTGTTAACTCAAACTGACCATTTACTTTGGCGATTATGCAAACCCCACACCATTTTAGCAAGCGGCAAGCAAGCAACTAGTAAGAATATTTCATAGAATGGTGTTATGGAATGCGATTTAGTTGATTGCTATAGCAAGCAACCAACTAGGCATTTGGAATCTTGCTAAAACCTAGTAATATACTAAGTTAGAATGCTTTTATGGAATTGGGCCCAGGTGAATTGCCTTATGTATTGATAACGTCAACAAGTACCGCATGATTGCAGTTTTGACCTGGGGTCAATGCTCGACGCTCGCAATATGGGTTGTTTTCGACCAAAAGAACATGAAATGTGCAGGTTCAATATGTCATAATATGTCAGAAGGTTGGAAAAATGATTATTGTATGCAGGTTTGTTTTTCTTTACGTACAAATCATATGCAAGCCTTGACGATGACCCCCCCCCCCCCCTCCCCTCACCCGCCCATGTTCCAATGGAAGTCAATACAAACTAATCAATGTAGCAGTTCTTGTTATGCTTTGCAAGGCACTTTTGTACCATAACCCAGTTTTCCCTTCAACCTTGTTCGATAGTAAAAGTAACACATAAAAGAATGTGTCGTAGAAAAAGACAAACGTTAACGACAGTCGGATTCGAACCACGTACCTTTCGATTCATAGCTCTCCTATCTACCAACTATGCTTTTGGCGAGTTGGTTGAGGAAGCCGTTCTTTATACTTTGTTTATAGTTCTTTATAGTTTTTTGATGTTTACGAGTTGCCATTGCTCTTTTTCATGAATATACATTTACGCACCACCCAGCTCCTAAAAACAATATCGCGAACCGCGACACCGGTATAGTATTAAGTGTATTCCTACGTGCTTGCCAGACGTCCCAAGGCCAGATTCGACCAAGGACTACAATTAACTATAGTTTGACTAACTCTGATCGAACTCAGGCTAGTCGACGATGGTTGGACTAGTCTAGTCGACTATTCACGACCAGCCTACCGCGGTTGGTCGCATCGATGGTAACCAATAGCCGCTTTAATAGCACAGTACAGAGAGGACCAGTTTGGCAGTTATAGGCCTAATGGTCAATAGTTCGACTATAGTCGTTCGCACTTCAACTTTAATGCGCATGTCCTAATGACGTCACGAACTAACCACTAGTTAACTATAGTTCCTTGATCGAACTTGGCCCAAATTGGCGGATCTTGCACCGGTCACGTGATGAGGTCATGTGGGCGCCAATCCCCAATCAGAGGCCTATACCTTGATGCATTTCTTGATCTCCTCCATGAGCGGGAGCATCGTGGTAGGACCACGGGCGCAGTTCAGGCCGAGTACATCGGCCCCTGCTGCCTCGAGCCTCTTAAACGTCTCGCAGATTTCCACCCCGTCAATCGTGGCTGGTCGACCGTTTACTACGTTCTTGTGCCATGCCATAGTGACTATGACAGGCAAGCCTATATAGATACGGTGCAACCAAATGGGTTTAATCCTGTTTTTGTTTAACAACTATAGCTACACACTTGCATGCGTGTACACATTTTCTTATTAATTCTTCAGCTCCATCCAAGTCATTTCAGTAGAAAGACTAAGTTGAAATCAGACCTACGTTCGAACTACCTTAGCTACAAAAAAACCTGTCAAACATCGAAGGAACAAAGCTGTGGAATTATCTTAATCCATAAAAATATATCTATGTATCATTATTTAAATTTAAATTCAAAACCCAAATAGTTAAACAATATTTGCAAGCAGAATAACTATAATTTTGATAATCAGTATTACTAGCTCTATGTATCAATAAATGTCATGTTCTTACTTAACGTTCTTGTCCATTTAATTATAATTGTTCTTTGTAAATGTAATTAGTGGGGTTTCCACTCGACAAGCTTATGCTTCTTGAAGAACTCCATTAATACACAATTCGAAATAATAGATAATTGTATTTGCATAAGGTACAGTCAGGTTTCTTATGTATTTTCGTTCACTTTTTGTGTAGATTTGCTAAACTATACAGTTAGGATATACTTAACATGAAAACCAATGTTTACCCTTTTTCAGGTTTATAATGGCGGCCATCTTGGATTTGTGTAATAGCATTTTGATGACGCGATGATGATGTCACACATTTGTCACAATTGTGTGCATATGTTTATGACCCAATAAATATATTACACAAATAATTTTAAATTAATTATGTTCTGTTGATGAGATTTGGCTTAAAGGTCAAAAAATGAAACAAAATCATAAACAAATCACACGATGACGTCATCATGATGTCTTTTCAATGTATATCTATAACACATCCCGCCATATGGTGTATTTTACTTTTACACCCACCCATTCCTGATAATTCAAGCAATTACCAATGGTGTATACTACCTTTACATCCACCCCATTCCTGATAATTCAAGCAATTACCAATGGTGTATCCTACCTTTACACCCAACCCATTCCTGATAATTCCAGCAATTACCAATGGTGTATCCTACCTTTACATCCACCCATTCATGATAATTCAAGCAATTACCAATGGTGTATCCTACCTCTACATCCACCCATTCCTGATAATTCAAGCAATTACCAATGGTGTATCCTACCTTTACATCCACCCATTCCTGATAATTCAAGCAATTACCAATGGTGTATCCTATCTTTACATCCACCCATTCATGATAATTCAAGCAATTACCAATGGTGTATCCTACCTTTACATCCAACCCATTCCTGATAATTCAAGCAATTACCAATGGTGTATTCTACCTTTACATACAACCCATTCCTGATAATTCAAGCAATTACCAATGGTGTATCCTACCTTTACATCCAACCCATTCCTGATAATTCAAGCAATTACCAATGGTGTATCCTACCTTTACATCCACCCATTCCTGATAATTCAAGCAATTACCAATGGTGTATCCTACCTTTACATACAACTCATTCCTGATAATTCAAGCAACTACCAATGGTGTATCCTACCTTTACATACAACCCATAATTCAAGCAATTACCAATGGTGTATCTTACCTTTATATCCAACTACCCATTCCTGATAATTCAAGCAATTACCAACGGTGTATCCTACCTTTACATCCACCCATTCCTGATAATTCAAGCAATTACCAATGGTGTATCCTACCTTTACTTCCAACCCATTCCTGATAATTCAAGCAATTACCAATGGTGTATCATACCTTTACTTCCAACCCATTCCTGACAATTCAAGCAATTACCAATGGTGTATCCTACCTTTAAATCCAACATATTCCTGATAATTCAAGCAATTACCAATGGTGTATCCTACCTTTACATCCACCCATTCCTGATAATTCAAGCAATTACCAATGGTGTATTCTACCTTTACACCCAACCCATTCCTGATAATTCAAGCAATTACCAATGGTGTATCCTACCTTTACATCCACCCATTCCTGATAATTCAAGCAATTACCAATGGTGTATCCTACCTTTAAATCCAACCTAATCCTGATAATTCAAGCAATTACCAATGGTGTATCCTACCTTTACTTCCAACCCATTCCTGACAATTCAAGCAATTACCAATGGTGTATCCTACCTTTAAATCCAACATATTCCTGATAATTCAAGCAATTACCAATGGTGTATCCTACCTTTACATCCACCCATTCCTGATAATTCAAGCAATTACCAATGGTGTATCCTACCTTTAAATCCAACCTACTCCTGATAATTCAAGCAATTACCAATGGTGTATCCTACCTTTACATCCACCCATTCCTGATAATTCAAGCAATTACCAATGGTGTATCCTATCTTTACATCCACCCATTCATGATAATTCAAGCAATTACCAATGGTGTATCCTACCTTTACATCCAACCCATTCCTGATAATTCAAGCAATTACCAATGGTGTATTCTACCTTTACATACAACCCATTCCTGATAATTCAAGCAATTACCAATGGTGTATCCTACCTTTACATCCAACCCATTCCTGATAATTCAAGCAATTACCAATGGTGTATCCTACCTTTACATCCACCCATTCCTGATAATTCAAGCAATTACCAATGGTGTATCCTACCTTTACATACAACTCATTCCTGATAATTCAAGCAACTACCAATGGTGTATCCTACCTTTACATACAACCCATAATTCAAGCAATTACCAATGGTGTATCTTACCTTTATATCCAACTACCCATTCCTGATAATTCAAGCAATTACCAATGGTGTATCCTACCTTTACATCCACCCATTCCTGATAATTCAAGCAATTACCAATGGTGTATCCTACCTTTACTTCCAACCCATTCCTGATAATTCAAGCAATTACCAATGGTGTATCATACCTTTACTTCCAACCCATTCCTGACAATTCAAGCAATTACCAATGGTGTATCCTACCTTTAAATCCAACATATTCCTGATAATTCAAGCAATTACCAATGGTGTATCCTACCTTTACATCCACCCATTCCTGATAATTCAAGCAATTACCAATGGTGTATTCTACCTTTACACCCAACCCATTCCTGATAATTCAAGCAATTACCAATGGTGTATCCTACCTTTACATCCACCCATTCCTGATAATTCAAGCAATTACCAATGGTGTATCCTACCTTTAAATCCAACCTAATCCTGATAATTCAAGCAATTACCAATGGTGTATCCTACCTTTACTTCCAACCCATTCCTGACAATTCAAGCAATTACCAATGGTGTATCCTACCTTTAAATCCAACATATTCCTGATAATTCAAGCAATTACCAATGGTGTATCCTACCTTTACATCCACCCATTCCTGATAATTCAAGCAATTACCAATGGTGTATCCTACCTTTAAATCCAACCTACTCCTGATAATTCAAGCAATTACCAATGGTGTATCCTACCTTTACATCCAATTACCCATTCCTGATAATTCAAGCAATTACCAATGGTGTATCCTACCTTTACATCCAATTACCCATTCCTGATAATTCAAGCTATTACCAATGGTGTATCCTACCTTTACATCCAATTACCCATTCCTGATAATTCAAGCAATTACCAATGGTGTATTCTACCTTTACATCCAACCCATTCCTGATAATTCAAGTAATTAGCAATGGTGTATCCTACCTTTAAGGTCCCAGTCTAACAAGTTACTATACCTTTGCCATATTTCTTGACTGCTTCCAGTGCCAGTAGAGCTTCTCCGAAATCACTGAACGTCTCGGCAAAAATAAAATCAGCCCCTTCCTCTACGGCCCACTCGATCTGTTCCTGTACAGTATATAGAGGTCATGGAAGGTCATGGCAATTTTAGTGGAGTGCGTTTGCCGTTAACGCCTAAATGCGTTATTACACAAAAGTTCAAAATAAAGAACTATACGCATTCATCCAGCTTAAACACAACAGGCATAGGCAGTATGGTGTGACTGAAAAAATGCCTAGAAAATGAGTTTCGGTTCGACCCCCACGGGTCTACTTTTTGAAGGCATATATAGTTTCTAGTAGCTATTTAAAATACTATGCTAAAAGTTCTCCAAAAAATATCCAGTCGAACTTGAGTTATTCAGACACTTTTAATGGGGCGAAAATAGCATGGGGCGAAAATAGCATGGGGCGAGTTGGTAGTAATAATTCGGTATTAAGATTTGTTGATATCTGCAAATGGTGTATCCTACCCTTAATAATGCCTCGACCTATATTATGTGGAAGTGTCCTAGCCCAGGACCCGAACCCCCAACCTGCACAGACCACGAATTTAATGCTCCAGACAACTAGGCCACGTACGGCACTCCCCATTCAAGGGCCAGGCCAACCCATTTGCCCAACGTTTTTTACCTTAAACATGTCCTTGATCTTGGCAATAATGTCCGCATCGTCGGGATCATAGATGTTGCTGTTGCATATGTTACCAGCCATGAGAGATCCGGTTTGATCCGCTACTTCCCTGGCCATGCGCAGTGCCGTGCGATTTATTTTCTCCACCTCAGTCTCGCGGTCGATGAGCGATACTTTCTCACGGTGGGCGTAGTACTGAAACCAAATACAGAAACATGAAATAACGGTATTATACATGCATGTACACATTACAGACTGGCAACGAGGTCACTAGGGCACGTCTATGTGCCCCGAGAGACAGTGAGTGACCCGAAGTGGGTCATATTTCCCCCGAGGCTGAATGCCGAGTGGAAAATGACAATCATCTGGTCACTCACAGGCTCGAAAGGGTACGGGACCAAATTATGCCATGTAGACTATAATAATATTTATATTCGCCATACATTAATGGTCTGTATGAAGAAAACATTAAGGCTGGAAATGTGCGAGTTAGTCTTGCATACGCACTGTGGACCTCCGAACAATATAGGTCCACACGATGCGGGAAGAGGTTACGGTTTGCGGACTTGCCCAGGTTCACAATCCGTTTTTCAGTTTCCGAAAAAGAGCGCTAGAGGAAAAACGGGTTAGGGTTATATATAGAAAAGATAGAAGGAACAGCTGAGAGGCCCAGAATCAAAATTTGATGGTAAATTTGTTTTGGGGAAGCGAGAAAAATGAGTATTTAGTCAACGTTTTTTTAACTACAGGAAGACAAAGGAATGTCCACAGTACGTATGTAAGGTAAAGCTCATGTGTGCAACAAAATGACCGTCGCGTCACATGTACAACCCGGCGGTTTGTTTTTGATTCTTTTCTCGGGAACAGTAAGAACTTCATTAGGTTATATAGTTTCCTCTCAACCAAACCTTTGAAATAGAATATAAGATGAACAATCCAAAACGTAAACTTTTCGGGAAATTTCGGGACGATGTAACCCTTTAACGAGGAAGGTTTGTTACTATATACCGTAAAGGCCAAGACCACGTCACTCCCAGCCCGGTAAAACTCCTCATATTGCAGGCGGACTAGCTCTGGGTACTCCACCACCACCTCCGGGACAAAATGGCCGGCCTTCAAGTAACCACGTCGCTCAAAGACGAACAAATATCCCTCCGCGATCACCACTGTTTCGCCGTCACGAAGACGCTCCATCAGCCCTATGTATTAATATTAAAGGCGACAGAAAATGTAAATAAATTATAGGCAAGTCAAAAAGAAACGTGACCTGAATTGAATAACAAAAACCAACTATATTTGACAAACCAACGAAGCATAATTATGTTAACCTTGCGACGTGCGGCCATTTTGTTTTTACACGAACGCGCGTCCGTACTTTTTTCAAAGTCGGTTGTATTTCGTCTGTAACCCCCATGCTGTTCGGTTTTATGGCTTTATATGTCAACACAGTACTTTCCCATAGTGTCTGAATATATTCCATCCCAGCTGGTGTTGTTGAATGGGGCAAGGCAACAATAGCATGATTAATTGCTTGGGTAGGTCTGGAAAACCCAGACTTGAAAGGCCCCGTTTTGTACACAAATTAATGGGATACTCGTGGGGCAGCACTTTGCTTTGCTAAAAGCTAGGTCGGTTCAACCAGGGTTCAAGAGGTACTAACCATGTTATTCGGCTTGCTTTGAACTAGGAATACATGTAATATGAGATTTGTATAACAAAGGATGACAAAATAATTGCTTTTTTACGGCGAAGCGACTTCGAAAAAAAGTACGGTGGCACGTCGCGGGGTTAAACGAGCATGTTTTTCATTTGACAAATACAAACCCCTGAAATTGATCTATGGTATGAGATGTTTTGCGTATGTGACCTGCTCCCACGAAAACGGCGTAAAGTCGCGCTATGCTATATTGAGTTATGATTGAAAAACAGGGTTAAAAAAACACATTTTCAGGTGATGTTTATTGGTTTTTACTGGTATTCAGCTGGTTTTTGCTTAGCATGAAAAGTACATGGAGTTTTGGCTGGTAAACTGTTTTTATTGAGCAAGACATTTTTGTGCTAAACAAATTTTGTTGCTTACATGTTTTATGAACTTGGCCCCAGATCGAGTGAGAACCACATATCACAAACAGGCATTGAGATACAGACGAGATGTTCAAGACTAGGCCTACCAAACTGTTAACAAAAATACTATCGAGTTTTATGATTGTAAAGGTCATAACACAATATGCTTTGTTGGCCTTCTCCCATCAGGGTTTTTGAAAGGTAGGATACACCATTGGCAATTACTTGAATTATCACGAATTATGTTGTATTTTATAGTAAATATCCTTTAACTGCCCTCTCCGAATTTTTTACAATCGTGAATGCTGAGAAAAGCAAGAAAAACGATGTTCGTTTTCAACCAGCGGCGTGCAGTTTGTCTTATGGGGTTTTTTTTTCGTGTTTTTTTTCGCGATTGCCGTCAGGCGATCGTGTTTTTGTTTACATAAAATTCAATTTTTCGGAAAAATTACAAGATATTTAGCGCATTCATTTTGCTGGATGCCTACAATCATTATTTACTTTCAAATAAGTAAGATATTTCTTAATATTTCGCTAGTAAAAATTGTTGATATCTTCAAATGGTGTAACCTATACCTTTAATCACGTTATGAATCTCAAGTGTGATCTTTGTTCCACTCACGTTGACTATCCAGATCAAACCAGTTCATTCTGGCTGATTTATCTGCAATGCACTCGTCCAAGGGCAAATTGTTTGTCGTAAGTCATACACTCGCTTTTGCACTATACTTGCGCTTTGGATGAATCGAGTTATTGTAATAACCTTCAAACCGTAATAGATCGAACATTGACAACGACACACACATTGAACATAAACTTTATGTCCATCTTTATAACGCAAACACAACAATGCACAAAAATGGCGCAGTTCCCTGATAGGTGAATGGAATCACAGCTTAATATTTTTGCCCGCTTCACCCCTAGCGCCACATCCCACCGTTTGGAAACCAATTGTTGCAAAATTCCACTTTTAAAGCAAACTTTTAAATACGTAGTTTAAAGGAATCGTATACGTTTGGTAATTGGAACCCACTGTTTGTTTCAATCCTATATAGTTATAGATATATACCATAAAAATAACCTGTAAACATTTCATTTCAAAAGGTAGTAGCGATTTTGAGATATTGCCGAAAATCTGGAGCGGTTATGTCCGCGCAAGAAGAATATTCTGCATTGGAATACACAATCTGAGAAACGTCACTGCGCGCAGTAACACCTCAGATTCAAATTTTTGGGGATAACAGGTGATATCTTTTCCCAGTACATGTATTAAGGAATGCGACGAAAATAGGCATGCACTAGTCTGAACATTGGGGAATCTCAAGTCTGTAGAGAGTCCCAAATTTTAAAGTATTTCAAACATGCAACACAATAACAAATACCGCATGCACATGAAACAGCCTTTCCAACACACGTTTAGTACTGCATTACAGAACCGATCCCAACTAATGCATTTTCTGGGACCTCAGTTTCCGAGGTTCGACCCGAGGAGGGCTGGGGGTCCACTTAACTCCAATGCATTACGTAACTGTAGCTATGCTTTCTTGGCAAAACAACAGAATGTGGTGAAGCATAGAGAAAGGTGGGTGAATTACAATTGGGGTAAGCCCATTAGTGTAATTGATACCTGGCGTTAAACAAACACAGGCGCTAATAACCCAAACATGCATTAGATTGGGCTCGGTTTTGTAATGTGAATTAGTAAACTGTAACAAAATCAACATCTCCAGCCACTTTTGGAACTCGCCATAGTCTGTCACCAGACTAGACCCCGTAACTGCACGGGGCCCCTAAAGTACAATGTAGGCCCTATACAACTTGTTTCAAATTTTGACTTGGGGCTGTCGTAGTATTATGACAGACCAAGTCTGGGGTCCCATGGAGGTTCAGTCTACCACGTATTATGGTGAAGAAGATGATCAGTCTGTAGAAACAGTTTGACATGCACCAGTCAATCTTATAGGCTTAAATTGAAATTCAACATGGCTTCACTCCCATGTGCAAAATATTGCAAAAAAGTCCCCTTTTAAAATTGCACCCAGACTTTAAATAAGCTGGTGAAATAATGAGGAACTTAATTATCTTTACTTCGTAAAAAAGTGTTGACAATTGGTCTGCCGAAGAGTAAGTACAGTTGGCTTGAAGTAATTGTTTTGCCCGTTTTTAAGCACCCAAGGCCCCGGTATGCCTAATCCTATAGTCTGAGCATTTCAATTTTTGAATTGCCTGAACGCAAAAGAGAAACCCGTTATTTTAGGCAGTATGTGCTTACCTTTGACCTTTCCCGGCATCTTGCTGCTTCTTTTTCTATACTCAAAAACTCAACCACTCGTCTGATGTCTGGATGCTGATATGAGCCAAAACGCAACTAGTTGTTGGTTTAGCATGCAGGGCTAAACTCCGTCGTAGACTTTGAACCACGGACCTCGAATTAGACCGGAGCCTATATCGATCTCCTCCTGTCCTGAACAAATACAATGCACGTCAACTGTGTTTTAATTTACCTCGGATTTGCGTCTCCTTTTTCCTTCTATAACCCAGTATAAGCCCGATTAACCTAAATCTGCATGGCTGGGTTCGGGCGGTCTGTTCTTGACACGAGAAACTCGTTCACGCGATCGAACGGCGGGAACGCGACCCAGGAACAATGGTATGAATAACAACTAGCAAATGCTATGAAGTTAATTAAAGAAAAACAATTAAATCACATCAAGCAAGTCATAAGGCAGATGGAACCCCCTTTTTTTTGTTGGTCATTGTGTTGCCGAAATTCCCGGAATTTTTTTAAGATATTTAGCGGGAGTGTTAGGTAACAATATAGGGCCATAGGGGTCCGCTCTACCCTAAATCGTTCAAGGTATATCAAAAATGCCTTGTAAACAATGAACGTTAAGAAGCTGCAAAATAACAAAAAAAGTAATCTCACCTCTCCTGAGTACGAGTTCCTTTGATCAAATGCCTGGTTGATAATTCTAATCATCTTGCATAACTCCCCTCCGCGGGTTATCTTACGGCCGCGAGTAAATTACCTTGATCACTCGACTTATTTATCATTTCGCGGCCGCGATCTCACTTACGCGGCCGCGCATGTGGCTTGTTTTATGCCCAGTCGTGTCCCAATATCTCTAGCATAAGCATCGCCTGACTCGCCTAAAATCGAAGACCAATCGAATACAGAATAGTGCTATTCCCTAAATTCTACATTTGTATAATTTTGTATAAAAAAGACAAATCATCCTTACTCGTATGTGTTTTAACTTTCTAATCTGTTTTGAACGTGTAAACCTTTTTGTAGGTATTTTAGTAGTGCATTAGTTTTACATTCTAAACATTCCTAAATATTTTGAATATTTTATATATTTCATTTTTGTTTTATTGAATTTTATCTAATTATCTGTGAGGCATAACTAATTGTTCTTTTAAATGTCAATCACGTGCAATTCAGCTGTGGCTGCCATTCGTAAATTTAAATAAACCATGTTGAAATTAAATTTAAAAAAACCCCAACAACATTAGTAATGTACAGCTACATTAACACGTACAATAGAAATACGTTAGGAATAAACTGGCTCTAAGCCCTTACATTTTATGCTACACACAACCATTGACACATTCCTGTTAGTTTTCGTACTTTTAACGTTTTTATGAAGCTAGACTAAATCAAGTCAGTAATAGGCCAGGTTAAAGGGATCGTATACGTTTAGTAATTACTCCAAAAATTAATGGCAATAAAAACTTACTTGGTAATTAGTACAGCAGCTTTTGATAGTATAATGCATTTTTAGAAACTGTTCACTTCGAAGTACTGCGGTTATGGAAAAAGATATCACTTTTTATCCCCAAAAATTTGAATCTGAGAGGCGTTACTGCAGTGACGTTTCTCAGACTGTGTATTCCAATGCAGATTATTCTTCCTGGGTGGACATAACCGCTCCACTTTTCGGCAATATCTCAAAATCGCTACCACCTTTTGAAATGAAATTTGTACAGGTTAGTTTTATGGTATATATCTATAACTATATAGGATTGAAACAAACAGTGGGTTTCAATTACCAAATGTATACGATCCCTTTAAGTTCCTTCACTGCACACCACGTGCGACATAGATATACAAGGCATACCTTGTATATACCTACGAGTATGGAACAAACTTACGGGGACACTCTGGGCATCCTCGGCCCCAATAATTATGTGTGAATTAGTAATGATAAACACGATGCACAGTGAAATAGTATACACATATGGACTGGTAATGATGTCTCTAGAGCACGTCTATTCCCCGGCCCGAGGGACTGCGAGTGACCAAAATGGGGACCAAAAGGGGGAAATAGGTCCCCCTTCTGGTCACTCACAGGCCCAAGGGGGATAGACGTGCTCTAGTGACCGAATCATGCCAGTCCATATAGGTGTTTTATAACACACCTCGGTCCAAAATATGAAATAAGAAAAGAAACCGCTATTTTTCATATTAAGATGAGCCTGGCTAACCTATCGAGGGCGCTGTAACCAGTCAAAAAAATGTAAGTCTATTGCCCGCTTCGGGAACTTTTCCCCGCAAATTCAAGGTGGCGCAAATCTCATGCACTAGCCTATATTAGTTAACCCACGTGACCGTGTTTCAGCCAACCAGAATACCGAACTAGCGAGAGGTGTGTTATAATATTAAATACCGGGGCCGCCGAAAGACAAAGCTCGACTGTCTAGCGACTTAAAAGTTAAAATGTTACGTCGTCAAACACTAAGTAAACTTAAGCAATATTGTAAACAAACATGAACAATACCATAAATGTCACCATAACAAAAGCTGTTACAATCAATTCTATATAGTAATTATTTTAATGACCAGATGCTGGTTCTATTATCCCTGAATGGTAATATCCTCAGTTGACGGGGTTACAAGAAAGGCCTTCTGCAGAAACAGTGTCAGGTGATCTATGGATAGAAAACAGACCAATAGTTGTTAAGAAAAAATATACAACTAATACAATTTGTCATTACAAAAACAAATTTGATCAAAGTACAGAATGAAAAGTATATAATATGTGATCCAGCCCACCAAAACGAGTCGCAATTTGCAAGAGCTACTTTTGAGTAAGGCTTTTTCACAGTACATGTATTAAGCGATGTGCACTAATATCAGCGATGTGCACCAATATCGGCGATGTGCGCCAGTATCGGCAATGTGCGCCAGTATCGGCAATGTGCGCCAGTATCGGCAATGTGCGCCAGTATCGGCAATGTGCGCCAGTATCGGCAATGCGCCGCAATGTCGGCAATGCGCCGCAATGTCGGCAATGCGCCGCAATGTCGGCAATGCGCCGCAATGTCGGCAATGCGCCGCAATGTCGGCAATGCGCCGCAGTGTCGGCAATGCGCCGCAGTGTCGGCAATGCGCCGCAGTGTCGGCATTGCGCCGCAGTGTCGGTAATGCTCCACAGTGTCGGTAATGCACCACAGTTTCGGTAATGCAACACAGTGTCGGTAATGCACCACAGTGTCGGTAATGCACCACAGTGTCGGTAATGCAACACAGTGTCGGTAATGCACCACAGTGTCGGTAATGCACCACAGTGTCGGTAATGCACCACAGTGTCGGTAATGCACCACAGTGTCGGTAATGCACCACAAAACTAATACAATTTGAGCCAATACAAATCAATGTTTTGCCCCAAAAACATCGGTTTCAACCTGAGTCATATATCAAAATGAAGAGCACACGATGTGCTTTCCACTGCATGTGAACAACTAATTCCTGCAAACTTGTTCCTTCGACTCATTTCATTTGGTCACATTATAGTGAATGGCACAATTCTTTAATAAGGGAATAAATGTGTGTTCGAGAAGTTTTAATCACTCTGTTTAATACCGCTTGGAGTCTGGGTGCTGATAATTACCCGAGCCGAAGCTCCAAGAGTGATTAATACCGACCGAACACACATTTATTCCCATTGATAAATATTGTTTTTGTAAAATTCAGCCCAAAAAGCCACGAAAATCCCGGAAAATTGTCGCAAGTAAATTTCGGTGTTTCGCCATTCTGTGTGTGTCAAATGACATGTTTCCGCCTTTGTCGCTCTACACAATACATGCAATAGCGTATTTACTATGAACCAGACCATTGGCAACCTCGTTCCCAGGGTGTCGAGGTGTACGCTCTTACTATCGGAGACGAGGTACGGTTTGAAATAAAGTGAGCCCAGGGGACGGGTATAATGCGACATCGCGTGACAGGGTTTCGTTGTCAGCTGCATGGTTTTAAACACTTCCAGCCATGTCTTTATCGTCCGTTTAATACCGGCCACGTGACGGGCTCTCGACCAATAGGAATGCCTAAACTGTCCCAGGTATTTTTGAATATTTAATTCTATTCAACTTGAAAATACAGTTATTGAAACTGTTGGTATTGGTATTAATGTTCTTACTCATAAAGGGTAGTTGTCTTTTCCCCCAGACAAATACGAGGTAGACCACGAGACCTATGGCCAGCAGTACCAGAGCGTATATGTACTCCAAAGTAGGGTTGGAAATTAACGGCGCGAAGATCATAAACACGCCGACAATCGTCGAAATGATAGGTGCCAAGATATTCACCTGGCAAGGAGAAAACGGAATAAATTAATAATTATTATTATAAATTATTATTTTTTTCCGAAAAATGTCAAAATACATTTTCACCTCGCTTTATGCGCCTAGGTCCGACAGAAACACTCTTATTTCCAAAGAGTGAACATTCACTTCATTCAAGTGAAAATTCACTCTACAAAGATTGAAATACAATCGAATTCCACTGATTTCTTTTTTTGTTTTCCTATAGTGTATTCGAATCTAAAATTTCAGTGTTTTTCACTCTAAAACATCTAGTCCCTAGTTTCACTCTTTGGAATTTAGAGTATTTCCGAAGGATGTGCCCCAGTATTTGTTTGCCAAATGTTGAAATGCCTCGCAAGATTTAATTTGAAGAATTAATTTTCAAATCCAGAACCCTTTTTGGACTTGACTTGGTACGAGTGGCCTGGGAACTATCTACTGCCGAAGAATACAATATACATTTACCCTGCCAACATAACTGATCCTCACAGAAAGGCACAATGTCCGAAAATACGTTGACAAAAATATTGGTAGGCCTACATGTAATTGTTTCAATAATTAGCCGTTAAAACGATACACTTAATGCTGCTCTCACACTGTGGCTAATACAGTCTTGCGAATATGAATATTTGAATTTCGCGGTGAATTCGCCCAAAAATTGCGATTGGATAGTGAATATTTTCATCTCGGTCACCCGTCGGTCGTCGACCTCTCCTTAAATATCTTATGAATATATTACGAATGCTTAACGCCAATGCTTGCTAATGCCTTACGAATAGCTAACGAACGTTGCCAGCAACGCTTACGCACGCTTTACCAACGTTACCAATGGCTTACCAATGCTTACGAAAATCGACGGCGAATGACCATCTTCACAACATTCGCCGAAATTTAGAAAGCGCTTCCTAAATTGACCGATCTTCGTAAAGAGGTGGAGAATGACTTGTGGACGTTCCGAATTTGTTACCAACGCTTACGAAACACGGCGAATGTTGCGAAGTTTGAGCGATTGTCAAATATTTCCATTTGTAAGCACATTCGCTAGCATATTCGCCACAGTGTGAGAGCAGCATGACTGCCTGTACTTGCCCTGTATGGCCGTGGTCTGTTTGGGTACTTTCGCCGTAATACCAGGACAGCCACATACGTAGCCACATCAAATATGTAATTGACGAAACCAGCAAATTTGAGAAGAGACTCAAAGTCCCCGATGATGATGAAAACAATAGATATAGCGGCCTAAAAGAGAAAATCTAATGTGAATTATACACAAACACCCAGATGACTGAACTATAGTTCGTGAATTGCCATTACGACCGAGGATCCCCTATTGTGTTTTCCTTTATTTCTGTACTGTAACCTAACCCCATTGCCTAGCACTTACCGGAGCGATCGAGGACAAAGAAACCGTCCTTCGAGGATCTTTTGTTCCCTTTGTTTTCTTTTGTGTTTCGATCCTCGATCGCAAAAGGAAACAAGAGCATTATTTCACACGATGAATGTGAGCGTTAAGTGTGTTTAATGATAGTGCTGGGCGAGTTACTCGATTATGTCATTACTCGTTTTTACTACCAGTTAACTCGCGGTTCGAGTATTCGTGCCAGCCCGAGTAGCAATAATTACTCGCGAGTAGTGATTGTTAGTGAGCATTGATTGTTGACGAGTACCGATTAAGTGGCGTTCATAAAGGGAACGGCGAGTATATAGAAACAACAAATATATTTAATTGATAATTGTCTAGAACTAGATAGGTTATGAGTTTCCAATAAAACCTAACTAACTTTTTAAAACGAAGTAACCATCAATCAATTCGAGCGATTCACAATACCTAGAAGCTGCCGTTGGAGGCGCAAATCCTGCTATCCCCGCAGTGCATCCTGGGGAAAAGTCGGCATCGGTTTTAAAAACAGTATTCATTTTGCATGAACACATCAGTTTTTACGTCTTTTTGGACGCGCACGATTAAAGTTTTTTTCTGCAAATAACAATGTTTTAATTAACGACGCTTCCGGATACATTTATGTTTGTGTTGTACCTCGCGTGAACAATGAAGAATATAAATTTCACTACAGTATGATATACGGAAGAAGTCGACCGTAACGTTTAAAAGTTGTTCTTTTGAGTCAAA
The DNA here is from genome assembly GCA_037893245.1 of Crossaster papposus. Taxonomy (NCBI): domain Eukaryota; kingdom Metazoa; phylum Echinodermata; class Asteroidea; order Velatida; family Solasteridae; genus Crossaster; species Crossaster papposus. The sequence continues at coordinate 15,115 of JBAIAA010000133.1, read as the reverse complement.
CGCTTGGTGGCGCACTGCATTGTGAATCGCCCGAATTAACTCCAATTTTAAATACAAGCGTCCCATCACCCAAATAAAACATACTGACCTGCAAGACTATTGCCGGAAGTGGAGTAAACCGCTTGACATTGATCATTGACAACACCTTGATCATGTGACCTTCCCTTCCGGCCGCAAAGGCTACCCTATTCCATGTTTTAAAAAGGCTCTGGTTAATAGATATGTTGGAAGCGATTGGTATACTAAGCTTATGGCAGAGAGGAGGCCTTTATGCAATCACACAATATGAAGACCAACCACGGTTCAATTATCATTTTTATTATTTTGTATTATTACTACGACATCTTTGGGCCAATTTTTCTGAAATTAATTTTTTATTTACGTTGCACCCCACCTGTAAATACACGTAGTGGAAAAGTGAAAAATAAAAAAACACGAAAAGGAAACCAAACTGGGATTGGAACCTACAAGTATCGAGACAGTTACATTATCCACCAGACTATCGCATACTGTTCTATATTCTTCGTGTTTAAAATGTTGATATTGTCTTCAATACCGTTAGCAAAACTTAATAAAATATATCCCACCCTACGCATACCTAGCATGTCGTGCTGCTTTCGAACGGCTGCGGCAGAGTCTGATTTACAATGCACATACGCAATATGGACACAACCACATACATGTATGTCTGTTTGCATAATCTCACCAGAGGGGACCCCATTTGTTTCTATATACCATATGCGTACTCCAGACCATACCCAATACACACCCAACTGGATATCTAACAGGTATGTTCAAAACCGTTCCATGGGCCTGGTCGCGTTAATGCCCCAGTCGAAGGCCATGGCGAGGGCATTAACACTCTTCAGCACTGCAGGCTCATGGGCTGGTTTTAAACATAACGGGGGGCACTTGTTTAATACCGGCCAACCACATTTGCATTTCCATTCATATACCTTTTGATCAAAAAGTCAAAACAAGTCAAATATTTACCATTTTCCACCGACTTTGTTCAACAAATTTACCTCGTATTTTGAGGAACAGCCCTTCAGCTGTTTTAATGGTATGGGCCTCACGCACGTGCCCATATGGAGACATACAGACGCGCACGTTCCAGCATGCATGTTGCTCGGTATGGGGTGATGTGGACTCAATATCAGGGGCCAAATTTTTTATAGAGCTGTTAAGCACAACAAATTCCTTAGCACCAAAACGTCTTGCTTATAAATAACGGGTTACCAGCCAAAACTCCATGTGCATTTCATGCTAAGCTTATTAACATGTAAAATTTGCATAATTGTGACGTATGTTCGGGAAGACTTCGCGACCAACGCCCGTGCATGCACGCATCATGTGCCACGCATATTGATGCAAAATCATTCAGCCGATGGTCGACTCAAGTTATTGTCAAAGGAATTGTCAAGTGGAATATCTTCTTCAGATGTAGGAACTGATGATACTGCGGATATTTCGTCCGATTCTGTGGAATATGCGCTCCCCCCCCTCCGAACTGTCGTCTTCACTCGCCATGTCTGAACAAAATCTGCTGCGTGCGTACCCGCGTGCATGGCATCTCGCATTTACATGTACGTGTACATTGTACATGTATTTGTTGGGGGTTGCCGAATGTTCGTCACGACCAGCGCCACCATTTGTCAGTGTTTGAACATGTTAATGAGGGGGCCAATTAAATTTACGGTGATTAACCCCAATTAATGTCATTCTAGATCATTTTATCACCCCTGGTCTTGTTACTTACACACCAAGGCACATTTTAAATTATTAAACAGCAATTCTCCTCGAAAGGTCTGCGTAGACCTTTAATGTGACACCGAACAGCTGGCTATACATACCCACGTGTCGGGCTCTCGACCAATAAGAGTAAGGTATATTTATAAATAAAGTTAAATGTATCACTGCCACCACTGGAATACCTTGGAGCTGCAAGGATGCTACCGACTAGATGACCAAACGTTGAAAGGCACACGCCCAGGGGAATAACCCAGGCCATAACACCCAGGGTTCTCTCGGCAAATGTCTGTCATCAGGGGGAAAAAAATACCCCAAAATATCATAGCAATTATCATAACAATAACGATAAAACTATGATGTCTCGGTCGAATGGTAGATGTAAAGGTAGGATACAATACACCATTGGTAATTGCTTGAATTATCATTAATGGGTGGATGTAAAGGAAGGATACACCATTGGTAATTGCTTGAATTATCATGAATGGGTGGATGTAAAGGTAGAATACACCATTGGTAATTGCTTGAATTATCATGAATGGGTGGATGTAAAGGTGGGATACACCATTGGTAATTGCTTGAATTATCATAAAGGGTGAATTTGTAGGGGGGGGGGGGGTATTTTATAGTAAATATCGTTTAACTGACCTGCCCGAAGTTTTACAATTATGAATGCTGAAAAAAAAGCAAGACAAATGGCGTTCGTTGTCAACCGCCGTTGGGCATTTGTTCGTTCGTTGTTTCTTTTTTCGCAATCGTCAGACGGCAATCGCGATTTTCTTTTTATAAAATTCATTTTTTGAGTGAACAATTACAGAATATCTAGCGCAATCCTTTAGCTGGATGCCTACAATCATTATTTACTTTCAAAAAAGTAAGATATTTATAAATAATTCGGTAGTAAAAATGTGCAAATGGTGTACCCTACCTTTAAAGGGATCGTATATACGTTTGGTAATTACTACAAAAATTAATGGCAATAACACTTTACTTGGTAAGAAGTAACAGCAGCTTTGGATAGTATAATGCATTTTTACAAACTTTTCACTTCGAAGTACATGCGGTTATGGGAAAAAGATATCACTTTTTATCCCCCAAAATTTGAATCCGAGAAGCGTTAGTGACGTTTCTCAGATTGTGTATTCCAATGCAGATTATTCTTCCTGCGTGGACATAACCGCTCCAGATTTTCGGCAATATCTCAAAATCGCTACCACCTTTTGAAATGAAAGTTGTACAGGTAAGTTTTATGGTACAGTGTATATATATATATATAACTATATAGGATTGAAACAAACAGTAGGTTCCAATTACCAAACGTATACGATTCCTTTAAATTGGCATAAATGACATACAAAAGGACCGTTTCGTCTGCTGCTAGCAAAAGTATGGATAAATCTCGTGGAATGATACACTGACTCACCACTGCGACGGCGCTGGAAGCCAATAGCTCATTCGGGGAGAGTGTGGTGAAGTAGGCGATGTTGGTAAGCAGGTAAATAGTGGTCACAACAGGCAGAGCGATACCAACAGCCAATGGAATATTCCTGAAATGGGAATAAATCAAATGTTTCCAGACTCTTGCTGGCGGCATACACAACGGACTTCACCCCCTCTACTGTTTACGTCCTGTTGCACATGCGCGAAATGACGCAACCAAGAGCAAGTTCGATCAAGGACTATAGTTAACCATAGTTCAACTAACTCTGATCAAAGTCACTATACCCAGTACGATATGAAAACGAGGGATTCCCCTTAGTCCTTCATACCTAAACACTAAGTCGACGCTGGTTGGACCAGTCTATAGTCGACTATTCGCGCGTATGAAACACGGAATGTGGCAGAGAACCCCCCCCCCCCCCCCTCCCCTCTTTTGTGTTGACATTGTGTTCCCGAAATCTCAGGAATTCACTAGTGAACCATTGGTCCTTGGTCGAACTACGGCTCTTTGCTACTTGCCATTATACCGTGCAAGCTATTCGAACGGCTCGTATTTCTTGTGTTATTTGGTGCCCCCCCCCCCATATTAAAATGCGTTCATGTTAACCAGTTTGCGCCAGGATTATTTTAACATCACCAAGCCGAGGCGCGGGATTATTTTAACGAAACTTGATCCAAGGCGGGTTCAAGCCGATGGTACCGGAAAGTACACCCACGCATTTCCGGCCTTGCATGCTGCTGACAAACATTTCCGGCCTTGCTCGTGACGTGTTTATGCGTCATCCGTTTTAAATCTGTGAACAATTTTGCGTGTATATACGTTCACCGGCGCGAACTGGTTAATACTTGCTAAGGCCTACTAATACTCGTGCATCATGTTAATACAATGTGTACATCATTGACACATTAACATAATTACACCAGAGCACGCCACGTTCAGGAATAGACTATCTACAACAATGAACTTGCAAAGTGAGGGCAGATCTGAGATAATTTAACAATGTAGTAAACAAAAGAAGACGGGATCACTAAACACCTATATTTATTTTTGTTTTAGTCTGATCTTTAGGGTGGCCACTTTCTGGGAGCCAATGTTTTTTAAATGTTAGCCTTTGTCGCTCGGCTAGCTTTGTCACACGCCCGGCCTTTGCGCGTGAACTCGGCATCTCTGTGGCAATGGTCCAAACATTAGTCGAGAGTTGAGAATGTCCCATGTAATGTCGGGACAGGCAAACAAAATGTTGGCACGGTCACAACATTAATTGGACTAATCATAAAACACGAACTTTCTTTTATGACCAACCTGCTTGGATTTTCCACCTCTTCTGCGATACTGTTTAGTATTCCCCTACAAAAAAAACCAACACACCAAACTTTAGTCCAATAAACTACCACCACAATATGAGAGTAAAGTCGGAACATTGAAAATGATGATATTGGTATTTTCAAATTCTTGAGAAAGAGGGCTTTCCAATGGTACATAACACTTGGGGGTTTTGCGATAAATACACTTTACAGCGCTCCAGAAAGTCATGGGTTTCACAAAACGTGTTTGTGAGAAAACTTGCAGAATATACATCTTAAAAACATGCAAAAGATTGCAAAGCAGGACAAGTAAGGTTCGGTTGAGCGTTGCAACGGCTATGTTCTAATCGTTATTTCTTCCTGAAACTTTCCAAACATACAAACTATTATAAAAACAACAAAATATTGAAATTTCGAAAACGTGGAATAGTTACGAGGACCTATTTTGCATATTTATTTGCTGTGTTAATTAGACCACTATGGACTTTAATCTATGCAAATACTACGCAAAATCGTGTAATTTAAGCGGTTTTTGATCATCTGATCCCACCCCAAAAATGGAAATATGTAAATAAGGACTTAGGCTTTCCGAATTACGCAAAATCTCAAAATTGATCACACCTTCATATTTTATTTATTTATTTATTTTATTTATTTATTAACCACTTCCAACAGCGGAGGAACCGCCAATTACAGGAATGGGATAAACATACAAACAATATATCTTTATATATAAAACAAGTAGATATAAAATATATATAATATACAAACTGTATTAAATTACTTACAAAGAGTAGGACAAAACAGGGGATGAGGATAGTTTGGGGGTTGATAGGTTGAAGGTGGGGAGGGGTTTGGGGGAAGGGGGTGGGAGGATGTACGTGGTGGGTTGGGCAGGGGAATAACAGACAACAACTTGGGTAGTGGTAGGCAAAAAATACAAAGATAGAGATAGAGGAATACGACAGGAAAATAATTATACTGGGCCAAATTAAATACATGTAACTTAATCAATTGATAATTATACAAGCCCGTCGGGGGTGTGGGGCTGACAAACTTGGAATGAAATTATCAATTATGAAAAAGTTATTGGCAAGAGGTGAAATGCAACAGAAAAAAGCTAAACATATATACTAAACAGACATGCTTGAAAGGGCACGGGATACCTGTATACGGAATGCCTTGCAGTAAAGCTTATAGATAGAAAATAAACATCATCTGAACATAACATTGCCCAACACTAACGTTCTAGGCATATATTTGGGGTAGAGTACACTACATGCCATGGTAGCATACTACAAATTACTACACCTCATAAATATTCATGAGCAAATTGTATCACGCCATTGGCCGATTCCACCGCGCGTCCGGGAAGTAAAACTGATATGTTGCCAGGTGACGTCATCCCAGTAAGTATATCCAGCTCGCTGCCATGCAGTATTCTATGTTGGTAGCGCCAACAATTCCCTCTGGAATCCGCCTCGTATACGTAATCTGTGGCAGGTAATCTTTTACGTAACCAGTCTTAGCAACGTTACTAGATTCCCGTCATTGACAGATGAAGAACTTGAATATCTTGCGCTGAATAAAGATGCAAAATCTATACGAATGCTGTTATCGACAAGGCAGTAAATATTTATGAGGTGTAGTGAAACAAATACAGCATGGTTTATTTCTGGAAAATAGCGGGAATTGACCATTTGCGTGTTAAATTTAAATAATATCTGGTACACTGACTTGTTCACACAGCTTGGCACAGTTTAACTTTAAATTTTCCAGACCAAAGACACTGTTGCTATATCATGTGATTCTGGGCAAGCTTTTGCATAGTTACGTAAGAGACGCTCAGCACCAATACATTGTTCACAATGGTTGCCAGAGCTGACGATCGCTAGCATATGAAGCACGATATATGGCAGAGAAACCCCCCCCCCCTCTTTTGTGTTGACCATTGTGTTCCCGGAATCTCAGGAATTCCTTTTAGGTTTCAAGTGGGGATGGGTTAGGTTACAATAGTGTTGAGCGTGTATAAAGTATAGGGATAAGAGGGGGGGGGGGGGGGGGGGGGGGGGGGTACCCCTCTGTCACATATCGTGCTGGGTATAGTCGCTAGCGTAAGGCTTGTCCAGAATCACGTGATATAGCAACAGAGTCTTTGGTCTGGAGAATTTAAAGTTAAACTGTGCCAAGCTGTGTGAGCAAGTCAGTGCACCAGATGTTATTCAAATTTAACTCGGGGTCACGCGCAAATGGCTTATTACTGGTCCCTCGACCTAGGTCAGCTCGGCTAGCTCTATCCGCTTCGCGTCCGAGCTGACTGACCTACACCTCGGGATCCGTAAATTCACCACACTTCCACCTCAAAACCATGCTGTATTTGTATAATACTACTCAATAAGCCATTTGCGCGTGACCCCGAGTTAAATTTGAATAACATCTGGTACACTGACTTGCTCACACAGCTTGGCACAGTTTAACTTTAAATTCTCCAGACCAAAGACGCTGTTGCTATATCACGTGATTCGGGGCAAGCCTTACGCGTCATACGCTAGCAACCCCCAGCTCTGGAATGGTCTGGTGTCTTTTTGCCATTCTCACCCATTGTAAACAATGTATTGGTGCTGAGCGTCTCTTACGTAACTATGCAAAAGCTTGCCCCGAATCACGTGATATAGCAATAGTGTCTTTGGTCTGGAGAATTTAAAGTTAAACTGTGCCAAGCTGTGTGAACAAGTCAGTGTACCAGATATTATTTAAATTTAACTCGGGGTCACGCGCAAATGGCTTAGGCCTATTCGCACAGGCCAGTTCACTCAAGTAGTATTTTGTAGTATTGGGCGACGTCGGGGTGCTCACCAAAATAACCATAGCGTTTTACGAATACTCACCACCCACCATACGCCCAGAAGCCATAGTACAATGCCAACCCATAATCTAAGAACTGCGTAGAGGAACCTTCAAATGACACCGAGGGGTCTAAATACTTTGTGTGACCTGCAAAGAAGGTATCGCAGCAAATCAATATTTTTGCCTGGAAATGACAAGAGCCGGCGATTTGTTTTCCCCCAAACGACATCGCCATAGAACTGGTTTTTTTAGCGCATCTGATTGGCTATCTGTTACGTCATGGTAGTAAATGTTACTTTCAATTTATTGACCCTAGGATTCTCAACTTATTGACCCTAGGAATCTGGGTTTTATTGACCCTAGGACTCTCAACTTATTGACCCTGACCCTAACCCTAACCCTTTTTGACCCTAGGACTCTGGTTTTGTGGACCCTAGTACACGTCATGCAATGCGACACATGGATGAATAGATGACGTAGATGTTAAACAACCAATCAGATGCGCTAAAAAACAGTTCTATGGCGATGTCGTTTGGGGAAAAGAAATTCGCGACCGGGCATTTTGTCAAAGCTCTCTTTGTTTTACTTGTTAGCTTTCGTTTAGTAGTTTGTCCTGCGACAGAATACTCATAATTTTGAACTAGCATTCTTTATCTATACAGGGTGTTCCCAAAAAAAATTGGTTCAAGTGTTTGACAAAGCTCTGTGGTAGTAATCAAGTCCCATGTGACAAATGCCATTATGCGTTAGTGGGGTTCTAGGGAACCTAGGAAACTAAGGGCCAAATTCATAAACGGTGATTTTCCTTTGATTACGATTAACTAGGCTAAACTGTGTATAAGCAATTGATGATCGAACGTACAAATTTAGTCCCGAATTCATAAAGAGTGCTTAGATCAGCTGCTGTTTATCAAACGTACATGGTTAGTGACATACGTCTAAGTAACAAAATAAATTGTAATCATCCCAAGGGGCTTGTTTATCTCGGGTACAAGTTACCATTTTTTGGCTTGCTTGTGTGACGGACGTATGGCCATGGATCTGCTGCGTATAATTGAAATAGCACAGGAAGAACTGTTTTCCTACCTCTTACACACTCAATGAGACCAATTTTCTGGTCATAAGTAAAATTATCAGCGCGTTTTTTTGACATGGCGACCCTCCCACTAGTGTCAACTGAGCAGATCAGCAGAGCACAGCGATATGCTTTTTTTTCGAAGATAGATATGCCCTTTTATTCAACATATTACGTAATCCGCTGTGAACAGAATGACGTACGGTTAGACCACTAAACATCGGCTAAGCAGGAACTTGTACACGGTTGAATAAATACATGTAGATGATTATTTTCTTACTGAATTGCGGTGATCGCAGGAGTTTATCCACACGGCCACTTCTCTGTTTTAGCCACCGTACAATAGTTGTACGTGACTAAAATAATCCGGTGATCATCCATCGTTATGAATTTGCCCTAAACGTTTCGGGCAATACACTGCTCGTACGTCAGAAAATATATTCGGGCATTTCTCCCTGACGTATAGCAGAGTACTGTATACGGTGTGACCTGAAATATTTATCCAGCTATCTTTACTTTGTGACGATGTGCCCTCGGACGTCAGTGTTTACATCTGTATTCAAATGTGCCCGGCAGTGATGCGCACACATGCTTCGGTTTTACACAAGATTGTCTTAAGGAGTGATGTCCGCAGGTCAGATCGCCTTTGGAATTGTTTGACCTCTGATGTCACCTCTTGACCAATGTATGTAAAAAAAACTAACCTTCAATCTTCGACTAAGGTCTTTTTTTGTTTGGAGGTCAAGGTAAATACATTCTATATTAGGCTAGATCATTACAGATACAAACCCTGAAGTTTGTTGAGATAATGAACAAACACCTCAATCTAAATCTGTTTTTTCTCACCTTAGGACTAATTTCCACCAGACCGATAACAATGATGACTACGAGGGCGACGACCTTTGATGACGAAAAGAACCACCTGACATTCACTGGCTAATCGAACACTCACACAGTTTGATGAAAGCAATCAGCACTTTGGTGAATAGAAAGGTAGGATTGGATTTCAGAGAGTAAAAACCTCCGAAATGGGTGCCTCGCCACACATAACACTTGGTGTCCCCTTTGAATCTATGTCTTGCAACGTTTGGTAATTACTCCAAAAAAATTATGGGCAATAAAAACTTACTTGGTAAGAAGTACAGCGCTTTGGATAGTATATGCATTTTGAAGAACTTTTCACTTCGAAGTACTGCGGTTATGAAAAAGATAATCACTTTTTATCCCAATAATTTGAATCTGGAGTTGCGTTTGCAGTGACGTTTCTTCGACACTGTATTCCCAATTGCAGATTATTCTTCTTGCTGTGGACATCGCATACTACCTTTGCAAATGAAATTTTCACAGGTTAGTTTTATGGTATAATTTCTAGAACTATATAGGGATTGAAACAAACAATGGGTTCCAATTACCAAAGCTATACGATCCCTTTAAAGGTAGGGATCCACAATTTGCAGATATCGAAAATCTTTACGGCCGAATTCTTAAAGATGGACTACAACGGGAATAATTATAAAGGCTGTGTTGCTGTTTTTTTGTCGAGAAATGTATAATGATTACTAATAAATCATTAGTATTCAATTAAATCTTGTTCCTTCATGCAAAAAAACAACAAAATTGATCGCGTTCTACGACCCAGAAAAACTCAGTTTCAGCACTGAAGGCCCTTTAACTACATGAATAATTCCATACTTGGGGGGTTTGTTCTGTGACGTACTACCCATGAAAACGCATACATATGGGTGGCCCTGAAGGGACTCCGCTGTAATCGCGAATATTGACGTCAAATTGACGTAATATTCGCGACTTTTGGGGAAAGTCGTGAATATCGACGTCAAATTTGACGTTCGATATCGCGATCGCGGAGTCCCTTCAGGGCCACCATGTATGCGTTTTCTGGGGTAGTACGTCATCACTTTTCGAGCATGGTTTACTAGGTCTGCTGGTACTATATCGTGGATTTACATTGTGGTTTTCAGTGGATTTTTGCCGGGAACCAGTACAGGGCGGGAAATTTCAAAATCGAAGAATCGAGGTCTAATTTTTGTCGGTCAAATTGAAACAAAATTATTTAGAGAAAAACATGACCGTAACAATAAAGTGTTACCTGAACACAACATAAACAAGGTCCGATAATAAATTTATGTTGTGAGTTTCGTTGTAGTACATCTTTAAGAATTGTCTTTACTTATTTGAAAGTAAAAAATGATTGCACTATGGTATCTGCCATTGTCCGAAATTTTTTTTTTTTTTCCTTTTAAATCCCATTTTTTCAAACAAATTTAGAACCACTACCCAATTGACCGGTGAAAACGACTCCGTTTTTCTTGCTTTTCTCAGCATTCATGAAATGTAAAACTTCCGACAGGTTATATTGTAGTTAAACGATATTTAATATAAAATACAACCCTTGAACTTCCATCCCCCCTATTGTCCCCCTTAAATACAAGCAATTATCAATGGTGTATCCCAACCTTTAAACCAGTTCGCGCCGGAGTGACGTTACCAAAAAAACGCAACCAAATTCTTCCCCAAATTAAAAACGGATGACCCCCTCCTTAAACACGCCAAGTTCAAGTTCGGAAATGTATGTCAGCACCGAGCAAGGCCGGAAATGACGTGGGTGGTGCTTCCCGGCCCTATCAGCCTGAACCCCGCTTCGGGTGGAGTTAGTTAAAAATAATCCCGCCCCTCGGTCTCGGCGATGTTAAAATAATCCCGGCGCGAATTGGTTAAGAATGTTCCTCAAACTTTCAAAATTATTTCTAAATATGTCTTCAAATTTTCAACAGTTGTAGGCTATCTATTGGCATGCCGTTCAGAAAAGCCAACAGCGGTCTAGATAACACCCCCCCCCCCCCAATAGCCACCCTGACGATCTTACTGACTGCGAGAATAGCAAAGAGTTGGACCGCTTCTCTTGGAGGGGCACAATCGCCACCGATGAGCTAATCAGATATGTAGGTTCCCAAGGTGAATAGCTGTCATGGCGAAATGCGCCGGGCCTTCATAATCGTTACCATAGACATAGCACCATGATATCCGGGTAAGTCGCCATAGGCATGCAACACGTAGGGGTATTCTAGCTCCGGCTAGCGGCACACCACTGAAACTAGTCAGCATAACACATCCCCACCTGTATACAAATTAACAACATAAACGGTAGAACCTTGCGACGTGTTTACCGTCCTTTTTTCAAGTCGCACGCGTAAAGGAAACCAATTTATTTGTCATCATAAAAAATCTCATATTACATGTATTCCTAGTTCAAAGCATGCCAAATTGCATGGTAAGTGCCGCTTGAACCCTGGGTTGAACCGGTGACCCAGCTTTAGCAAAGCAAAGTATCTGCCCCACGAGTATCCCATTTACTTTGTGTACATAGAGGGGGCCTTTCACTAGTCTGGGTTTATCCAGACCTACCCAAAGCAATAATCATGGCTATTGTTGCCTTGCCCCATCAACAACAATACCAGGCTGGATAGATATATTCATCAGACACTATGGGAAAGTACTGTGTTGACATATAAAGCCATAAAACCGAACAGCATGGGGGTTACAGACGAAATACAACCGACTTTGAAAAAAAAGACGGACGCGCGTTCGTGTAAAAACAAAATGGCCGTACGTCGCAAGGTAAGCATCTAATTTATGTTTTTCGGAGTAGGGGGAAATTGAGATCCAATTTGCACCGAGTAGGTGACTAATATTGGGTTTTAACAATAATTTGCCAGCTGTATCAGACCCCTAGCTGAGGTCCGAGTACACATTATACCCTCGACCAAGTTTTACCGACCCTCTCAGGACCACTCCTTGTCCTTCCCTGACCTTCTCGTAACCTTTCCAGACCATTAACCCTGCGAGCTACCATTGTTTTGTAACGGACGCTACATAGGGGCTCCATCGTGGAGGCATTTCTTGTTGGGGGAGTAGATAACTGTGTAGGGGGTACCAATATAGTCTCACGGTCTGAACAGATGGATAAGAAATCCCTGGACACCAAGAGTTAAGACATTCTGGCTATTTACACATTTACACAAGGACAAGCCATGTAAACATTGAAATCAGTTTTTCCCTGCAATACAATCACATTTCGATTTCCAAGTCTATTGAGCAGGGTCTAATGATAGATGGAAACAAAATCAGCATCCATTGACCTGAAGATTTTTTTTTTTTTAATTAACCAAAATGTGACCCCGGCACGAGTAAATGAGACACTTTAAGGCGAAAAATGAAAATTGAGATTTTGATTTCATCATTTAAAGCTAAACAAGCTTTAAATGTATGACATCAAAATCTCTATTTTCATTTTTGCTCAAAGTGCCTATTTACCTCGTACTCCGGGTCACAAATATGTTTTTTGGTCCACTCAGTGGAGGCTCTTCGCTCCCCGCAGGGTTAAGGTCGGGGAGAGGTCGCCGGCATCCAAATCGGCTAAGTGATAATAATATACCTGTTTGTACAAAAGATCAATATCGGAGTTGATAGTAGCTACCTAGCGCAGACATCACAGCGCAGCAGAGCCATAACCACTAGACCTCATGCCTACACTGTTAGCTGAACGGAGGATTCCTTTGTCGAGATAAAGATCACGGGATCCAATCAATTGCCCCGACAATCAGTGACACCGCTCGAATTAACCCAATCTCCCGTTCAGCTTGACGGTGGCTTTGACGCTGTCGGTTTTCATCTCTGTCTGGAATTTCAGTGATTCCGAACCGTTGCTTCGGCTTCCGGTCTCCTCCGAACTTTTCACCTTTCATTTCTGTTTCTGTCAGGAAGTTATATACAATCAAAACAAATGTTTAGTTTATATCTTTTATACATTATTATTATTTTTATTATATTCAAATTATACTTCCAAACTGTTCACAATACTCCTATTCATACTTCTTGTTAGTTCTTCCCTTTGATCTCCACCCTTGGGACTCCATTCCTTGTGGCTTTACCCCTTACTGTTTTTGTTCCTACCCTGCCTTTGTCCTACCCACACTGACCTCACCCTTTAATCCTCAGCCTAATCCTCCTTTTTGTTGTTTGTTCCATTGAACTCTGTTGCTTTTTTCTTTTGTGTTTCTTCAGCATCCATGAATGTGCATCATGCTGTATGTTGCCCTATATATGTTTTGTTTCTTGTACCCAGCCAATTTAGTCTCTGATGAAAGGATCTTGTTAAGATCGAAATATTAGGCACTCTTAATTATTTGACTTTTCACAAGCAAGTTTAGTTTTAGATTTTTAAATAAACAACAAGAAATATGCGTAAATAAAAAAGAACAAATCTGAAACAGTAAACTAGAGATTATTAAAGGGTTGTTGAACAATTTGGGGCTGTTCAAATAAACCAAGGGCTTTTAGGAGAACAGCCTACACAGACAAGACCATAAGGGGGACGGGCAATATACAAACGGATAGGAATGAACAACGGACAGAGAACAAAGACAAAAAACAAAACAAAATAAAGTCAATACAGATTGTATGCATCCAGCTAAAGGATTGCGCTAGATATCCTGTAATTGTCCGACAATTAATTTTGTTAATAAAGAATCAACATAAGAACCACTTCCCGAAGCCGGTTGAAAACGACGCCGTTTTTCTTGCTTTTCTCAAGCATCCACGATTGTAAACATCGGGACAGGTCATATGTAGGTTAAAAGATATAACATACAAACCCCGTATCCACCCATTCCCTGATAATTAAGCATGTTACCAATGGTGTATCCTACCTTAACGTCTAAAAGTTTTCAATAGCATTCTTGAAATTAAATTAGCCTATAAGAAAGTGCGCATTCGTACTCCATTTAAATATTGATCGACTTTAAAGGCTTCGTGTCCATGGGTACGTGCTCTCCTCGTCAAGTTAAAATAAATAAAAACCATTAATTCTACCCCCGGTTAATAAATGTAATGTACAACATATTTGCAACAAACCAAAAGAAAAAAAAAAAAAAATACTTTATTCTAAGTGAATATAAGTCTCAAGCACCGTACAGAATAATGGCACCTGGGGCCCAATTTTATAGAGCTGCTAAGCAAAAATATTTGCTTAGCACAAACAAGTATTGCTCATTGGAAAACAGGTTACCAGTACACCATTGAGTAATTGGTAATCATTTTGCTGGATTGCCTGAAATCATTATTTACTTACCAAATAAGTAAGATATTTCATAATAATTTGGTACTACGATTTTTGATATCTGCAAATAGTGTAACCTATACCTTTAAACATGGTCAGTGTATTTGCTATATAATAAACTGCCAATCCCGTATCCATCCATTTGTAAATTACAGCAACAGAACATTCTGAAACAAAATGAACATAAAGCTAAAACAGAGATGAACTTACCGATGACTGTCCATGTTGGCTGTAGTGTATCAGAGAATGGCAAGTATGACCCCATACAAGGTGCCATAGATTGCTATACAACAACAACTATATTGCACCCACCGATTCAAATTTTTGTAAGGGATATAATTACTGACCCCCTGGTACAGGTAATTTGCCTAAGTCGATTGTTTGGCTACTCTTTTGGCAAACCATTTTAATCAAAGTACGAAGCACGTTTATCGGTAAACTCATTACGACAGTGCAGAGTTCACCGTCCACTAACCAAACACTCCTGCTGATAATGAAGACCAAACCATGGACAATACATTTGTTCCGTCGGTTATATTTTTGTCTATCCAAAGTTGTATGCC